>OZ020608.1:19182448-20382448 GCA_963971545.1 Philophylla caesio | reverse complement strand
CAAATTAAACCGCATTTCATTTATCAACACAAAAAAAAGCTTTAAAATAAAAAAACAGAAGAAACAGTAAATTTTAATCCGATTGGATAAAGCAATTAAAAAGTCGGTCAAAGTTCTCCGTCAATCACAACTCAGTAAATTTTTCATGTATATCTGTTAAACCTCTACTTTCAACAAATACTTTTATGTACGAAAATCAAAATTGATAAAAGTCGACTGACTGCTATTTATGAAAACCAAACGCTAATCACTTATTAATTTTTTTCTTATTTTGGTACCTTTTTCAAAAGTAATGTTCATTATTTGCGAGTTACAAAAGAAAAGTAAATACATAATTTTAATTGCCGACTTTTTATTGAGGACTTCTTGAAATTAAAATCTTTAACTGCTAGGAGTAATAAATAACTCCTATTTTAGAAATGCGTGATTTATTAAGTGAATTTGCTTTATTAAATAGTAATTTACATTACCGCAGTTAAGCAGTCAATATCGATTAACATGGTAATTAGATTGACTTTTAATTGCAAATTAAATAATTAATGAGTGACTTTCATTTTGCAACTAAAAAAATAAAAGTCAATAAATAACTCATTATTTAATTTTCCCCGTAAAAGGGTTAAACTTTTACTTCGCTTTTAATTATAAATTAATTTTATATGAAGTCATCAATAAAACAAATAAGTGACTCTGAATTTGTGAGTCGAAAGTTTTACAATCCTACAAAAAATTTTCTAAAGTTATAAGTTGTTTTTCAAGAGAGGATAAATATGAATATGAAAGATGATAATATTCTAAAATAATAAAAAACGTTACAAATATCGATAACTATGACAATCACGTTAACTTTAAATATAACGCTATCTACAACTGCCTACATACATATATGTATAATATATAATAACATGATAAAATATATGTATAACGATAATAATATCGACAACAATAGGATGAGTATGTAGTATATTAGTATCAATATTGGCGGAACTCTGGATTATTAAATTGACAACGTTACCATTATCTATAGAAAGACGATTAAAGTAGAACTCATTAATGATGACAATAGCTATGGTAACGATAAAAATAGCGATAACATTAAAATATCGATAACCATAATTGAAATATTGGTAAGAAAGTGTATAACGAATTTGGCAATATTTATCGATAATGATAAAAAATTATCGATAACAATAACAATATCGATAACGATAACAATATCGATAAGCAACATCAAAGACATCAACAAGAATAAAAATGTTAAAACCAATAGCGATAATAGTTTAGTCAATGAAATATAACGATAACTCTACACACAAAGAACAGAAATAGTAGGACAAGTAAAAGTGTTTGTATTGGAACAGGAAAAGCTTAATAAATGTAGCGCGCACATATTTTATCATCTGTTATTTACAAATATGCATATGTATGTGCGCCAACAATTTCATATCAAAGTCACCCTCCCTTTTTTTCTTAATTATGAACTATTATAATAGGAGACGAGTATGTGTTGCGCATGTTTTTTATGACTTTTGTGAGCCCCAACAAATTCTTTAAATTCCAACATTTCAAACTTGTGACATTCTACACTTTATTTGATATAAAGCCAAATATTTCATTGCATAAAATTACTAAATAAAAAATAATTGTGGTAAATATTTACAGCAAAAAAAAACAAAAACATAAATATATCAAAGGAATTTCTAACTGATAAGAGATTAAATCGTAGGCACTGAATTTATTAATAGAGGGCATTTATTATTTATTCATAATTATGTATGTACATATGTTCATATGTATACATATGTATGTATGTATGTATATAATTATTTCTAATATTTTTATTATGTAGGCGACATGCATACATATTTGTGTGTCTGTGTGCAGACGCGCATGTGCCTTTTCATGTCAAACTTCCGTCTGTTTGAGATTGATTAGAATCGAATTAATTGTGTATGCTTGCGGTGGCTTCACCCTGACTCAAGCTCATTCATAGATTGTCTGCTTTTTATTTCAAAAAAAAATAATTTAAAAAAAAAATATGAACAAAACTTGAAAGCACACAACGCAGCTTATCAATATTCAATGAGTTTGGACTTGAAATCCACTTATTCGGAAATCGAAAACTACATCAACATACATACATACATACATACATACTCGTACGTGCCGAGTGGCGCATATAAAATTATAGATGTATCTATGTACATATGTACATATCTACATACATACATACATACAATCTACGACAAATACATGTGAGTATAGCTATTTTCAAGTAAATTTGAATTTAAAAAATTGTTTAAATTAAAAAAAAAAATCTTGAGTGTGGAGTTTTGTTGTCGCCCATTTTATTTAAAATTTTAAAAATTAAAAAAAAAATTGTTTTGAGTGTTCAGTTTTGTAGCCCATCGTATTTAAGTGCAATAGAGTGGAAATTGCAAGTTGCTAAAAATTAAGGCAAAGTTTTGAGAAATTTTTTTTGTCGAGATTGCGGCCCATTTTTTTCCAAAACTCTATAACAAAAAATATTTATAATAATTTTTCAAATTTTTATTGCAAGTATGTACATTTTTTCCAAAATTAAAAAAATATTCAAAACTCAAATAAAAAAAATTTCGACATTAAAAAAAAAACCTCAAATTAAATTTTTTAAAACTGAAAAAAAAAATCAATTGAAAATTAAAAAAAAATTAAAATAAAAAGAATTAATTGACAATTAAAATAAATTATTAGAAAAAAAAAATTTGAAATTAAAAAAAAAAATTAAACAAAAGAATTTCAAAATTTAATTTAAAAAATTTTAAACATGCAGTTTATATTTTAGTATAGTAAAGTGTAAATTGCAGGTCGCTAACTTTAGTGTACTAAAATTAAATGGCATACAAAACTGAACGTTATTTAAAAATTCTGAATAAAAAGTTTGAACATTTTTCTCAATATTTTACAAAGTTTAAAACTTTTATTTTTTGATACGGATTAAATGTACCGTGAACTATTGTTGTTTAAATAAATTTATAAAATTTAATAAACAAAAGACTAATATTCAATAGTACTTTTTGGTTCCTGAGTGTATCTATTTTCTCGGTAAATATGTGTACATACACATGCATGTGATTGAAAATATGTATATTTGTCTTAAAATAAAATTAGACATCCAAGTCTAGCATTTATAACAATTTTATATGCGTATGTGATTTGCATAAAATTTCAAAAATCTAATCACGATCGCTGAGCGCGATCAGATGAGATCACAATTTGTTCTATATAGCCAGAAAGGAAGACTAAAAGAAATATATAATAAAATATGCAGCAAAACAAAAATATAAATAAAAATAAATAAAGTCATTAAGTAAAAGTAGAAAAAAAAAAAATTAACTAGAAAAAAATACAAAAAAAAAAAACTGCAAGCCATACTTGTGCATATATTTATATTACAAGCGTGTCTAAAGCCTTTGATTGATCTAAAGTCAAAACGTTTATTTCGAAGCGCATAGCTGACTGCAAAAATATAACAAACTGTGTATGTTTGTAAATGTATGTATGCACAGCACATTTGCTACTAATCAGCGTGCAGAGCATGAAATACACATTTATAGGAATGATTAAGTACTTGTGCATTTATTTTGATTACAATTTTTTCCAATAGGCTTCTACTACATACATACCTACATACATATATGATATAATCGTTCAGGCGGAATTAATGCATGTAGTTTCTCGTGCAAATATTCTGTAGCTCCATGTAAGCTGTGTTAATTGAGCGATGAGTTTGGCAAATGGAATTTAATAAAAATGCATATTGATGTTGTTTTTCGCATAATCGTTTATAATTGGCTGTGATGTAGTCGTGCTTTTATGGCAGATGTCTGGCAGTTTGTGGTGAGCACAGACAGCTTTGATTAGTAAACAAAGAGATTTTTAATGAGTGATCGATTTTTATATACATATTATGCAATCATTACATTTATTTAAATATTTAAGTAAATATAGTTTACTTGATTAAAATGCATCCGAGTTTAAATGTGAGAAATAATATAAAAATGTTCATTAAAATACGAGTATTAAATATTATCTATCTTTAAACCAGAAATATTTTTGACAAAAAATTTAAATAAATTATGAAAGATAAGCAATGAAATCATATCAATATCAAACATATAGTCTTCGAAAGGCCTGAAGATGATACCGATTTGTCTTAAAACCAAACTTGACCAGGGCTGACGGAAAATTGTTCCAAATTCAGTAGTTTCCTGCCCTGTCGAAAATGTCAACAACAACAAAAAAAAAAAAAAAAACCTTTAATAATTATTATTATAATACTTTTAAAATGTACAAATATAATTCTTCTGTACTTGTGTTTTTATTTATTTTATATGCTCGAGTCAAACCCTTGAAAGTCTGGATTTGCAATTTTATCCGCTAGATGGCGTAGGAGTCTCGTAATTGCTTAAAAGCGTATTTATGGACCGATTTTCCACATAAGAGAGATACATACATATGTATGTATGTAAGTAAGTATTACTATGACGAAGATAAATACTTTGTATGTAGAAACATAAAATATATTCATCGTCATCGGGTATGAACAGCTGTTTTTTTTATATATCAAATAGTATTCTCAGCATGTCAATGAACAAGTCGTAAACGGCTGTACAAGGTTTTGTTTATGACATTTATGGTTTTTTGCTTTTCATATTGTGTATTCTATTAAGCTCCGTGAAGTAGACATTACAAGGTGTCATGAAATTTTTTTTATTTACAAAAAAATCGAAAAATTATTTTTTTTACGTTAAATACTTTGTCACACGTTTGTCGACCAAACATTTTCGTTTAACCAACCTTTGTTTAGAAGTAATTAAAAAACAATTTTAACGAAAAAAGCAAAAGTTAAATATTAAAATTTTTTTTAGCTAAATTGTTTGTCCAGGTTTGTTCCGCTTCTTTAAGTCGTTAAAACAAAATTTTCGATCAAAAACTGAAAAAAAATAATTTGAACTTTTTTCACTTTCACACACTTTTTTAGCTTGGTTCAAGTATTTATTGCAACAATTTTTGTTTACTTACACTTTGCACTAAAAGTAACTTAAATTTTAAGTTTTTATAAAAATAAAACAAAAACCTAAGAATTAAAATTGTTTTTCAACTAAATTGTTTGTCGCCCGTTAGTCTACTAAGAGTTTTCTTTTATCCACCCTTCGTTTAAACTTATAAAAAAAAAATTACGAAAAATTCACTAATCGAAATTTACTTTTTTTACATTAAATCGTTTGTCCATGTTTGTTCGCCAAAAATTTGTGTTTGTCCGCCTTTTGTTTAAAAGTTATTTAAAAAAATGTGTAGCAAAACAAGAAACAAGTTGTAAACCGAACTTTTTTCGCTATAAATCGCTTATCCAGCTTTGTTTTTTTTTTTTAATTTCCAACAAAAGTTTTCATTTGAATTTGTCCACCTTTTTGCTTAAAAGTTATTATAAAAGTTGTTTAGCTAAACAAGAAACAATTTATTAACCGGACTATTTTCGCTTTAAATCGCTTATCCAGCTTGGTTTTATCTTTAATTTCCAACAAAAGTTTTCGTTACTTTAAAAGATATTTACGAAAAAATAAAAAAGTTAAATATTACCTGTACATATTTGCCCACCAAAAATTTTCGTTTGCCAACTCTTTTGTTTAAAATTATTATTTGAAAAAAAAAAAAACCCCCCAACAGTTTGAAATTACAGTTTTTTCAGAAATTTTCATTTGTTTGGAAGTTTTTCAAAAATAAACTCCAAAAGTTTTGAAATTACAATTTTGTTTCGAGCTAAATTATTTTTTATTTTTGTCCACCAAAAATTTTCGTTTGTCCACTCTTTGTTTAAAATTAATTTAAAAATTTTTACAAAAAATTTAAAAGTCGAAATTTGCATTTTTTAATGTAAAATCGTTTGTTATTAAAAAGCTAGATAAGGAATCAATTTTAGTGCTATGCTTTAATAGATTTTCTGGGTTTAGAATAAATAAAATAAAATAAAAATGTCAAAATTTGTCCGTGGTTTGTCTTTTTATTATTATTGTGAACACATACAAATACGAGAATATTATATAAACGGTACATAAGTGTGTAGCACATAAAATACAAATATGTGGCCTCATACTCATAGTTCATCCATCTGCTGGCCGTCAAGCCTAACACAAACACTCGATTCCATCGCTCACAATACAAGGCGGCAGGAAGACAATTGGCAGCGAAACAGTACAAACAATTAAAATAAAAGCAAAGTAAATGAGAAAATAAAATAAACCAAACAAAAAGAAAATGAAATATAAAAAAAAACACAATTCGCAAATTTTACAAAATATTTGGAATGCCTGCTTTGCTTTTGTATACTAAGTAGTTGTTGTTGTTGTTGTTGTTAGCACATTGTTTCAAATAACTTGAGTACGTATACGACATGGTGTGCCAATTTGCATGGCGTGACGGTATGTCTCCGCAAACAAAGCAAAACAACAAAAGAGATACGAGAAAAAAAAAACAAAAATTGACTACACAGCTAACTACATAACAACAACAACAACAATAAACAATTTTTACAACAACTACACGAAATAAGAATTTGTACAATTTGTATGTATATGCAGCATGTGATTTGCGACACAAATGAATTGAAATTGAAATTTTGCGCGTTCGACATTTGTCGCTAAGCGCAACGCGCAACGCCAACGAAGTAAGACAAATTTAAGTGTGCAATAAAAATAAAAATTAAAAGAAAGGCACAAATTGAGTGGCAAAAAGTAATAGAATAAAATATATTTTCTTCGAATTGAAATCAGAGCAAAATGTCAACAACTTTCGCAACGAAAATGTGTAAAAATAAATTTTGGCATGTTTTTTTGTGTGTGTGTGTTGTGTGTACGAGTATGTGCGCTATTTGATGAGTTGCTGGAGTTTAGCATTTGTTTGCGAAAAAAATGCTAAAATGCCTTTATTCAAATAAACAAAAATTTTGCTAATTGTATGCTAAAAATGCGATTACGCCGGAGTTTTATTTTTGGTTGTTTTTTTTTTTTTTTTTTTTTTTGCTTTTTTCAAGTATTTTCGCTATGTTTGTATGCACATAACTGGGCTGGGCTGGGCTGGGTTGGGTTGCCACACGTCAAAATCATTGCGAGCGTGACCTGCATTCAGTCGAAATCGCACTATTGTTGTGTTGTTATTGTTTTTTTGCGTTTATAATCAGTATTTGCACTTTTCATTGGCGCGCTTTCATTCAAATGAAATATTTGTGAAATTTCGCACTTGCAAGTTTGCCTAGATGGGTGTGTGTGAGTGTGTTATTTATTTATTTTTTTTTTTCTAAAACATATAGCAATTTATTATATTACTTTAAATACATTTTTTAAGACACTGTTGGTAGGTAAGGTTAAATCTGATAGGTTATTTGGCTATTCAGTAAATTTAAAAATAACCAATATTTGAAATTCGGCGCCAGATATATTTAGTAACTCTGTGTTTTTAGTTTTTATCACTGAAGTTAAATATTATTAAAAAATTGTTAGCAAAGTAGAGTTAAAAAAAGAATATCTAAAAAAAACACATTTTATGTGTACAAGGACGAATAAGTCTTGAAAATTGTGCTTTCTAAAATTTAAACTTTTAGATTCTAAAAAGCTTTTTATTTAAAATAATAAATTTATAGGTTATGTAACCGCTGCAAATCTGCATTTTCCGTATTTCATGGGCACTTTAAAAATCCATGAAGTTTGAATGGCAAGCCTGTAAAAAACAATGTAATCGATTTTTTTGATATTTTTATTTTGTTTTAGCCGATTATGAAAAAAATCAAAAGCCAGGTCCGAAAAAAAATTTTACTAGGCACAAGCAAAAATTCTTGAGTATACATAATTTTAAATTGTGGTCGTAATATCGACAATTACAATTTACAAAAACGCATAGATATAGAATTTTAATGAAACACTTGCTAAAATAAATTTTCAAAATAAGAAAATAAATAGTTTGGTGAGAAATTTTGCAGTTAATTAAAAAAAAATATTAAAAACTTTTGAAAAAAAAATCGACTAGGCACATGTAAGAGTTGCTGAGGATGATCTTAAATTGAGGTCGAAATATAGACAATTAAAAATATTACTATGACTAAAAGGTTAAAAAATTCTGCGAAAAAAGATATTTAATGAAAAATTTACAGCTGATTTTTGCTTTTAAACAACTAAAACCGTACTTTTACTGTACTTGGTTATATATAAATTTTAATGAACTCTTCAGGTGGTCAAATAAGTGTAGGAAGTCTTTAAATTTTATGTTTAGGAACGAGTTTCAGTCATCCTTTTATAAAAAATTTCCTTGGGGGACAAGCCGGTTTCGGCGTGTTGCTATCGGAAATTCGTTCCAAAAAACATAACTTTCTACAATGTTAAAAGCAAAAAAAATCCGAAAACCTATTAATATTTTGGAATTGCTATGATCACCTATGCTTTCGAAAACTTCGAGATAGAGGCGATAAGCCAACTCGGCTTGGAAGAGACTCTAATGAGCTGGAAGCTTAAAACCGAAATCAATGGTGCTTATTATGAGATTCGATCGACAATCGATTAGCGTCACTTTTCCTCATCGACCGATAAACTTTTGCCTATTATGACATTCGATCGATTGGAATTTGTCGCTGAACGCTATTATCGTGGAATTAAAACAGCTGATTTCAGTGTGTGTTGTCGATTGAATAAAAAATAGATTTTGTATTGTTTGTTTTCCTGTGTTATTTCCTAATTATTATGGAATTTGTAATAGTGCTCGAGCAGGAAAAGCATGTGGAAGAGGCTAGGATGAGAAGGAGGTTGAGAGATGCATCCCATCCCTTAGAATTGGATGAGAAAACTTTTATAAAAACATTTCGCGTAAATAAAGATGGTTTCAATTATTTACTGCAAACTATCGAAGAAAAATTGAAGGTGCCACATATATCATCATCAATTCCGCCAATTGTAAAAATTTCAGCCACTTTGCGCTTTTTAGCCCAAGGATCATATCAAATGAGCATTGGTAATGAATCTAAGGTTGGACTGGCGCAATGCACGTTGTCAAACGTACTCAAAGAAGTATTTTTAGCAATGGAGGAAACTTTGTGCGCTCATTGGATTAAATTCCCACTCACAGAAGCTGAAATTTATAAAGAAAAATTAGGTTTTTTCCAAAAAAATAGCTTTCCGGGTATTGTAGGATGCGTGGACGGTACGCACGTGAAAATTGTTGCAACAAAAAAGGATGTGCAACATTTGTATTATAACAGAAAGGGCTTCCACAGTTTAAATGTTATGGTTGTAAGTATAATTTTTTTTTAAATTTAATTTTAATAAAAAGAATTTTTTAAAGGTTTGTGATCATAAATACGGCATAAGGTATATCAACGCAAGGCATCCAGGATCATCCCATGATTCTATGGTGTTTAATATGTCTGCGTTAAAACCAAAATTGGAGGAAATGGCTACTCAACATCGAAACTGCTGGTTACTTGGCGATGCCGGGTACCCTCTCAAGCCATATTTAATAACGCCATACAGAAATGCTGCTTCAGGATCACCCCAGAGTATATTCAATATAAGACATGCCAAAGCAAGATGCATTGTGGAGCGTACAATTGGGATGTTAAAGAACAGGTTCCGATGCTTGCTTCAGGCTAGAGCCTTACATTATGCACCCCATAAGGCTACCCGTGTGGTAAATATTTGCGCTGCACTCCACAACATATGTATGTCTTCACTACAACGTTGATTTGCCAGATGAGGAATACGTAACGGAGGAAGTTGACGCGGAAAATAATGAAAACACCATATCGCAAGATCGAGAACCTGAAGAACTACGGAATCGAATTTTAGCAACATTAAATTAAATTCAAATAATTTGGTTTTTGTTTTATTTAAAAAAAAATAAATAAATAAAATCACATTTCAGTTTCATATAAAATTAAAATAAAAATTTCAGTTCTTTCACTTATACATATATGTACGTGCATATTTACAAAAAAAAATTCTCATCTTTCAGCAACTTCCTTCTTTAAAGCTAAAAGCTGCCTTTGTATGTCCAGTTCCTCTTTCTTTAATTTTAATTTTTCTTTTTTATAGTTTTAAATAAATTCAAATTTTTCTTTTTTATAGTTTTTAATAAATTCAAATTTTTCTGTTTTTAGAAGTAGCAGTTCATGTAATTCATTTCTTTGCTTAATTCTCTTCAGACCTTGGGGTGTATCGACTATTTTAATTACATTTGGTGATGCTACCGGAGAACTTTCATCAGAAATAGTAGGCTAATTAAGTCCGAACTCCACGCCTTCTGGATTAATAAGCTGGTCCATTTTTAATAATGAAACGACAGCCTCTTCCAAATGATCCAATTGCTGAATCTTATTTGGGCCGCCACCCGTCGCTCTAAATTCCACATTGTTTTGGCTCAACTTCTTCTTTGCTTTATATTTGAAGTCCGTCCAAACCTGTTGCAAATTGTAATGCCAAATTCGCGTTTAAATACATGTACAAAAAATAAAAATTTGAACTTACCTTCATCCATTTATTGACACTTCGTTGGGGTAGGCCCATGCTGTTTAGCTCTTCAGCGAACTTCCCCCACTATTGTGTGCTATGGCTTTTAACGCACGTTCCTTTGGCGATGTCTGGATTAGCTTCCATTAGCGCCACAAGTTTCTCCAATTGAGCTCTAGTGCTAACTACTTTTGCCCTATAATAATATATATAAATTTTATGTATACAATTCCACGCATATTATACATATTAAAGCTTGTATTAATATACTATGTTGGAAATATACTCACATATTTTTATTTTAAGCACTTTTTATACAGCAGCGACAGCAAATTTTCAGTCGAATAAATTAGCGACAACAAACGATCGATAATAAACTCATAATAACAAAACTTCCAGTAATCGATAGACTACAGACGCATCGCTTGTCATAATAGGCCTTATCGATACAGAACGATAAACGACAGTCGATCGAATGTCATAATAGGCACCAATCTGTAGTTCCTGGCAGAAAACCGCTGCCCTTAAACAAGTACTTCGACTAATTGGGATTCATGGCAGCCCAAACAAGGTGACGGTACCAATTTTTTCTAGCTTTCCTGCCGAGAACGTTCTACAACTTCATTACTCGTATGACGGATGTGGCCAAGTAGCAGTCTTCCTGTAGGTTGAAGGTAAAAAAATTAGGAAGTTTCCAAAAATAGCTTTTCTCCCCTACGCTAGTTAAAAGGAGCCTTTTTGCTTATAGACTCTAGTGACGTCGGGGTTAAGTTTTGAAGGCAACATTTGGGAATATACGCAAGGTGCTTTGTAGGAGATTAGACATCAAATCTTCGAAATTTTAAATAGCGATGATAACACCTTTCCAAAAGGATTTGACTTTTTTCTAGAGACGAATGTACCATTCTATACATATTGAGACAAAATTTTAATTGAAGAACCCGACATTGCATACCTCTATGTCTCTAACCATACTCTACAGATATTTTCTAAAATGTGACGGCTTTAACATTTAAATGGAGGATATTTCAAAAGTGTTTATATATGTTTGTATGTATGCATACTCCGAATATGAGTGGCTAACATTTATGAAATGTCTGTAAAATAAATGGCCTCTGCACTCTGGAATTTCCGTCGAGGCAATATATGGTACCGTTAATTCCCATAACGCCGTTACGCATTCCACGTGCCCCATATTCAGTGGCGTCAAACGGCGACACATAAAAATACACCAACAATAAAATATTGGCGGAAGTGCATATACACATTTACAAGTGTTCAAACATTTGTATGTGCCTGACTACACTGAGGGAGTAAAAAAATGACCTACAAGGTTTGGCAATTTGTTTATTATTTTTTTTTTTTTTAAATACTTATGTTTCTCAAATTAAAACCCTTATGAATTCAGGGTTTTATATAGTTTATAAAAAGCAGCAAGCAACAAGGTTAATAATAATTTTTTTTTAATTGTACAAATTTACTTAATTTCGATGTTTTTTACAGAATAAGGATTTTTTTTATAAAAACTCAATAATTTTCTATCATGAAAATATTTCTATTTTTTTCTACTGAGAACAAAGTACTATGCAGTACTAATTTTTTTTCATAAAAATAAAAATTAATACAAGTAAATAAAGAAATGTAAAAAAAAAACAAAAAAAAAATATAAAGTTAAAAAAGATTTTAAAATTATTTTTTATCTGGCTATTGAATTGTGAACACAATTTTTGAAATTTGGAAACACTTTTTTTTAATCTAGAAACAATTTGTTGATTTTTTTATGTGTTTTGTACTATTAATTTTATTAATTACATAAAAAAAATGTATGTATGTATATATGTATGTCTGTACATATGTACATATGCATACATTTTTTTATAAAAATATATTTAAAAAATTATTTATTTGTCTATTGCATTGCAAAAATAAATACATATAAAATTTGTAAAAATTCTTAAAAAAAAAGTTTTAATTAATGTGTTGAAATCAATTGTTTTATGTTCAAATATTTAAACTGGTATTTGAAAGTTTATTTTTTTTTAAAGAAAACTCATTTTTTTTAACATAAAAATTTAAAACAATTTTTTTTTTACAAAATATTTTAAGTTGTCTTTCTTTTGCGAAATGAGTTAAATTTTTTGAAAAATAAAACTAACTACAAGTAAATCGAGAAAGGAAAACAAATATACTAAAATCAATAAAATTTAGATGTATTTGTTAAACATTTTAAAGTTAATTGTAATTTTCATAACTTTTGTATATTTTTTTTTTTTGAGAAATTAGGTAAATTTTTAATAAATAATTTACTAAATTTAATAACTTTACTTACCTTAAGTAAAATACTATATTTAAAAAACAAGTAATGGGCTACAAAACAGAACACATAAAAGTTTTCTAGAAATTCCAATTTAAAAATAATATTTTCATAAAAAGAAAAATATTACAAGATGTGTTGTGAGCTAAAAAATGCTAACAGAACAAAATTTAAAATTTTTAAATTTCAATGAAATTTTTGGATTTCTTATAGTTTAAAAAAAAAATGCGCTATAAACTTGCATGCCCTAAACAGAATCGTATAATTCCTAATAAAAATTTTGAAAACTTGATAATTTTGTTGAAATTTCGTTGAAAATTTGTTGAATGTTTTGCATCGAAAAATTAATAGAATGCTTGTATGGTACGGTACTTGGCTTAATATGTGGTTTGTTACAAGAGAACAAGGTTTTTTTTTTAAAGAAAATGAATTCAAATAAATTTAAAAGCATATTTAAAATTTGCGATACATGTTGTGCCCATTATGACGGCCGTCAGTGTAGGTATGCATGCACTCATGCCCATTAAAGCAAAGCGGCTATGCAACCCACAACGAATGCGAGAATACCAAGCTAAATAGCCAATCAATGAAAAAGCGTGACAAATGACGCACGAACAAACACTACAGCAACAACAAACCTACAAACCAACAAGCGATATGCAATTGCAAATATACAGATCCATTTATGTATCATACACAAATGTAGAAATGTATGTAGGTAGTAGGGGTATTTGTCTGGTGAACACAAAGCAGCTCAAACATTTGGCATTATTTGCATTCCAGCAGATTTTCTTCATCGCTCTTCGCACTGCTGCCACTTCAACATACTACACACAAACATACATACATTCGAACGTGCTGAGCTGTAAGAATGCACCAATTGATTGTACTTTTAAAAGCTCATTGGCTCGACGGATTGACGCATTCTCAAAGTGGGAGGAGATGCAGAAAACAAAAAAAAAAAAGTGGTAAAACACAAAACAAATGCCAAAATGCCATACATTCTGGTCGGCGCGCACTCAAAGCAGCTTAAATCTCGACAGAATGTACGCTTCGCTATGTGGAGATGATGGTTTTGTTTGTTGTTGTTGGTTGCTGTTGGATAAACGCATTGCGGCGAGCGAAAGCCATAAGCCGTTAAGGTATTTAGATGGGAATGCATTTACTAAACTACATAAATGCTTGTGGACACTTGGACATATACATATGTGTGTGTGTGTGTGTGTATGTTTGTATGTATGTATATATGTAAGCAGATATGAGTACTAGATATTTTATGCGCACATTTGTATGGATATGCTCGATCGATTATAAAAGAGATTTTTACTTGCGAATGTACAATATTTTTGGGTTCTTGCTAATATTTTGAGCGCCTTTCGTCTGGCGGCCATATTTTATTAGTAAAGACGGCTTTGCCATTCCTTTACACTTTTCCGCGAAAAATTTAGTGGATAGCCATATTCTGTTTAATAAGATTAATTCATATTTATTCTTTAAAACTAGGTGGCAACGTCATTTTTAAATAAATTTTTTGAATAATTAATCCAAGGTGAATTCAGCTGTTTCTTCGCTTTGCTTCATGCCGATATAATTGTCTACAAAATAAAAGCGAATTGAGCTATTCTTCAATACAGAGTTGCATTTGCATATTTTTAATTTTTCATTTCAATTGGGTGGCAATATAATTTTATTTATTTTCGAATATTACTATTTTATTTCAGCAAAATTAGCTATTAAATAGTTTTAAAGAAAATAATAAAGCTCAACAATATTTATTATAGAAAGGTAAACAAAAATTTTGAATTATTTGTAACTATTCAGACATTTTTCTGGACTAGTTTGGGACGAGTTGGACAAGATTTCGAAAATAATTCAAGGCAAGTAGTCCCTAACTTTTGAACTATTCAGAACTTTCTTGGGACTAGTCACAAACTCTAATCCCAAACCGAAAATGTACCGAAATTAATCCAGAAAAGTAACAAAAATCGTCCCGAACAAGTTCAGCGTAACTGCAAGATTTTTTGATAAAAAGAAGAACATTTAAATTAGGATTATGGGCTTGGTCGATAATTTTGATATTTTTAACGGACCTTATTTTTTTTTAACTAAAATTAATAATAAGTTTTTTTTCAATAATCGGAACAATTTTGAAAAATGTGTTCAAAGCTCAAATTTAAAAGAAAAATTACCACACCACGGTTAAAAGTCGGAAATTATAGAAGAAAATAATGATTTATCAGAATTGAATTTAAAGGACTTCAGAAACGTATTAACCATATTTTGAAATTTGTGACTAAGAAAAATTTACCGGCTTTTTATCATATGCTAATAAAAGAAAAGTTTAAATGCATTCTCAGTATTTAAGGAAAAAAAAATTTGAAGGATTTTTCAAAAAATTACTAATCGCGAATTTTTGAATGAAATTTGTTACATATTTGCCACAGTGCAATGCTTCGAAAACTATGCGAAATTTACACTTATAATTCAAAATAAGAAACATCACATGATACCTTTATATTACACCCTTCTTTATGTAATAAAATGACGTCAATATTTCAGCGAAACAGTCCTGCTAAGAAAAAAAAATATTAAAAGCAATGTAGGTCTACAAAAAAGTCATACATCAATAAATATAATCTGCATCATAATTTTAAAATTTTAAAATAAGAAAAAATTTTAATCCGCGTACAGTGAGACACACAAGTCAATGTATAGTGTTTATTTTTTGTACAATATTGAAAGTTGTTTATTACAAAACTTATTTGTTAATAAACTTGTAGGTCATACTAAAGTAAAACCCAGAAAAATTAAAGCTTGAGACTTTATAAACATTTTGGAAAAATTCGAATAAACTTAAGAATAAAAGAATAAACATCTTGTTTTCAAATTTTGAAATTTTGATGAATTTTATAAAATTTTTTACAATGTAAGTTATTTTTATGACAAAATTGTAATTCCATAAACTGCAAAAAATTTTCAAAAATTTATACATACAAATTTCAAAATTTTAACAAAACTTTTCAGTTTTTCCAAACTTTATTACACAAGATTTATATTGATTCTAAAACTGCATACCAAATATTTTTAGAAGTTCTTCACAAAATTAAAAAAAAAAGAAAATAAATTTAAATTTTTTTAATCAGAATACAATTTTTTTTTTATTTACTCTTATTTTACTAAAATTCAAAAGGGCTTAAAATTGCTTAAAGCACACTATTTTTAAAAACTGATTTGAATTTTTACATTTTAATAAAATTATTATTTTTAATCTTCTAAAATCAAATACGTTAAAACATATAATTTTTCTTAAATTTTTAAGATTTTTATTAAACTAGTTCTATTATATTGACTTTAAAGCGGCATGCCTTATATCTTTAAAATTTTGTTTATTTTTATGGAAAAAATTGGCGTGCAAAATATTTTGAAAGCTTTAAAACGACTGTATCTTCGCTTTTGTGGCATACTGTACATATTCAGTACATGAAAAAAGTTAAATATGCTAAGTAAAAGTACACATATGTAGATATGTTTGTATTTATATACGGAATCTGCATGTTTGCCGATATAATTTATTTGATTGTATGTTAAGCCTCTTAGTTATTTACAGTTTTTTAAGGGTTCACACAACAGCATTCCTTAACGCCGCTCTCACGATTTATATGTACATGTGTGTGTATGTATGAAATATGTATGTACATGCGAATTCCTACACATCCCCACGTACTTCTCGAAATTGTGTCTTTTTATACAAACAAAAAAAACCAAAATTTGCAATTTCATTGTCATTTTTATTAAAGGAAATATGTGGATAAATTGTGTAAATTGACAAACAAGCCGTAAATAAAGTCACGTGCCTAATAACCGCACAATACTTGCTTAGTAATGGGCAAAGGAAGATAACAAAACGATCTGTTATTGTTGTAGCTGATTGATGTGTGAATGCATTTATTTGTCGTAAAATGTATGCAAAAGCAAATGTGTACATACATACCTAAAAATTTGTATATATGTATGTATGTATGTAGGCATATGAATAAATTCGCTGATGATTTAAACATTTGCACAAAGAATTTAAAAGGTTTTGTTATGCCACGAAATGTTAATAGCTTTATGCAATAAATTTCTTTATTATTTTTAACAAGTTAACAAAAACGACTAGCGAAGTTTGCTGGTAGTCAACACAAAACATCTCTTCATCCTCACTTTGTTCGCTGAACCCCGCTCGATATCGCGGCAACTGGGAATTCTTCTACAATTTTACTTGAACTGCCACTCAAAAATCACACTCTCACATTGTAAATTTATGAAGCTAGGGAGTTGATAATAAAACTCGCGAGTCAAAAGTAAAGCACTCTTCAACTCAGAACAAATGGTGAAAAAATTCAACTCAAAAGTTAAAAGGATCATGCGTGAGTCATAAATGAAACGCTCGAGTTAAAAATTAAACTCGATAGTCAAATGAAAGTTCTTAGATAAAAAAAAATAAAAGACTTGAGTATTTAAATGCACTCATGACGCTTTTAGAATACTCGGGAGTCAAAAAATAAATTTGAAAATTTAAACTCCAGAGTTATAGTGCAAACAGTCACCGACGTAACCGTACGTTACGCGTCAGCTGACACGAACAAACTTATGAGGGTGCCATGTAAATTAAAACGCACCATCGTGTTATTTTGACGGTTCCGCGTGACGTGTACGTGTGTACTCTGATAGTGCAAACAGTGTGTATCTCACGTCAAACAGAAACGGCAGACACGTCGGTAAGTGCTTGCTCTAATAAAAAAAGAACTCATGAGTTATTAATAAAACTCGCGAGTTAAAGCAGTTATTAATAAAACTTATGAGTCATATAAAGAATTCACGTCTCAAACATTTAACACTCGATTCAAAAAGAATCTCTCAAATCAAAAACTGTCATAAGTCAAAAATTAAATTGGAATCAAGGAAAGAGACTTTTGAGTTGGAAATAAAAGTGATGAGTTATTAATGAAACTCGTGCGTCAAAATTAAAACTCCAAAAAAAAAATACAACTCTTGTAATGCTTAAATTAAGACCTCTCAGTCAAAAATAAAATTCATTATAATATATATTTTTGGCGCTTACACTATATAGCTCAGTGTTTGGCCGAGCTTCTCCTACCATTTGTGGTGTGTGTCTTTATACAAGGTGGCGCAAAAGTAAACTTCCGATGTTTTTTGGCTGTAATGTAAAGTAAATGAAAAAGTTTGATTCTTCTTGTGGATTATTTTTATTTGGTCTTTTATTTTTTTTTACATCAAGTCGAGAAAATGATGTCATGTAAATGGCCGCCGCCACAGTTGATTGTCATTTGAGCCCTTTTTATGGCATTTTCCTTCACTTTGGCCAAAACTTCCGGCGATAGGTCCTCACATTCTTGACGGATATTGTCTTTAAGAGCTGCAAGAGTCTGAGGCTTGTTGACATAAACCCGCGACTTCAAAAAGCCCCACAAAAATAAGTCTGGAGCGGTCAAATCAGGCGATCTTGCTGGCCAGTGCAAATCGCCAAAACGGGATTAGGCGCCCGGGAAATGCATCCCTAAGCATATCGGTTGTGGCACGTGCAGTATGTGCCGTTGCACCGTCCTGTTGGAACCACATATGTATGTAGGCATATGACATGACATGACATCCATGACATCCTCGGCTACAGCAGCAATATTCTCTGCAGAACGGCTACTCCGGGGTCTGCCACACCTGGCAGCATCTCGTGTTGTGCCAGTCTCTTCGAGGCGAGCGGCTAAACGTCGCAGTTTTTCACCAGTAGGCGTTGGACGGCCAGGAAAACTGTGACGAAATTCACGTTGTGCCAAAGTCACCGACCGATTATTGGTCAAATAAATAGTCAGCAATATTCCGCGTTCTGGAGCAGTGTAGCGTAACATTGTTTATTAACGTGTATTTCGCATGTGTTTACTACACAAATGTCAAAACAGAACTGACATTAGGGGCCAATCGCAAAATTTATAGCATTTTCTGATAGGAGGATTACTTTTGCGCCACCTTGTATTATACCACAAATGGAGGGACCTACAGTTTTTGTGCCGACTCCGCAGAACGGCAGATGTATTTAATGAGAAGCTTTTTTTCATGGCAGAAATACCCTCGGAGGTTTGCCATTGCCTGCCGTGGGGTGATCGCTATTAGAAAAAACTTTTTCTATGATTAAGATTTTGCATGCCCTGACTGAGATTCGAACCTCGAACTCACCGGCATAGCGAGTTATAGCACGCACCGCTACCAACTCGACCACAGCGGCCACTAATAAAATTCATGAGTGAAGACTAAAGCCAGTTAGTCAAAAATAGAACTCGAAATAAAGCTGACGAGCCATAAGTCAAGGTTCAATTAGAGGTGCCATAACCATAACCATAGAAAACAGCTGATCCAACCAACCTTATGGGTTACACTGTAATCGATTAGTGGTGCCATACCATAACGCCATAACCATAACCATAACCATAGCGACCAACTGAATTTTGGTTCTTGCCGTAACCATAAACAAATGATTGCTGATTCGCCTTGTTTATTGTGATATTTTTGTTCTTCGTGTGCAGTTTATTTTGTTTTGATGAGTTTTAATTTATATTTTGCGTCCGCGTTTTACATACTTTACTAAATTTTTATTTACTTTCAGTTTATTGCAAATATCAGCTGTTTATGGTTATGGCACCACTAATCGATTCCTTAAATATGGTTATGGTTATGACTACGATTATGGTTATGGCGTTATGGTATGGTACCTCTAATTGAACCTTAAAGGTCTGTTAAGATAACCGAACCACATTAGGCAACCAAAGCCTAACGTATATCAAAATGAAGAGCTCATTTAGAGCTAATTTAATGCCGTAACCCTAAATTTAATGCTCTAATTTTTTTCCAAAAAACTTGATATACGTTAAGCTTTGGTTGGTTAATGTGGTTACGCTATCTTAACAGACCTCATTTGTAACTATTCGTAACTAAAACAATCGAGTCAGAAATAAAAGTGGCGTATCAAAAAATAAAATTATTAAATCATAAATGAAACTCAAAAGAGTAAATAAAACTCGAGATTCGTAAAAAGGTATAACGCGTGCGTCAAAAACAAGTCTCTAAGTTATAAATAAAACTCACTCGTCACAATTAAAGCTCTCAAGGATAAATAGAATACAAGAGTTGAGAAAAAGTATTTCGTAGACCACTAAAAAGAACTTTAATATTTATCCTTAGACTCGAAGTCAAAGGTTAAAAGCGAGGTTTAGGGAGTGTTCTCTGGACAAATCAACTCCTCCAAACATTGAGTGTAACCTCGATTCGGCGCTACATTCTATATGCAGGAACTTCTCTTCTCTCGTCCAGTAATAACGGCGAACTCTTATAGAATATTTTTCTTAAAAAAAGTATTTTTTTTATTAAATTTTGAAGGTTCCAACTTTACGGAGCCTCATAATAGTGTGAAACAAATATTTTAGTCGGTAATAGTCAAAATAAAATCGCCTCTAAAGTAAGCAACAAATTTTTGAACTAATTTTCTACAGAATATTTGCCAAAAAATGCTCTAAGTCAACTTTATACGCACCATTATTAAAAAAAAATGATAAATTTTATGATTAAATAAATATCATTATTGCATCATTATACGAGTACATACTTACAAAGTACGTATGAATGTAGAGCCCGCATGCAGAAGACATTTAAATTTATTGTTCACCTGCCCTTTTTGAAACAAAATAATAATAATAAGTAATTTGTATACGACTACCAGACAGCCACTTTCCGTCTGTCTTCAGCTTTTGTTGTTGGCTAGTCTATTTAAATAATTTGTGTTTTTAAAATATTTTTTTTATTACTTTAATATTTAAGTATATGCATATTTTTATTTTTGTTATGATTGCTGGTGTTGAACATTTTATTGCAGCGGTGCTCGCATTTTTTCGATAATCGTTTGACGTTTTTCGCCTGCCTGTCTGCCTTTAATAATAAATACAAATTTTATGAAAATGTTTTGCGCTATTTTCAAGTGCTACACTGCTGTCGACATATTTATGTAAGAATTTTTATTTGCAAAATTTTATGTGTCTGTGAGTGAGAAAATGTTTTCTCAACCGCATTAAAATGGTTTAGTGTGTCGAAAAGAGTTATTTAACTTAAAAAGCTAGCAAAAATAATAGCATCACGCAAAAACAAATACGCACGATACTCGTACAGTGGTAGTCAAAGTGTATTCTATGCAATGTCTGTGGGCGAGATAGAGAAGGAATGCGTGTAATTATTTGTTTTGAACTGCTACACTCATTCGTTTTGTAGCATTCTACAGAAAATTTGGGAAGGAAAAAAATGAAAAATATGTTTGTAGTTGTGTAAAAATTCCTGCGTTCACAAAAATACACATCAAATTTTTTTGGTATTTTAAAGGTATTTTATTTATTTTCACAACTTTTTTTTTTAGATTGTCAGGTGTGGAATGTCGGATTTTTTGTTATTTTCTTTCAAATTAGTTTTGTTTTTGTGCTACTCTGCTTTGGTGTTAAACGGTTCATATTTTCTGCTGCAGGCCTTAATAAAGCTAATGTACAATGACGCTAGAAATAAAAGCAGCTCCAGATACCTCTCTGAAGTTGGCAAGCCAACTTTTACGTAAGGAAAAAATATCTATTGGATAATTTGCCGTAAATTACAAGACTGCAAAAAAAAAAAATTGAGAGCCGTTTTGGTTTTTTTGTGTAATTCTTATGTTTTTTGGTGTGCTAAATCCGAAAATAACTATAATTTTGTCATAGAACATCACGTTTTCTGACAATGTAGGTGTCTATGTTAAACAAGTTATCATCTTAAAATAAAATATAAGATTAAAAATTTTTTTTAAATTTATAATTGCGTAACAAAACTAATTTATTTATGTAACTCAACACACTTCTTTTCCTCAGTGAGACTCCTTTTGGTACATTTTCGCTTGTGGGAAGCATCGGAAAGATCTCGTTGAAGCGTCCAACAGTAGTCTGCCATCATTGAAACGCTCCATCTTCCCTGGTATCTTTTTTCCGTCTCCTTAATATATTGGTGAAATCGTTCACCTTGCTCTTCACTCACGTCTCCTAAATTTTCGGGAAAGTAGTCGAGGTGGGAATGAAGAATATGTACTTTTAAACTCATCAAGCAACCTAAAGCTTGAAATACTTTTAATATTCTTTTGACGATTTGTTTGTAGTTAGGATCTTTGTTATTGCCTAAAAATTTCTTTATGATGAATAGTGGATCAGCCATAAGCCGTCTAATATCTGGTCCAACGAAAACACCTTCCTTCAACTTTGCCTCCGAGAGGCCTGGAAACTTTGACATTAAGTATTTGAAGCAATTTCCATCTCTTGGAAGTGACTTTACGAATTGTTTCATCAATCCCAGATTTATGTGAAGCGGTGGTAGAAGAACTTTATGAGGAGGCACCAAAGTTTCATGCAGGACATTCTTTTCGCCAACTTTAAGCTCCCTCGGAGGCCAACACTTTTTGGTCCAGTGATTTGTTCGGTCTCTACTATCCCATAGAGACAAAACGCAAGGGAATTTGGTAAACCCAGATTGTTGTCCAAGCGCCATGCCCAAGATTTTGAAATCACCGCACACTTGCCAACCGTGGTCTTTATATTTTAATTTGCGCCACTTTCTACACTATCGGAGCGTGCACATTTAGATTACAAGATGTTTATGTTTGTTAGCTGTGCATGCGACAGTTCTTGTAATATGACCGCGGCAAAATTTTTATTTTCACGGATAATTTACGTCAAATTATCCAATAGACAATTTTTCCCTAAGTAAAAGTTGGCTTGCCAACTTCAGAGAGGTACTCCAGATGTTCACAATGGTATCATTTTAATTTTTTTTTAATAAATAATGAAGGGTCTCTACAGAGACGGGATGGCTCCTGGACAGCAACGGGAAAAGAAACGGTCGAACTACCTAGCGACACACACTTTCCTGGAAGTTCACAGACAATGGAGGCAGACTCTTCCGACGCCATTGTAAATCTCCCTTCGGCGATAAAAAGTTTCAAACCTTACAAGGCTGCCGGGCCAGATGGCCTGCGCAGCTGGTTGCAACGATTGATACTTTTACAAATTGGCTACTATATACATATGTTTAGAGCATGCTGCAAGCTAAACTACGTACCGACGATATGGAGATCTGTTTCCGCGGTCTTCATACCCGAGGCTGGAAAAGTATGACTTGCGATCCCAAAGGATCTTAGACCTATAGGTCTCTCATCGTTTGTTCTTTTGTGACATACCAGTTTCGGCGTTGTGCCATCTTCAGCGTCGTGTTAGTTATGCAGACAAGAGATGACGGAAACTCGTTCTAATATACAGCTAATAAACCGCCTCTAAAGTAAGCAACAAATTTTTGAACTAATTTTCTACAGAATATTTGCCAAAAAATGCTCTAAGTCAACTTTATACGCACCATTATTAAAAAAAAATGATAAATTTTATGATTAAATAAATATCATTATTGCATCATTATACGAGTACATACTTACAAAGTACGTATGAATGTAGAGCCCGCATGCAGAAGACATTTAAATTTATTGTTCACCTGCCCTTTTTGAAACAAAATAATAATAATAAGTAATTTGTATACGACTACCAGACAGCCACTTTCCGTCTGTCTTCAGCTTTTGTTGTTGGCTAGTCTATTTAAATAATTTGTGTTTTTAAAATATTTTTTTTATTACTTTAATATTTAAGTATATGCATATTTTTATTTTTGTTATGATTGCTGGTGTTGAACATTTTATTGCAGCGGTGCTCGCATTTTTTCGATAATCGCGATAAAAAGTTTCAAACCTTACAAGGCTGCCGGGCCAGATGGCCTGCGCAGCTGGTTGCAACGATTGATACTTTTACAAATTGGCTACTATATACATATGTTTAGAGCATGCTGCAAGCTAAACTACGTACCGACGATATGGAGATCTGTTTCCGCGGTCTTCATACCCGAGGCTGGAAAAGTATGACTTGCGATCCCAAAGGATCTTAGACCTATAGGTCTCTCATCGTTTGTTCTTTTGTGACATACCAGTTTCGGCGTTGTGCCATCTTCAGCGTCGTGTTAGTTATGCAGACAAGAGATGACGGAAACTCGTTCTAATATACAGCTAATAAACCACTTCGTCTCTCTTACAATCGACAAGAGCCTATTGTCTTATAATCAACATGCTTACCATAAGGGAAGGTCCGCGGACACTACATTACATTCCCTAGTTAGCTATATCGAAAGGTCCTTTCGTTACAAGACATTTAGCCTTGAAGCTTTTCTTGACATTGAGGGTGCTTTTAACAGCATTAGTCCAGAGGCCATAACACAGGCCTTAAGAGGAGAAAGCTCCCTGGGTGAATTTATAGAGCAAATGCTCTTGGGAAGTAAGATTATAGCAGAGGTCGGTGCAAACAGCATTGAATGTCTTTCTGGACCTTCTACCCCTATACTTAGTGGGTCAGCAAGTGCCAAGGTTCTTGCCGCGCTTCGGTTAAGAGAGATATGTCAATAGGAGCCCAGCTTGCGTGGACACTCAAGCATACTGAATAATGCTTCCGGAATACACAGATAAGGACGCGTTATCGAGAAACTTCAACACTTCACCTGGAAGTCTCAAGGTCTTTACAGATGGCTCGAAATTGAATGGCAGAGTGGGAGGAGGGGTCTTCTCGCAGGACCTATCTCGCAACTGTTATTTTCGGCTGCCGTATCACTTTAGCGTTTCCCTGCTGAGGATTTAGCCATTAAGGAGCCTGTAGACTTGTTACAAACCGCTTTAAAAGGCAAGGATATCAATAATTGACAATTTTATTGAGCTCAAGGCCAGTTTATGATAGATTTTTGTGTGGAAAACACAACAACAGCTTTTAATGGTAGAAGTTATAGTACTATTTCGGAAATCACCATATTTCCTCATCCGACTTATTTGTATTAAATTAATTAAATTTATTTTTCATATCCACTTCTCCCAGGCTTTGAACCCTGGAGCTCGGAGTTGCAGAGCCAACACGCTACTTGCTGTGGTACGCTAGCCGAGTGGACTGGCCTTGAGCTCAATAAAATTGTAAATTATTAACATTTACGAGTAGTAGGCCAACAGAATAAAAACAAATATTTTTAGGCAAGGATATCTTTATACATATGTATGTAGTGATAGCCAAGCGGAAATCAGAGCTGTGAGCTCAGCTACAATTAAATCAAATAGTGTACCGGATTGCAGCCGATCTCTGCAGGAGACGGCTAAGCAGAACAGGCTCAACCTCCTTTGGGTTCCAGGCCACAGAGACATCGAGGGTAACTGCATAGCGGATGAACTTGCGAGGGAAGGAACAACCAAGCAGATTCTTCCCAGTGAAGAACGCATTGGTATGCCCTTTGGCACTTGCAAGCTGCTTTCAAAAGAATCTACTTATGCTCGTGCAATCGACAGATGGACACATAGTACCACGACCTGTAGGATCTCTTGGCTGACTTGGCCGAAACGGTCGCGTAGTCTGTATACCTTAAAACGAGACGATATATCCCAAGTAATTGGCGCTTTAACAGGGCACTGCCTAAAAGGCAACCATGCGGAGCGTTTTGTAGTACCCTTTGACAGATGCTGTAGAAGCTGCAAACATTATGGATAGGAGGAAACGGCACCGCATATTCTCTGCATTTGTCCAGCACTAGCCAGAGCACGCTACGATTTTAGGGGCACCTCTTTTTAGCAACTTTGGAGAATTAGGACAAATATACCCAAGATGCTTGAAGAGTTTTTCTTCAAAAAAACATTTGAATGAAATATTTCAACTTAAACAATAAGTAAAAACAAATTTTATTTTCTTCTACATATTTTTCGGTTAGACATAATAAATGTAAAATTTAAGTACTGAAAACTTCGTTGATTTTCGATAATTGTTTATTTTTTTATCCGGGCATTTTTTTAAACTTAAAAACATAGTAATGAATTTCGTCTTAACGCGCTGTGCTAAACTTTAGCTGCATGAGCTGTTGTTATTTTTCTTTTTTTGTTCACAACTTAGATACTCCAAGCAAGTGCCAATCATACATATGTACATATGTATATAAAAATTTTAAATCGATTTTTAAAAATTTTAATGAAATATATAGATTTTTTTTATTTTGTATATAATTACATATATTTTTTTTTTAATTTTTAAAATTTTTATGAAAATTCATTGATTTTTGTACAAATTTTTTACAAAATTTTTTTTTTTTTAAAAGCTCGTATCTTTGATTTGTTAAGGAGTCATTACAAAAATTTGGCATGCAAAACTATTAGAAAATTAAAACTTGCATACCCAGAATTTTCCTTAAAGTCCTGAATAAAATGTTTGAAGTTTTAATGACTGTGTTTAGAAATTTGTTTAATTTTTGCTAATTTCTTATAAGCTTTCAAATATTTTTTTATGTATGTATGTATATGGCTTCGGTTATAGGTATCTAATACTAAATTAAATTTGCAATGAATATTATCAAAAATATATAAATGAAAATCAGTTCCAAATAAAATCAATTTGGCATTTACTGCTGTTATTGTTAACTCAGCTGTACAAACTACATATTTACATTGGCATATATTTCTAGTTTACAATGTTGAAATTTGAAAATTCTAAAATTGTAAACTATTTATAACAAAATTTTGCCACAAAAATAAAAACTAGTGCGTGAATGTCATTCGGTGTGTAATTAAAGAGTGATGAGTTCAGGGAAAATAAAATTAAAATTCTTGACGAGCAAGAATGTGAAAAATAATTACATCGAATAGTTTTTAAATGTGAAGAATCGAAAAATTGCGTGCGAAAAAGACATGTGGGCGGTTGATATAGTACATATTTCTTAAAATGCGACAGATGTTTTTTTTTAAGATTATTATTATATTTTTTTTTACTACATACAACGCAAGAAGTTTAAAGCATATGAAAAGGAAATTCCTTTAAAAAAATTTAAGGTAATGTAAGAAAAAAATCTTGCTTTATAAAGGCTTGTTTAGGGTGCCATTAAAAAATATGAAAAAAGTAAAGGTAAATGTACTTGAAACACATTGCCGCCAAGACATCGCGGCGAAGTTATTCAAAGCAAACAAAAAATGTGGAAAAGTATGTATGTATGTATGAATGTGTCTTCATGCTTTTACTTGTACTTGCGTCAATTTTTTTCAATTTTTTCTTTACTTTTCATAATTACTAATTTCAGAGGAATTCGTGCATCAAAAAAAGCTACATCTTCTAAATTTTTTTTGTTCTTGTTAGCGCGTTTTCTTTCGCATAGCTGACATTTGCTGCGTCAGTTTTTTGTTTTTTTTATAGTTTTTATATTGTTTAATTGCTCGTGGGTTCACATTAGGCGCATTGCCCTGTGGTCATTATTCACTTTGGCATTTCCGTTTTCGGTCATTCACTGCGAAGCGTTGGGTTGTGACAAAAAATGTGAAAAAATATATTAGACTTTTTTGGCGCTTTATATGGTCTTGAAAATTCGAATAATATACAATTATTCATTAATTAAAAAACCGTTTATCTTTAACAAAAATTATTAACCAAATAAGTTTGTAAAAAATGTAAAATGATTTAACAAAATTTCAACAAATATTCGCACTTTAAAAATTAAGTTGTGAATTTGCAATTTTGTAGCTTATTCAATTTTAGTGTAACAAAGTGCAAGTTTCAAGTACCTACAAATTTCCACTGATTTTTGACACATTTTTTACTAGCAATTTGCGAAAGAGCGTCAATAAAAATTTGCACTTTTTTGTTCTAAAATTTAATGAGCTACAAAACTGCATATTGAAAATAATTCTAAGATTTTTTTTATAAAGCTCAAATATTTATGAATTTTTGTGAATTAACTTTACATTTTTAAAATAGTTTTAACCTTGAGCCCCAAAATTACGAAAACTGTTACCGAATTAAAAAAGTTTAAAAAACGACCCCAAATTCGCTTGGAAAACAATAATTTTGAAATATTTCGAATACAGAAAACCCTTTTTATGCTTAGTCGTCTTAGTGGGTGCAATGGGGTACAGCGGTGCTTCTGCGTATGCGCTTACAGTTGCACGGCTGTACTCAATCCCTACTCTAACTTCCACATTCGTGCACCCTGGGCAACGTGAGCAACCCATGTGCGAGATATGGTAACCAACCCGTGTGGAGCCATGGGTCACGGCTAATAGAGAGGGAGCTTTAGTGGAGCCACTTCGACATATTCGGTTTAAGGGTCCACTAAAGTCTGCAGCGTCTGTTCACCAGGAAGTGCGGCTGCAAGCGGGCGTCTGTCTTGGAGCAAGCGGCTCGCTATATAAACGAACTCAAAGTTTTCACCCCCAGCAATGGGTTGTGCGCAGGGCTTGGAACCCGCCACGTAAAAAAACAGAGCCTCGGATGAGACCCGCCTTTTTTGATGACGACAAGTAGCAAAAGATAGGGACAGCTGGCGTGCTTTGTTGACCTCGGCCAAAATCGCTTAGGCGGTTGATGCGCCAATTAAGTAAGTAAGTAAGTCTAAATTACTTAGCTTGTAAAACAAAAAAAAAATTCAAAAAAAAAAAAATCTAATTCTCGTGTTCCGTGACCTTACATTAGAGTAAAAACAATAAATTTGTAATACTTCGCAATATATGTACAAAATCAAATTTCTTTAAGCCTTCAATGTTCTCGAAATTGATGTTTTGCAAATACATATTTCGAAATCGATGTTTTGAAAGCAAAAAAATGTAAACTCCTTTCCGTGTTCAGCGACCCCAGTTAGCCTTAAAAACAGTAAATTGCAAATTTTTTAAAACGATTCAAAATCATTTTTCGTAATAAAATTTTATAAATTTTCTTTTTTTTTTTTATTCTTCAGTGGTCTAATTTAGATTAGTAGATTTGTAGAT
The DNA here is from genome assembly GCA_963971545.1 of Philophylla caesio. Classification (NCBI taxonomy): domain Eukaryota; kingdom Metazoa; phylum Arthropoda; class Insecta; order Diptera; family Tephritidae; genus Philophylla; species Philophylla caesio. Next base: position 20,353,698 of record OZ020608.1, on the reverse strand, counting down.
TAGTAAGAATTTCAAAAATATTTCTAAAAACAATAATTAAAACAAAAAAGTTAACATACATACTAAGAGTAAAAACAATAAATTTCTAAAATTTTGAAAACACAGGAAAAATTCACAAAATTTTCAACAAATTTGTTTTTAAGTTTACAAATCCGCTGAAGAAACTATTTTTAAAATCTTCAAAAATATTAAATAAAATCATTTGAAACATAAAAATTTTGAAAATATAATTTCATTCTTTAATTTGTGATTCCCACTCACCGTTTGCGTTATCCTGCACCATGGTGGCAGCACGTGAGAGTACATCCAATGCGGTTTCCATTTTTCAAATGCGATTTTTCTTTAATCTACTACTGCTTTGGATGAGCGCAAACAAATGATGTTCAGATCGGAGAGTTGGCTTTAGCTTTAGCTTTTAATCACTTTTAGCGCAGCGAATTTTCGCAGACGAAGCACAATATTTATTTTTCACTGTGCTAACATGACACAAATATGATTTTTTTAATTATTTTTTTTTTATCAAAGGGACTTCACCTCCTATCACACACTGTGGAGGAGCAGAAAATTATACAGAAAAATTATGAAGGATTTTTTTTTTGTTAACAATTTTCAAGTGTCACTTTTAATTGGTTTGCAAAAACAAAAAGAAGCACGGCGCACGCGAATTCACACAGCCACTGCAAAGCATACACAGAGTGACGTACCGCAAAAAATAATAAAATTGCAACAAATTCAACACGCGTGCCAATCGCAACTGACAAGCGAAGGCAAAGCGATGCGCGAATGCGTAACCGAAAGCAATAAAAAAAAATGCGCGCGCACACAAACACACGCGCAAATAATTTAATGCAAAGGTAAAATTTTGCAAAAAATTTCAAAACGCGGCAAAATGAAAATGCCAAGCCGGCAAACGCAGTCACGACGTCGAGTGGCGGCAACGAAATGTGAAACGCTCAAGAAAGCGGAGCGGCGCAGCGGCGACGGCGACGACGATGACAGCGTTGGTTAAGGTGGGTGGCTTGTTGGCCTGCTGGTTTTGGCATTATCGACGAGCTGCAGCTATGTACATACATATACATATTTGCATTTGCAAATGTATTAGTGTCAGAATATTGGAGTGGCGGTGTCTTTTCGTTAAGGTGCAAGTGATGAGCGGCGGGCGGCAGCAGCGAATCACACCACCAACGCGGCACGCATTGACAATTTCGCTTGGCTGATTGTTATTGCTGTTGTTATATTATGGGATTGTTAATGTGTTTTTCCTGTGTGCTATAGGAAATTCTCAAAGGCAACAGCGCTACCTGCTGCCAACACTCGCCAGCTGCTACGTCGACAGCGACGACGTATTGTCTGCGCATTCGAGCGTGGCAAAAATAAAATGAAAATGTGAGTATGCACTCGAAAAATATATAAGTATGTGTGTATGTAAATAAGTAGGTATACATATGTACATATATTGACAGCAATGACAACAACAACATCAGCTGTGTAATGTCGATTTTCAGGCAAAAATTGTGCAAGGTGGTTGCCCTTTCGCTGAAAAGCAAAAATTTAGTATGCTCGGCCAGCACCCACCGCCCTCGCCTTGGCAACTAAATCTAAATAACGACAAATAATGCATGTTGGGGGCGAAAAAATAAAAATCGACAGAAATAAATGTTGATGATAATTTGGCAAAATAGCGATTATGGCTGTGGCCATGACAGTTGACTTTGCAACGCGAAAAAAATGTGTTTGTGAAAGGGTTGTGGGCGGCGTTGGTGTTGATTGTTGGCGCTGAAGGTGGCAGCAGCTGTAAAATAAGAAGAAATTTTTGAAATAAGTAAATGGAATTTATTTTGATATTTTTTATTTTTTTTTTATTGTTGAGCAGAATTCCCTATTTAATTTTCTTAATTTTATTTTTTTTTTACAGTGAGCATTTTCAGCAAAGTGAAAATGCTTGTTTTCTGTAAATTTAAATTTAGAAATAGCTATGCTGAGTTAGAAAGTGCCAGCTGTGAATTTTAAGTTAATGAATATTGTCAATTTATATTTATTATGTACATAAATATATGTACATACATACATATACATACATACATATACATACATACATACATACATACATACATACATATGTGCACACAATTCTGCTGTACGTGTGTTAGTGACTGAGCTTCTACTAAATGCTCGAGCAGATTTTGATTAAATATAACATTCCAAATGAAAATATCGACAATTTTTAATAATTTTTTAAAAATAAAAATACGGTTCATTCTTTAACAAAAATATTTAATTTTATAAAATTTTGTTTCTAGAAGAACTTATTTTATCATCATTAAACAATAAAAAATGTTTCTAGCAAAAATAATTTTTTTTATTTAAATCTACATACATACATATATATATTCTTTAACAAAAATATTTTATTCAATATAAAAAATCTTATTTTAGCATGAACACAAAATTTTTCTTTTAAATCTATATTTTCTTTAACAAAAATATTTTATTCAAGAAAAAAAATCTTATTTTAACATGAACACAAACACAAAAATTAAATAATTTGCAAAGCTATAAATCAAAAGAAAAACAATTTTTCTAAAAACAAATGTGTTGAAAAAATCTCTAATTCCTAAACAATAAATATTAGATAGATATACATATATGTACATACATATGAAGAGAGGTATGCACTGCGACCAGTTGGTCCATTGTGCCCTCGACGCTCATCACAACAATTATGCCAACCCAAGAACGATAGAATACAAGATTTAGTTTTATTTTCTTACATTTATTTGTATATTAAAATTTCAGTTTCCAATTTTTTATTTTTTTTAGGCAGGTGGCAAGCAATGTGCTAAAATTAAAAAAAAAAAAAAAAAAAAACAATAGTAAAACTTAGAAACCTCCAATTTATTAACATTTTATTTTTATTTATTTAAATTTTTTTATGCTCCCGCATTGAACATCAATTCTCTTTCCGATTTAATGAAACCCACGATTTCGTTCAGCCCTTTGTTACTATTAATTTGGCAGCAACTGTGCCTTCATATGGTTATTAAACTAAAGTTAAACGAAAAAGCTAAGTGTAAGAATTTTATAGAAGAATTCAAGCCCAAAAAAATACTATACTAGCTTTTGTACAATCACCAAAAATGACGAACAGGCAGGCAACGAGCAAACAGGATGAGTTGGCAAAAGCAAGAGTAGGGAAAAAGAGAATCAAACTCCAAAGCAAAGACTCTAAAGATCACAATTGGCTTAAAATGAGCTATAAGATATGTTTAATAAAATAAAAACAAAAATAACAAGAGCAACAACAACACAAGCGTTGGCGTAGTTGCGCCATATGGTGCTTTTATAGTGTTACGAGCACATACATGTGTATGTATAAATATGTGTGCATATACATATGTATATGTGTGTACATACATACATATGTACATATACTTACATTAAGGTGGTATACACAAAGTTTTTATTTTTCCCACGCGCATTCCAAAATTAAATATGTTTAAGGAATTCGATAAAATTGTTTTCGAATATTCATTGTAAGGATATTTCGTCTTACTTTTTATAACTGCTTTCTGTGAAAATATTTGGCTTTTACTAACCTGACAACTTTGACGTTAAATTTTTTGAATATTTAAATATGTTATTTTAAATCTGTAAACGTATTTTCTACGCTATCCCACATTCGATTAATCCAACGTGAAGTGAGTCGAAATATCTCCACTGAAGAGCAAATTTTATAATTCCGATTTTTTCTATTTACTGTATTAGTCACCTTAATGTACTCCCATACCTACATAACAAACAAATACATAGCTGTTTTTGTATGTGTATGTATGTATGTATGTACATATGTACATCGTCTTTTGGAGCTTTAACTCTTTGTCTTGGGGCAACAGCATGACAACAGCCAGTGAACTACGAACACACACACATTCACTTAAAACACTTTATTTTGGTAGGTTGCTTGATTTACCTGCTGTTATTGGTGGAGTTCGACAATGCATTGAGAAGACAGACGCTTTAGACGAACACTTTTTGAACAATTTTCGGACATTTTGCTTAAGTTAAGGTGACGAGACAATCAAAGGGCAAAGAATTGTATATAATTGTACATACATATGTACATACATACATATAAATCTTTTTGGCTATAAGGATTGATTACAATATCAGATTTAGGGTGCGTGATTGTTCAACAGACCTCGCCCCATTTCGAAGGGCACCTACCATGACTGCCTGAGCTACAAAAAAAAATAGTTAGAAAATACTTTAACGAAAAGTGAGCCCTTCTTTCCTTCTGATATTTATTCAAATTTTAAAAATCAATAAGAAAATTCAGATTCACAAACAATTTGTGAGTCTCCTATTTATAACAAAATCTAATATATAACCTTAATATTTAGAAAGATAATTTAAAAAAAAAAGTTAGTTCCGTTATTGGTTACGAGTAAATAACTTTAAGAACTTTTAAAGGCACCTCATTTCAAAAACGCAGACAGACCCTTCAATTCTATCCACTCGATCTATTCCTAAATTATCCCTCCAGCGCCACTTATCGAGTATATTCTCGTGAAAATTTGTTTTCTTACGGCACAAGTTAGGCGTTCTTAACGTGTATTATTTGTATGTATGTAGATATCATGTTTAAGTACATACATACATACTTATGTATAACGGATTAATATCTAAAACATTCCTTCCAATTGGAACATATCCCTACGTTGAAAATTTGTGTTGGCACGGCTGGCAATTTATTCTTTCTTAAACAAAATTCTGACATCCTCAGCAAATAACCTTAGAACTCCTTAACTCAACGATAGTCCAGTCTTCATACGGAAAACCCCGGTATTAGGCGTTACTTTGCTTTCTCAGCTTTATAAGTTGTATAATATATAGGGAACAGATAATTGGCTTTACTTAGAGATACTTAAATTTCTGATTTGGTTGAGATTTTTTATTCTGAGAGGATTAAAAATTTATTTGGGAAACAAAAAAATATTTAGCGGTAGAAGTTAAAGTTGCTATTTCAAAGATCACCAATATGCCTCATCAGACCTATACATTTATTTTTCTTTCAGCACCTTTTCCAACAAGTATAATTCACTTTCCCGAACACCACAAGTAGACAACTTATTTTATAAATGTTTTATATCTACCTCATACATACTATATACATACGTACATACATATGTACATATATACATAAATATCTATGTAAAATCGTATTTTGGCTGAGATATATGTAAATAATCACCGCTTCAAAGTGGAAAGCTTATTACTCCAATTTATTATTACATACCTGTAAAATAAATTAAGAATTTTGTGTAAGAAAATAAAAACGAAAGTTTAAAAATGCATTTTTATTAATTACCTCAAATAAGTGTGCTGCTTTCAAACTATTTATATGCGCTGGTTATCAGCAAAGCAGACGTATCTCCGAGCAGCTGAACTACAAATGCACTGCAATGGACTTTTGCCGGTGGAGGACAGTACACGAGCAATAATGCATGGGCGAATTTAGTGCAGCATGCAATTTTGTTATTGTTCGACGCGTTTGTCGCCCCATATATACACATATACACAAACTCAAATATAAATGTATATATTTACATATGTATACATATATCAATGCCAATTTGTGATTTGTTTCAACAATTCCACTTTTACTGCCCTGCACTCAGCACAATTATTAATGACCGAGATATCTATCGACTGCAGCCTCATCAGCGACGACAGCAGCAGCAGCGCAGTCCAAGCAAAAAAAAAAATAGGAATGCAAAGTTGACGCTACGCTGCACTCTCTGTCTGCCTCGTCGCTTAGTGCGACATTATTAATATAACAATGCAAGCTATAAGACAATTCAAATTTCACTTAATATTTACTTCGTACACAATTTTTCACTAAGCACACTTTTATTGGACTTTTCTAGCGTAAATTTCACAATTTGTCAACGGCGCGAATGGAGAAAATCGTCTGAAGCGGGTCGGACGAGCAAATTACCAAGTAACCAAGTGTATATGTATTACAACCACGACACCGTCACCGTCAACGTCTCTTTGGCTATGGATCTTTCTTTGAGATACTTCACAACTTTTTGGCTTGCGATTTTCTCTAGATACTTTTATAAAATTGTGGTTTTTATTTTTGTTTTTTGTTGTCAAAGAATTTGAGGAATTTGAATGGAATGTTTACAACAGCGACACCAACTGTGTGCGGTCATCGAATGCAACAGAGTAGCTGTCAGCGGTGATTTTGCTTTGTGCTACCTGAAAGTGACAGTTGTCAAAGACGTTTCCGCTTTATTTCCTACGATATATACAGCTGGGTTCCCACTGCCACTTACTATTGCGATTTGCGCTTTCGTCAAAATCAACAACGCATTGCTTCTGAATTCACAAATTTTGGTTTTGTTGTTCATTTCTTATTTTGTTTCCGTAGAAACTGCCGTTGTGACATTAATATCGATTGTTTTATGCAAAAGAACGGTTTATCTAACAAATGAATTCGCAAATTTTTCGTGTTAAACTCGGAGGTAGGTTAAGACAACATTTATTTTGACAATTATTTGAACTTATACTTTTTTATCAATAATAAGAAATCATTTTAAAACGATAAATTAATAAGTTGTCCTTGTTATATGAGAAAAACCTACATATATTAGGTTGTAAACCTTACCAAGGAAAAAGCCACAAATTTTGGTTAGGAAATTGAAAAACACAACTCTGGCACAGAGTCGCTTTGCCAATTCACCCAATCGGAATTTTAAAAACAGAGCAGCACCGTCGGTGGCAGTGACAGCAAATTGCAAATTCTCCAGCTTAGTAAATAACAAAAAAATAAATTCTGTATAAAAAATTGGCAGAGAATTTGCAATTTTAAAAGAGATGTATTGAAGAATTTTATTTCATAAATTCTCGTACGTAAATTTTGTGAATTTAAGGTAGTTTTGTGTCTACCGCATTGAATAGATGCAAAATTCCTCCAGTGCATCGTGCAGAAAAATCAATTTTGAAAGCACCAAAAAGCCGAAGCGCTAGCTGGAAGCAGTGGCGGTAACAGAAGCGATACTAGCACCAGAAATACCAGCAGCAAAGTGACTTGCTGAGCGTATTTTTTTTTTATATAGCGACGGGTGGTAGCATAGGTACATAGATGCAGCTACAGAGCAAAGCAAAAAAAGACATCGCCGTCCACGCATTCTGTGTATGGAATTAATAATTGTGTCTTGTGTGGTACCAGTGGTCGTGTAAGTGGTAAACTTGTGGCAAAAAAAGAAAAGCAAGCGTAGGATCTGAGTGCGTAAATCAGTTTGCAGTAAAGTTAAATAAATTGGAAAAATCTGAAAGAAAAATTAGCGGGGACAGCAGGTGCATCACGCGGGTATCCACTTTTACATATCTAATATGTGCAGTTGTTGACTGTTGCAGGTGTCGATGATTGTGTTGCAGGTGTTAGCCGGAAAACTGCACAGGGAAAGTGTGTGAAATTCGGAAAATTCAGGCAGGTTGCCTTCTCAGCCACATACGCAGACACGAGTCGGTTGGCAAGCAATTGGATATCGTATCAGCGCGCAGTCAAAGCGCAACGTGAATCAAGTTCGGTCTGTTGTCTGTATGTGGCGCTGTGCCAAAACTGTCTTTCAAGGTCGTCGGCATTAGAGTGGGCAATAACCATCGCCAAGCGTCATAGCAGCGTAGTGCCGCTGAGTTATTTGTGTAAAGGCAAAGTTATTTGGACGGGAAATCAACGCCGGAAGTGTTGTTTTAACTTTTGTGGGGGGCGATAAAATTTAAAGTCATACTATGGCTATTAGCTTCGAAAAACATCGCGCACAAATTGTAGCCGCTTGGAAGGATGTATTAGATGATAAGAGCAGCACAAATTGGTAAGTTTTGGAAGAAACTACTTTTATTTGATAGATATGTTTGTATGTATATAATGCATACAATGATGTTTAAAAATTCAAATAAATGAACTGATTTCCGTTAGCCATTCACTTCTATTAAAATTCCAAAGTATGCTGAATAGGTTAAATAACTGATTCATACTTTGTTAACTGTTATATATGTAAATTAAAAGCAACAGTTTGTATCATACTTCCCAAGCACTAAAACCACATATTTGCATTTTCATTAGTCAACAAAGCCAAAGAGTAAATATGTAAAAAATTTAAATACATACATATGTACATAAAAGTGTCTATAAACATATGCAAGAAAAACCGGAAAAGGCGTAAAACGTAATAAACCGTAAGTCGTTTATATTAACTTTTAATTTGAATTACCAAGATTGCAGCTTGGTAAAGTTAAAAATAAATGATGTGCATGTGTATACATGTATTTACAAAGGTATGAATGCGTGTTTATATGCAAGCTTCTTAGTATGTATTATATTATTATTAGTCACTATAGTTGATATCTAGCTTATGTGGCGACTTATGAGTACATATTTGACTTTAATGTCTAAGGCCCGTTTACTCAATGTCTGATTAAGCGCTTAATCAGAACATAATCAGAGGTTGACTAAAAAAGCGTTTACTCAATGTCTGGTTAGCGCCAATCCGTCAGATAACATCCGGTAAAAGTTACCAGAGGATGGACCGCTGATTTACTGCTAACCAGAACAAAAAATGACAGCTGACAGCATGTAAATATTAAGTAAATAATTTTTGTGTAATAATAAAGTGAAAGTGGTTTGAAATAATGGAATCAGTAACATATCTTTCTAATATTTCAGTTCTATGTAGGCGACGTTTTCTAAAACCGCGTGTTTATGGCATAAGACATAATTTTTTTGAAATATACGATGATGATACCTTCATTTGTAGATTTCGGTTGTCCAAAAACAGTGCATTATACATTTTAAATAAAATCCAAAAACAAATTCAGAATCGTACTGAAAGGTTTGTTAAAAATGTACAAATTCACACCTTTACTAATTGATTTCATTTTCAGAAATCATGCCCTAAGCCCTGCGGAAATGTTATTGTTGGCGTTACGCTTCTACGCATCAGGGAGTTTTTTGGTTACTGTTGCTGACTTCTGTGGAGTTACTGTAGCCACTGCAAGCCGGGTAGTGAAAAAAGTGTCTTATGCTATAGCACGACTTTCTACGGATTTCATAAAAATGCCTAAGACCAGAAATGAAATTGAAAACGTGAATCGTTCATTGTATGGAATAGCAAAATTTCCAAAAGTTGTGGGATGTATTGACTGCACTCACGTTCGAATACAATCGCCTGGTGGGGAAAATGGTGAGATTTATAGAAATCGCAAAGGGTACTTTTCCTTTAATGTGCAAGCAGTCTGCAACGCGAATTTAGAAATCACAGACCTTGTATGCAGATGGCCTGGTTCTGCACATGACAGCAACATTTTCAACAACAGTCGCATAAAGCACATATTAGAGCAGAATGAGTTCAAAGATTGTTTTATATTGGGCGACAGTGGCTATGGTGTTAGTAAATATATGATGACACCACTATTACATCCTAACACTGCTGCTGAACGGCTATATAATGAATCGCAAATTCGTACTAGGAACTGCGTAGAAAGGTGTTTCGGTGTGTGGAAGCGCCGGTTTCCAGTTCTTTCCATTGGAATAAGAGTTTCGCTAGTCACGACTATGGCAATTGTTGTCGCTTGTGGAGTTTTACATAATATCGCTCGGCTGAACAAAGATGCAGAACCGCCTGTGGAAGAAATTGAAAATTTGTGCGAACCCACAGAAAATGCATTGGACGAGGTTGAATACACACCTGAAACGCAGGGAGTTGATTTTATGAGAGCTAGTCTAATAACGGATTATTTTGCACGGTTTGTTTACAAATATGCTTATGAAGTCAGTGATAAAGTCAATATCTCTTTTATTTCAGGTTATAATCAAAAGTATGTTGATCCATGGAAACGAGGGGTGATATGTTCCCCATTGCACATTTTTATTACTTAGGCATTTATCATCTTAATTTATTTATCTAATTTTTGTATGTACTAACACTTTTATTAGCAGTGTATACACATATGTATGTATATAAATATATGTACATATGTATATATATGTATGTATATATATCTGTGGTCACAAGCGATAATCGCCTAAGTTCTGCGTTTAAGCATATACATATATATATATGTGTATACATATGAATAAAACAATAGGTGTATCAATTTCTAAACAATATAATTTTATTAATTTCAATTCAATTTCAGTCTTCTATATTTTAAAAACTTATAGCTATAGGAACTTCATTACGTTAAATAAAAATAACACAAATATATGAAGATTGCAGGTGTACTACGTACCAATACATATACATTTGGTTCTTGCTAAAGACATAAATAAATATTAAAAAAGAAATATGTATATATACGCCCATTTCAGTATGCATGCACGTACATACATACTTACATACATATATGTGCATACATTTACCAACCTTGATATTCATAGACGTACAAATGGTTACATATATGCCTATATATGTATATGTATAAGGCTAATACTAAATTCGTATATGTATGTATGTACGTGTGTACGTGCATGCATACTGAAATGGACGTAGATATACATATGTATTTTATTGTAAAAATATATAAAGCATTAATATGAAGTCTTGGTTGCTTCTATTTGCAGTTGCGAAAGCTTTAGTTTCATTTCCACTTCTTTCATTTCCAAAGCGTGTTTTTCCTTAGCACACTTTATTTCCAAGAAGTGTTTTTCCCTAGCCCACTGATGCCTGTCAGCTGCTCTCCTGTTTTCTTCTTCCCAAAAAAATTGTTGGGTATCTACTTTTTCTCTTCCTTTCTTCTCTCCATTCGCTGCCAATTGCACAGATCTTTTCTGCTTAAGAAGGGTTGGGGTCCATTTGCTCCAATTATTTGCGGTACTCTTAAAAAAATTATTTTTTATTAAGGAAAATGTATGAGATATATTATTACGATTTCGACTGCTTCAGCCGCTTCTGCTACCAGTTCCTCGGAGCAACTGAGCATGGATTCATCCAGGTGCTCCTCAACTGGATTAACCTCAAATGTAATGGCTAAAAAACATCATTTAAAAACCAATACAAATAATAATAATAATAATAAACTCTCTTACCATCACTATCAAATTCATTCGATAGACCCGTTCCAGAGTCACCCATCAGGGCAGCTAGTCTGTCCGTGTTCGAGTCCGAGCACCTCATGAACGTACCACCACCCGTCCTGTATAACTCCTTCCGCTCCTCGGCCAAATTTCGCCTTGTTTTACGTTTCATATTTTCATATTTTTCCCGAAGATTCTTCGGGCCCCTCTTTATGGCCATCTGTGCCTCAAACTCCTCATCAATTAAGTCCCAGGTTTTTCTCTTTTCCTCCCAGGAAACCGCATCCGTCTTCTTATTTTCCAGCGTGCTGGCGTGCTGCTCGGCTAATCGTATTAGCAAACTCTCCTCAGCGCTGGAGAAGTTTGGTAGCCGATTTTTCTTTTTATCCGCCATAGTATAAAATTAATTAAAATAGTATCTTGAAATAAAACGCTTTATTTTTTTATTACATGCAATGTAATTGAAAAGTGTAAACAAAAATCAGCTGTCGCGTACTTTTTGTGCATTCACAATGCATATTTTGTGAACTTTTTTCATAAAATATTCACAATGATCGAACTTACCGGAGGTCAGCTAAAACGGCTGACAGACGGGGGCACTTATGCAAATTAACGAGCTCATATATCTGCATAATATTTTATGCCTGACAGACGACACTTATCTGCATTTAGACATCAGCTGATTTGACAAACGAAATTAAGCTGAAAATGGAAAGAAGGGCAAAAATACGATTGGCAGCTATTTTATTGGCAAAAAATCATCTCGCATTTAAAAGAAAGCTTAAAATTATTCTCTTGAAGTTGCTAAATAATATTAAAATAACCAATGCATTGGCAAGCATAATTCTTAGCAGGATGCCTCTGTCTTGTATGGTTACACTTCCCGCCGACGTTAGAGAAAGGCAGGTGTGGAAATTTGTGAGTATTATTTTATTTGCTATGAAAGATACAAATAATGTATACACATGTTTGCTATTCCATGAAGGATCGCTATGGATGCTTTTGGGAACGAGACGTGCCTTCAATGGACGAAAATCGATTCAAAGAAAACTTTCGTGTCAGTAGAACTGCTTTTCGGAGAAATTGTGGACAGCAAAGGACATGTATTCCACTTCATAAAAGAGTGGCTATCTCATTGTTCGCTTTAGGATCTGCTGCGGAATATAGAACTGCTGCAAGTCTATTCGGAGATGGACGCAGTACTGTTGGTGAAATTGTTGTGTATTTTTGCCAAGCAGTTTGCTTACTGCATAAATTCCTATCCTACAAACCCACCAGAAATCTAAAAAAAATCGCATTTTAATTTATAATAGGGTTTAGTTTTCTTTAAAATTAATTAAAAAACAAACCTTTGATAATTTTGCAGCTCTTTTCTTTAATAACAAACACTTTTGACAGCTTCTGTATACATTTTGCTAGTTCACAATAGTATTTATCTGTCAAAAGTGGCAGCATTGCCATATTGAAATCACAATATTCAGTACTTATGCACATAATTTTCGTGCATTTATACGACTGCTTATGCGCATTTGGAAGAGGATTATCCATGAGTTAATGCAGATCAAGGCTACTTATCTAGATAACCTTGCCCGTCTGTCAGCCCTTTAACCAGACTTTGGTGTAAACGAAATTGTCATTCCACCATGTTGTATGGTTAAGCAACCATTGGTTAAAAGTTATAGTAACCAGACATTGAGTAAACGGGCCTAAGTACAAAATAGGGAACAATGACAAATTTTTACAATTTATTACTTAAATAACTATTTTGTTTCTGCTACAATTATTTTCCATTAAAATACATATCAGTTTAAAAAAAAACATTTTTATATACTATGTATTTACTTTTCTCCGGTTTTTTTGAAATCTTGGTTTTTCGAATATTGAATAAATCGGGTTTTTAGTCTCCAAACCCGGTTTTTTCCTAGTTTTAAAGATATAACCTTTGAGAAATGAAAGAAATATCACAGCACATCGACTATTTTCACATCCATTATATTTTTTTAAGTGGTTATCAGTTAGTAATTAAAATTTGCAAAAAAAAACGCAACAGGGATATTTTAGAAGATTTTATATAATAATACAAATCTCATAAGACAGGAAAACCTTGGAAAATTATATAACACCTTACTGACAATAAGTCCTTATACATACATAGCTCGCTCAGTTTGCTCAATGTGAAATTTAGTAATTTGGCATAATATCAAAATTTAAAATATAAAACTATGTATGTATGAGTTGGAGATTATTGCCTTCATTGCTTTAACCTTTTTTTTTGTTTTTGTCTTATATTTTGTGACCTGCTTATTACCGGTTCATAATTTAAAGACTTTATTTTGAGACAAGAGGCTTTATTTTGAGTCCAATTAATGCCAACTGGTCTTAAATTGTGCTTTTGTGTCCATTAGGGATTGATACTGCTTACTGAACTCGGATAGTAAACTACATTTTATTTTCAAAATAATTCTTACATAGAAATAATTGCATTTAGTTACATATATGTACATTGATGTGGGTTATTTCTTACTCGGAACAAGAACCGATTTACCTGTTTTTTTTCATGATTTAAAAACTAAGGAGCGGTTTTTTCAAATTTCCATTTTACAAAAAAGTCGAATGATCGAACACCCTAGTATTTAGCTAAGTTTTAAACTGTGGAAAATAAAAATGAAAAATAAAAATTTTTTTTATCAAAACTATAAAAAAAAATTTCATAATTTTTCGAATAATTTTGAGTATGCAGTTATATTTACATACATACATACATGCGTATGTATTAATTTTGTACTTTTGTAAAATAAGTTTTGTTAATGCGATGTGTGGAAGAAAATCATTCTTCTGTTATACATATATGTATGTACCATGATGCAATAATAAAAGGTGTTGTACGTTGGCAACTTCTCGCTCTAAATCAGCCATCTTGAACGCCCTTAAAAACTGTGTTGTTCCTTTGCAGAATTTGGTAACCAGCTTTGTACAAAAAAAAGTTGAATTGTAGCAGAAAATTAAGTTTTTCATGTGGAACTTAAAATATGTATTATCGATTGTTTTGACATTTTGGATAACTTTTCCCTTTTGTTAATAATTAGTTTTCTAAAAGCGATAATTTGAATAAGTTTTTGTAAAAATTGTCAAGTATTTGTATAATGAAACATTAATTGTTAAATTATTAAGTGGAATAAAGCTCCGGAGTTCATTTCGAAAGACAGCATAAACAATTTTATTGGCATTTCCAATACAATATTTTATTAGCAAGAAAAAAAATGTCCTGTTTTTGTAAAGTATCAAAAATAGTTCTCCATAAAATCATCGTCATAGAAGAACTCCTATTTATCTCCCGCCTTCAACCGACGTCAACGTCAATTTTTCGTTTTCTCCGCTCGCCTTTGGAACAAGCTAATTTTATATTCAATTGAATCTATGGATGTTGTATTCTAATAATTATACCATAAAGGCTGAAGAAACTCCATTGACCTGTATATTTCTGCTTTTTCAGTTATCAATTAGTATTTTTTTCCTAAAAATCCCGCCTTCAGTGCTTTTATGCTCATAACTATTGAGGATTACCTTCAGTTTCTTCATGATCCAATGATTGGAAATAAACTATATTAATGTGGGAAAACTCGTAAGGTTCTACTTTTCCGAAAAAAAAGTTAATCGCTGGACAAGCATTGTTATGTTGTTGGTACAGTTTGAATGCATTTGCGTCATATTTGAACATTTTACATTACTTTCTGAAAAATAATCATTATCGAAGAAGTTTGTCTATTTTAATTTTGGCATCCAAAAACACTAAAAATTCGTACTGTGCGCAGGTTTTTCCAGCAATTTAAATACAAATTAAGTTATTAATTTTTTTTGTCAGTTTTCATATAAAGTTCATAATATTACAATCATTGTGATTAAATTTTATGCAATTCACTCATTTGTACTTTTTCCTAAGAACGGCCTTCTTTTATTCCCGTTTCTCTAATACTTCCAAAATACAACATTGAGCTAAGGGCGTTCAAACTGGCGCTGTCACAACGTACAACACCTTTCATTATTCCATCATGTATATGTACATACGTACTGATGGCTCCAGGACCCCCGAAGGCATTGGAGCGGGCGTCCATGGTCCCAGATCTAGCATCTCGGTTCCATTGGGGGCCTACCCAAGCATCTTCCAAGCGGAGGTCTTTGCCATCAGTGAATGCGCTGAGATCAACCTGAGAAGAAATTACCGCGGTGAGACCATTCTCATATCAAGCGACAGCCAGGCCGCGCTCAAAGCCCTCTCCTCCTATGAAATAAAATCATCACTGGTAATGGAGTGCTTTGAGAGACTGAATGCCCTGGCGGAGAGAAACCAGATCCAACTCCTCTGGGTACCAGGACACAGAGGGGTTGGTGGCAACGAAGAAGCCGATCGCCTAGCCAGGACAGCAGCCTCAGCTACTCCGGTGGGACCAGAGCCGATCCTGGCTGTAGGTCCCAGCACTGTGAGAGAAATGCTGAGAGATGAGACTAACAGACTGCGAAACCAACAATGGCGCAATATAGCAGGCCTTAGACAGGCAAAGTCTCTCCTTGGGGGATACAATATGAAAAGGCACAGGTTGCTGATGAGCCTCCCCAAGGAGAAACTAAGAATCATGACAGGAATTCTGACGGGTCATTGCAGATTAAGGGGCCACCTACACAAGCTAGGGATTTGGTCAAGCGACCTCTGTCGCTTCTGTGACTTAGAAACAGAAACCCCGCAGCATCTACTCATGGAGTGCGTTGCTGTGGCGCGCAGAAGAGGCACGGCCTTTGGACGGCCGTGGCCGGATGAGCAACACTTACACTCATTACCCCCGACAACCATACTAGGCTTTCTAGAGGTGCTGGGGCTTATGGAAGTACTGTGATATGAGCCGTAGAGGGCACAATAGACCCATCGGTCGCAGTGCATTCCTCTCATTTATAATCTAATCTAATCTAATGTACATACATACATATGTACATACTATATCTTTCGTAAGAAATATTGAAAATATTTAAAAAATACTACGAACTTGTGAGTCGTCTATAGTCTCGAACTATGCATGTACATATCTACTTACATATGTACATATACATACATATGTACATACATTGTATATGTACAGACACCTCTTCCAAATTGACTTTGTAGATCAACTATAAAGTGTTTCAAATGTGTGAAAAAATCTTTTACTCGCACCAACTTTCCGAAACGACATTCTAACGATAAAATAAAAGTGTTAACTTTTGACAAAGTCTTAGAAATGATGACCCCCATGTTGATGCAAAAGTAGTAAATTCGCTAACGACTAGAGTTTCGTGTGATTGTTGTTTGCTGCTGGCTTCTCTCAACAAATGTATGGAAGTGGAGCATTGGTGTTTGAATGTATGTATGTATGTATGTATGTTTGTACATATATACGTACATATTTTTTAACTGGCATATGCAATTCACCATTTCCTATATAAATTTGTTGTAACATACTTATGTATGTACATATGTGTATGCGTATGCCATGTGAAAGTCATGCAAGTTTTAATTAACTCTCCTAACAGTTGTGTTGTGAATTTAAAATTTTTCTGTGCACTTTTTCACAACTGCTTCAATGTTGCAATGTTGCCCTCCTTTGTTCATTAGTTCCAACATACATTCATTTATTCGACTTGACTATTCCAATGCTACACATACATATATGTAGGTGTGTATGTATGTATGTATATCCATGTAGATGCAAACAATTATTTGCAATGCATTCGAAAATTTAATTATGCCACAATTAATGCCATCATCTTGGCAACCAATGCCTCTTTGTTGCCCTTTAGAGTGTCGGTTGTCATTGAGCTTGCTGCTCGTTTAATATGATATTGCCTGTTTTTTCAATGATTCAAATATTTCGCCTCTCTCCTCTTTCTCCTCGTAAATAGAAAAAAAAAAACAATTATTACTATACATTTTATACATTTTGTGTTGTCTATAGGTCACTTTATGGCTACGAAGGTCAAACGAATGAACTAAAGGTTGTTGGCAGCGGTGAGGGTGGATTGGAGGAGCTATGCGAGGATCTGAATAGCGGCAAAATTATGTACGCTTTCTTGCGTATTGAAGATCCGAAGACGGGTTTGAAAAAGTTTCTACTCATCAATTGGCAGGTAAGTGAGGAAAGAAGGTATTTCAATGTCAAGAGTGACATGTGTTTGAGGGAAGAAGATTTTTTTTTTTTGATAACTGGATATGTGTTTCCATTTAATAATTGCTTTTTTTTAACCGTAAAAGTGTTATCAAAAATTTCACAAAAAAAAACAAAAAAAAATCATATCTAGTATATTTTGATGAAAATAAAGTTGTTAAATTTTTTGAATATAACCGATGAAAATACAGTATCGCCTAGCTCATTTTGATCTTATTGTGCTCTTTCAATTAAATTAAATTAAGTTATATAAAAATGTCCCGGCCAATATATAGTTTTTAAATACGAAATGTCGAAAAAAAACTGAAATATGTGGCGTGTAATTTTTTTATGAATTAAATTATTTTTTTAATAAACCAATTGAATTTTTTTTTATAAATTACTAAAAAATTTAAATATACATATGTACATATCTTATTTAAATTATTAAATTAAAAAAAAGCAAATTATTTCACTCAAATAAATTTTATATACTCGTAGAACTGCAAAGATTAAAATTGAACAAAAAAAAATTTTACATTTATTTAAACGTAGTTTTTGCGATTTTATATTTTTGTATGTTATATTTTCAGTTTTGTTTTTTAAAATTTGAGTACTTTTCTTGCTTGAAAATGTTATTTTTGAACTTAAAGTGTCGCTTAGATACTCAAAATTATTTTTGTTAAATTTCTGGTCTTCGGAAAAATTAAGATATAAATATTTGAAAATCTAAATAGGTATGACTTTTCAATATTAATATATAAATTTTTTTTATTTACATAAATAAGACTTAAAAAAAACGTTAAAATGAATGTAGTTTGTAATAAAATTGTAACACACAAATTTTTAAAACGTCACCCAGAGCGCAGAGTTAGACAGCATTTTACTTTCAGTGAAGAGTTTTTTTTAAATTGAAATTTGAAAAATTAAACTTTTTTGCGATTTCTGACGTTTTTAGTTCAATTCTCGTTAAGATTTCATACTATGAAAAACTGCTGAAAATAAAATGGAAATATCCTTAAAGAAAAGAAATACAGCGTCTTTTTCTTGAACAATTCATCATAGTAGTGCTAATAAGGCCCAGTCCGTTGACACTAACGCTTTATCACAGACCATTATTCTCTACTTTATTAATGCCAATTACGCAGTGCGCGATAAACCTTATCTCACTCAATATTTTATTTTTCATTTTATTCTGATATCTTTTAGACCCTCATATCTTATAAACACTCAAAGTCGTATTAAAAATAAACATTTTAATCTTGTTTCTTCTTTATTTTTTACTTTTCAATTATTTTATCAATTTAATAATTTTTTTTTTTTGTTTGTTACTTTTCTTTTAGGGTGAGGGCGCGCCAGTGTTGCGCAAAGGCACTTGTGCAAATCACATACGCGACGTCGCCAAGTTACTTTCCGGCGCCCATTTGACAATAAATGCACGCAATGAAGACGATATCGATTTGGAGCGTTTAATTAAGAAATTGAGCGCCGTCAGCTCGACGTATAGCTTCAAAGAGCCACGCGGTGTGCAGGATGAACAAAAGACACCTATAGGCACAAATTATACACGCGTCATACCGACGAAGGAGCTAAATCCGAGCGTGATGCAGGACTTTTGGAAGAAGGAGGAAGAAGAGGAGAAACGACGCTTGGCCGCCGATAAGGAAGCGAAACAGCAGCAACTGTTCAAACTCGAGCAAGAGCAGCGAACACGTGAGGAGAAGGAGCATTTGGAGCGTGAAAAGAAAGTGATTAGCACGTCCAAGCTGCAGCCGGCGCATGTGCCGATTAAGACGTGAGTGGAGAGATTTTTATGAACTTTCAAATAAAATTTGAATGTTTTAATTTACCCTTTATTGTGTCTTTCCAGTTCTCCACAGCCACTAAGTCCGGAAAAAACTGTCGCAAGCATCTTTACGGGCGACATGACTGAAGCAGAACGTATGCGCCAGCAGCGTAATCAGGAAGCGCGCGAGCTGATTGGTTCGCGTGTCATTGCGGCCAAAGCAATTTTCACCCAAAACACCAGTCAAGGCCAGTTGCAGTCGAAGTAAGTTTGCACCCAACATCTTTCGCACTCTCTCGCTCTCGCGCTCTTATGCCTTTCGCATCGAATTCCTGCCTTATCTGTCGCGCTCTCTTTCCTTCTCGTTCTCACGATATATCTTCCTCTCCCTCACGTTCCGGATCTCCCTCTTCTTCTCTTCCTCTCTTTCTCTCCCTTTACCTTTCCCTCTCTCTGTCTCACTTCCTCTTTCTCTCATTCTTTCTCTCTTTCGATCTTTCTTCGTCTTCCTCTCTCACTCTCGATGCTCCTTTTTCTCACCCTTTCACTCTCTCTCTCCATCCTTTTCACTCTTTTCATCTCCTTCTCATTACTTTTCTATTTCTTCGTATCCCTTTTTCTTTTTTATTAGTAAAATCGCTTTTTTTTCTCTTCACAGATTAAATACCGCACCACCTGCCAAACCCGCGCGCACATCTATAGCGCAACGCATTAACGCCTTCAATCAGCCACAATCGGTTACCGAAGAACCACGCAAACCTTCACCTACACCCGGCAAGGTTGTTCTCACAAAATTCGAGGACATTGCCGCCACCAATACCAATAATAATAATGGCATTCAGCAACAGCCGCCAGCTGTGCATACCATTACACAACGTGCACCCTCACCGGTCACAGTCACTGTGCCCACAACCACATCCACATCGCCACTGGTTCCAGCACAAGTGGTTGTCGCATCTGTGGCAGCAGCAGCAGCAGCTGCAGTTGCACCCGCGCTAGCGACAAATGCACTGGAGGAGGATGAGGAGGAGGAGCAGCCAGTCAAACCGGAAATCACCGCCATTGCAAATAACGATGATGTGCTTTCGGCTGCAGATGATTATGCCGCCGATAATGAGGAACAATATTCCACTATAAAACGCTCACCACACAGCAAATCAAATTCATTACAATCGCCAGAGACATCATCGTCGAATGCGACCGATACGGCACTATATCAAGATCAAGATGACGATGGCGAAGAACTGGAGGAAGAGGAGGTGGTGCGCACAAAGGTATCCGTAACGGTGCAACAATCGCAATCGGTGAAAAATGGCATTAGCAGCGCTTTGGATAGAAATGATTGTAAGCGTGCAGTTTTTTTTTACATCTTTTAAATAATTTACTGATGTTTTTTCTCATTTGCTTACAGTGACTGATTTGGTTAACGAAGATGACTTCATATGTCAGGAGTCGCTTGGTGATGTGGGATTGAAAGCTAGAGCTTTATACGATTATCAAGCAGGTGTGTACATGCAGATTACAACGAAGCTAACTCTTAAATGCCATAAAAGTTATAAGTTTAAACTACTGAGGCATTCAAACCGAGTAGTCAACTACAATTTTTGAGCTCGTGGTTCCTATAGATTAGCCCCTGCTCGAGCATTTGCAAAGTGTTTTTGTTAAAGCAATCAAAGCAGAGCTTTCCATCGTCATTTGCCCTCACAGCAACACTCATTTTTTCTGTGATATCACGACCAGACATTTTTTTATCGGAGCGTTATCGATATTTGTTTAAAAATAAAACGGATTATGTTAAAAACAATTATATTTCCACCGCTATCGATAGTTATCACAGTAGTTATTGCTATCGCAATGCAAAGTTATCGATATACATATTTATCATAACTAGTACTGTTATCGAAATTATCCTACCACTCCTAGCTTTTTTATTAGTATTCGTATAACTTTTTTTTAAAAAACCGTTTTCGCTATCGTTATCGATATCACTTTACTTATTGATATCGCAACTTTTTATATTGATCATCAAACGAAATAGTGCTGTCATTATGTATTATTTGTATCGTTATCGATATCTTATCTATACTTATCGTTATCGATATGTAGTTACTTGTTATTTAGTGGATCGTTATCGATATATATCGATATATTAAATAATTGCGTTATTGATGATTCTCGATTTTGCGGCCGTTATCGATATACATACATGTACATATACATATAATTTTCGTAATTATAATTGTTATCGTAATCGTAATCGTCATACTTCGACTAGCTATTTTATTATGTTTCATACTACTTTTCAATTTCTTTGAACGCATTGCAGATCAATGTCGTTATCGATTGCTTTAAGGTATCGACATCTTTACTCGTGCTAGTATCGAAACATATGCAGGTGTAACTTTTGTTTTATATGTACATATGTATATCAACAACGTTATCCGCAGTGCTGTCGTTATGTATATTTTTATCGTTATCGATACCTTAAAATATCGAAATATGTATGTAAACATATCATTTTGGTTAATATGATATTTGTATCGGAGCATTTCTCTTCATACTCGCAGTCGTGTACGAACTTGTCTTAGTATTCGTATTCATATTAGTACTCGGCAATACAATTCGTTTCTAATGTTACTCGCCTCCCTTCGGTATGTACATATGTACCATATATTCGTATACGAAAGATTTTTCACAATAAAATTAAATTTAATTACAAAAACATCAATAAAATTGAGAAAATTTTAATATTTCCTTTTTCTACTAGCTGACGAATCAGAGATTACTTTCGATCCGGGCGATATCATCACGCATATCGATCAAATCGATGAAGGCTGGTGGCAAGGGCTCGGACCCGATGGAACTTATGGACTGTTTCCGGCAAATTATGTCGAAATTATTAACTAAACAAATGAGGGAATTAAATATATACACAATAATAATGGCGAGAAGCAAAGAAAAAAAAAACAAACAGACACAAAATTGATGATTGAAAATTTTACAGTTTTTTCTTATACTTTTACAAGTGCAAATAATAACAATAATAAAAAAATGAAAAAGACACGTCACAAATGAACCAAATAATTGTAATTCCACAAAACAATAATCACCAATGACGCTCCTTAAATAAATCACACAACCACAATTCATTCAATTAAAAAATATAAAAATAAATAAAAAAAAAACTCCAGGCACAGCATATTTGAACTGAGCAAGATTTGTAACTCCTAAAACTACTGAAGCAATTGAATTCTTATGCATTTTTATAGCAACATACAAACATACATACATACATTTACTTGTATTACGTTCAGCGACCGGCATCCATTGACTGCAACTACAAGAACAATTGAAAATTAAAGACGAAAAGTTAAGACCCAACGGCCGCGGCGCTGCAGTGCAATGCAAAACAAAAAAACGCAATTTCCGCAAAAAAAAGTACATTTAACTAACTAAATTAGAATGAAATTTTCGAAACGTAAAAACTTTTACGCACTCACACATACACACAATTTTTGATGCATTTTTAAACAATTTTTCTATATTATATTAAAGACGAAAAAAAAAACAATTGTAAGCCTAAAACAATTAATCAAAAAATCAATTAAAACAAAAATCTAAAACGCATAAAATATTTAAAAAGCCGTAAACAGTAAAAAAAAGTTTACTATTAGTGCCAAGCTGTGTAAAAACCACATACAAAGATACACATACATACATACATACCTACAAACATAAATTCAATATAAACAATTGCATTCAATAAACGAGATTATATTATGTAAAATTTAATATAAAATATACTTTGTTATGTATTAAAAAAAAAAAAGTTTTGTAAATTTGTTGCCTAAATGTTATCAGTCGAAAATCGATAAACGATATTTATCGAAATTGTATAAGTATTTGCATATTTGTTGTTATGTGGTATGCCAGACAATGAGAAATGATTGTTTTCGTGCTTATAATTTTTTTAATTGCATTTTTTATTTTGTTTATAGTTTTATTTAATGTGACGTTCTGAGAACAAATCACGCTTGCTTGCACTAATCTTGGAGAGAGTCGTTTTTCAAAATACAAATTCTTTCAACCAATTCTAATTGAAATATAGAAGCAACCGCAGACAAATCTGCTAAAATGAAATCGATTCTACAAAATTCAAAAGATTTTTAAAAAACTAAGTTTCTTTACAACTTCGAAAAAACAAAAGAAGAATTTTCGATTTTGGAATCGATAAATGGATATGCGATTTCATTGATTACAAACAGTAAATCCAAAGCTTATACCTTTTCCAAAAGTATTTCAGAAAAACTCAAAAGTATTTCAGAAAAGCACAATTAATTGTATTTCAGAAAAACAAAAATGCATTTCAGAAAATCACAAATGTATTTTAGATATATACAAATGTATTTCAGAAAAACCCAAAAGTATTTCAGAAAATCACAAATGTATTTCAGAAAAGACGAAAGTTTTACATTTGTGTTTTTCTGAAATACATTTGTGATTTTCTGAAATATATTTGTGATTTTCTGTAATACATTTGTGCTTTTCTGAAATATCTACTGTTGGAAAAGGTGTCGAATTTATTATTTTATTTTTAATATTATTTAACCCCTAGCGAGGGGTGTTAAAAATATTCAGAATTTTTCTGAAGACTGCAATATTTCAAGCAAGCATGAATTGATTTATAGCTCGAAATTTTAAAAAAATTTTCGAATTTACAAAAGACAATTGTCTTTTTATAAAACCAAAAGCCACAATTAAACCACATATGCATACAAACATATCTTTTATTATTTTCTGTTTTGCAAAACAACAAAGCGTCCTTATTGCGTCCTAATAACCAAAATGTCATAAAAGTCAAAGCATTTTTTAATAAAAACAAAAAAGTTAATGTATTTATATTTACAATTTAGTGCTGCGGTCAATATATCCAATATGCTATGTATGTATTTATTAAATGTACAAAATAAAAATTTTATTTGCATTGCAACTACTTACTGCGCATCACTAACATTCACTTTTTAAACCTTCGAAACAAAGGAAATGTAATTTTCATAATTTGTCCATTTTATATATACAAACATATACATACATACATACTACATACATGCATATACTTTTGCTAGTATTAATTATAAAACTTATTTCAATACATACTTAATTTTTCACTCAATAAAATGTTTAGTAAATCTTTTTTTTTTTTTTAATAAAAAACATAAAAGTGGTTTGTAGCCCACAAATGACGTATGTTGTATTGCATATGCATGCATACATAAATAGATATTTGTACTTTTATTTGTACTTTTATTCGAAAGTCTTTTTGTATTCAAAAAATGTTTTCCATAATTTCTAACATTAAACAAAACTAAAAAAAAAACACAAAAATTACTTATGTACTAAGATTACTAACAATATTTATTGTGAAACAATAATGAGAATTCAATAAAATTAAAAAAAAACGTATACATGCATGTTTCGAAAATATGAAGACGAGTGTTTTATTTGAAAAATTGAGAAAAAAATTTCTTAGAGGCTTCGAAAATATGAGCTAAAGCGTGTTTTTTGAGAAATTTCGCAATTGCTTAAAAATATGCACGTTTCCATAAGATAAATTTTCGACATTCGAAAAATCGCAATTGTTTGAAAAACTAATATATGAATTAAAAAATATAAAATGTGTTTCGGGATTACATAAAAACTCAAAACAAAAAATTTTAAAAGCTTGAAAAATACTAGAAACGCGAATTTTCGAAGTTACCTTAAAACAAGACACGTGGATATTTTTCGAAATATAAAATTTCGAAGTTGGTTTAAAACCGAACACTACAATATTCCAAAATATGAATATTTCAAACACGAAATTTCGAAGTAGGTTCGCAAATAAGGACTTTCGAAGTTGCTTAGAAAGGTACACACACAGTTGTGTGTCTTTTTTGAGAAATTTCGAAGTTGCTTGCATGGATTTTTTTTAAAGTGCGCATTTGAAATACAAATATTCGAAATTTCGAAATTTCTTACGAGGTATGTAAAATTTCGAAGTAATTAAAAATTGCATAGTTCGAAAATATAAAGTTTCAAAAAAATGATTATTCGCAATTCGAAATTTGAAGCTGGTTAAAAAAAACCCTACCCCAATATATCGAAAGTAAGCACTGCTTTATTTGAAAATATTTATTTATCAATTTAAATTTTTTAGATGAATCCAAAAATTACGATTAGTTTGCATAAAAAAATTCGAAGTTTCATGATTGGCACTAAATTCACAGCAGTAACCCGGACTGAAGTTTCCTCTCAGCTACACTAGGCCAGATAGTGAGGGGAAAATATGCAATGCTTTCGATATAAATCGTTTGTTAAAAAAAAAAACATTTTCATTAGACAACAACCAGTGATGTTTCCAACAATCTTTTTCCTAGTTGAAGGTCTTCAAGAGAAATGAGGGCATCATGATGGAATAATGAAAGGTTTTGTACGTTGTGACAGCGCCAGTTTGAACGCCCTTAGCTCAATGTTGTGTTTTGGAAGTATAAGAGAACCGGGAATAAAAGAAGGCCGTTCTAAGAAAAAAGTAGAAATGAGTGAAGATATTTAGATAAAATTTAACCACAATGATTGGAATATTATGAATTTTTTATGAAAATTTGTATTTTAATTGCTGGTAAAACCTGCGCACAGTACGAATTTTTAGTGTTTTTGGATGCCTAAATTTAAAAAGACAAACTTCTTCGATTATGATTATTCTTTAGATATTAATGTAAAATGTTAAAAATTTTACGCAAAATCATTCAAACCGTACCAACAACATAACAATGCTTGTCCAGCTATTAACTTTTTTTCGGAAAAGTAGAACCTTACGAGTTTTCCCACATTAATATAGTTTATTTTCAATCATTGGATCATGAAGAAACTGGAAGTAATCCTCAATGGTTATGAGCATAAAAGCACTGAAGGCGGGATTTTTAGGAAAAAAATACTAATTGATAACTGAAAAAGCAGAAATATACAGGTCAATGGAGTTTCTTCAGCCTTTATGGTATAATTATTAGAATACAACATCTATAGGATAAATTTAATATTAAATTAGCTTGTTTCAAAGACGAGCGGAGAAAACGAAAAATTGACGTTGACAAGACGGTCGAGTCGGTTGAAGGCGGCTTTTGAGAAATGGCAGTTCTTCTATGAAGATGATTTTATAGAGAACTATTTTTGATACTTTATCAAAAAACAGAAATTTTTTTCTTGCCAATAAAATATTGTATTGGAAATGCCAATAGAATTGTTTATCCTGTCTTCCGAAATGAACCCCAGAGCTTTATTCCACTTAATAATTTAACAAATAATGTTTCATTATACAAATACTTGACAATATTTACAAAAACTTATTCAAATTATCGGTTTTAGAAAAACAATTATCAACATATGAGAAATATTATCCAAAATTTCAAAACAATCGATAATACATATTATAAGTTCCACATGAAAAACTTAATTTTCTGCTACAATTCAACATTTTTTTTGTACAAAACTGGTAACCAAATTTTTGCAAAGGAACAACACAGTTTCTAAGGGCGTTCAAGATGGCTGATTTAGAGCGAGAAGTTGCCAACGTACAACACCTTTCATTATTGCATCATGCGCAAATATCTTAAATTTTCTTGTGTGCCCAGTAGATAATTTCGGTAGCAAAAAGCAATTCCAAAAGCCTTTTTGCCTAAATTTCGTTTCATTTTTTTTTGTGTGCACTGTGGCACAGACGGGTTTTCCAGGACGTCCTCTTAAAAGCTTTTTGAAGCAGCTTTATTTATAAAAATTGCACATGCGTTCGCTTTAAAATCCGTGCAGATCATTACACAGTACAACACATGATTTGCCAACTCAATTCTGAGAACTGTATGTGAAATTAGACCCAAAAAGAATAATTTCTGCATCATTCGTTTTGTCTTCTTACCTGCCAAAATATTTTCAATATCGATTTGAAGTTAGTACTATCGTATAGGGGAATTTATCACGTTTTAGGCCCTGTTGTTTGACATAGCTCGACAGCCACTAGCCCGATTTAGTTGAAATAAATTTTAAAAAATTTAGAATTACAATTCCCTTATCCTGCTCATATATTGTTTTCCTATACAAGCAACAGTTTCCAAGTTAAAAATAAGCGCATGAAGAAAAAAATTTTTTTTTTTTTTTAAATTCATAAAAAATACAAAACGGAAATAAGTTTTAAGTCTAGTTACTTTTTCGCAAAGTCACATAACCTATGAGCAAAATGAGACAAAGATCATGAAAATCGATGCACGCGTTTCGCTTTTATTCGCAATTGAGTAAAGGTATGAAGAAAACAAGATCATCAGAACCACAAGCGTCAACTTCTGCAAGGAAGAAGTAACTAGACTTTAAACTTATTTCCGTTTTGTATTTTTTATGAATTTAAAAAAAAAAAATTTTTTTCTTCATGCGCTTATTTTTAACTTGGAAACTGTTGCTTGTATTGTATTGAATTGAGTTGGCAATCAATGAACTGAAAAATGTTGTACTGTGTTAGCTTCCAATCATTCTCTCAAAGCACAGCGCCTTGAGTTCATATAATAAAGCAAAAGTTCGTCTAGAAGGCGTATAGGCAAACATATTTCCCTGACTTTCTTGGGTAAGACCTCTAGAGTGGCTTATCTTAAGAAGATCACCATAACTCATCTTCTTCGTACATTCGCCTTTGCAGAGCATCTTGTTTGATTTCATTAAAACTCGGGAGTAATTTTCCGTCCAGAAAATGAAGGAGAGTTATCATGGTACGCAAATATAATATATCGAACTTGCATGTATGTAGGAGTATATTGGGTAGTAAGAGCCATGCTGAAGCTTCTTTATTGTCCAAGATTTTGCTCAAGATGGTATGCGATTTCTTAGACGAGTATTAGTGCGACAATACTTAGCGGCGGAAGCTGAAATTGAGGGAATTTCTTTAACTTGTAAAGTATGACTGACTGCGAAGGATTCGCATTTAGTCCACTCTTTCTTCTCCACGTTCCTTATTTCCATTTGGAGTTGGGGCAAGTTCATCGGCATGGTTATAGTTTGAAGGCAGTGCTTTGTAACCTAATAAAAATATTTAGGTGATTCACAAGACGTCGCATTGTCGAAATGTCATAATGTAATGCAACATAAATAAATCGAAATAAGTAAAGAAGTGGCTAAGTTCGATCGAACTTTATATACCCGGCGCACGCTTTCAGCTAAATTTTCAAATTAATAAAGCAGATACTAAGTTCGAGCAAAACCGAACTTGATGTAAGCCTCTTTTTTCAAAGTTTGCATATAATCGGATTGCTTGATTTAATACAAAACCACATATAAAATTTGAGCAAATTAGTTTCACTAGTTACAAAAGTATCCGATTTTTACGGGTTTTACTGGGTCTGGTGCAATTCTAGTGATTTTAAAAAATACTGCTTATTTAGACATAACAAAATATCTGTACTAAATTTGGGCAAAATTTGAATTTTTGATTTGTTGACTTAATTCCAATAGTTACTGAAGTATCAAATTTTCATAATTTTGGAAAATTACCTTTATATGGGAGTTGGACGAAATTTACGTCCGATTTCAAGCATTTTCATAATCTCACCTAACTAGATATGTATAATCTAACATGTGTGCCAAAATTAGACGAAATCGATAAAGTAGTTCCAGACATATATGTATGTACATACATATGATCTTAAAAGTGGGCGGTGACACGCCCCTTTTCCAAAATGTTCAGATAGTCGGATTTCTGGCTGCAATACAACACCACATACTGAACACAAGATATTTCCCTTCAGCATTTATTGAAATGTCCGATTTTTAGTGTTTTCGAAAATTACTGTTATATGGCAGATGGGCATGGTTATGGTCAGATTTTGATAATTTTCCAAATATCGCTTAAATAGGCATAGTGTAATAAGTGTACCAAATTTGAAATCGGGTGGGTGGTTCCAGAGATATATGTACATATGAACTCATAAGTGGGCGGTGACACGCCACCTGCACACAATTTTTTTACAGTTGAGCAAATTATCTTCCATAGCTACTGAAATATAGCAAGTTTTGCATTTTCGACAATTGCCGTTACATGGGAGGTGGGCGTGGTTATTGTCCGATTTTGCCCATTTTCAATACCAACCTGCTCTGGGTCAAAGACCAACTACCTACCGAGTTTCATTGAGATATCAAAATTTTTACTCAAGTTATCGTCTGCATGGACGGATGGGCGGACGGACGAACGGACGGACAGACATAGCTAAATCGACTTCTCTTTTCATTCTGAGCGTTTTGGTATATATATGTCTATATCTATCTTGATTCCGTTATGCTGTTTTGCTTGTTTGTTGGGTGTCGAAAGTCTAAAACTATTCAGCTACAGAATTAAAGTGCATCAGTAGATTTTAAATTTTAATTATTTTAGATAGTAAAAATTGTTTTAAAGCATAATTGTGTATTGTATGTAATCCATCAGCTATTGAGAGTACAAAGTATAGTATTCTTTATTATTATAACCCAACGGAAACCCACTTTCCCGCCCAACCGACACGAGGGGCTCAATCCGCATAACGTACGGATGTTTTTTAAATATACAAATCTTAGGTGCCGAGTCGTGACAGAAGAAAGTTTGTTAAGCGTCGAGATCCCAAGCTGCTCAGCTACAGAATAAGAATTCATCAGCCGAATACAAAGTTAGAGAAATGCAAAGTAAGAAAATTGGATCGTTAGCTGTTATTAAGAGAGGATAGAATTGTTCTTTTAATTATAAAAAGTGAGTCCGATACATCAAAGGTGCTGGAATGATTGTTAAAGTCTTGGCATAAACCCCGAAACGGTTCATTCAATTCAAAGTTAGTTCTGCATAGTTTCAAGAAAAGTGGTTTAAAGTTTCTCGTTGCACGGGAGGGTACATTAAAATTAATTTGCTCTAGAAGAAATGGACTTGAGATCCATCCATTGACTAATTTTACCGTAAATATTATAACTAACATTTCTCTGCGACTCGAAAGAGTGGGAAGATTAATAAGTTTTAAACGACTAGTGTAAGGGGGAAGATTGTATGGCGAATCCCATCGAAGATTTCTCAAAGCAAAAAGTAAGAATTGTTTTTGTATTGACTCTAGTTGGTCTGAGTGGACCTGATAACGAGGATTCCAAACTATGGAACCAGACTCCAGTATTGGTCTTACTAATGAAGTAAAAAGTTTTTTAGTTATATACGGGTCACGGAATTACTTCGACCAATGCTTTACAAAAGCCAGCACACCCCTTGCTTTACTAACTGTGGAATTAATATGAAAATTAATATTGAGTTTACCATCCATGCCAATACCCAGGTCAACAAAACTGTTTACATGTTCTAGGACGTATTTATTTATTTTGTAGGAGGCCGGCTGAATGGTTCGTCGAGAAAAGCACATGAATTTACATTTGTTAAGGTTAAGCGGCATATAATTAATGCTTCACCAATTGACTATGCTGTCCAAATCTTGCTGTAGCAAGGATCTTTCTTCAGCCGAGGCATAAGTCTTAAAAAGTTTAACATCATCCGCGTACATCAATATTTAAGAATACTTTACTACTGTAGAAATGTCGTTTATGAATACCAGGAACAGAATCGGTCCGAGGTGGCTGCCCTGAGGAACTCCCGAGGAAACATCGATGATCCCAGAATGAAAATTTTTAAAAAATACCTTTTGCGTCCTACCGGAGAGATAAGAAGACATCCAACAGAGGATACCAGGTTGAAAACCAAGCAGATCTAGTTTACGGATGAGTAAAGAGTGACATACTTTGTCAAATGCTTTACTGAAATCGGTATATATAACGTCAGTATCAATGTATTCCCTAAACCCATTTGAAACATGGGTGGTAAATTCAAGTAAATTTGTAATGGTTGATTTGCCCTTACAGAAGCCATGTTGGCAATTTGCTATTATTGAGGAAATCGGATAAGTCATTTGATTGGTAACAATAGCTTCAAACAACTTCGGGATAGAAGAGAGTTTAGCTATACCACGATAGTTTTCAATAGAAGACCTGCTTCCAGATTTATGAAGGGGGATTATGTAAGACTGTTTCCATATTGACGGAAAAACTCCTTGTTGGAGGGACAAATTAAACAAGTTCGATAATGGCTGGTACAGGTGCTTTGCACATTTTTTTAGGAAACATGTCGGGATCATATCAGGGCCGTACTTGAATGATTCTTTTAAAGAAATTAAATAATGAAAAACATCATCTGATGATATGACTGGAATATTAATAGAGTTATTGAGGCTCAGCTTGTATGGATAGGAAATACAGTTATATTTAAATTGTAGTTAGATTTAAAGAACTGGGCAAATAGATTGGCAATAATCTCGTTATCACATGACACAGTATTTTGATATTTCATTGCGGAAGGGAATGCATTTACTCTGCGCTTAGAATTAACGAAACCATAGAATGCTTTCGGGACGTGGATAATGTTCATTTTCATTTTATTCAAGTATTTTTCATAACAGTTTTTATTTAATTCTAGATATTTAGGTCGCAAGACTAAATAATTAAGATAATCCACATGACGACCAGTACTTTTATATATTTTAAAAGAACGCAATTTTTTATTTTTTAAAGTTCTCAAGTCTTTAGTGTACCATAAAGGGGCTGATTCATCACGAATACAAGAACCTTTAGGTACATGTTTAAGAAATAAGTTGTATAAAGTATTGCTGAAGTCCAAAACATTACGCTTAATATCGCCATTGTAGTAAGGCCAAGTTATTTTAGATAAGTCACAATTTAATTTTTTAAAATCAGGTTTTCTAAAATCGAAGCTGTCATTAGAATTAAAAGCTTTCGATCCAGAAACCCGCTCCCCGTCTATGATCTCGTATGACAATTCAATCGCAGGATGATATACATCCTCAGGTAAAACCAATGGATCACATCGATTTAAGGAGGCCTTTTACATGTTGTCAACAAAAACCAAATCCAAGACCCTCCCCAACTTGTTTTGTAGGGTATTAACTTGGTTCAGACAAAGTTCAGTCATCCCCTCCAGAAAGGCGTTGTTAATGGAAGGCACGATATGACCATCAATTATATTCCAAGAAATGTTTGGGAGATTAAAATCACCCAACACAATCAATGAGTCGGGAGGCCTAAGCATTGAGTCCACAATCCCAAGTAAACAAATATGATCACTATATACCGACAAGTCAGTCTGAGGAGGTATATAGCAGAGGGCTAAATAAATAGAGGACTTGCTTAATTGCACTCGTATGCACTTAAATTCAGTAGACTGAATGATAGGGACGTTAACCACTTCAGATGGTAATGAAGAATGGACAGCAAAAAGAACACCTCCACCGATCCTGCACTCTCGATCATTTCTGTAAATATGATATTCACTGCAAAGAATCTCCGAATCAAAAACTTGAGGTTTAAGCCAAGTTTCAGTGAAAGCTATAATGTTAAAATTACAGTGATAACTTTTCAAAAGCAAGTGAGTTAGTTTTGTATTCAAGCCTCTAACATTTTGGTAATATACATACATATATCAAGTTTAGTTTTTATCAGTTTTTTTGACTCCGGATTAGGATGAGAAATTTTTGCTAAGTTTTGATTATTTATGTTAGGTTTAAACTCGAATTCGCGAATAAAAGAGCCAGTCGGCCAAAAAGAGCTATTTAAAAGTATATTAAAGTTTTCGGAAGTTACATCGATTTTAAATGAAGAAATGTTTCTCTTGTAATTAAAGTTAAATTTCCTGATAGTTATGTCATCAGTTTTTACCTTAGATGAAATGTGAAACTTGATATCCTCAACTGTGGTATCACTGGAAAATCTTTATATAAAAATAGATTTTCTCTGAGGAACCACAACCAGCCCCCTAGCAAGCGCCACATAATAATAAGTTTTAAACGATTAATATAGGGTGGCAGGTTATACTGGGAATCCCAGCGAGAATTTCTTAAAGCAAAAAGCAGAAATTGTTTTTGAATTGACTCTATGCGGTCAGAATGAACTTGATAGTGCGGGTTTCAAACGATGGAACCATATTCTAGTATTGGCCTCACTAATGTTGTGAAAAGAGCTTTCGTGATGTAGGGGTCACTAAATTCTTTTGCCCATCGTTTTACAAACTCAAAAACACCCTTAGCTTTGTTGATTGTAGCTTTGATATGAAGATTAAAGTTAAGTTTTGGGTCTATTGTGATACGTAGGTCAACAAAGTTAAATACTTGTTCAAGGTTATAGTTACAACATTTTTGAATATTTCACAACAGAAGAAATATCGTTTATAAAAAGTAAGAACAGAATCGGACCAAGGTGACTTCCTTGTGGAACCCCTGATGATACATGAATAACGTTCGAGGAAGTATTTTTAAAAAGAACTCGTTGTGTTCTGTCGTACAGATAAGCAGATATCCAAATTATAATGCCCTTGTGTACAAGTGCGCTCGGGTATAACACATTTTACCCTATCGATATTTTTTATGACCTTACAACTTTACGACATCTTACGACACCTTGTGAATCCCCTAATTATAAATTTTAAAAATATTTACTTTACATAAGTTCGCAATTAACTACTTTTTGTTTGTTGAGTTTTTCGCTGCCAATTTAAACGAACCTAACTCGTCGGGGTCATCAAACTCGTAAGTAGTTCGAAATGCTTTTGTTTATCAATACAAAGGACCTTGCGTGCGAGTTTCCTCTTAATTCGTTCATTGAAAAATAAATAATATAAATGTCAAGGTCGTCTATTTGCATTGCTCATTCATTGATACTTAAGCAAGCAAGCTCAAAGGCGGGGGTGGAGTAAAGCCTATAAACATTTGCGGCTGTTTTTTTTTTACAAACAAAATTTCCTTTCAACCCTTTTCGTATTGCATCGTCTGATTTAACGGTCTCGCTTGCAGGAGCGCTACAACTTTTCGGCGACAGTCAAGGCAATAGGTTTTCGCGCCATTTTTGCTCTAATTGTAAGAGTAAACGAAGAACTGAAAGTGAATTCGCTTATTTACTTTGCGACTTTTAAAATGTATAGTTTGCTTAGCAACCAGCCGATGGTCGAATCAATGTTAGATCAATGGCAATTTTCAGTTGAAAGTTAGTAAAAGAAAGTGTTTTGTGTCGAATATCCTTAAACTAGAAAACAGCGCATTCAAAAAAAATTGCTTGATAATAGGGACCTACTCAGAACGTGCTAAATACTTAAACAATTCTATAGATTGCTTGCACATGCACTTACCAAACTCGAATGCTTTGTAGCCCGTGAAGGCGCGCTAGGTTTTTCGTATCCTTTTTTTTTTTTTTTATTTAGTACACTTGCTGTCCACGCTACAGCGCCGACATGGGAAATACGGAGAGCAATGTAACGAGTGGCGTTAAGAAGCAAGCGGGCGTCTCAACACAAGCGCTCTACAAATTCGTGAATCTGAAGGGCGGTGGTTTGCTGGTGGATATGATGAAACGTGCATGTCAGACGAAACAATTCGCGGAAATCGACCATGCAATCAAAACGAAAGTTGAGCCATTTCTCTATAATAAAGGCGCTGGCCGCTACTTTCCAATATCTAAATTGGTGTTGTTGCGCAATAAGGAGCGTGGGCGCACCAAGCAATTGCCCGAGATCAGAGCGATGGAGAATCCCGATGATGATTTCAATATACACGATCACTGCGGCGAAGTTTCCGAAGCTGAATACATTTCAAATCCGAGCGCGTATCGCTTCGTTTGCTGGAACTTAAATGTCTGTCTGTGCTTTTCACTTGCTCGCTTGCTCTCTAGAGTATACACCACAAATATTCTATTGCACTTGCAGGAACGAGGCGCTGTTGGTGAAACTGTATTGCATTTGTGCTTGTTGAACGCATCATCGCTGCATGCCGATCTCGCCAAACGTCTACTGAAGTTTTATCCCAAACTCATACTCGATGTGTATATGTGCGATGAGTACTATGGCGAAAGCGTGTTACATATAGCGATTGTGAATGAGGATCCAGCGATGGTTAAATATTTGCTCGATGCTGGCGCTGATGTACAGGAACGGTAATTTGTTTAGTATATCTATGTAAAGCGTAGCGCATGAGATTCATTTAAATTTTGAAATACCATACAGCTGCTGTGGCGCCTTCATGTCTGCGGAGGATCAGAAACCTTCACGCTACGATTCACCTGATCATGAGTATGTCGGCGTACAACCGATGACCAATTATGATGGCTACGTCTACTGGGGTGAGTATCCGATGAGCTTTGCTGCTTGCCTCTCGCAGGAAGACTGCTTTCGTTTGGTATTGGCACGTGGCGCTGATCCAAATCTGCAAGATACGAATGGCAATACCTCGTTGCATATGTTGGTGATCTATGAAAAGATCGAAATGTTTGATGTCGCCTATGAGGTGGGCACAAATATACACTTACGGAATATGCAAAATCTAACGGCGATGACATTGGCGGCAAAATTGGGACGCGTCGAGATGTTCTTTCATATAATGAGCATCGAACGTGAAATCTACTGGCAGTTGGGTAGCATCACTTGCGCGGCGTATCCGCTATCGATGATCGACACGATCGATGTGGAGACGGGAAATATAAACAAGGACTCGGTGTTGAATTTTGTTGTCTTTGGCGTGAGTTGGTTGTGTATTTACATACTGAGATGTGCACTTTTGCTTTCACTTTGCAGGACAAACTGGAACACTTGGAGCTGCTGGATGGCGTGGTTATCGATTTGTTAAAAACCAAATGGGAATCTTTTGTCAAGTCACGTTTCTACAAACAATTCTATATGTTCTCTGTCTACTTTTTATTCTCATTAATCAGTTTCGTCTTTCGACCCGGCCCGTCGGCAAATGACGACGACAATGACGAAAACGACGAGCAAGCTGTGGAGGTGCAAGAGCCGCCGGCTGTTAACAGCACAGCTTTGCTACGTAAAGGCAATAAGTGGTTGAAGCGACTGATTAAACGAGCGATTGACAAAATGGAATATAGTGAGTTGAAAGCGCTAGCGCAGACACTTGAGAACTGAAGAAACTTTACACATTTTTTGTAGAAACCTTTTGGCTTAATTTCACCGATTATTTCGATGACAACGATGTGGAACTGGGTCCATCTTGGTGGGCGAGTTATGCCGAATGTCCACTAATGAATATGGAATCCAACTTGGCAAAGGTTATTTTTAGAGTATACTTTATAAGCATTCAGATAGTTTATATGTAAGCACATATTTTAGGTACGCATTGTAGCGGAAATAATAATATTCTTCGGTTCGATTTTGTACTTGTTGGCAGCGCTGCGTGAAGCGCGTTTCTTGGGCTACAAGATGTTTGTGGAAAATATGGTGAGTATCACTTGAATTACGGAAGACCAACTACCTTCTAATATATCCAGTGTGCATTCACAGATGACAGCACCTTCGCGGGTTATGTTTCTGTTCTCCTGCGCGCTCATGATGAGCATACCTTGGCTGAGGTTGTCTTGTCTGACTGAGATCGACGATCATGTCGCCGTCTTTATAATGCTCACCACGGCGCCATACTTTCTGTTCTTCTGTCGGTAATTTACTCACATCATCTCATAGACTTTTATACGTATCTTTGTATAATAAACTAAATTGTTTCTGTTTAGCGGCTTTAAAACTGTCGGTCCCTTCGTTGTGATGATCTATCGCATGGTCATGGGTGATCTTATACGTTTCGTCTCCATTTATCTCGTTTTTGTGATGGGTTTCTCCCAAGCCTACTACATTATATTTCTCTCTTTCGATAATCCCGCCACGCCTGAAGAAATCGACGACTCCGAATCAAATCCAATGCCTTCGCCTATGGAATCTATTGTCGCCATGTTTTTAATGTCGCTCACCAATTTCGGTGACTACTTCGGCGGCATGGGCTCTACTCAACATGAATACGAAGCGAAAACTCTATTCTTTCTCTTCATGGTGATCGTGAGCGTTTTGCTGGTGAACATGTTGATCGCTATGATGGGTAATACTTATCAAAAGATCGCCGAGATACGCAATGAATGGCAACGTCAGTGGGCGCGTATTGTTTTGGTCGTGGAGCGTAGCGTACCGCCAGCGGAGCGCCTAAAGAATTTCATGCACTACAGTCAACCGATGTCGGATGGGCGGCGTGCGTTGGTGTTACGCCTGAACATGAGCGTAAGTGCGAACTTTCTCAGCTTGAGTGACTTGTGGCTCAGTTGTTGGCTTAGTAATAATTGTTAAAAATTAATTAGGATGAAGACAAAGAGGAAATGAAGGAGGTGCAAGAAATGAAACGTATACATCAACGTTTCTCTGCGAAACGCCAGGTGGAACGGGAGGCGCGTGCACGTAAGAGACAGGAAGAGTACGAAAAGTTTTTTGGCACTAAACCAGCTGGAGACAGTGATAATAATAATGTTTGATGAATTTAATTAATGTGCCGTGGTAAAGATTGTAGAATAAATAGCTAATTCATGGGAGTTTGGGCAGCAGAAGAATTCAATTTAGTTAAGTAAATGTAAAGTACTAAATTTCACCACTGAATGGAAATTGATTTTAATAGATAAATAAATTGATTTCAAAAATATTTTTCATTATTTGTTGAATGACCTAAATACCAATTTTTTTTTGGATAATTTTGTAAGGAAAAAACGACATTCAAAGCCGCTATTTCGGAAATTGGCACATCTCTTCATAAGACTTCTTTCTTCAAGGCTTGGCTTAAACGCGCTGAGCTAAGCTTACAATATGTGAGCTGTTGTTTTTTTTTTCTCTTAACAACTCACTCTAATCCAGACAGCGATGCTGCTATTAAATCTTTATATTCTTGCGGTACAACCTCCAAGGTAGCCATTGAATTCAGAAGGACTCTAAACTGGCTAGCAGAAATGTGCTCCGTGCATTTTGTTTGGGTCCCTGGCCACGAAGACATTCCTGGCAACTATCTTGCTGACGAGCTGGCAAGGCAAGGGACGGAATTACACTTAATTAATTTGGCTCTAGATGTGGGCATACCTCTAACATCCTACAAACACAGGCTTAGATCTGAGCTTATGGAGAAGGTAAATGTTAGGTGGACTTCGGATACCACCTGTCATATCTCACTGTGCTTGACCGCTGCTCTCTTAGGCTAGTGGTTGGAGTGATAACTGGGCACTACCTCATGGGTACTCATGGAAAGAGACTGGGCTACCCAACAAATGATTTCTACGCGCAACAATTCTTTCAAAAATCATTTCGTGAACTGTTTGACCGACTTGAATTCGGCAAGCATTCTTGACTTTTTATCCTACATTAAATGTACATGATGGCTCAATTTCTAAGGGTGCGTTTATGTTGGAGCTGCGATAAGAGCGAAGATAATAGCTGCGATAATAGCAGAGAAAATCGCGTATATGTGTTGATGTTGGAGCTGCGATAATAGCAGAGAAAATAGTAAATGGGCATCGCGTATATGTGTTCATGTCCGAGCATAGCTAAGAAAAAAGACTAACGATAAGAGCATAGAAAATCGTTGATCACATTTTCTTCGCTCTAGTCGCTTTGATCAACATGAACACGTAGGAGCTAATAAGTGAAATTTTTGCAAGGCCTGCTATATGGAACCAAAAAAGATGCAAACCACCACAATTCAAAAATAATTTTTTGCTTTATTAATTTAAAAAAAAATTATATTGTTTATGTTTTTTTGTAATACTCCAACATGTTGTACGATAGTGCAAAGTTATAATAAATCGCTCGGCATGAAAAATAGGTCTGCTATGACAATTGTACCATTTTTTTCTAACTTTTCTTTAATTTTAAATAAAACATAATCAAAGGTGTCAGTATTTATTCGCATATACTCCGAAAATTTGACGATTTATAAAACATGTAAAAAATCTGTGTACTTTTAGATAAACTATATAAAGAAGTTAGAGACAAAAACAACATTTCTTCATCGGAATCGCAATTTTTTTTGCTTTTATTCACCTTGAAACTAAAACCGCACTGATATCAACTCTTTTATCGCAGCTTCAACATATACACAAGATCAAAGCGTAGATTTTTGGCTATGCTCTAGTCACTGCTATCTTCGCTCTTTTCGCAGCTCCAACATAAACGCACCCTAAGGGAGGGAATACAAATGGCTAACACCAGTGGTGTTATAGCAGGCAATATTAGCCTAATTGTGCCACCGTACTCATGCATGGTGGCAGCCACTCTAACCTAACCTAACATAAGCTTGATCCGTTTCATAGCGTAATTTCTACGATGCAACGAATACTCATTTGACACTATCGGCTGGTTATTGGACGTCAGCTCAGAAAGAAAACAAAAACATTATCTTGTATCCGATCTACATACATACGCGTATATGTATCTCAAGTAATTGCAATCGTAACACATTTTGTGTTTGAATTTACAAGCTTTCTTTATCAGTGTTTACTTATATTCTATTATTCTTGCTTAGTTAGAACCTATCCGAACCTCAAAAATAAATCAATTTTGTATTTATTTTCTTTAGCTGTGAAAGAGTGTGAAGAGTTTCGGTCTGGTGAGTTGAAATGATCCGTTAAGATGTGGTGTGTTTAACGGCGGTGAGTTAAGGCGTGGTGAGTTTCGGTGTGGTGAGTTTAGGTATTGTGAAGTTAATTTATTTCTGATGAGTTTAGGTCTTTTGAGTTTAGATATGAAAAGTTTAAATGGAATACTTTTGGATGCGGGGAGTTTAAATGTGTAGAATTTAAGCGTGGGGAGTTTGGGTATTGTTATAAACACTTTTAGGGTGTGGTGATTTTAGGCTTTAGTGCCGCTAAAGAAGTTCTCTTCAAAAAGAGCTTCCAAATGAGGTTTAATAAAATATATTCGTTTATTATAATTTTTTATTATTTTTGTGCTTTAGGCTTGGTTTTTTGTATACCTTTCAGTAAGTGCCATTGGCTCACAGGTAGGAGTTTACTTACGTTCGGTAGTTGTTCCCATATTTTTTTTGAAACCAAAGGAAAATTAACACTACCCTTCGAAAACGGCACTTAGTGATTCGAAATATGCATGTAGAACTAAATCGGTTTTACTAAATAACACTTCATTTATTATCTTTAATTATTATCTATATTTCCATGCATTTAATTTAAAAACTAAACTTGTTTCTTATCTTGATTTGAATTTGTTTTTATAATGTATGCAGCTGCAGGATAAACAAAAAACAACGGCTGCTGTCTCGTAAATTTTCGGCTGTATGTAAATAGTTAACAGCTCTGCTGGGCCAAATGTTATTGTGTCAACCGTGGACAAAATGTTTAAAAAATAATATACGAGTATGTACATAGAAACCTATGCTTATACTTAGAGATAATAATGCTTAGAAAATGTTAATTTATTATTTTACATGAATTACATTTACGAATACCCCGCTTGTAGTTGTCAGCTGATATATTGACTTACAGCTAGATAACTTTTAAATGTTAACAGCAGCTCTGTCTGTTAATGCGCAACATTAGATTTTGCTTTACAAACATGCATCTGTTCGCACATACTATAAATTTACTATTGAATGATCGAAATTAAGCGAATTTGAAAAAAAAAAAATATTCTGCGTGAAATATTACAGAGATTGTGTATTTTATAATTTTATTTAAATTTTAAATAAGACTAGCTTAAGTGTTTCTGCAGTCGTGTGTTCTAACATAGATTCGTATCGGTTAGTTTTTTTTTAGTGAATATTGCAAATTTTTATAGAACTCTATTTTGATTTCGTAAGATTTACTTGAATTTAAATTTTATTCTTCTTTCTAAGTTACAACAAATTATTTTCATGACATTTTAGTACTTAAGTGATTTCCGCTAAGGTACAAGTGTTTCAAATATTGTTTTTATATTTTTGTTTAACCGCTGTAGGCACTTAGGCATGTCTGTTATATAAATTGCGCCCATTATTTATCGAGGTATATATGTATATGTATTTTTATGTTCGTATTGTTTTATTAAAAAAATTTCCGTTTATAACAAAAAAAAAACAAAAAAACACTAATTTATTAAACGAAAGCTTTTGTGTGGAAAATTTAATGAGATATTAGAGGGAAGAAAAAATGTTAATCAAAAAATTTTTTGATTAGGTAAAATCCCAATGGCCTTTCTAGGTGTCAAAACCAAAATATAATAGAAAAGTATAATCATAATGATAATAAAAAATTCTTAATATTTTCAATGAGATATTTAAAACTTCCATGCTACAGATAGCAGCAATGAATTTTTAACAAATGTGTGTTTGTGTTGAAGTCTCGAACCCTTAGAGAATTTTGTTTTCAAAAATTTTTTAAAGCAAAAGAAAATAAATTAATTTAAAAAAAATCAGTGATGAATGTGTGCACTCTCAATTCTCGGTAAACAAAGATTGAATTTGTGTTGAAAAATGTCGTTAAAAATAGTATATTCCGAATTTGTGATTAAAATATTTTATTTTTTATTTATTAAAAAATTTTAAATTTAGCAATATTAATTATATTAAGAAAAAGGAATTATATTAGCAGAGCACAGCGAACAGGTTCCAAAAAATGTATTCCCAATTTTAAGAAAAAATTTTGCTAAAAAAATGTCGTGTTCAATATTGGGTATAATGGAAAAAATAAAGTACAATTTAAAATATCGAATAAATTTTTTATGAGCACTTAAAAATTTTAGTAAATATGCAAATTTTAACATCAAAATTAAATTTTTATGAGCATTTTACTTCTTAATAAATATATAAAACTTTCTTTGAAAACAAACAAATTCATTAAAAAAATATGGATATGAAATACCTTATACGAGTATGTAGATCATTTCCATACAATTCTACATATTGAGTTTTTATGAATTTGATTGTTACGAGTCAATTTGCGATCAAAAAATAATTTTTTGGGGCTCAAAAATAAATATCTAATTGTTTGAAATTTACGTAAATTCCCGTGCATCTGTTTTTACGTTGAGAAAATAATTATTTTATAAAAATTTTATTAAAAAAATATGGAAAATACATTTCTGAAACACACTTATTTTGTATTTGCGGCTTGAAAGCGAGTAATTCTGTCAGTTGAGATTTAATGAATTTCAAAGAATATTTAAAAAATCTTAAAACAGAAAGCAATGTTAAAACAGAAAATGTATGGCTTTTTATGCCAATTTTTTTCGATGTTTTTTTTTGTGAAAATTCAAACTTTTATTTTATATCACGGCATTGATTTGTCACTCCTATTTGTCTAAATTTTGGGCCAAAAAAAAAAAAACATATTTAATATTTAAAACACAATTATTTATGTATAAAGAATTTGTTTGTGATCAGCTTTAAAGAATATTTTAATAAAAGTCGTGAATTAAATAGATATTATATTTTTTTCCATAAGAAATGAAACAATTAACTTTTATATACAAATTTCAAAAAGAAATATTTTCTTAAATTTACAAGCATACGTAATTAAAAAATATGTTGTTTTTATCTAGAAGCAGAGAAACATTTTTCTTAAGAATTTTCTTTTAGTTTTTTAAGATTATAAAATTTTATTATTTTTATTGGCCTTGATATTTATTGAGCTCGAGTCCATTTTATAAAAAAATTTCCATAAGTAAGCATCGAGCTCAATAAATGTTAATGAAATCTAAAAATATTTTAGAAAGCGTTTTTCTATAAAATAAAAAAATCATAACGAATTTATTTTTTTTTGACATTGCAGGTCGGAAGCTCCAAAAGCTCTTCATTCGATTGTGAATACAGTGCCAGTATTTACGATATTTCTCTGACGATCATTGGTTTAATAATTTTGAGGATCCAATAAATAAAAAGCAATTGCTTTATATTTTGATGGTGAAAAACAAAAAGTGAAAATAGTTTTTAAATAATTTTATTCTTATTTATTATTATTTTCGCCAAAACAAAACACTTTCGCCCTGAACTCGCTAAACTTGAGCTTTTCACTTAAGCTCAGCAGAGCTTTCACGCGCTAGCGCTAGCTACTCGCTTTAATTGACGAATAGAAA
Organism: Philophylla caesio; assembly: GCA_963971545.1. Lineage (NCBI taxonomy): Eukaryota > Metazoa > Arthropoda > Insecta > Diptera > Tephritidae > Philophylla > Philophylla caesio. Next base: position 20,310,664 of record OZ020608.1, on the reverse strand, counting down.
TAATTTTTTTTTGTCTACTTAAAACATTGCGCCCGCTTACTCGTTCGAGCAGCATTCATCCGTTTAGAATTCTCTAAAATATTTTGTGGGCATTAAATAAAAACGTATATGTATGTATATATATTTTTTTTCTTAATTTTTCGTTAAATTTCTAACACAACGAATTTTACATTTATTTTTGATGTATGAAACTAAGTTTTTTAGGACTTTCGTTTGGTGATGCTATGTAAACGCTTTGTAAATGTGGCTGAGTATGAGGAGGAGCTCACGCCGCCAGCGGAAATGCGCTGTTCCAGTCATCATTTGTTCAACTCCGCCGCATCCTTCGACGACACCTCGGTCGTAGCAGTAGCATTGCTGTCACCTTCCTGCGTCTCACTGGCGTCCTGCGTCTCCGCACACTTGGCCACGCTGCTGGCCGTTGTCTCGGCCAACTGTTGCATGCCTTCGGGTGGTGGCAATGGTATGGGCGCTTGAATTTGCTTCACATCAGCTGGTTCAGCCTCAGATTCTGCGGCTATCGTCGCTGACGTTTCAGCAGCTTCGCTTGCTGCCGCCTCGACTTTCTCCTTTGAGGCGCTCTTTCGCGCTGCGACCTCATGCGCTTGCACTGGCTCTGCAGCTTCTGTGTTGGCTTGTTGGGCATCCGCTGCGCCGCCCTCTGCTGACTGCTGTGCGGTCTTGGTATTCTCGTTCGCTTTCGCTTCGAGTACATTGATCGAAGCTTGAATGCATTTGATGGCCTCTTTGCGTGCCAAACGTATGCTATCCTTGCCATTCGTATCGATCGTATCGAGCTTGAGTAGGTTGCGCGTCAGCATCTCATCGAGATAGGCGTACTCTTTGTCTTGGCGTGTGCCAGTGAAATTCTCAACTTTTCCCATGAGATCGAGCACATCACGTTGAATGTCTTGAATTTTGCTGATCGAATCCAGCGTGTGTGGAGTTTGCGGTGGCATGCCAGCGGCAGTGGCATCGGCGGCCGCGGGGCCTGCATGTTGCGGCTGCTGTTGAGTATTCAGTGGAGTAGGACGGTGTTGTTGTTGTGGATGCGGTTGGTATTGTTGTTGTTGCTGCTGTGGTGGCACATGTGCCCTGGCCGAGACATTGGGCGCACTATTCTGATTTGGTATTTCCTTGTGCGCATTAATAATTGGCTCGGAGCGTCCCTCGACGAAGATCGGTATGGTGCGCACATAACTGCCACCGGGCGTTTGCGGCGGTGGTGGTGTCTGTTGGCGTTGCTGCGGATGCGGCTGCGGTTGTGGCGCATAGTAAGCCTTATGGAACTGCGGTTGCGGACCAGCAGCGCCGCCAGCCTGCACATGTGGACTAGTTTGTGTGCCGAATTGCGAGTGACCAGCCTGTGGCGGCGGTGTCGGGCGCTTGCCATTCACTGGCATCTGTTGTTCGTGTGGTGGCGCAGAATGCGCACGTGTTTCGTGTTCCGACTCCAATGCAGACTTAACGCCCATATCGACTGTATTGCGTAGACCATGTTGTTTCAGGTGATCGCCTTGCGGCTGTGTGCTTGCAGCACTGTCCACCTGATCGCCGCCCGAACGCACTGTGGGATCTTCGGTTTGTATGGCGGCGTCGCAGAGTTTCTTCGATGGCGATTGTGGGCCGCCGCCGTTGGGCGGTGACGCGGGCACATATGACTGATAGTAGGCGGGTCCGCCACCCTGTACTGGCACTTGTTGCGTATGTGTAGCGCTATGTTGGCGTGGCAATGTGGCGCTATCGCCACGTCTGCTATGCCCAAAACTGTCCGGTATGTATTGACGGAACTCCGATGGCAGGCGATTGAAGAAGTCATCATCACGACCCATATGATCGGCAGCACGACGACGGCCTAGCGAATTGAATTGAGGGAAGCCAAAATCTAGAGAGGAGAGAGCTGTAGTCAATATCGATTGATTCTACAATGTGTTTTGGATTTAAATACTTACGTGAATTATTGAAACTTTCGAATGGGTCATGCATGCGGCCGAGGCGGCTGCGTGGAAACATGTCCATGTCCATATCCATGTCCATGTCCGGTTCGAAACCAAAGCCCTGCTGGAATGAGAGAAGAAAGAGAATTTTATTTAATAAGAGCTCGTTGATTGGTCTGCAGATAAAAGTGGATTGATGAGAAGAAGCAAAGTTTCGGCTACTAATCGAACTCACAACTGCGTACTTGTGAAGCACAAACTATTGTTTACCGATTATTGCCAAATATACATAGTTGTGTACTCGTATATATGTAAATAATTTAGAAACAAAAATTTAGTATTAAACGAGATAATTTTCTGACAAATGAGAAGTGATGAGTTAATTATATTTCCTAAAAACTATATTTTTAATTTATACACTTAAAGAAAATGTCGAAGGATAGTCGAGAATGCTAGAAAAAGCTTGGAACCACAGTCGGCAGATTCAACCCACTTGAAGAACTATTCACTGAGACTGAATTACTTCAACATGTTTAGCACTTTATACCAAATCTTTGAAGATCTAAACAATTCAGGAATGATCCCAATGAAGGGGCTCGTTGAATTTGATAGAAATGAGATGGTTTCATGTATTTGAAAATAATGTTTTTTTGTTTATACCCAACCGAGCATCGGGCCAAAACATTGCGTTCGTGTTAGATAGCTAAGCAGTTACTAAGACTAAAACCGGATTTAAGTTCTTTGGGTTCTGGGTTTACTTTGATATTACAGGAAAAAATTGAGGATGGGTTCGCGAAGAAAACATCAACAATTCCTTTTATAGGCACCGAAATTTTCTTCCGGGATACAATAAAATATCACTTTCTGCTTCGGGTAGAGAAGAGGAACAGTCCCTCAGAACATTATATTCCAACAATATACTAGATCTGGTGCATTCCAAATACCTTTTCAGATAATTCATTTGGTTATTAAAGAGCAATCTGAATAAAATCACGGGAATTCTTACAGGATAATACAGAATGGATTATCATCTGAAAAAACTGATAATATACATACATAAAAGAATGCTGTAGATTTCGCAGGAAAGAGAAGGAAACTTCAAGACACATACTGTAACGGTACCTCTTATTGATGAACAAACACAAAAAATACTGGTATAACAAACATTTAACGTATGACACGAGAATTTTCAGGGACTTCGTTGGTTGGTTGATCCAATTGGTCCAATTAGCACCATTATGTGCCGTTTTGATACCACAAAACGCGGTTAAAAACCTATAACTGAAAAACAGCAAGAAAAATTAAAAGATTGTGGTTGTTTTAAACCCAGCCCGTCGAGTTTAAATACTTCAGAAGTTGCATTGGGTGAATGCCATTAGTTTCAGTTAATTCATCGACAAAATGTTTGCCCAAAAACCTCATTCTCGTCCTAGTCAGGGCAATTGCACAGAAGATGTTCCACCGTTTCTTCTGCAACTGATAAATTGCAGCTGCGGCACGAAGAGTGGTGTTACAATTCCAGCCAGGAACTTAGACTCGTTGCTAAGGTTTCTCTCTGCAGCTAATTTAAAGGAAATTATACTCTCCAAATAGAGGTTGCAATAGCTCTCAACGTCGCAGTTTTTCTACCCAGCAACAATATCATTGGCGATTCGTCTGTATTGAAAAACTTAAAACGCTAGATGGCACTGAAGTCGAAATATTGGTAAAAATCGTTTTAAAGGCTCGATTTGGCTCATATTAAAGGTAAACATTTGTCATTGGAAAATCAATAATTTCATATAAATATTAAGCCACTAGAGTGCTTTGCGTCTACTTATAACTTAACAATGTATTTATTACACCACTGAGCTCATAGCTTACTTTCTGAACTTAGGAAAAAAAAATCTCTTACGTATTTAGCTTCATATCGGAAATTTTTACCAAATCATATACACATGTGCCAATGTAGGTGTTGACCCCTTGATTTTATTGCAAAATAAATAGCTGATTAGATTTCAAATCTTACCACAAGGCTTGCCAAGTTGCTAAAGATTTGAATGCACTAAAATTGTAACCTTAAAAAAAATTATTTAAGTTATGAGTTTAAAAGAAAATTTAATTGACCTCAAACGACAATGAAACTCTCCTTAAAAACATATTGTTAAATTAAGTTGGCGAATTATATTAAATATAAAAATAGAAATAAAAAAATAAACTAATGCCTGGTTTCACAAATCAATTTTAAATTTCTGATACATTTTAGTTACAATTTTCTTTAAAAAATTTTGCTATTTTAAATTTAAACAATCTGATAAATTTTAAAATTGATTGGTGAAAACTTGCAATTATGTACATATGTTTTAGCGCGTTATAATTTTTGAATTTGATGCTATTTTCTTTGGTGAAGATAATTTTTTAAAATTTATATTAAAAAAATATATATTTATTATGCAGCCTTTCCCTTATTGACAGACAAGAATTGTTTGAGTTCCCATAAATAATGTGAAATTTCATTATTTTTAAAACCGATCGTACTTAGAAAAAAAAAATACTATTAAAACATGGCTTGCGCGGATGTGGCACAAAAGAATTGAAAAGCAAAACAAAGAAAAAAGCAGCAGACGACCCAATGAACATATAGAAATACTATTTTTATTCAATTGTTGCAAAATTTCAACAAAATCTTCTTCGCAAAATTCCACTTTCATGGTCGTGCGGGGTCAACAATTTTGTGTATGAGAATGTAGTCAAGCGCAGCAGTAGCTCGTCTAAAATTAAAAATTTATATACACACATACAAACATGTGTAAATTGACAAGTGAAATTTAATAATTACGCAAAACACAGGCAATAAAAAAATTAATTTCAATTAAAAAAAAAATATTTATTTTTGTTGAGCGCATCTGCGCCCACCTCCAATTCATTGTCACACACATAAAATGCGAACGAACCAAGCAGTGTCAATCAAAATAATAATAAAAGCGACATTGCTGATGACTCATTTGCAATTTCAATGCAACTGTTTGCCAACGAAGTAAATTTAAATACATTAAATTAGCAAAAAAAAAAAAAAAATTATTAACAACACGTTAAATAGGAATACAAGTAAAACTGAAAGAAATGCCTACAAATGTACTTATGTATGTACATATGTATGTATGTATGTATGAATGTAAAAAAAAAAATTTAAAAAGCGACAGCGAACATTGAAGTGTTTAACTGAATGTCAAACAATAACGACTCAAATTACATGCATTTCAAATATACAAGCGTATATACATATGTATGTATGTAAGTCATCACAATAATTCGCGCAAAAAAAATTAAAAAATAACGCAAACACGTTTAAAAACAACAATGACGTCACATACGTATGTATCTATGTATGTATGTGCTTGCTTGTCGCGAAAATATTTTTATATACATACATACATGCATACATATGTACATACATACATATGTATGTATAGAGCTTAAAATAAGCAAGCCAAGTCTTGGAAAAACAGGCAAGCCAACCACAATAATTGGCAAAATACGAGAATTGGATTAAATTGTACACATTTATTTGTAAAAAAAAAGCAATACTTACAGTCACGGTCAAAATAGAATAGAAACACAATTGAAAATGGCTTTTTTGCAAGTTTTTTTTTGCATGAAAATACAGTAAATGCGCAAACAAAAAATAAAAATGAACTCTTTATAGAAAACTTTAAAGAAAATTAACAAACTTTCAGCCCAACTACGTTATTTTCGCAGAAGCGTTACATTTTTTGCGAGTATGCAATTTTATATGTAGCTCATTCCTCGTAAAATGTAGTGTCAATTTTAAGAGGCCACAAAATACCGTTGATTTTTGAGAATTTTTTTCGCTGAGGTTGTTGCACATATGAAATTCATTTTACCCATGCGAAAAAAATTCTCATAATTCAACGATAAATTTTAGCGTTTTAAGATGTGCACTTTGTTCTACCAAAATTGAATGTGCTGTAAAACTACATAAACGAAAATTTTTTAAAATTTGATAAATTTCTACGAACTTTATGCGGTTTATGATATAGATTGAACTATATTTTAAATGAGAATTATAAAACAGAATATACAGCCGTGCTCCCAGTTTCACATTCACAATTTTCCCTGTGGATTCGGTTTAAAATCACAGGTTTGGTGCTCCCAATTTCACATTCACATACATTTTTGTGAATTGAATCCGAATGCTTGGTTGTATGTGAAATGAAAAGTAAATGATAGAAATTGAGTGAATGTTTAATTATTTTCGATTGAAATAATTTTTTAAATATTCTTTGATATTTGTAGAAGCCATTTATGACATTTCTGTATTGGTTATTCATTGAAATGTGCGTATTTTTAAGTGTTTTGCTGATGATTACTCAAAAAAGCATACAAAGCTGAATCCGAAAGGAAAATTTCAACAACAGCTGTTTGTGAATTGCCACAACGATAACCGATATGTGTGACAGTGATGACCTGACATGCGAAGAAATTTGTGAAATTGGGAGCACACTAATTCACTTTCACAGGAAATTTTTAAAATCACATTGTGGAATTGAAATGTGAAACTGGGAGCACGGCTGATAAAAAAAAAATTATATATCGATTCTATTATTTTGACCGTAACTGTATATACATATGTATGTATATGCGTACGCGTCAATATGTCCGGTTAGTGTTGTTGCTACTGCAGATCTCACACGTTCGAATTTTGTACTTGTTCGTTCAAGCCTTCTTATTGTATTGACATACAAGTGTTGAACGGTGTGCGACCGGCATGTGTGCATGACCACCGGCATGACGTCATCGTCGGTTTCATGTCGACAAATTTATGCTTATGCACGATATGTACATGCATATGTAGATGGCACATGCCCATAACTAAATACATATACAAAGTATGTACCCTTGTTTAGTATACGAGTGTACGTATGTAGCTTTCTTTGCAAGTAAAATATGATATCCAAAAATTTTGAAATTTGGCAACAGACTACTAACTAAATTTGTCGAAATTTATTCACAATTTTCGCTCGCACTGATTTTTCTTATTTGTTGTTTATTTAATACATTTTTCCATTTACGCGAGGAGTGCACATAAACTGACTTGAAAAATTAAATAAATCTATAATTTTAAGATTTTTATTTGAAAGTAAATTATGATTTTCCAAAATTTTATTATTATTATTCGTTAAAAAATACTTGATTTCTTCGCAGCTACTTATACCAAAACTAAATTTGTAAATTTTTTTTATTATTGATTTCTGTGAAAAAAGAACAATCTAACACTTACTAATTTTTAATTTTCATAAACTTAAATATACATACATACATATATTAATGACGCAGTAAATTTTCTATTTGGATTTGAAAAATTGAATTTAAACAGCAAATTTTGAACATTTATTTTCAAACTTCGAAATTTTCAATATTCAAATTTTTGTTTCTTTAAACTTTTCAACAGTAAAAATTAATAAAAAAAATTTGTGAGTTTCATTCAAAATTTTTTAGCTATTTTCCGGTTCTTTTTGTGGAAATTCTTTAAGTTTTGTTTTCTGTTTATTTTTTTAGAAATTAAAATTTTAAATAAATTTTTTTCTTTTAATTAAAAAAAAAAATCCATGAAAGCTGCTTAGATAAAAAATTAACTTAAGTTTTGAATTGTATGCATGTATTTATGTACATAATTATATCAAAATAAAGTACAAAAAGCTCAATTAAAACAAAGTTAAAATGTAAAAAAAAAATTTTTTTTATGTAAATTTATTTTTCAAAGCTTCTCACTTAAATAAATTGTCAAATACTCGTGACACAAATAAAGTATTTTTGAGGTAGCTCTGAATGTCGCTATAATTGATTTAATGTATTCATAAAGGCGAGGGTTGAATATAAATTAGTTTGTTCAATTTCAAGCTGAAAAAGAAATGCATTGAAAAGAAGATTTACTAGATTGAAACAAATTTATGCATTTGACTTACATAAATAGGGAACACGTTGAAAAGTGAAATCCATAAAATAAGTTTTGAGAATACATAAAACAAATATCATTTTGTATTTCCGGCTCTTGTGGAGATGATTGAATATAAAGTGTGTACCAAAAAAAAGAAAATTACGACATTTTTGTTGCATTTCGAAAAAGTGTGAAATAAAATCTCTGACTTCCGAAATATAACATACTTTTTTCTTAAAATGTTTCCTTGAAATTTAAACGCATAATTTTCATTAAAAACGAAACTTTAGTTCAGAAAATTTTTTCGGAAAAAGATAATTTTACCAAAAATTGTCATAGTAAAACATAGACTGAAACTTAAAATAAAGTAATTGATTGAACATACAAAAATATAGAAAGACAAAAAAAATATAGCTGGCTCTTAAAAGCTTATTTTTTACATAAATTTGTGACTCTAAATATAAGATTTGGCTTAAAAAAAATACAAACTAAAAATTTATGAAATTAAAATATAATAAAAATTAAAAACATAAAAAATTAAAAAAAAAAACAATTTAAATAAAAATACAAAATGATACCAAAAACAGGCGGATAAACAAATAACAAACATTAATTATTAAAAAAAGAAAAACAAAATTTTAATAACCTTTACAAAAAATTAAAAAATATGAATAAAACATAAAATACAAAAAGCGAAAAGCAAAGGTAAAACTTCTATATACATATGTATGTATGTTTGTTAAAACGAACAAAACTACAAAAGCAATAAAAATGTCAAAAATGAAAAAAGACTGCCTGAAATTAAAAATACCTACCAACAAATTTAATACTTAATTTTTCAAACAAAAAAAGAAAATAAAAATTTTATGAATATTAAAAAATTAAACAATTTCTAAAAATTTTTAAATAATTTCAATTAAAATTGAAATACAAATTTCAAAGCAATTAAAGTTAAAAAATTAAAAAAAGAAAACAAATGAAAGAAAATATGAAAAATAAAAACCAATACAAAAGGCTTGCAGACGAAATTTCCTATTCAAAATTAAAAAATATTTGTTAAAAAGAATACAAGAACAAAATTATAAACAAAAACAATTTTCTAAAAATGCGAAACTTCAAAATAAAAAACTTAAAAGTTTTTTATTCAAACTTAATGTAATTTTTTAACAGTTATGTATTTCGGTTTCGTTTAAAAAAAAAAAATTTTAAATTAGAAACTTTAGAATCTTAAATTCAAATTAAAATAATAAATACCTAAAATCAAAAATATGCGAGTAAAAAAATTTCAAAATAACAAAAATTAAAAAAAAAATACAAAATTTAAAACAAATTAACAAAAGATCAATAAACAAATAAATTAAAAAATGCCAGCAGACACAATCTCGCACAATTACCACAACTAATCGCACTTAATGTCTATAAATAATTTAATTTTGCAAATGCATTTTTTTTTTAATTTAAAGCATTTGAGTATACCTCAAAAAAACTTGTTTAACTTATGTCAAACCACAACTCTTATCAAAGAATAAATATATTTTTTATTCACTAACTCAGCTAAAACTTAATGCGTTATAACTGCTTAGGAGTATTTTCAACAAAACTGACCACAGTAATAGTTTGTTTGCTGCCACTTCCTAATTAGTAATGCTACTAATTTAATAAAATTTAATACAAAAACAATTATATCAGCTACAAATAAAAATAAATCACTTGTCAACACAAGATGGCACTTAATTTTATAGCATCAAATTTGTACATACATACATACATATGTATGTATTTACACACATAAGTGTGTGTGCTGTGTTATTTTTTAATTGAAAATCAATTCTGTTGCGAAACTTCTGGAAACTCTACATTTACTAGCAACTTTCTTCATGCATGTGTACATACAAATGTATGTATGTATGAAATATATTTATTTCTTAATGTACATAAAAGGCCTGCACAACTAACTAAAAGTGGTTAGCACAAAAAGTTGGTTCACTTGACTTATTTTGGAAGTTTTCGCTGCTTCGCAACTGTTTGCTTTGTTTGAAAATTTGTTCGCAATACAAATTTTAGTCAACTCCAAAAAAAGACACAGTTCAAAGCGCAGTTGTTACAGTTTTTTCTGTGGGTTGCGATTTTTTTTATGTATCTTTTAAATGAAAGGCACACACATTTATTGTTGTTGTACATATTTTATGTAATGAAATTTGTAAAAAAAAGAAGTAGTAATTTACTTGAAGACTTTTTTTGCTCCACTTCTTTGTTGTTTGCGATCTGCTAACGCATAAAGTCTCTAGTTCAGTTGAGTTAAATGCACTTAAAATATAATACTGTTAATTATTTTACTTTTTTTTCGATTTTGCACTTTTTCCTCTGCTAGTAAAATATTTTCGCGTATTTTCTTTCACGCTCGCTGTGTACACGTTCACGTCTAAAATTCAACTGTTTGGTCAGACGGGAATTGTCGTAGCTTTTATAGAGACGCCCGCGCACATTAGTATTGACAAACATGGACACACATACACACAGGAAAATACATATTTACATAAGCACATTTGTATTTGATGCGATTGAGTGTGTGCTGCGTTGGCGTTTAATTTTTCTCGATGTTCTACGTAACTTCTACGCTCTTCTCGAAGACAGGTGGTGTTGGTGGTTGGTGAAGATGGAGGGGGGTATTGATTTTCCTTTACAATTTACTTAATATATGCACGAATTTTCAGAGTTTGCAAGTATTTTTTGATTTCTTTTTGAATATTTCTTTGTAATGGATGAAGTGGTTTTCCATACAAATTACGAATAACATGCGAAACAGTTAAAAAAAAACAAATAAAAAATAAAAAATTTAAGGGTCGAAAGAAAATTTACTTGTTTAAATCGGCTAAAGCAAAAGTAGAGTGGTGTTAAATAAATTCTGACATAACAAATAAAAGCAAAGTAGTTTTACATACAGACGTACTTATTTATTTATTGCACATACAGTGGCGGAAATTATTAAAGAATTTTTATAAATTTTATCTATTTATTTATTTTTTATTTAATTTTTAATATTTTTCAATACAAAAGCAGTGACTTCTCTAACAAAAAACATTAAAAATAAAGTTTCAAACTTTAAACAAAATTTAAAATATTTGAACAAAATTTCCAAATTTTATTAAATCCTTTTATTTGAATTTTTTGAGAATATATAAATTATTATAAAAAAATTTTAACATATAAAAAAAAAATTCATAAAAATGCCGAATTCTTTTAGTCAAAACGTACCCGACTTTGAAATTTTTAAAATAATATAATCCGAAAACTTTTATTTTAGCTATCTTTTCGGTAATTTTTTTTTAATATTTTGGTCAAAGATAGTAAAAAAAAGTTTAGGACACCAAAAATTTAGAAAAAAATTTCCAATTTCATATTCTTAACTTTTTGAGACATTTATCTTTTAACTAAACATGTATGCTGTTTTTGAATTTTGCAAATAAAGGCTTGAATACAGCTCTCAAGAAAAATCACAAGAAATTTTCTTATTATTTCTGTTGTTTGAAAAAGTACTTTGCCGTTGTTGAAAATTTTCTTGAAGAAATAAATATACGAGCATTTTCTTCTTGAGAGCTCCAGACTGATTTAAGAAATTTGTATAGAAGAAAATTTCTTTTTCAGTTCTTGAGTGTCATTTTATATGAATTTTTCGCTTTTCTTGAGAGCTGTATACTAAGCTTAAGCCGTGAACAAAATTTTTAAAATATAAAAATTTAAATTTTTTCGTTTAAATTTTTAAGAAATTTTGCACACGCAAATATGTTGAGACTGAATATTTTCTATTGATTTTTGATATGTTTGTTAAAGATTCTATAAGTTTTATATTTTAGTTTAATAAGTTTGAATTTATATGTATGTATGTACATATGTACATATGTATTTTTTTACTAAAGGTTTTGCGCATTTTCTTTAAACAACGCCCGTCAAAATTGTTTTAAATTTTTTTTTACATTTTGACGAATGATTAAAAAAATTTGACAATAAAATTAAACATTTCGAAAAAATATAAATTTTTTTTTATATATTTTAACAATTTTTTGACATTCATTTTTGGTTTCCTTTTCAACCTTATTCACTATAAAATAGAACCACAAAGGGATTAAAAAGCTGAAATTAGCGGAAACTTTAAAATTTTTATAAATTTTCTAATATAAAAATTTTAGTTTGGAACTATTCTCGTTTCAATGTATAAGGAATTTCTTGTAGAATGAACTTATTTTTATAAAATTACCGAAAAGTATTTGTAATTGAAAATACTTTATAAAGCAAATACCGAACGTAAACGTTGTCGCTGACTGTAAATACATACATACATACATATGTATGTCTAAATAAATGAATATGTACATACATACATACGAACATACTGTGTACTATCTTATCAAAATTTCTCTTTTTGATCGGTTTGTTGTATTTTCTTTCCGCATTTGTTCGTCCTTGTCTTTTATTTAGCACCTCTCTTTTCTAATTTATAATTTATTGTCAATTGTTTTGCGAATAATCTAGAAACAGGCAGATCAAGTTAAAAGTTCTCACAGAACTAGCTTGGAACCCTTTCGGGATCGCTGCTGGACTACTTCCGGTCTATTTCGTGTTTGATTCGTAATTAGTTAAGGACTAGTTCGGGATCGTTAAGGGACTAATTCTATGTAGATGAGTTAAAGATTTTTTTAGGATCATTTCGGATAATTACAATTTATCATAAAATTCTACTGCTGATGGAAGTAAGATACTTACAAATCAATCAAGTCAAAGATTGACTAATTGAAGGCTTCAAATTCGATTTTCTTTTTCCAAAAAAAAAAAAAATAAAAGTCTTCATAATAAAATGATTTTCTTTAAACCCGATGTGATAAATTCGAAATTGAATTTTTTGCCTGCAACATATTTAATGTGCTTTTGCAATAACGAATTTGTTCAAATAAATGAAGTATCGGATTTCGATGATTTCTAAAGAATTGCGTTGTAAACGACACATCGAAGTCTTAAAAATAAACATTTTGCTTTGAGGACCGTTTATCCTATGATTTTCCAATAACAATTCGATTCAGTTCGATTAAAATTAATGGAGAAACGGAATTAAATTTTTTGCAAAAATATAAATTTAAAGATATTAAGAAATTAAATTTAAAATTTCAAACCGATTTCTTACACCTTTTCATCTACGATTAGATATGTGATCCGATTTAAAAAAAAAAGAGGCTGACGATTTGTAGTTAAATCAATTTATATAATTTTCTGAATTTATATTCTGCTATTTTCTAATTGCTTTGGGTAAGCAGGGTGAAAAATGAATATACATACATACATACATATTTCTGGCAGACTTTTTATGCATCGTTTTTATATATAATTTTCGATAAAAATGGATACAAAATAATTCCTTTTTAATGTGGCAACTCCAATGTCTCTATATAAAATCTATAATTTTTAAACTAAAATCAAGACATAAACATTAGCTGAAGAGCTCATTCAAAAATTCATAAAATTTTTAATTTTGTATACATTTTCGTATCAACTCAATAATTACTTGTATTTTTCAAGTCTAAAATGTGTACATGTGAATGTACGAGTGTGTAAATGAATTAGTATCCTAATTACAAAGATTGATCTTTGTTCACTGCTTTTGTTTGTATATATGTACATATGTACATACATATGAAGGCATGCAAATGTGTGAATGTGTATGGGTGTGTGTGTGTGTGTGTTTAAGTGAACACTCATGCGTCCAGTTTAAAAAGCGGCTGCAAAACCTCACGTCCCACCAGTGTTGGTTCAGTTTGTTACACTTATGGAAATATCCATACCAAGTTACGAGTACAAATCAACAATAGAAACATACAGGCAGTTATGGAAAAATTAATAGAAATGCGAAAAATTAACATTTTTTTCTTATAAAAAAGAATATATTTTTTTATAATAACTAATTTACATACATAAATAAATGTTAAAAATTTGTTTCAAAATTTTAAAAAATTATCAAATTTTTCCTCAAAATTTCAAATTTTTTCATTAACAATTTTAATTTTTAGAATACACTTCAATTGTAATTGTAAGCCACTTGAAACGTGTACTCAAGCGTTTTTAAAAGAAACGTTTATTTGGTATGTATTTTTCAATCTGCTGAAAAAATTTGTTAAAAATTTTATATTTTTTTTTAATTTAAAATTTGATAAAAATTGTATATTTTTTCTAATTTAAAATTTTATAAAAAATTAAAAAAAGACGCAATAAAATTAATACATTTTTTTTATATAATTAATATTTTAAAAATAAAACTCTGATCGAAAATTTAAATTTTTATGGAATTTTTCTTATTATTATTAGTTTATTTTTTATTTCGAAAAAAATAAAGTTTTATGAAAATTTGTATGCTTGTTGTCAACATTGTGAATGCTTTGAACTTTATAGAAAAAAAAGAATTTTGGAATAATCAAAAATTTTGTAATGTTTCTATTATTTTATTCTAAAATGTGCATATGTACATATGTATGTAATAAGAAAAATGGGGTATATCTGCATATTTAAATCGTCAGCCATTTGGCAGCAATAATGCAAATGTTTTGAGAAATAGTAGGCCATAGCCGACAGACGACGCCTTCGCCTAACACGCCAAAGGAATGGGGGCAATATTCATGGAAGCATAAATACATATGTATGTTTGCAAAAATATTTGTTAATGTATGAATTCAATTGTATGTACATATGTGCATATGTACATACATATGCGCTTTGAACTCAAGCGTGAGAGTAGCAAGGCGTATGAAAGCCTTTGTCGCACACTATAGCTATTGTAAATAAAATAAAAAAAAATAAAAATGTAAGCACTCTCCACTTGAAATTAGTGCTAATTTAAGTAATCAGTTAAAAATTGTTGTTGCGTTATATGCGTGTTTAATTTTGCTTTATGCTTGCTTTTCTTTTGAAAGAAAAATATTGAGGTTCCAATAAAACGCATAGAACATTTCAAATGTCATAGAAAAGTGCGCCACTGCCAAAATAAAAGCGGCACTGACAACGATCAAAGTCTATTCAACTCTTAAATTTACTTATTATTCACTTGTACATACGTACATATATGTATATGTACATACATACATACATGATTTTTTAATTTTCTTTGTTTTTTTTTTTCAACATTCAAAGTTTTGACGATTTTCAAGTGGCCAGCGTGCGGTTTGTGATCTCAATATTTTCGACATGATCTCACAAATCAAAAATAATGCGCTCAGATGAGCTTCTTATGCTCGTATACTTTAAAACATATTTAGAATTTAGAAAGAAAATAAATGCTGACTTTACTTCGAAAACTTTTACACGGCTTCTCATAAAAAGTTACACGCTACTTAAAAAAAATTAAAATATTATTAAAGCTCTTTATGAAATATTTTGTGAAAATGCCAAATTATAAATTTATTGTATTTCTTTATGAATATAAGTGGAAATGAATATATGTATGTATGGATGTCTGTATGGGTATAGGAATATGACTAATTTTTGGCAAAATTTTTAGTTATTAAAAGATGTTCCCAAATCATGAAAAATCAACAAAAATTAGTAGGGGGATTTACAAATACTCGTTATTGTGGCAAAGTTAAAAAAATTTAAAACTTTTTAGTAGCTCAAAATTAATTTTTGTTTCTTTGTTGCATTGCAAAATAAGGTAATTAAAATCAAAAATCTAAAATTTTTTTAAATTGTATGATTCTACGACATTCTGATACTTAGCGATAGCTTGTGAATACCCTAAATTATAAAATTTTTTGTTTTTAATTAATTTTGTCAGATAAAATCTGCCGCACGGAATAATACAGTCTATATTCAGAATTTATGAACACGATACCCACATACATACATACATACAAGTATACTCAAGTTTATGCACATCCTTTTTTATTTATTTAATTTTGAATATTTTTCAATTTAAAAAAAGTTACTTTTCTAATAAAACCTATATATGTACATATGTACATAAAAAAAAGTTTAAAATTTTATTCAAAATTTGAAGTAAGTAATAAAATTTACAAAGAAATTTCGAACTTGAAAAGAAGATAAGAATTTTTCAAGTACGCAGTTTTGTAGCGCATTCAACTTTAGTAAATACATTGCAAATTTAAAGTAACTACAAATTACCGTAGATTTTTGAAAAATTTTTTCTATCACTCATTTGCAATTTCTTTTATCAAAAAATGTTTCTACATGTGGTAGAAATTGCAGAAGAGCGTCAGTTAAAAAATGCTCAAAAATTAACGGTGATATGTGGCCACTTGAGACTTCCACATAATTATATTAAATTTAATGGGCTACAAAATTGCGTATTCCAAAAATGTATGCGTGTAAGTTATTTTGAATAACTTTACTCTAAGTCTGTAAATACTTTCGCAAGTTAATTGAAACCCTTCAGGTTGAATCCAGTGGGTTAAAGCGTTTCAAATTGCGGGATTTTTTCTAGATTTTTTTTTAAATTTGAAAACACTCCGAATTAAAATTTAAAAGTTTATTGTATGATGCAATCTATATTAAATTTTTTAATTTGAGAAATCGAATGATTAACCTATGAGTACATATGAGTACGTATAAAAAATTTATTGTTATGCATTCATACCACATTATGTTATTGGTTATGGTAAACTTTGCTTTACTTTTTTATTTTTCATTGACTTCATTTCTATTTATTTACCTTTTTACTTATTTAAGTATAAAAAAGCGCTTTTGTCATCACTTTTATTTTTAGTGATGCCTCTGATTTCTTTTTAATTCTTAACCTTGTTTAACTCACTCCTTTACTCTTCCATTTTTTCGCTTGCCTTCATACATAAATGTACATGTGTACGTACATATACATATGTATAAGCAAACATTTTTTGACAATTTAATTTTCTTCACAGTTGCTAAATATAATTTTTGTTTATATTATCCCCCAGTCTGTCTGTCTGTTTTCGTTCTCTTTATCGTCCGCATAGCTGCAGTCATTTTTTATTTTTATTTTTTTGAATTTTCTTTCCTTCACTTGGCTTTGTGACAGTTGCAGCTGCCAAATTATTATTAAACGGTCAAGGTAAGTCGAGAAAAATTCGTATTGGCCACCATAAAATTCCAAAGAGGCCACTTGCGTTGTGAAATTGTTTTATTGAGCAGCAGGCATTCACGCAAGTGCATTTGTGAAATTTTAAAAGAAAATTACTTTTGATTTTTAATGTTTTTCGTTGTTTTTTTTTTGGTGCCATAATTTCGTAATTTATGTTGAAAATAAAAGAAGAAGAATTTTTTTTGAATGAACCGTCTTGTTCTTGAACAAAGAAGAAGGCTAAATTTTATTGTAGTTTATTCAATTAGTAAGGTATGAGCTCCAGTTCTAGTACCGGGGAAGACCTCGAGAGTTCCCCGTAAGTACTGCATGTTGATGGCTGTTGCTATCGAGACCAGTCGCCGATTATATGTACATAATTAAAACGGAGACCTTACCAAAGAGTAATGCTTCCCTCACTCCAGTCTCGATAAAAACTTCATTTTGTATATAGCCATGCTAAGCTAACTACATACATAAGTCGTTAGAATCTAGCAAAATTGGTCACTCTGAGGTACTGAAAAAATATTCATAAGTGAATATTGATTCTATAGAAGGAACTGCAAGTTAAATTCAATATTCGAGCTGAGCCTTTTTACTCTGTAATGAATCGAATTATACGTAGAACAAGGGGATGAAATGTTATATATTTGTTTAAATTAAATAAATATAAACAATTTTGTTTTTATTCTACATAAAAAAGCAACAACCAAGAGAAGGATCGGTAGTTTAACAGCAGGACATTAGTTCGTGTTTAAGTCCTACAAAGACAGTTATGAACAGTTCCGGCTCTGCGGTGTTTCTTCCTCGTAAAAGAAGACCGATGATAAACAGAAACTTAGGCGAAATTTGCACCTGCATTACTCAATACGACTACTTAAAAATGAAACTGCACACATTTTTGAAATAGGGGAAGAAACAAGATGTTGCACGCAAATACTCCTACTCCCTAGCAAAAGTAGACTTGAGCAAACCTTTTTTGGAATGCCTGCAATGGAAAGAAATATGCCGGGGTCTATTTTTCACATAAGAAAAATTAGAGAGATTGCTTTTTATCGACAAAATTACAAAAGATCATCAATAAAAAAATCGAAAACTTTTTTTAATTAAGCTTGAAATTTTGATAAATGTTTTCTAAATTTTTTATAAAATTAACGATGTTGTAATTGAAAAATAATTTTAAATAATTTAAAACTTCAAAACTTTTTTTTATTCATTTCAGATTATTTTCATGGTTTTATTTTAACTTGGATTTATTCTGATTTTAAGGCTTTTATTTAATACTTTTAATGTGATTTATTTAAGTTTTTTTTTTTAATTTTTTCTATCACTATTATGTCTTAATTTATTATTATATATGTATGTGTATCCGTCTCATTAGCGTAATGTAAACAATAGCGAGTGGGCAATAAGAAGAAAAAATTAAATTAAATAAGAAAAAAAAAAACAATTACACACAAATGAATTCAAAATTCGAAAAAAATTGTTTTGGCTATAATTTCTGCGTGCATGTACAAACATACATATATACATATGCACATATTTATGTGAGAACGACGAGTCAAATAAAGTAAATTAGTGAAATTCGCGCTTACACTCGATGCTATTTATAAGCTATTACCAGCGCCGGTACAGCAAAAAATCGAAATGATCACGTATTATTTACTTGCATAAATACACACATACGCACGTAAATATGTATGTATGTAAGTACCGGCATTTGTTTGTTTTTTTGTACGAGAGAATTTAAATTGCCATTTGCAAATTCATAGCTACTTTTTCTCGTTGAAAACTGGTCGTGAGTACTTTGTTTACAATTCAAATTTTCTAATTCACAGTATGAAATTAGTAAAACGAGAGGAAATGAATGTCATAAATATAAGAAAAGAATGTAAACATAAGGAAATTTTAAATATGTATACAAAGAAATATAAACAAGCAAACAATTAAAATACAAAAGTCTAAAGAAATTCGACGAGAGTTAATGGCTAGAATATCTGGCTTTGCAAAACGTATCGAATTGATCAGTGAAATTTAATTTGTTTACTTATGTGTGTATGTATGTGAATTCGTTATGTGCGAAATAAATCATGGAATGCGATTTCCTGGTTATATTAAGAATTTTTTAATTCCATTTGCCAATTGACTTGCGGCAATGAGAATAAGGTGTCTTAAAAAAGTTTTTGAAATGTTTAAATTTTTCGATACTGGTTAGAAGTAAAAAAAAAGAGAGATATCAGGGATTCAATGCCTTTTGCTGGAGTTATAACGGAATATTAAAACAATAGTTATGAGTGTCATACCACTGAAGCCTAGACAATTCGTTTGTTGAGAGTTTCCGTGGAGCAATTCGAATACTCCCGTCAACTCTCTGACTTGTTAAGCTCTGAATTTGGGAGAAAATATATGTAGTTCGGAACTTGACTCCAATTAATTCTCCAATTAGTTTCAAATATACTTTCTCGATTTATTCCATTTTGTAGAAGTTTTGCTATGCTGGAAAAGTTTCGTTCTTCTCAAATTCTAGTCCAAGGCCATATATGTATGTATGAATCGGAGAATAATATTAACTTCAGAACTTACAATTTCTCCAAGGTTGGACAACTTTTGTATTTTTATTAGGATAATAAAAGGTAATGGAACTCGATGTATTTTGGAACTTTCAACCTTGTCGGAGTAAAAAAACAACAAAAAACTGTAATGGAACTCACTTAAATTCAATCTTTGAATTAGTGATTAGTTTTTGTTTAGAAAACTTTTATGAACTTGAACTTAAAAAATAACCTACTTTTTGGGAAAGAATAAATAGGCAAAAAACTCAACATGTCTTAGATAATCATACTAATTAGTGAGTGTCTATATTAAGGAATAAATTCGTACTGGGGAACTAGTGAGTACCTCAGAGGAACCACGCTTTTCGCCTATTTGTCAATAGGAAGAACCCTGAACTATTAGTTTTGCGAGTATATAATTTGTATACGGTAAATTCCTTATCTAAGTACTATATTTAAGTAACTTTTCTGCTAAGAACTTCCCAGTCTAGGAAAGATAAAGATATCTTTCGAAAGAAGGCTTAAGGAGGTACGTGCTGCTGGTTTTCGAAAGACCAAGCAGGTCGTAGTGACTTTTCTCCAATAGTCGAAATACGCTTAAAAGCATATAGCAATGGACTTACTCTTGACAATTACTGAACAAATACAACGTTTTTATAATGAGAGTTTGAGGACCTTTGAACACTTGACAGGTAACACTCATTACGAACCAATTACCAAAGAAGTAGAACCAAAGAAATAACTCAGATATTGGGATTATTATTATTATTATTTTGTCTAACTTAACTTGTCTTGAGGATGTTTACTGTTTTTCTGAAGAATTTTACGCCAATGTATGGTTTCAAAATTTAAAAAGTTTAGATACAAAAGTAAAAAAAAAATTGCGACGATGATACAGCGCTACTGTCGCTAAATTACAAATTTATAGCTAATTAATAAGTATTTGTGAAAACAAAAGAAATATGAATTTAACCAAAATGCAAACACATTTTTATATGAATTAGCATTGAAAACAATAGTAAAAAACAAGACATTAATTACAAAATATATATAAAAAAAACATATAACTAAAAATAAAATGAGGCCAAAAAAAAAAAAAAGAATTTTCTCCATAAAAAATGTTAAGAGCAACTGGTTTTCGTTGTCCGGCGTAGTAAATTAACAGAAATTTATACAAACATGCTTGTATGTTTATAAATGTCTACATACTTGTACATATTTATGAATATATGTATGTATGTATGTTCAACTATTAAGTCTAAAACATGCCCACACAGCGAGTTGTGCCATCAATCGACCAGCCCACAACAAAATCAGCAAAATCTTAGCGAATAGTCAGACGTAAACTCCCACACGCCAGTCAAGGCAATGAGAAATAAAACAAAAACAAATATTATCTAGGCATGTAGAAACGTCATTATTAGAAGAAAAAGATATTCAAAGGTTTGGTTGTAAGGGGGAGGTATTGGGGGGGTCGAAGCACGATTCTCGTGTACAGATCAACAAAGGCTCGTTTGTGAAACGCTGACGCCTTAAATGTGAGCGGAAGTGAGTTAGAATTCACTATGCGCGGGCATAAAACACTTGAGTGGGTGTCTGAGAGATTGTTAGAGAGAGAGAGAGAGAGAGAGAGAGAGAGATTGTGAGCAATTAAGAGAGCGAAAGAGTAAAAAGAGAGAACGAGAGAGTTACAGTTAGAGCAAAAAGATGAGTGACGTATCGTGCTGGTCGTGCTAGTGCAAAAAATTGCGCTTTTACGCTACAAAACTACAAATTATTTGCACGCAAGTGTCCATATGTGGCGAAAAAGGTGATGGAGTAGAGAATTTGCTCGCCGCAAGATTATCAATTCGATTGACTTATGTACACTTACTTATGAGATATTTCGTATTTTATTTTTATTTTTTGCCGTACAGTACACTTGTGAGATAGCACACCTACACACATTGTAAATATTTACATATGATTTTGCATTTTATACTTTTCTTTCTTTATGAATTGAGTATGCAAATGCTGTGGCTTGTTAATAGCTAACTTCCAGGAATTTCATATTTTTTTTTTGTAATACAAACAAAGTGGCACGAACGGCACTTGTGAGTGTATAAATTATAAAAGAGGAAAAGAAAAATTATAGCAATGAAAAACGTGCTAAAGACTCGTTCTAAATGAAAATTGGCATTGCTGGTTTCGCAAGCAATGCAAAAATAGTGAGTATGACTCATAACAAAAAGTTTGCACCAAATGGCACTGTGTCAATTAGTCGGCGGGCAGTCATACTACAAGCAATCAGCCAAATATAAGAACATATCAATATATCCCATGTATACAGCTTTGGCCAGAATAGTAGAGTCCCACGAGAAATTGAAGTGAAACTTCTTAGGCGGCTTTGGTGAATTCAAAAATGAATATGGCGAATGCGATGGAAATGGAGTGCACGGAAATTGTGATAACGGGATATTAATACAAAATTCGCTTGAGACATCAACAATTACCTCCTTTTTCTAACCACATTTAAACACATCTTACCTTCACTTACCGCACCTTAACTCACCATCTAAAATCATAACACCTTAACTCATCACACCTACACTCTCCACACCTAAACTCACCACACCCAAACTCACCACTCCTAAACTCACCATATCTAAACTTGCATGACCTAAACTCATCCTACCTCTTATCGCTTTTTCTCAATTCGTCTGATCTCACTTCAAACACCGCTACTACATACCTAACTTTTTTTTTGGATTTTTTATTCACATTCAATAAGTCCGTAGAATGACACATAAATGTCGCCACTATGAAAAAATCTCGTATGCATTTTGACAGCAATCGGACCATTGTTTCTCAAGTTATCGTATTGAATGTCACGAAACTTTTGTTATTTTGAAAAAATGAAAAAAAAGTAAATTCGTGTGTTGATAAAGCATTGCTTTTTAAAGGAAAAAATTGCAGTGCAAACAAAAGCATGGCTTGATAAATGTTATCCGGACTATGTTCCATCGAGACAAGTAGTGGAGAAGTGAATTGCACGAGTGAGGCAGAACGCAGTGAACGCCTAAATGAGGCTTTTACACTGGAAAAGTTCATAAAATCATTTTGTACAAAAGTAAATTGAAAGTGAACGAGAGAGCTAACATTTTAAAGATATCAGATGGTAGTGTGTTTACAATTTTACACGAACACTTCGACAAGCGGACGCTTTTTATAAAGTGGATGCCTCATATCCGATCAGAAATAACAAAGTGTTGATGATTCAGAGCAGTGTCTGGAGCTGTTCAACCGCAATAAATTCGAATTTTGCTCTATCACTACACTCCAGAGTCCAATCGACAGCCAGCCGAGTGGACTGAACGCGATGAACCGTCTTCAAAGCGTGGAAAAACACAACAGTCGGCCGGCAAGGTTATGGCTTCCATATTTTGAGATGCTCATGGAATAATTTGCATCGACTAACTTGAAAAGGAAAAAACCATCAACAGCGACATAAATCGCCAAGAAACGGCTGCATTTTAAGAGAAAAAAGTGTTACAAATCGATGAAAAGGTTTGCATATTGCATGAATTGGGCTACGAAATGATCCCCCACCCACCGTATTCTGCAGATTTGGGCCCCAGAGACTATTTCCTTTTCTCGGATCTCAAAAGAATGCTCCGGGGAAAAATATTTGGTTCCAATGATGAAGTACTTTAATTGCCGTAACTGAGACCTATTTGGAGGAAAAAGACAAATCGTACTACAAAAATGGTATCGAAAAGTTGGAACATCGCATTAGTCGGCGTATCGCCCTCGAAGGCAACAATGTTGAATAATAAAATCGAATTTTGCAAAAAAAAATGTTTTTTTCTTACTTATCGCACGGGCTTATTTAATGGCCTGTTACATAGTTAAGAAATTTAATAATTAAAAAAAATGTTTGTATGTACGTATGTATGTATAAACTTCGTCTTGTTTCTATGATTTTGGCCATAGCTGTATAGCATACGAGATATACAATATACTCGAGTGGAAGCATCAAGAGCTCATCTAATAGCAGGCGTTTGGCGGATGTACTATAATTTGTATTGTTTGCAAGCAAATGTATGTACGTACACACACACACACACACACACACGAATTTTCGTAGACATGGGCGGCTTTTCATGCGCCAATATCTTAATTGCGAATCACACCGAATCGTAGCAAATTAAATTACTTGCAAGTAGTTTGCAACGCTTGTGCCTCCGCCTCGCCTCCTCATTTATCAATATCTCTACAAAGAGCCATAATTTTCGCTAGTTGTTTATTTAACAAAAAAAAAAAAAATGTGGAGCATTAAGGTTGTCGGTTTTTACTATTCACTTGTTATAGTTAATATAAATTAAGTTCTTCAAAAAAAAATTCACTTAAATTATAGAGACTTTATCTTCTTATTAAAAATTTCGGAATCCATTTTAGGAAATCCGTATAGCCTGGAATAAAAATGTTGAGATTATTTCATTTCATTGATCTCCAGAGAGCTGGGATGGTATGTATGTCAAGTTATTTTAGGGTTTACTGCAGCAATTTGTTTCAATGAGGACTTATTGTATTAATACTCAATGCTTTAGCCAACATTTTTCTCCAAATGGTCTTATCCTGCTTACCAAATGTATTTGAAAACATTTTTATCTGAGCTGTATACCTTTCCTATATCGAAGCTTTGGAATTTGAACTTTTATAGGATTTCTTTTTGAAGTCATATTTGAAAATTTTTCATTTATTTTATGGTTTATCGCAGCCTTTTTAATGTCATAATTAAGCAATAACGTTCAGCACCAAGAGATTTTAAAAAGCTCTGTTTTTGGGTTGTTGAAACGACAAAATACTCATACATATTTACATATGTATGTCTAATTAACTGAGAGTCAAAGGAGCTATATTTCTCTATCGGTTCAGTGAAACCATCTTAAGTGTTGCGTGTTTAGACCACTAGTCGGTATGGAGGCTGCCGAAAGATTGCTGTTTATTGCCATCCAGAAGCTTCATCGTTTCTTCTTATGACAAGTATGATTTAATGAAAATAAGGGACGCTGTGTTCGTCCCCCAAAGGCATCTGAGTTAAAATATTTTTTATTACTTCAACTTATTTACCAAAGATGGAAGCAACTGTGGTAACTACTTCTTGCGGCTGCTATTTTCTTTTCTGCATAAATCCTGCTTGGGCGACATAAAAGAGAATTCAAAAGTTTTGCTAAAGCGTTTAAATTCTACTAGTCGGACTTAGGGGTAAATCGTATATCTTTCTTTTGCTCTTTACTTCAGTTCTGGCTCGATTGTGATATGGTATTAAAAATACGTCTTAAAACTCAAATTGTAGTGGTTTCGATAATCATCACATCAACCAATCAACCAACCTGATCACTTGTGGCCTGAGTTACCCACATTTTCTGCTGACTTGCCAAGTCCATCGAGAGTAAAACGGAAACTTGCAAATTAACGAAAGATTTAAATGTTTATTGAGCTTCTTTGAAATAGTTCTATTTAAGTTTGAGCAAAGTAAGGCTACAACTGCAGTCACGTGAATTTCGTTCTATAGCGACTTAGCTCGAAAAAATGGTATCATTCGCTACCCGACAGGCAATGGCAAGTCTCAGTTACACCTAAGTTTTCAAAAAGGATATCATAGTGGAAATTTTTTGATTTAGTAAGTTGATTTCTTAGACAAATTCCATTAAAATGATTATTTTTCCCGCACACAAACTTCATGGGACAAGGTCTTTGCTTGAGGACTCTCAATGCTTCCAAGTAGAATGACTTTCTCAGGTATACTTTTTGCTATGCGCGAATATTTTATAAATCGTCTCACCCTAAAGTACAAATATATATTCCTTCAATCATTTTATTACTGGGTTAATTTATACGCTTCGCTAGTTTCGGCAGCGTTCGATCATACATCAACATTATATTGTTCATATTTTAGGTTAAACGGCATACTTGTACTTGTTGTTGTTGCTTTTTATATTAAGTAACTTTAGTGGTTTATCTGTTGCAAATGCAATTAACGTACATACAAACATACCCGAACATACAAATGTTCGCATTATATTTTGTTGGCACTCCCATGCACCCATTTCCTCAACATTTTTCCCTCAACTAAGTTGCTTTTGTTTTTGCCGACGCCATCGCCCAGCCTTTCGCCTTTCGCCATTCGCCTCTTGTTTACTTTTTCTATTCTTTTCAACATTTTGCTGCAGTTGGACTTTGATACGCGCTTATGAAATATATGTACTCGTTACTCGTATGTGTGTTTTGCTATTTTCCAACTAATTTATTGATTCCATTAAGTAACTAGAGCATTTATCGTATTTGCTTTGTCGGTTTGTTTCAAAGGCAAACTTCGGTTGATTTCAGTTAAACAGCAATTAGTTGAATTCACTGTTAGATAGCTGTGCTTTGCTTAGCTTAATCTTAACTGAATTTCGTTTTTTTTTTTAATTACTTTGAGCGATAATCGTCTGTGTTTTTTAATGGAGTGAAGTTCTAATGGAGTTTGATCATGAACTAATTTAATGATTTTATAAACGAAAGTGTTCAAGGCAATCAAAACTTCCGTAGTAAACTGAATAAAAAATGTATAAACGAACTCTTCCCTCCTCGCTTCCGTTTTCTTTTATTGCTTGCATATCGCTTGCAACTGGCCTAACAAATTTGTTAGTTTTTTGCTCGTACGCAACTACTCCAAGAACTTATGCACATACATACATATGTATGTAAGTCTGGCAGCCTACGAATCCCGTAATCAAATTGTGTAACGGCTCTCATGGAATCTAAAAAAATACAACTTCTTAACAAATCACTCAAACACTTAGTAATTTTGAGACTAGTTCCTGATTATTTCGGGACCAGTCCGGGGTAATTTCGGGATAGTTTCGGGACTTGCGATTAGCTATTTTAGAGCTAATTCGGGACTATTTTCAGAAGTAATTCACGACTATTTTTGGAATATTTTGCGACAAGCTCTGTAAAAATTGATACTTATTCAGCACTATTGCTCATTTCGGTGCTTGTTCACAGCTAATTTTAGAACCAAACCCGGACTGATTACCGACTTTTTTTTACCATTTCGGATTTAGTTCGGACTGATTTTGGGACTTGTTCATCAGTATTTCAGAACCATTCGCACTAATTCATGACTTTTTCAAGACCAATTTGGGAATAGTTCTGCTATTCGTTTCGAGACTTTTTAAATCTCTTTAAGGCTACTTTAAGCCCATCTTGAGATCATTTCGGGACCGCTTTGAAAGCTATTCAGGTAATTTTTAAGGCTAGCTCAGGAACATTTTAGGACTAATTAAAAATTATTTCGTTCCCGTTTCGAAACTTTTTCGATATTATATAGAGAACAGTGGATGACATTTTCAGTGCAATTTTTTTGGCGAGTCGCGTAATGGATCTGAAAGAATTTATATGAAAAAATTCATATATTTTTATGTGTATACCATAAGTATATCTTCTCTTATGTAAGTTATGATCACTAGCATCGAACTTTAATTTTCACACAAACCTAATTATCAAAATACGTACTTAAGCTAAATTTATCTAATACGTAAAAGTATGCTTTATTTATCTTGAAGCATATAAACTTGTTTTTTATCTTTGTTGATTGCTATAAAAACTGAAAGAAGTGAGATAAATTATCCGATTAAAATGGAGCTATTTAATTGCTACAGACTTGTGTGCTTGCATGCGGTGTACTTAATAATTCTTAAGTAAACAACGAGTTTTATTAAACATTTGTATAACAGCATTTATTTAAATAACATAATGTATAAAAATGTATAGCATAATATGTATGTATGTACATTAGTGCGGTTATTTTTTTTTTTTAATAAAATGTACGGCGAATTCGAATTTTTAAACTTTATACATATATATGTATAAAATACTTCTTTATTAAAAATAAAAGGAAAGAGCTAAACGTACATCTTTGAGGTATATTTGGCTTAGTTTTTTTTTTGCTAAGAATTTAGCATATTCGAATATGCCGCACATTTTCTTCGAAAATTTTTACTCCAAGCAAATTACTCTGCCCTTTTTACTCCAAGCAAATTACTCTGCCCTTATGCATGTACATACACATGCAGTGTTTAAACTTTCTACGAAAAACCTTTTCTTCGAAAATACAGCGGTTGTTTTGTTAGACTTTTATTGAAAAAGTTGTATATGAAAATAAACACAATTTATGTCTTCTATAAAAATTTTCATAAAATTTTCTAAAATAGATTTAATCACATTGTAAATACTGTAAAAATTCCACTCCAGTGCCACATATCGGGTAATTTTTTTGAAGAATTATTTTTTTCCCGTTAACATGTCTTCATATATTTTGAATAAGACTATAAAACGATTTCACAGGAATATTAAGATATTCAAATCAAACAGAAGATATATTACACAGTTTTAATAAAAAAAATATTAAGTAGTGTTGCCATATAAATAAATATTTGTTATTAAAGCAATACTTGTAGAGATTGGATGGAAATAATATGCATGAGAAAGTGTGTATAAAGTTGCCCACTATTTTATGTACATAAGTTAAAAATTGCAATATGCGTGCAAAAATATTTAAAAAGAGTTGCCACCTAACGTAAATAAATTTATTTTTATTATTATATGATTGCAATTTAGTTGAAATAAGTTTCAACTTATATGAAATATGACAAAATTTGTACTTAACGAAATGTATTTTGCACAGCTTAATGAAAATAAAAATTATTTTGGATAGGGCTGCTAGCTGTCATTAATAAATATTTTAATAATTTTTTCATAAAAAGTTGTATGCAGCGAAACATTTTTTTTAGAACAAATAAAAATAATAATAAAATAAATAACTGCGATTTTGAAAATCGAAAGATGGTCGGATTTTAGGCAGTTGCAATTCACAAATATTTTTGAAAGGTGTTGCCACTTAATTAAAAAAATTTTTTTTTTGTAAATAGCTTAATATTCACAGCGTAAAAATGCTAAATGTATGTGTGTAGGAATGGGCGCCAAACTAATGATGCTAAGTTAAATATATTAAAAACTATATTTTTTTAATTTCATACTTATTTAATGCAGATTTTATGTAATTCGTTTATGGTTGCCAATTGTTGTAAATATAAAAAGTTGTAAATTTGCTACAATGTACACTATTAAACAATAAGCTAGCCATATTTTTGTTTCAAAAAGGGTTGCCACGTTTTTTTTGTATTAAATTTTAAAACAGTTTTTTTGAAGAGTTTATGATATTATATTTCGGCTAAGGTACAAATAAAATATATACTTATGCAATAATATAATACAATTAATTACAAACAAAAAATCGAAACTAAAAACGAAAAATTTGTCAATGATAAAATTCACAAAGGGTATTCACAAAGTGTCCTAGAAAGTCGTAAAGTTGTAGTCATAAACATTTTCGGTAGCGTAAAATTTATTTTTTTTGTTTTTATTGCATTGAACAGAAAAATTAACTAAAATAACACAAAACGAAGTTTTTAAAATTTTATAATTTTAGAACACTTTACGACACCTTGTGAATACCCTGATTGTTTATTTGCAAATTTCCTACCCCCAACTAAAACCGATTACACAATTATCTCAAACCTTTAATTTGTAAAGTATAAAGAGCTAAACGCTCATTTGTGACAACAACAAAAACGATAATAAAAAACTCTGACACTGAAAAGGGAAACAACCATAAACAAGCACGCAACTGACCTTGCCATGCAGACGCCCCACTTTTTAACGTTTCGATTTTTCAAAAAGGAGGCAGCAGAGCGGCAACTCAAAAAAAATGTGAATACAAACACGAAACGCAACGAAAGAATGACAACAATTATATGCGTGACCTTGCCGCACGAAAACACGTAACGGTAGAGCAATAAAAAAAAATAAAACAAAGAAAAAAGATTATGAATATTAGGCCACTTTCAGACATGAACCAACTATACCAAATCACGCAATACGAAGTGAGAGCAAAAAAAATAATTTCCTGCCAGTGACGTAGCGCTTTTAGACACCATGTTTGTTTGTTGTCACAAGAAGCGAAATTGTAATTAATAGGAGAACAAAATAAGAACACTGAAAAAGTGCTGTGATTGAGTGCAATAAATAAATGAAATTATTACAAGATTTATTTATTAAAATTGATTTCTAATTAGCAAAAAGTGTTTATGGAATATGACTTTTTCATCAGAAAGTGTTTTACACGCGTCCAATTGGAAGCAATTCACCACGAATATGTAACGAAAGAATGAAGTGTAAACAAATCGGAAAATTTCAAAAGCCCTACGTCACTCATTTTTTTCGCAAAATCAATTACAAATACACCGTTGTCTAATTGCGTGATCTGTAGTAATTGGTTCATGACTTCCAGATTCTATACGGACACATTTCCGCGCGTTCGTTTATAGCTAAGTATTTATGTAAATATGTATGTATGAGTGCGATTTGAGTGCACTACCAACCTGAAAATGTTGTGGCATCTGCTGGTGTGGATGTTGTTGCTGCTGGCCCGATTGTGGCGCCCGCTGGTGCGGATGATACGTTTGCTGCTGTGGCGATTGTTGCTGTTGGCGTGGCGAACCGTAAGCGGCTGCATTGGCATCGGCATAATAGCCGCCTGTTTGCGGATGTTGTTCATGGTGGATTGGTATATTGACGCCGTTGGTGTTGCTGTTACCGGCTACACCGCCGCCGCCACCAACGCCCGCGGAGGCGCTCGCATTTGCATTGGACACTATGGTAGGGCGCATTTTTGTTGTTGCTGACTGTTTGTTGTTGCTTTTGGTGTTACGAACGAAGTGTGTCTATGTGTTGTAGTGGGTTGCACTAGCGGGTTGTTGTTGATTTGTTTGCACCGATTGCTATTGCAGTAATTTCACTTTTTAGAGTTATACGCTTGGCTTTGTAGTAAATTTCGTTAAATCTTTTTGAATTTTTCACTTTAGATTTTTTGCGGGTGTAAATTTTGATGTTATAGTAAAGTATTTTTGTTTCCAAATTTTTGTTTTTTTTTCACTTTGTTTTGACTTTGATAATTCAATTTTCGTTTGTTGATTTTCTATTTTGCGGCAATTTCTGTTGCCACCTTAGTGGAAAACAAAGAAAAAATAATATTTGTTTAAGATTTTTCTTTTATATTAATTTATTTTTTGGTAACTTTTGTGAATTTTCAAAATTTCCATAAATAAATTTAGAAAGGAAGGTTTTTCATAGAGTATCTAAGATTTTAAAAATTGTTTGTTTTGAGTAAAAATTTTAAAAATTATATGCATTTTATAATGTTTTTAATGCACTGAAGTTGCTCTTTTATATTTTGTTAACATTATTAAAATTCTCTTGTTTATGAGAAAATTTGAGTACCCGAAAATTTATTTGTAGTATATGTATGTACATACATATGTATATGAACTTTTGTAATATTTTTGCGTATATATTTTTAAAAATTTTTTTAGTGAAAGTCTTAAGTTTTTTATTTAAATTTACAAAAAATTTTATTAAATATTCTGTTAAATTTTTTTTTATTTATTATGTTAAAATTTTACTATTACA
The DNA here is from genome assembly GCA_963971545.1 of Philophylla caesio. Classification (NCBI taxonomy): domain Eukaryota; kingdom Metazoa; phylum Arthropoda; class Insecta; order Diptera; family Tephritidae; genus Philophylla; species Philophylla caesio. Next base: position 20,279,587 of record OZ020608.1, on the reverse strand, counting down.
AAAAATTTCGTTTGACCATTGGAATATTACCATATTTGTAACATTTAGGAATTAATTTGAAATTTAAAAATTTCAAGATTTTAATTATTTGTAAAGATTTTTAAATATTTTTACTGAAACTGTTTGTTTAGTTTTTTTTGAACTCTCTATTTTAAACTTGAAAAATATGCTAAAACTTGGCACGAATTTAAAAATATTTTTTAACTAAAAGGCTGATTTCAATTTTACAACCTTTTTAATAAACATACATAAATCAAAAATATATATTTACCAACAATAATTTTTTTTTATTAAATTAAAGTTAAAATATCTTGAGCAGAGCACTCAATTAAAGTTAAATTAATCCAAAAAAAGTTTATGAATTAGAAAAAAGTAAAAATATTCAATGTTATTAATCAATTTTTTTTTAATGCATATACAGCGCTGATTACAAAATGTTTGCATATTTTAATGTTTTTAATGAAAACAATATTTTGTTAAATTTGTTGGAATTAAAAAATAAAAAAAAATAAGTATTTCCGACATTTATTTTTTAAATTTTTGTTTGTATTTACACCCTCGAGGTTATTAATATATTAAACTTCTTTTATATTGGTATATGTACATATGTATGTATATATTTTTTATTTTTACACACTTTTTAACTTTTCGCTGTTAGTTTTTCAATTATTAAATTAAGTGTTTGCGTATTGATTTGCAGAAACGATTTCTTTAAAATATTTATTTAACCAAATTTTACAGATTTAAAATTATCAGAAAATTCCAAACAATTTGATTTTGTAATATTGTCGCAAATAAATAACAATTAAAAAAAATAAAAAAAAATTTTTTGGGTATGAATTAACATTTTTTATAGCAACTAAATTTAAATTTAGCACTTCTTGGAGTAAAAAAAAGTATTTTGTATCCTAATTACTCATTATTTATTATGATTATTAGTTTCTTAGTCATCCAAAAAAAAATAATGAAAATGATAAGAGAAGGTTAAAAAAATTAATTTGAACTAAAAATACATTTCGATTTTTTTTATTGTTAAAAATTTAATTTTTTAACTTAATTGTACCAACAATTTTTTTATTTACTTGAATTAAAACGGTAGAAAAATTATGTGCAACAAAATTGTGTGCTTATTTTCAATGTGTGATTTTAATGAAATTTTGTTAAATTATTATAAATATTTTTTTAAGTTATTATTTGGGCTTTTACGGTTATTGCAGTATTTTAATTTAAAAAAATATATGTATATGAAAAAATATGTATGGCCCGAATTTGTCACTTTATGAGTGTGCTAAATATTTTTACTGAACTATTATTATTTAAACAAATTTTTTTAATTAAAATTTTCTAATTTGTATCCTTTTTGTCAATTTGATATATGTACATACATATACTAACTGATATACACTAAAACGCTATTTTTGTTTAAATTAAATTTTTATTTCTTTCTTTAATTTTGAATTTTTATTAATTTTCATGAAATTTTTTTTATTTTTATTAAATTATCACAATTTTTGTATTTTTATTGTAGGATGTTGCGTCCGCAAGCACTAAAAAATTTTTCACAAATTTTCCGCAACACGCTTAAATTTTTGGTAGCGTTTACTCATACGAATTTTCTGCCATTTTATTAACAATTGCAAATATTAAATTTTCGTAAGAATTTCGCAATTTCAAACATTTTCCAACTTTCGAGCACTTAACGACTGCCACATTTGTTGTTGTCGCTTGCTCACAGCTGTCGCCACAATTTTCTCAGCTGTTGCGTCGATTTTCACCGATTTGCGTGGGTGGCGTATGAGCAATCGTCAAGAAGGCGAGAGCATTAAATCTTGTCCACTTTCTATTAGCCCACTTCCGCTGCCCGGTGCGCTCACCTTGCTCGCACGCTTGCTTGCTTACTCAACTTCAATTTTGCCGCCTTGCCAATGGCTCTTAGACGCTTTACTAACGTGCCGATTGATTGGACGGCCGCGTTTCGACTGTCCGCTTGCTAGGACTGCACAGCTGCTTAGCCGTTTAGCCGCTACTTGGGCGACTCGTTCGCTCTATGCGCGCACCCTACCCGCTTCTGTTTCCCCGCTCTCCTTGGCTAATTATTGTTTGGTTGGTGGTGGTGAGTGGCGCTCGAAGTATTTTAATGGCAGTGGGGTTGTTGCTGACCGCACACTCACCCTGTATGGTGTGTGTGCGCGCGCTTGTTGTTGTTATTGTAGTGCTTGTTGCCCCTTTGTTGGTGGTGGAAAATTCTATTGCGATGTTTCTAGTAGGTTTTTGTATTTTAGCGGAAATTTTTGAGAAAAATTTCGTAGCGACTTGAGAGAACAACCGAATTTGATTTACTTGAAATTGTTTTTTTTTTTTGTTTTATTTTTTTATAATTTCAAATATTTCAACTCAATTTATTTTTGACAGCTGCTAGTGTTGTATAATATATGCGGAAGCCGGAATTTCAAGCGCACGGTTATCGATTTTCAACGCAAATAAGAAAATAAATTTGCGTTTTGTCCTTTCATTGTTGTAGTTGTATTGACTTTCTTGTTGCTATCATTTGCACGCTTAAAATAAAACGCAGTAATTCAAGCAGTACCAGCAATATGACCTTTTTACACGAAAATTTGGCTTAAAAATCACAGCACAGTTTTTTTCGAAGTTTTTACGAAATGAAAATTGGCAAAAAAGTAAAAAAAAATATTATAAAACGATGACGTCAGAAAATGCGCTGTTGTACGCCGACACAAGTATTTAAGTTTTAATTTAAGTTTCTTTCTGCTATTGTTGTTGTTGTTATATTTGTTTTTGTTGTTGTTGTTATTGTTACGTTCACTCAATGCGTCTACAGCTAAAAGCCGCGTGCTCGTCACCAAAGCTGCAGCTTATCGCGCACACAAGGAATTTCAAACAAAAAAAATTTATTAAAAAACTGCTTCACTTGCCAGTCACACACACACACACACACATTCACATAGAAATAACACAAACACACACACGCACTCACATCAAAAAGCAGCAAAAAAACTTGCATTGAGTAATTTATATTTCACAGCATTTTTGCTTGCTTTCGTATTTCGTATTTTGTTTTTTTTTATTTCAAATTTCTTTTGCAGCACGTTTCCCTTACAATTTGCCGTTTTGTTGTTGTTTTTGGTGTTGTTGGCGCCTTCTGGTTTTTTTTATTTTCTATTTAGTTTCTAAGACAAAATATTTAGTAAATTGATTTTTAGTTCCGCCGCACTAAATCGTTTCGTTGTTACTTTTAGACTGTCTTCTTTGGGTCTCCAATTGCTACCTTGTTGCTAGCAAAACGCCAATCCACCAAGCCTCACGCTTTTGGCGCTGAAATTCTCTCTCCATTCGCTCACGTCTTGAAAAGGTTGGGGAGTACATTTCGATTATTCTTATGTATATGATTATACTATGTACCAATTTGGCTCTCTTTCTCGCTCATTTTCTCCCTCTCTGGCGCATACTTTCTCCCCACCTATATTGGCATGTTCTTTACCACGTGTATTCGCCAAGTTTTTGTGGAGTGTACGATACTAATTTGGCGCAGAGCAAGTGGTGTTAACGCTTGGAGCGTGAGTTGGTGGAAAAGAGAGAGAGAGAAATTGCACGTAGAGCATATAAATGCACAGTGAACTAATCACTTGAAATACGCAGCTAAACAAAATTATCGAAAAATAAAGGCATAACCGAGACTAGTATGGCACTTAGTTTATTGGGTGGTTTAACTTAAACCCGAGTTCAGTTTTTCGCTAGAAAGACATGATTTTTCACCACCGTAAATATAAAGTCTAGCTTAGGCGTAGCTTAGTACAGTTCGCTGGTGCAAAAGTGTCTCACATAGAATCCGAGTAAGTCTTTTACGATTGTCGGAAAATCTTCAGATACGCGCCAAATACATTGTGGGCATAAATTCCTGTAGAAGATCTACAGCAGGCATCGATATTATAGGGGTTCACTTTTTTTACATTCATATAGTCTCCTGTTCGAGAAAAATTCATTCTTTCACAAGGCAAAATATTTCACTTGTTGAGCTGACATTAACGTCCGAAATTAATGCTTTAAGAATAAATAGCAGAGTGCTTTTGACCTCACCAAAAGAATTGAATTTTACCAAATATACAATGAATTTTAGGAATAATTTAAAATAAAAGCGTTAAACGAAAACAAAGGACTGTCCAAAGAGTATGGAACAAGCCTCCGAAAATTGTCGTTAGGTTCTTTGAATGAATCCTTTTGTTGCTGTATATTGAATGATTTTCAGTCCTGTTTTATTGTCGAACAATGCCGCTGAAAATGGCACAACGCCAAAAAGTCTTGTCCCAATTTTGACACAGGTTGACGGAAAATTGTTGAAGTATAAATCAAAATTTCACCCACTCAAAAGATAATAAAGAAAGAGTTATTTTCCCGTAAACTACAACTATAATCTAAATTCCGATTCGAGCTCTTCTTTCCATTAGATTTTAACTGTACTGATGAACAGCAATACCCAGAGAGAAAACCCTGCAATCGTCTTTCTTGGTAGAACACGTTTCAGGTAATATTAGGTACGTTCGTTTAAAATCTACAACAGAAAATATACAACAACAAAATTCAGGGGAAATGTTGTCTGTTCTCTTACGAGAGAAAAATATGCAAAATAGTAAGCGAACGCAAAATTTTTAGAAACTTGCAAGTTCAGCAACAGCTTCCTTCCAAAATCATATGTGACTTGGCTCTCTCAATTTCCCCGACTTTGCAAGTTTTTTGTGTAAGCGAACGCTTAAAGCTGATAGTTTTTGAAAACTTTTAATTATTATCAGCTTTGCGAACGTTTAAAATCAGCGTTCACAGTCTGAGTTGTTTGGTGAAATTTGTGGATCTCTCGTCTGTTTATGTACAAATAGGCGAGTAAAAGCAGGCATTATTTTACTCTTCTATTTGTTGAAATCTTAAGCTTACTACTCATTTAGGTTATATATGAGCTCCTGCAGAACACTCTATTCTAACTCATAGTCGAGAGAATGTGATCTCAACTTAAATCTAAATGGAGAAAATACAATAAAAAACAATGCCAACCAAAAAGTAGCTCAGACTTTCCACCGAAGCTTAATGCTCGCTGAATGTAATTAAATGCTCCCTTATATATTGTAGATAAGAAAAATATGCAGATATCAGTCAGCATTTGGAGATACCAATTTATCCGCTTGCATGGTTTCAGTTCTCCGAATATTTTTAACGATTTTTCACATCGTGGATGTAAGGCGACGATACAGCACCATCTCAGCCATTACCCAGCATTCGGTTGTTATTTCTTTGAGTAGCGTGAAAATTATGTCTATGTATGGAATTTTTCTCGGATAATTCTTAAGGTATCTTCCGTCTTAACCAAATCGGTGATAAGCACATGTCTGACCCAGTTTTAGACAGAGGCCTCATTGCCGAACTTGATAAGAGATACAGACAGGCTGTAATACTAAATTTTTGAGTTCTCTCGACAGAGAAACTTAACTTTTTCTTCTTTCGACCGGTTAGCTTATGGAATCGCTACTTTCGAGAATCTGTGCACGATCGGCAGCAGAACAATCAGGCGACGAAACGAAGAATAGCACAAACTGTATTGACGTTTTTGCATTCACGACGTACGAGTATAGTATTGAATTGTATTTGTGCTAACGTTTTAAATATTATCCACATCATTCGCTCAAACACACATCATCAGATTTATAAATAGATACGAACGTGGGTTCCGATCGCTAGCGATGAGAGTACAACACCAAAAAAACAGAACATACCTACCTACCTACAACATGTTTAATGCCAAATGCCCAAACGGCAAATGGCAAAAACAGCTAACAATAAAGATCAAAATGAACAATGAAAAAAAAAGAAAAAATTAAATGGAATAAAATAGAAATAGACAACAAAAGGCGCTGAAAATAATCGCATGACTTTTTTTTTATTATTGTTTTTGTACTAACGATCACACGAGTACTAACGAAATTTTCTTTGCAGTTTTAGCCATTGCACACACATACAAATATATTCGCGAAATACTTACAAACACAAAATTCTGAGTTAGCTGAGTAATTGACAAGATTGGTTGAGGTGAAACGTTTTCGAGATGAGCGATCGCGTTAGCGAGCGAATTTGTGAGCGTAGAATATATCTGTCTATGTACTTGCGTATGTATGTATGGATGTATGCAGTTATCTGGCTAATTTGTTAATGAAGAGTATGCGTTAATGAAGCCTAGCTAATCAACTGACAGGCTAATTAGTGAATTTTTCAAGGCGGAGAAAAGGCGTTTTATTTAATTTAAACCATCCAAGCATTTCATAGGGCTCGTTTTTTTATGAAAGACTATGCCAATTGCTTTTAGAACCATAAGTATTTTTATTACATATATTAATATAATTAAAATTGAATCAAATTTCAATCAAACTCTCTTGCCGCTCTTCTACTCCAAGAACGTAAATACATATATTAGACGCCACAAAGCTACAGCACATTCATGTGAAATAAATTTACAGATGTTTCTCGAATATGAGCTGATAAAATTGGCACATATATGTATGTACATATTTATTTAAGATATTTACACTAACAAAAATCTATATTGCTGTCAGCAGCAGCAACGAGCGCCAGTCTCTCTCCGTTCTTTGTGATTAGCGATCATTTATATTATATATATACATATGTATGTATGTATATACATATACAGCTGACGCTTGGGGAGCAGCGAAAGCACAGACTTATTTCGCAAAAAAACTATTTGTATATATTTTACAAATTGCAATTTTTTGTTTGTAAAAATGTGAGAACACATACAAGATACAGTTTAAAACAGAACAATAGCAATGCGACGCATTGACATGTTTACGCAAAATTAAAATTTTTTTTTTAAGGTATTAAAATATCGTTTAGTACGTATATAAAAACAAAGGTCATAGGATTTATTTTATTTACAAAGTTTGCAATTTTAAGTAAAATTTGTTGATATATTTTTAATTTAAGAAAGTATTTGATTAAAAAGAATTATCAAAATTATTAAAAATTTTTTTTAATTCAAAATTATCAAAATTTGCAATTTTAATTTAAGAAAGTGTTTGTTAAAAATTTTTTTTAATGTTTTTTTATTCCAAGCAAATGTTAAATTTAGAAAAAAAATACATGCATCAAATTTTTTTTTAAATTCTAATTTTTTAATTTATTAAATTTCTTGTTTTAAGTTAAAATTTTCCGGCTTAGTATGCAGTTTTACAGCACTTGTACGCTCAACCGGATCTGTTTGCATTTAAAATGATTTTAATAGTTTTGAGCAAATCGTATGTAAAATTTTTTAATGTATTTTTATTCCAAGCAAATGTTAAATTTAGAAAAAATATACATGCATCAAATTTTTTTTTAAGTTAAAATTTTCCGACTTAGTATGCAATTTTATAGCACTTGTATGCTCAACCGGATCTGTTTGCATTTAAAATGATTTTAATAATTTTGAGCAAATCGTTTGCGTGAATTATAATTATTACTTTGAACCTAAGAAAATTGTATTAAAGTAATACAGTTATTTAAAAAAAATTTTGTTAATTTCAAAATTAAGTTATATCTATTAAATATTATATTTTTTTTGCAATTAGCTGGCAACCATTTTCAAAATCTTTTGCTGACCAAAAAATGTTTCGGTGCATTTTTTGCCTAAAACTTTTCAATTTATACCTTTGAAGCTATTTTTTTTTCTTTTTTAATTATTTTTAAGGCACTTTTTGGTTTAAATTTTTTTAATAGCTAGGTGGCATACATATTTCAAATTAAATAAATGTTTGTTTAGTTATTAGAATCGTTATTATTAACAAATGTCTAGCTGTCGTCAACGTTATTGCTATATTTAACGATATTTTCACGTTTATCTTTATATATATTGACCCAGTAATCGTCATCATAATTACAGCCATAAAAGCTTGTCATTGTTATCGATTACATATGTACATACACATACTTATTTTATAAACATCTTATTTTTATTTGCAGCGGTCACTCATCGCCCACGAGCTCATAAAAGTATCGCTCTATAATAATCCGTTATCCGCTGTTATCGAAGTGAAAAGACACGTTATCCTTAACACCGATATATCGTCGCCAAAATAATTTTCTGCATAAGAATATGTGTAAAAATTATTTGACAGCTGTCGCCTTTCGTTTTCAATAGCATAGTATAGCATAATAATTGTTGACATAGTTATCAAAAACATTTCTTGGCATTGTTATCGATATACATATATATTTTCAATTGTTTCGATTGCTTTACTGTGGATAGTAGTTCAGATACCATTTTAAAAAAGCCTCATATATGTATAGCGATATTATACGGGTGTTTTTGGGTTTGATAATAATGGATTTTAAGTCAGACTTGAAAAATTCACAATGGCGTAAGTAGACATTGAAAAAAGTTCTATATTTTTATCAAAGTGTATGCTGGACTTCTTTTTCTTCTATGGAGTGGATTTTCTGCGAGCAATGAAGGAGTTAACAAATTTATTTGAAATTTGGTGCAAACCTAAATTGATATATTTCTTGATGTAGCCATTATTAACGATAATGACCAATGTATCGTTGTCATCGAAAATGTTATCATTGTCATATAAATGTAGCTGCCAATATACGCTATGTTTGTTGTCACTGATCACGATAATATAATCGATCGAAAGAAATATAATTGTTAACAAAATGGTTTGGCACTTTTAGCGAATTCAATAGCTCAGCTGTAATCGATATAATTTTCGAATTGTTATCAATATTCCTACATATTTCAATATATTAGTTACACTCGTATGATTTTTTATTATTGAGATATAAAGGCGTTATCATTATACATTATTATATATGCAGTTATTTTTATATATTTGTAAAATTTATTTGAAATCTCTAGTTTTCTATTGTTGTTGCAATTAAAAAAAACACAGGAATCGATATTCATAACAATCGAAACTATTGCCGACACACTGTGGCGAGTTATTTTGAAGAAATAAGTTTAAATTGCTGCACAAAAAGTCGAATTTGAATAAGTTATTATTAATCGTAGATTATGTGAATTTAAAGTTTTTCAAGTAAAGTTATAAGGTTTTAGTGGGTTGGACCGAATTTGACGTCTATTATGCGCAAAGCTTTTTTTTTTAGTCAAACCAAAAAGCCTACCCGCCTAAGTAAACAAGAAGAAGAGAAAATAAAATTTAAAAATACGATATTTTAAATGCATACTAAGTGTAGATACAGCAATCGATTAGATTTGAAAATTATCATATTTACTAATTATTGCGACTCCGATAAGAATACTGCTTATCAAATAATTTTTAATAGATAAGATTTCAAATTTATTGTCTACAAAAACAGACCATTGTAAAAAAGAAAATTCAATGCAACTTCCAAAACATGAACTTTAAACCCGAACAATTGGACAATTAGTCAACAAATAATAATAAAATAAGAAATGTGAAGTTCGTCCACGAAATACAGCAGACCAAGACCCCCAAAGTGTTAATAAATCGATTTAAAATTTTTTCGCATTTCTATACACACTTCCACTTTTTTTTTTTGACGGTGAGTGACTCAGAAAAAATTCCTTAAAGGTCATTGTCTAATTGTGCGACGTCCAATGTGGAGCAAAATTGTGTGATTTATCTACTTGCGTGTAATTGTTGGTATTTAGAGTGGCAAAAATGTGAGGCAACGACTGCGGTAACACTAGAAAAGCCACCACACTTCCGTATTTTGTACGGAGCCATCGCCTTTGCCCTTCAAAAAGCGTCGACATGCCTCTCAATTCGCTCACAAAATTTTTACATTTGTATTCCCTCTCATTTTCACCAAATACTTTCTCTCACTCTCGTTTCGCTCAATGGTATTGAGAAAGCGCACTTTCATACAAATGCTAAGGCTTTGCGACACAGAAATTCTTGCGGTTCTCCCTCTCCCCACCGGCCCGTTTAATGCTTCTAAGCTCAATGAAAGCAGCTAAAAACCACAGTCGAAGCACATTAGAAGCCACACGCAGAGTATTAGGCATACGTGGGAACAAAAAACAATGTATGTATGTGCTGACATTGTTGTACTTAACTGTATCGAGTTGCAATTTCTGTTGAAGCTATTGTGGTTTTCCCATTTCCGCATCGGTCACTAAAAGTGTTCTATGGCGTAACCGAAGACAACAACCACAAGAAGACTAACTGCGGCTAAAAAATAAATAAAATAATACCAAGATCCGTGAACATTTTAAGCGAAATAGCAGAAACTTAAGGAGATTTTGCAGCAATAATATACTCGAGATGTTGCCACTTGAAAATCACTATTGAAAATGAGGTTGTAACAGAAAATAGGTAAAAAACAACTTGTATCGCTCAGAAAATTCATAAAGTTTTTTTACACTGAAAGATCACAGCAAAAGAATTATATAAGTCAATTCGAAGTTATTGAATGAAAACTGAGTTTAAATGTTGTGAGAACACTTCGTAACGCCTTTAAATTAAAGCTCTGGTGGCACGATCGAAGTAGAGAAACCAATAACAGTCTTTAGAGATAATCACCGAACAAAACGAGTTCGGAACAGTAGTAAGCCGACAACAGAACAACAAAGCGTCCGGAACAGACGGCATACTAGCTGAGCTGTTCGAGGAGCTGATAGATCGCTTATTGGGGACCCACGTAACTGCTGGCCCTTACAACTTTGAAGTAGTGAAAGACTTTGTATACTTAGGATCCGGTGTACACCAGTAATGTCAGCCTTGGGATCAAGCGAATAATAAGTCTTGCCAACAGTTGCTACTTTGGGCTCGGAAGGCAATCGAAAAGCAGAACACTTTTTTGACGAACAAAATTCTAGCTTCACATATTCCTCATCATGCCCGTGCTCGTATAAGATCTCTATCTTAGATGATGTTAAAGATGAGAAGATTTTCGAGAGAATTATTCACCGTAAAATCAATGGGCGATGGGTTTTGGAGAAAATGGAATAATAAACTGCGTATGCAATTTAAAGATTCAAAGATGGTTTAGACGTGCCATTCGTATGGATGACGATGTAAAAAGATCTTTGCGCACAGTGCCTATGAGTAGAGAATAAAGGCAATGGCGACCACGAACAATAAAGACCAAGTTCAAAAGGGCATGGCTTTCGTTTGGTATTTGTAATTGGCGTGACCTCGCATAAGAAAGAAGTAACTGGCGAAGTTTTTTGGTCTCAGCACAAACCAAAAAAAAATTGAACTGCAAAAAAAGGAAGAACCTACATATATAGAGCCACTCTATGAACAAAGAACAGGAAAACTAATAAAGTTTTTGAAAGTGTTGAAAGTGAAATTGAACCCTGAAGAAAGAGGCCTGTTCTGTTCTCTAATATAACTGAAACTTTACGTTCTTTTTAGGTCCATACTTTCTGGAGGGTGAACTTAAAGCTGGTCGTCAGCCTTAAAATAAGGTTTCACTACAATATCGCTATACTGTCTTTCAAGAAGATGTGAAGGCATTAAAAGGGGATGATTCAATGCTGACGAGTATTGCACCTTTTAAGGACATATATAATTACTTTAAGTGGCAGGCTATTAGTAAGGCTTTAAGTTCATTTCATGCTAAAATCATTTTAACACTTACTCTGATGTTGAGAATTCTTTTGGTGGTTATATACCTACACCACCACTGTAATATAACTCAGATTAGATCTGCTTCTATTTTTCGAGCGTAACAGATAAGAGCTTTGCCTTCTTTTATTGTCAAAGTCATATACATAAATGTATCAAGTCGTTGCAACGTTTAAAAAGTATCAATGTTTTTTAATGTATTTCGAGCTTGACTTCCCTTTTGTCCTAATCGGAGTACTTTCCTATCAAGCATATATGGCTGTCAGTGCATAGTGGCATTGGCTAGGAATGATATTTCATTTCATTTCATTTTCCATTTTTATTATTGAAAAACATTAGTACACTAAGATAATAAGATCTTTTATAGTACAACAAGATAAATAATCTGTACAATTCTTGATCTTAGTATTATAAAATTTTCACTTAAAGATTAACATTAAATTAACTTAGCGAATTAAACTAGTAACTACAAAAATAATCAAAAAATAATTACATAGGGATTTGAAACAAATAACAGTAAAGATAGATAGATGGTCAGTCTGTCGTATTATAAGTCACTAAAATAATCAAAGATGGATTTCTTAAAATTGCCCAGCAGGAATAGAATTTCAAAAACGGATAGCGCTGACAAAATACAGAATCACCGATGCTAAATTATAGCTTTTCGTACAGGTAGTTAGGATATTTTTCGGTAATAATCCTATATAAAAATATGCAATTACGGGCTTTTAGCTATGCCGATATTTCGCATCCCAGGAGACTTCGTTTCCACGCGAGATATGCTCAAATCTTGATAGCCCATAGACGTAGCGAGTTACATTATGAAATAATACCTCAACTTTACGCATCGAGTCACCATCAAGCCTACTATAAACTACCTCAGCGTATGTAATGACTTATAAAGTAAGCCGACGTCTAGTTCTTAATACCCAGACATCCTTAAATTTCGCAGAGTGGAATACACGTTTTCAACCAAAGCATTGACATCATTTTTGCATGTTAAGTTAGAGTTTATAACAAATCCAAGATTTGTTACTTTATTAACAATCTTCAGTGGACTGATATCAATGTGAATCGGAGGTAAAAAATTCTCAAAGCGATATATTTTGGAAAATGGAGTGTTGGGACATCTTTTGTTTTAAGCTGTGGTCTACTCTTGAAAGAGAGGTAAATATTCTAACTAAAAGGGTGTTGCATCAGATCATGGGATAAATGGTCACTAGATCTACGAGCCGGCAGTAAACGGAGAGAGAGCTTCTAAGGCCGATCAAGGCACAACTCTCAGAACTACTTGAAGTTGGAAGGCACTACCTATTTATAATCTATTTGGTATGGTTTAACATAATCTTTTGGGATCGACGCTTCCGTGACAATTTCTTCAAAAATATTCGAAAAAATTGTGATTAGCACCAAAATTTGTAGGTTTTCATAATCATGATGTAATTCTAAATAATTTTTTTGTGAAGCTTAAACGAGCGGCAGGTTTAACGCCTACTGAAGCTAAATGCGATTTAGTATATTTACAGATTTAAAATGTTTTGTTTACCCTTCCTGAAAAAAGTAGCGAATTTGAGGAAATAAGTCGATCAATCAAACTTAAAAGTGGCAAAAATTTTGCAACGAATGTAGGTATAATAAAAATAAGTATTTATTGAATATTCCGCAACGGTAGTGAATTACATTCATAATAAAATAAAAATCGTCAATTCAATTGACGCGATTTTATGAACGATAAACACTTCATTACATATTTCATTGTGTATCATGAGCGGCGCCCAGACATCGTTAGCTACATTTCAGACAACGAGCGAGTCATATATGTAGAAGGTAAGTACGTGGGCTCCAGCCAAGTGAGTGAACGAACCCCAAGCTAACTGACGCTGAGACTGACAATAAGTCGCAGGTTAACCCACGTCACGTCTTCTTTAGCTGTTTTTCTCATATTTTTTTTTGTTTTTATACAATTTTTTTCTTTCTGCTACTACAGCAAAACAACGGACGTCGCGAAAGAGGACTTGAGTAAGAAGTGACAGGAAAAGACGTTATCGACTGGTTACTCTTGGCAGTAAATACAAGTGTGTAATTGAATTCAATGGATTAGTTTGCTGTGAAGACTGTGACGACACACTACTATGTATTTATGTAGATGTGGTTGCTGTTTTCTTGCCGTTGTTGATATGTTGCCAACGCTTACATTGCCGCTACCGGCACACCTTTAACAGCCAGCTGCTCACTTTCTAACGCACGTCCGCCGTCTATTCGCAACCAAAGCCAAAGCCTGACGAAGCATGCCAAATTGAGCTGCAGTGGCTGAAGTGGCTAAGTTTTGCAATATTTTTTATTTTTTTTTGTTTAATTTTTTAATGAGCTGCTTGAATGGTATTACAATATTTGGCAGGAGTGTGTAACGAATTATTTTTCTTTAGCTAGTTCTCCTTACTCGCAACTTTATTTCATTCATTCATTCATGCAATATTCGATTGCTCAATATGCCTATTCGCAAATATGTAATACTAAGCGTGACGATAATTTATTAATAAGGCGAAGCCACAACCGGCAAAATTCCATTTTAGTTACGCCAATAATTTGAAGTGAAATTTATGTTCACATGTGAGTTATGTACATTACAAATGTGGGTGAGGTGTGCAAATTTTTTTTTTTTTTTTTGAAAGAATTGAATTTAAAAAATAAGCTCTCTCAATTGCTTGACAGTGCATTTTTAGATTGATCGACTTTTCCCACTAAATTATTATTTTAGTGAAAATGGCAAAATAATTATTTTAATTTATTTAATTTATTAAAAATTGTTATTGATTGTTAAGGTTTTTTGATTTTATGGATAAATTTATGCAAATAGTTCATTGCTATTTCGGGACTAGTAAAGGAATATTTCGGGATCACTTCGGGTACATTTCGGGACTTGCTGAGGACTGTTTAGGGGTAATTTTTGCCCTAGCTCATAACTATTAAAATAACATTTCGGTACAAGGTCTAATCCATTGTTTCGGGAATATTTTGGTATTGACTCACATCTAAAACACATTTTTTGAGGTAGAAAATTATATTATTTCCTTATAGAAATATGGTTCGAAATTGCTTGTATTTTTCTACTAAAAGAATAAAACACAATAACAAATTGTTTCGCCTAAACTAAAAAAAACAAAAAAAAAATTTTATTATAAAAAAAAATTTTGTCTTAGCAAAAAATAACAATTTTTGAAATTTATTTGCTATAAAATAAAATAAATTTTTCGAAGCAAAAAATGTGTACATTTTTTCGAGTATGTATGTACATATGTATATATTTTTTTACAGAAATAGAATTTGAAACCACTTAAACTTTATTACAAAAAAAAAATTAACCACAATTATAAAAATATTTATATTTAGTCTAAAATAAAAAAAAAAAATAAAAACGATGGATTTCAAAAATAAATATGTTATCCAAAAAATATTTTTAAACTTTTTTTGATTTAAGTTAAAAAAAAATTTTTGGTTTAAGTAAAAAAAAAAATTTTTAGTAAAAAGTATCTGTTTCTATTAGAATACGAGCACGTAATTATAAATTAATATTGTATCTTACAAAGAATAAAGTTGTATTAAAAAAATTATCATGTTTGGCAATAAAAAAAAAATCTATTAAAAATAATAAAACTCAAAAATCTTGTTTTAAGCAAAAATAAGATTAAAAACTTCATTTTATGAGCAATAAGTAAAATTGAGCTATTTTATTTTTATTTTTATGTGTTATTTGAAAAAATCAAAATAATCTATTAAAATTTATAAAATTTAAAAATGTTGTTTTAAGCAAAAATAACTTAAAATGAACTTGAATATTTTTACCAAAAAGGAAAACTGAAAAAAAAGAATATTTTTTTATTAGTAAATAAAATTGTTTGGAATTTTTTAAGTAGTTATACAGTTTAGTAGTTCATTTAATATTTGTATGACATTCAGTATACAAATTTTCAAAACTCCTGGAAATCCACTTCAAACTTGCATTGTACTCTACTAAAATGGATGGCTGACAACAAAACGGCTTAGTTAAACATATTAAAATTTTTTTTAAGTTCGGAATTTTTTTTAATTATTATAAGTGTTGTACAAAGCTTGAAAATGTGGTTGATATGATTTTTGTTGAAGCATTAACTATATTTAAATGGAAAATTAATATAAATTAAAAGGAAGAAAAAAATCGTATACATTTTTGGTCATCGTCTTATTGTGGTTAGTGTTCTTGGTGGAAACTTAAAAACGCTTTTGTTTTATATTAACGCCAAATAATATTCTTCTGAAGGCAGATACATATTTATCGAATTGACATTATTTATTTATCCGTTGTATGTTTATTATTGACTAAGTTCAACGTCATTCTAATGAAACATTTTTAGGATTGGCAGAAATAAACGCGATGACTAAGGCCAATGACAACGCTACTGGCGACCGATGAGGCAGATGATGAGCGTCGTAATAAGTTTATTCAAAAATTTTAATATACTAATATGTATACATATATGTATATATATACTAAAGCCTATATAAGCTAGATATGTATATAGACAAGTATAAATATGAAAGTTAGCCAAAAACGCTGCTAATTTACTAAAAGTAATGCTTCGAGGTTCACTACTCAGACTTGTAGGTATATCTTTGTATATACACATGTATGTATGAAGGTACGACTGTATGTAGAATAGAGTTGCAGATACAAACATACATACATACATACATATATACTCATATTTATACAAACATCAGCCCACGATGGACAGCTAGTTAATGTGTGGGCGCGATCTGTTTAGGAAAATGGCAGATGCGAATGACAGCAGACGCTACAAGTGGCGTTGCCAATTCTCACTTGCGATCATCACGCCAGCTTTTCAATATACATACATATGTACATACTTATACATACCATATGTATGTATGTATGAAGTATGTGCCTTTATTTATTGAATTCAATCTATTGTAGAAAAATATTTAAAATGCTGAAAAGCGCGAGCGAGCGTAGTAGTGAGTGCAAGGCTTATGAGAAAATATGAGAAAATATAGTTGTACTAACATATACATACATACATATGTATATGTACGAGTACCTATATAGCAGATTTATTTCAAGTCAATTATAGAAAATAAGGAAAACCGTTGAAAGCTATTTTTCACATATTTGTGGAGATGTCAAAATTATGTGTATGCGTGTGTATTTTTGTTATGTAGAAGTATGTACATAGTATTTACATTCGAGATTCGCTCAAAATTTGTTAATTTAAAAGATAATACAGGGTAAGTTGTGAATCGTTATTAGGAATTTATTTAATTTTACAACATCCGTAGTCTCAATATTTTCCATTTCTATTCAGCCAGTGTAAATAGTCCTTTAAAACTATGTCAAGCGTAGTCCGAAATGATACCAAACTAGTCTCAAAAATGTCCATGAAGTGGTTTTGAAAAATATCTGAAATTGTTTGAAAATAATTTTGAACAGGTTTTGCAACGGTCGCAAAATGATTTTTGTTTATCCCTTAAATATTCACAAACTTGTCCCGAAATTGTTGTTAAATAATCCCGAACAGATCCCGAAGTAATCCCGATATTTTTTTACCACTATTCTGAAATATTCCGGATATATAGCTGTGATTTTCTCGAAATGGCCAAGTACCAGTTCTGAAATGAAAGTCGAGCATTAATTCCGAAATGGTACTGTAATAATCGTTGAAGCCGTACCTAAATTAACGCAATCTAGCCCAAAACAATTCTAAACTAGTTTAAAATATACGCGAAATATTGCCGAAACAGGTTTGAAGGCATTTGCAATAGTCCCGAAGTGATACCGAACATATACCGAAATGGTTTTAAAAAAGTCCTGAATAGCTCCCGAATCCCGAATCCCAAAAAGGTGCTGAAATAGTTCTAAAGTATTCCACAAATATTCAAAAAGAAGTTATTTTAGTTTCTTCCATCCCTGATAGCGACGTCACTGCAAGCAAGTTTTTACGTTATAAGCAAAAATGTGTTAGGGATTATTTTAGCTTTGTTTTTATTAAATCTTTATTTGACTTTACTGACATTCGATCATACTCTCTGTCTATAAAGAAAAAGTTAGCGCAGTCTTCCTACTAAGCAGGGAAGAGGAGATGTCACGACGATCGGTGTTGAAAGTAATTACGACGTAATATTTTCTACCAGAGAATAGTGAAGGGCATATTCAGACTCTGACTTAAGCTGTTAAGTGGAAACTTTCTATAAGGCTAGTTCTAAGTAAGAAACCTGAATTGAAGGAAAATTCACAATACTCGTAGTTTATTTCTGATGTCAATGGTGTATACTTACTTAATATGCTAAAGAGAGTATACCGAGTGATTGACAAACAGAGGAGCGGATACCAAATCAAGATCAGCGGTGAAAATCAGACTGCTCTGAAGACCTTGAAAACTGCTCACAAAAATAAACTGCTCACGAATTGAAGTGCTTATTTTGGAGAATAAAATTTAACTTATGTAGAACGTTTGATATCTGCAAAACCACTAATTGTTTCTTCAAAATATCGAACATTGAGATAACAAAATTTCCTCTTAAAGCAGACTGCGGAGTCTTTACTACTCGCGTTTGATAGACTGAGGTAGAGTATGTTAGCCTTTACGAAAAAACTATGGAAATCAGCTATTTGCAAGCAGACAATGGAAGATATTTGTGCATATTCTGCTGAAACTTTACAATCTAAGATTTATATTAATGGAGACTACAACTTACATCTCTCTAGAATTTAGTGTCATATTTTCTTCATATTTTTTTTTTTTTCATTCATGGTAGTATCATATTTTCTTCACATATATATAGTTGGAACCAACCAGAAGCTCATATTTTCTTTATATTTTTTTTCATAATTTCTTCTTAAAGTTCCATTCAAACCATTGGTTCGAGTTAGCCACAAAAGCTTCACGTTCAATGCCCTAGAAGTATATCGTTTTATCTATCATAATTGAGTCTATTTTTTTTTTATCAAAACCTGGCACTATAGACTAACATGTTTCGAGCCTCGGCAAAGTCATTCAATCTCCGGGGCAGAACTTTCCCGATGCCCGCCTTACCCAAACTAATACCTGTTCATATGCATATTTGCATTGTTTTCTTTAATTCGTTTATAGATACTTTTATGGTAATGTTATTCATACAGAATCTTTAACTCATTTGTATGGAATTAAGTGCGTGGGAGTATGGAACTTCATTTGGTCATTTACGCATAAGATTTTTATTGCGGAATAATGTAAATAAATAACAAAACTCTCTGAAAGTGGTAAAACCACTTGAAAACCGACACGATCACGAATTCTATGAAACCATTTATGTAAATTATATATTAAATTTAAATGGAGTATATTTACTTGAACGCATAATAATTTACTATAAATAAACACCTTCCCAGCAAATTTACAAAACTGGCAACCACCGTCACTTGACACTACTGAATAATTGCAAACAGTAGCTCAGTAGCACAACAACAACTTGCGGCTCAATACATTTTCTGTCCATATATGAATGTAAGTCAAAACAGTTTGAGCTTCTTCTTCTTCAACGTTCAACGTTCGACATTTATTTACGTTTCTGACTGAATCATCGATTCGATTACAACGAATTATGCGAAATGTGAAACAATTACATAAACCTCCACGACTGCAACGCATATGTTTATTTATAATTGCAATTACAACAGCTTAACAAAATAGGTTTTTACCATAAATTGCGACCGATTCGACAGCTGCTCGCATTGTGACACGCTTACAATTGCAAACGCGCGCAGCTATGACGTTGCAGCTTAAGCAGAATGGACAAGTGATTGTCGTTTTTGTTACTGTTTTTTTATTTTTTTTTTTTTTTGTTTTTGAGGTGTTTGTTAACGTTTTATTACTAAACATGGTATGATCGCTGAAAACCAGTAAAATCAGCTTTAATGCAAGCGAGTGTGTCTGTGTGTGTGTAAAATAATGGCAAGTGTTGTATTTGTGATGAATCGACGACGTTGCCGTTGTCGTTGAAGTGGGCGAACTTGAACGAGTTCATGACTTGATTACAAGTGAACACAAGTTGTTCGCGACGTAATGGGATTCTTACATACATACATACTTACATACATAGCTCGACAATATTATATAGCAAAATTTTTAATCTACTCGCAAGCATGTCATTGGATTCGTTTAGTTAATAAAATATATATTTCTGAGGTCAGTTAATATGCACCCAAAGTAGTTGTGGTTGGCGCCGGACAGCGTCGGCTGTAAGAAGCTCAGCAAAACATTAGTCGATTAATTTAGGTTAGGCACTAAGCATTAATTTCATTTGATTTTATTTAATTTTGTCGGATGAAGTTAATGATCTTTTCAGTATCCTTCCGGCAATACTTCATAACTATTACAGGACCACTTCGTGACTCGCTACGAACTACCTATAAATTATTCAAAACTAGTTTTAAAAGTGCTTTTGAAGTAGTGTTGTAATGGAACGTTCCAAGAGAATTTAAAATTAGTACAAATAAATATTTAAAGATTTTTATTGGTCTTTGTGAATTATTATTACGAATATAAATAAACGAACGACATTACAGTCAACATGGAATTCAGCAGAACCTTGAAGGCAGGTTTCTCATTTAGAAGTTAAAGGTGTAGTTATCGATAGTGAAAATAACTCTCTCCATACTAAAGGCTCCAAGATAGACTGTGGTGCGGGGACAGAAGTGTTTTCGGGGGATTTTGTTTCTAATTAATCTCCGAGTTTGGGGATAGACGCTAGCATTTTCTAGTTTCAAAAATTTCGTGAAATATTTCTGAAATGGCGTACAGAACTAGTGTCGATATTTTCCTGAAAACGTCGTGAAATAGTACCTAAATGGTCCTGAAATATTTTGATACTTCAGAAATGAGCTCGAAGTAGTACCGAAATGTTCCATAAAAGGTCCTAAAATATTCTTTACCAGATCCCAAATCAGTTTAAAAATTATTCTCAACTTGACCTAAATTATTCCTGAAACAGACCAGACAAGTATATTTTTTGAGAACCAGTCTTGAAATAGTCCGGAACAGTCATAAATTATTCCTGAAACGGTCCTAACTGCTCTCGAAATAGTGCTGTGAAATCCTGAAATAGTCCTAAAAAGTTCCCGTAACGTTCTCGAAATGTTCTCATATAATTCCTGAAATATTCCTAAAAAAATACCTAAAATAATTTTCAGAACCAGTGCCCAAATGGCGCTGAAAATCCATATATTAGTCGGGAAATGGTGCCAAAATAGTCTGTTGCGCAGCCCCGAAGTAAACTTGAGCTAGTCCTGAAATGTTTCCTAAGTAGGCATAAGCTAGTGCGGAATGGTTCTGTTAAATCCCAAAAAGGTCCAGTCCTGAAGTTTTTCAATACAAATCCTGGAAATTTTAAAGTGAAAGTCTTGAAATAATTTTCAGAACCAGTCCCGAAACAGTGCTAAAAAGTAATGTATTAGACGGGCAATGGTCCTCAAATAATCTGTTAACTAATCCCGAAACGAACTCGAACTAGTCCCGATATATTTATGAAGTAGTTGATTACGAGTCGCGAAATGTTTCTATAAAATATTAAATATAATCTCGCAATGGTTCCGAAATGATCCGATACAAGTCCTGAAATGTACCTAAAAGAACTGAACCAGAACATGTCCCGAATTGAAAAATCATGTATAACACCGGAAACAGTCCTGAAATAGTATGTGCAAAAGTGACAAAATGAAACCGAACTAGTCGCGAAATTTTTCTCAAGTAGTCATGACCTAGTTTCAAAATGGCCCTATAATATCCCAAATATAATCTTTAAAAAGATCCCTAACGGTACCGAAATGTTCCAACACAAGTGCTGAAATATTCCGAAAAAATTTTCAGAACCAGTCTGAAATTGCGCCTGAAAAGCCATGCTTTAGTCCAGAAATAGTTCTGAAATGTTTCTGGGGTAGTCATAACTTAGTTTCAAAATAAAAGTGTGAAAATCAGTACATAAATGATCCCGAAGCGTGTTTGAAATTGTACAATAGGCGAACAAAATCTGTCAAATGCCTGTCGGCGGGAATGTTTTGGTTCAATACTAGCGTGGCCAACAACCAAACTGAGTCGTCGGTGGTGCGCCATCTACATGTAAGCACGGAAAAAACTGTTTCCACTACTTAGGGCCTGTTTTTTAATGATCGGTAAAACTCAGTTTAAACTAAGTTTAGTTAAACTCAGTTTAAACTTAAACTAAGTTTCCTTGCGCTCAATTAAATTTGTTGCAACCAAAACAAAATAGTCAGCAAATAGCTGATAGGTTAGGTTAGGTTAATGTGGCTGGCGATCGCGCCAGCATACCTAAGCCTTCTTTAGGCCCATTGTGGCACCACGCGGATTTGAAAAAAATCCCCCTACTCGAACCAACATGTGGAATCTGCGAATTATAATAGCTTGCGAATCTCTACTTTGGCCAGATCGCTAAAGTCTCCGAAGAACTCTGATCCCAAGAATGTTCTTCTTCTAGCCCATAGTGCAGGACATTGACATAGAAGATGCCTCACGGTTGCAGGGAACACCTAGTCTCTCTGCGTGTCTGCCGATCAGTATATGACCTGTTAGGATTCCTAAAGCTAAGGACAGGTTTTCTCTGCTCAGCATGAGAAGACCTTGTGATCGCTTGACGTCCAACTCCGGCCACAAGAGCTTGGACTTGATACAGGTGTTTCCGTTTTTCCAACGGTCTCCTGCTTCCTTAAGGGTTGAGTCCCTTAGAAAGAGCTTGCAGGTAGCGAGCGGCATACCTAAACCCTTCCAGCGTGGTGAAAGCGGATTGGATGTCCCCCTTCTTGCGAGCTCATCCGCTGTTTCGTTGCCTGGTATGTTGCTGTGCCCTGGCACCCATACCAAGTAAAGGGAAAACTGCTCCGCCATCTCGTTTAGAGATTTTCGACAGGTTGCTACCGTTTTATAATTACAGTTGACCGAATCAAGTGCCTTTTGTGCTTCTTGACTGTCGGAAAATATGAAGATATCTTTGAATTCAACCTCTTATGTTCTTAGGTAGTCTACCGTCTCCTGTATAGCAGCGACCTCAGCCTGAAAGACACTGCAATAGTCAGGAAGACGGAACGATTGAGCCGAGAAAACACCCTCTCCCACTCTGTTCTCAAGCTTTGAGCTATCAGTTAGAAGTGGAGTGAATTCTCCGATCCAGAGGGTCCAAAAAAAATAGGGAATAACTTAAAAGTTAATTAAAAAATACAAAAAGACTGCTCAATTTTTACTCATATCGGAAGCTAAGTTGTTTACAAATCAACAAACAGTTTTTTTTTAGATTTCTGATCGCTGCTACCAAGAATGGCATCTGCTGTACAAGTTCATCTAGTATACCATATTAATTAATCACTTTGCTCTTGAAATTGACATTATGACAAAGTGTAGTGGTCAAAATAAAAATAATGAATTTTGAGTTACAAAATTTAATTTTAAAAAATGTAGCATTAAAAATGTTTTCATTGCAGACATTTGATTTGATTTACTTTTTGAAATTTTTTCTTACATACAAACTTACCTATAATTTTATGACCAATCATTTTATTTATTTTTCAATAATAGAAAAACATCAAGACCATTTCACGGTAAAATAGCTTAGTAGCAATAATCATAATTTCGAAATTTATTTGTCTGCTTTGTCTCTGTGTGTGTTTTTGATATGCAGGCGAGTGAAGCAGAAATGTCCAAATAGCGAGTGACGCCTACACGACAGTAACGTGTCAAAAACACTGGCATACTGACATTTGCGAAAAAAACAAGTTATATGTAATGCGTATATTTACGACAATTTTCGAGAATAAAAAAAAACAAATGCAAGAGGAAGCGAAGACGAAAAACAACAGACGACAAAATGATATATGGAAATTGTGTGAAAACAAAGCGAGTGAGAATTGGATATATTGAAAAATGAAATTGTTTGCCATATAATTGTGAAATCTGAAAATACTGGAAATTTATTTCAACGCAAGAATATGTACATTTTTTATACCCGAGCGTACTTGTACGCAAGGGTATTAAAACTTTGTTCGCTTAACGATTGTTTGTATCAGCATAAAATAATCGAGATAGATATAGACATAAACATATATACTAAAATGATTAGAATGAAAAGAGAAATCGATTTAGCCCTGACTGTCTGTCCGTTGTTACAATAACTTGAGTAAAAATTGAGATATCTCAATGTAATTCGGTACGTAGATTGCTCTTTGGACAGGGTAGGTTGGTATTGAAATTGGGCAAAATCGGTTAATAACCACGTCCACCTCCCATATAACGGAAGTTTCTGAAATATGCAAAAACTCCGTTTGTTCGGTGTGAATTGGTATTTGGAGCGATTTTGAACTAAGAAATTAAGTATTTATGAAATTTTGAAAAATGGGCGTTGCCACGCCCACTTATGTCAAATTTTCTGTATCTCAATAACAGTATTAGTTATCGTCACAAAATTTGGTGGATATCGCTATTATTACCGTAGAGATTTTTTTAAATTGGATCATAACCACGCCCACCTCCCATATAACGAAAGTTTTCCAAAATGCAAAAACCTCATTTTTTCGGTATCTATTAAAACGAATTGAGT
Organism: Philophylla caesio; assembly: GCA_963971545.1. NCBI lineage: Eukaryota > Metazoa > Arthropoda > Insecta > Diptera > Tephritidae > Philophylla > Philophylla caesio. The sequence continues at coordinate 20,255,342 of OZ020608.1, read as the reverse complement.
GAAATTCGGTATTTGGAGCGATTTTGATCTAAGAAATTATGTAGGTATTTGAAAAATGGGCTTTGTCACGCCCACTTAAGAAAACATTTTTGTATCTCAATAACGGTGTAAGGTATGGACACAAAATTTGGTGAACAAATTTTCCTCAATATCACCGTTATCATCGTTAAAAAAATTTGAAATCGGACCATAACCACGCCCACCTCCCATATAACGAAAATTTAAAAAATGCAAAAATTTCGTTTTTCTTTATCTATTGGAACATATTAATTAAAATTTGATATTTAGAGAGATAGTTTATTAAGAAACTTGAGTTTTATGAAATTTAAAAAAATGGGCGTTACAACGCCCACTTATAAAAAAGCGTCTTTAGGTATCTCAATAAAGATGTAAGGTATCGTCACAAAATTTGGTGAACATATTGTCTCTGATATCAATAGCATCACCGTCAATAATTTCTGATCAATCGGACCATAAACACGCCCACTTCCATATATCGGAAATTTTGAAAAATGCAAAAGCTTCGTTTTTCAGTATTTATTGGAAAAAATGGAGTAAAGTTCAATACTAGCAGCGATTTGAAACAAAGAAACGGGGTTTTTATGAAATTATGGGCACCGGCCATACAAAACTACATCGCGAGGGTATATAAAAATCGGTTTCGCCCGAATTTAGCTTTTCTTACTTGTTTTCATCTGTTTTTAATAAATCGATTTGCACTGACGATTTTTTGCCGACATAGCTATCTTGAATCACTTCGAAAATGAGACAAAAAAATTTATTTTATTCAGTAAACGCTTTTAAAAATGTTTCTTTTTTGAAAAAAATTTCAAGGACAGAAAACACTCAAAAATGTTTGTTATTTTGCCTATATACAATAATTAAAATATTTATTTATTTATTTTTTTTGCTCAGAAGTAATTACTATAATTTGATTGTTAACTCTTCCAGCAATTCAGTTATGTGGTATAATCTCCAGTCTCACAATTTGAGGCTATGAGCTAAAAATTATTGTCAAATACAAAATTTGTCGACATAAAAAGTTGTTTAAGTCTAAAAAAATAAATCAGAGCTCACGAAATTTTAAATATCCGCGATTTTGAAATTTTTCTAGAATTTGCAATTTATTTTATTTTTTATTTATTTAATATTAATACTCATTTAAACTACAGTTAGTTTTTGAAAAAAAAAAAAACCATTTGTGCAAAATGATTTAACAAAAATCATTCAAAAATTTTGAACTTTTAAAAAATAAATTAAACATTTTTTTTTTGGAGTAAGTGATTTTGTAGGCCATTCAACTTTAGTATAATAAAGTGGTAAAAAAGTTACGCTGATTTTTGAAAAATTAATACGGTGGAAATTGCGAGGAAAATAATTGTCAAAAATCAGTGGTCATATTTAGGCACCTAAACTTGGACTTGGTGATACTAAAATTAAATGGCCTACAAAACTGCATACTAAAAAAAAATTTTTAATTAAAATTTTAATTAAAAATTTTTTTTTTAGAAAATTTAAATTTTTTTGTTTCTTGGTTAAAAAAATGTGAGTCTATGGTTTTTGTTAAGATAATGATGGGTATTTTAATTAAAAAATAATATTAAATATTTAGAAAAAAAATAAATTGTTCGAATTTGTTAGTACATCACAATTGATAACAAATCATACGATTTTAAAAATTTCTATTCAATAAAAACAAGCAAACAATTATATATTTACTCTGTCAATTTGGCCATAACAAAGTCATTTTTCTTAGCCAAAATTGTGTATCTGTCTATTTTGCAGCGTATAAAATTTATAGCAGTAGCAATTTGCCAGCCTCACTTTAAAACCACACTCCAATACACACGCACACACACGCATATACTAACGATTATTTCGCGCCACAAATTTTACAAATTGCTCAAAAAATCAACAATTGCTCCAATTACTAAACAAAAAAAAATTCCGCCAAAAATTGCTAAGGGTGTGTGTTGTCGAAATTTTGTAGTTGAAGGTAGCAAAATTTTTAAAAGAGAAGTGAAATTATATTAAAGTTGTTATACATATGTATATGCATACTCGCATGTGTGTATATATTTTTTCGTTTACAAACAGCAAGCAAAATTGATATAGAGGCGACAAGCGTTGAGCGAGAAAATTTTCAATCCGCACTCCTGGAACATTGAAACAAATAAACAACATTTATTTTATAGAATATTTATTCTTCTAGAAATGAAGTCGTCAGTGATTAAAAGAAATATTTCTGAAAAACTGAAAGTCAAAATTCTTCTTTTTAAATAACTGTCAACGAGCAGGCGAAAATACAAATTTATGTTACGAGAGTGTCAAAAACTGATTACTTTATATACAGCAAAAGAAAAAGCACGAAAATTTACAACCTAAAAAACTTCTTGCTGGGACATTTACAAGTACAAACATATCTATTTAGTACATCCTTGCTATTGTAGATTCCAGCGAGATATGCCTTTAGATTAATGACCTTACATTCGACCATACACAAACAACTAAACAATAGAACAATACTAAAGTAAAAAAGTCAACAAATAAACTCCCAAATTACATTAAAATGCTGAAATGGTCAGTTGAAAGTAAAAAGACAAATGTGAAAGTTGGGAAAAAAAATGTGATACGAAATAACTAAGCTGTCCTTGGCATCCTTTCAACTGCAAGAATATTAAATTTACTTATTTAAGATTATTTTAATCATTTTATTAAGGCTGACATTCCTGTGAGCGCTTGTTAAATTTGAATTGTGTTTTAAATAATTGCTTGTATGGATTAGCCAGTGTGTACAAAACTTACTTTAAAAAAATATATAAGGAGCAAACCCATTAAATCTACCGTCTTCCAGAACTTGGTATACGTCTGAGAAAGAATAAGCGACACGAATAAATTTTAGTGGATTTCTAAGCCAGTTCCGAGAGTAAAAGAAGCAGCTGCCTTAACGCAAAGTTTATTTGGCTTTGTAAAATGATGTTTTGCAGTACCACCATCACAGTTTGATTTGTAAAGATTCCATTCATTCGAATAGTTAAAACCGCTATAGTCATGAAAGTATTCGATATGGTCGCCGGTTGTGATGGTTATGTCTATTCGGCCTTGAGAAGACCAAACAGTAAAGAACTCTGGTACTCTTGTCCTCAGTTAGCAAGAGATTCATTCATTTTCACTGGATACCAACCTTTAAGGGGAAAAAGGTAAAAATGGAGGTTTATTGTGAGAATTGAGCATCTGAACGAACAGTGCTTTTTTGTAAATCATCCAAGAGAGAAGTAGGAAATTAATTTTAATAATATTGTTGTGCAAAAAAGCAATATTGCGCCAAAATCGCTGGAAATTATCCCGATATTTGTTATTAGACACTTACCTTAGTACTTTTTCCGTTTCCTTATCAAAGCGTGGAAATAATCAAGCACTTGTCCTACAGTTTCCACACTTTCCTTGCAACATCTGCTGTATTAGGGTTAGAATATTCTCAGTTTAGTCCAGTATTAGTTCAGCTTCCACAAACTGTGGAATAACGATTCTAAGGCGAACTAAGTAAAACATAATTTTCTTGTAAAAAATTATCAATAAATATTTAATAAAAAGTAAACATGAAATTCAATGCAAAAGGTGTGAATGTGAGTCAGTGCAAGATAAATAAATTCAATGTTTATTCAAATTTCCTGACTATCGGTTATTATAAATAGATTGATCTACTAGCAACAATAATTTCCGCTATATCAGAAATCAAAATTTCCACAACACTTTCAAGTGCTCATATCCGTTTCCGTTTCCATAGTCATTTCCTTTGATATCTACTTGATACTTATTATCTTTAAATACATATTTATAAATGAAAGTATAAATAACAAAAAAGGGGAATTGTATGGGGCTGCAGGAAAATATATTTAAAATTAGACCGTCGCTGAAATGATCTGCCAATTTTTGTGAAGAAAAGCAAAAGTGTACTTAATGAAGAGCTGGCAGAATGAAAGAAAATTAATGGATTTATAAATTACAAATTATTCCTTATCATTAAGTCGACAACGCTAATACTTGCGGCGATTATTATTTGGCGTTTCGTTTCCAAACAAATAAAGCGTTATTGATTTGCTATAACAATGCCAACGCCATTAAGAATATCTATCATCAAATACTTTAAGAAGCAGAGGCAGAGATATTAAAAGCTGGCAAGTGGACAAGTTGACATACAAACTGTCAGGAAGACATTTAATCAGACTGGCAGTTGGATGCTTACACTTTACTACGAGTTCTGGTTAAGGTTTTGTGAATAATCGTAAATTTAAGTTATCGATTAAAAATGTTTTAGTTGTCTGGTGAAAGTGTGAGATTATAAAATAATAAAACTTTATGCTAGAATTTAATATGCAGTCTTAATCTCTAATGGAGACAAAGTTCACATTTCTAGATCAGTTGGCATTCATTAGTCTCAAACTAAAGTCGCTAGTCTCATAATAAAGTTTATAATGCCCGAATTCAGTAAGCAGTATCAGTCTCTAACAGATACCAAAGTCAAAGTAAAGCTTCTAGTCTCAAAATAAAGTCTCTAAATTGTGACTTGGTGATGAGCAGGTCACAAAAAATTAAAATAAAAACAGAAGAAAAAAACGTGATAGCGAGAAAAAGCAATCACATCTAGCTCATTTTGAGTATAATAAAGTGGTAAAAAAGTTACGCTGATTTTTGAAAAATTAATACGGTGGAAATTGCGAGGAAAATAATTGTCAAAAATCAGTGGTCATATTTAGGCACCTAAACTTGGACTTGGTGATACTAAAATTAAATGGCCTACAAAACTGCATACTAAAAAAAAATTTTTAATTAAAATTTTAATTAAAAATTTTTTTTTTAGAAAATTTAAATTTTTTTGTTTCTTGGTTAAAAAAATGTGAGTCTATGGTTTTTGTTAAGATAATGATGGGTATTTTAATTAAAAAATAATATTAAATATTTAGAAAAAAAATAAATTGTTCGAATTTGTTAGTACATCACAATTGATAACAAATCATACGATTTTAAAAATTTCTATTCAATAAAAACAAGCAAACAATTATATATTTACTCTGTCAATTTGGCCATAACAAAGTCATTTTTCTTAGCCAAAATTGTGTATCTGTCTATTTTGCAGCGTATAAAATTTATAGCAGTAGCAATTTGCCAGCCTCACTTTAAAACCACACTCCAATACACACGCACACACACGCATATACTAACGATTATTTCGCGCCACAAATTTTACAAATTGCTCAAAAAATCAACAATTGCTCCAATTACTAAACAAAAAAAAATTCCGCCAAAAATTGCTAAGGGTGTGTGTTGTCGAAATTTTGTAGTTGAAGGTAGCAAAATTTTTAAAAGAGAAGTGAAATTATATTAAAGTTGTTATACATATGTATATGCATACTCGCATGTGTGTATATATTTTTTCGTTTACAAACAGCAAGCAAAATTGATATAGAGGCGACAAGCGTTGAGCGAGAAAATTTTCAATCCGCACTCCTGGAACATTGAAACAAATAAACAACATTTATTTTATAGAATATTTATTCTTCTAGAAATGAAGTCGTCAGTGATTAAAAGAAATATTTCTGAAAAACTGAAAGTCAAAATTCTTCTTTTTAAATAACTGTCAACGAGCAGGCGAAAATACAAATTTATGTTACGAGAGTGTCAAAAACTGATTACTTTATATACAGCAAAAGAAAAAGCACGAAAATTTACAACCTAAAAAACTTCTTGCTGGGACATTTACAAGTACAAACATATCTATTTAGTACATCCTTGCTATTGTAGATTCCAGCGAGATATGCCTTTAGATTAATGACCTTACATTCGACCATACACAAACAACTAAACAATAGAACAATACTAAAGTAAAAAAGTCAACAAATAAACTCCCAAATTACATTAAAATGCTGAAATGGTCAGTTGAAAGTAAAAAGACAAATGTGAAAGTTGGGAAAAAAAATGTGATACGAAATAACTAAGCTGTCCTTGGCATCCTTTCAACTGCAAGAATATTAAATTTACTTATTTAAGATTATTTTAATCATTTTATTAAGGCTGACATTCCTGTGAGCGCTTGTTAAATTTGAATTGTGTTTTAAATAATTGCTTGTATGGATTAGCCAGTGTGTACAAAACTTACTTTAAAAAAATATATAAGGAGCAAACCCATTAAATCTACCGTCTTCCAGAACTTGGTATACGTCTGAGAAAGAATAAGCGACACGAATAAATTTTAGTGGATTTCTAAGCCAGTTCCGAGAGTAAAAGAAGCAGCTGCCTTAACGCAAAGTTTATTTGGCTTTGTAAAATGATGTTTTGCAGTACCACCATCACAGTTTGATTTGTAAAGATTCCATTCATTCGAATAGTTAAAACCGCTATAGTCATGAAAGTATTCGATATGGTCGCCGGTTGTGATGGTTATGTCTATTCGGCCTTGAGAAGACCAAACAGTAAAGAACTCTGGTACTCTTGTCCTCAGTTAGCAAGAGATTCATTCATTTTCACTGGATACCAACCTTTAAGGGGAAAAAGGTAAAAATGGAGGTTTATTGTGAGAATTGAGCATCTGAACGAACAGTGCTTTTTTGTAAATCATCCAAGAGAGAAGTAGGAAATTAATTTTAATAATATTGTTGTGCAAAAAAGCAATATTGCGCCAAAATCGCTGGAAATTATCCCGATATTTGTTATTAGACACTTACCTTAGTACTTTTTCCGTTTCCTTATCAAAGCGTGGAAATAATCAAGCACTTGTCCTACAGTTTCCACACTTTCCTTGCAACATCTGCTGTATTAGGGTTAGAATATTCTCAGTTTAGTCCAGTATTAGTTCAGCTTCCACAAACTGTGGAATAACGATTCTAAGGCGAACTAAGTAAAACATAATTTTCTTGTAAAAAATTATCAATAAATATTTAATAAAAAGTAAACATGAAATTCAATGCAAAAGGTGTGAATGTGAGTCAGTGCAAGATAAATAAATTCAATGTTTATTCAAATTTCCTGACTATCGGTTATTATAAATAGATTGATCTACTAGCAACAATAATTTCCGCTATATCAGAAATCAAAATTTCCACAACACTTTCAAGTGCTCATATCCGTTTCCGTTTCCATAGTCATTTCCTTTGATATCTACTTGATACTTATTATCTTTAAATACATATTTATAAATGAAAGTATAAATAACAAAAAAGGGGAATTGTATGGGGCTGCAGGAAAATATATTTAAAATTAGACCGTCGCTGAAATGATCTGCCAATTTTTGTGAAGAAAAGCAAAAGTGTACTTAATGAAGAGCTGGCAGAATGAAAGAAAATTAATGGATTTATAAATTACAAATTATTCCTTATCATTAAGTCGACAACGCTAATACTTGCGGCGATTATTATTTGGCGTTTCGTTTCCAAACAAATAAAGCGTTATTGATTTGCTATAACAATGCCAACGCCATTAAGAATATCTATCATCAAATACTTTAAGAAGCAGAGGCAGAGATATTAAAAGCTGGCAAGTGGACAAGTTGACATACAAACTGTCAGGAAGACATTTAATCAGACTGGCAGTTGGATGCTTACACTTTACTACGAGTTCTGGTTAAGGTTTTGTGAATAATCGTAAATTTAAGTTATCGATTAAAAATGTTTTAGTTGTCTGGTGAAAGTGTGAGATTATAAAATAATAAAACTTTATGCTAGAATTTAATATGCAGTCTTAATCTCTAATGGAGACAAAGTTCACATTTCTAGATCAGTTGGCATTCATTAGTCTCAAACTAAAGTCGCTAGTCTCATAATAAAGTTTATAATGCCCGAATTCAGTAAGCAGTATCAGTCTCTAACAGATACCAAAGTCAAAGTAAAGCTTCTAGTCTCAAAATAAAGTCTCTAAATTGTGACTTGGTGATGAGCAGGTCACAAAAAATTAAAATAAAAACAGAAGAAAAAAACGTGATAGCGAGAAAAAGCAATCACATCTAGCTCATTTTGAGGCTTCAGATTTTACCAAGTTACTGGATTCGGGCATACATTTTGGTGACAGGTGATTAGCAGGTAACAAAAAAAAAAGAATAACAATAAAAACAAATTAAAATTATAAAATTTGAGACTAAAAATTATAAACAACTTCAGATTAGCGGCATTAATCTCCCAAAAAAAAATTATAGTTCCAAATATATTCTCTAAATTGATATCAAGTGATAAGCAGTTTGCACAAAATAAAAAACAAAAACTATAAAGGGAAAGCGAGGAAACTTAATAATTTCTTATTTATAGTCAGTATCGATTTTAGAATAGATAACTATAAAAATATCACTGAAAATGTCAACACCACCTAAAAATAACAATATAAAATCGATAAAAATATAATGTAAATAATATAAATATCGGTAAATTTAAACGAAATTAGTATATAATATATCGAAATAAAAGATAATATATAACTCTATATAACTTCATCAGCCAAATCACTGATTCCGAATGAACTGCCGTCGTGACAGAATCTCCCGTCACGAATTTGGGAAAAATGCCATCAGCGATTCCGACGTTATCGTAGTTTGCGTTGCCAACTGTTACGCTAAGTTCGAATGAGTGTTACCAACTCTTTACACGAAATACAGCGGTTTTTTTTGTTTACTTTTTTAAAAGCAGTTGAAAGAAAATGCATATATTTTCACAGGCAAAGTTTACAATACTTACTTACTTAATTGGCGCATGAACGGCTAAGCGATTTTGGCCGAGGTTAACAAATCACGCCAGTTGTCCCTAAATTTTGCTAACTGGGGCCAATTGAAAATCCCAAGTATAGCAAAGTCTTTTTCCATTAGGTCTTTCCAACGCAGAGGAGGTCTTCCTTTTCCTCTGCTACCACCCGCGGCTGGAGCTATATCATCCATTCGAACGAGCCAACGGAGCCGCTGAATCTTAATCCGCTGCACTATATCTACGACATTGTACCGCTCGTACAGCTCATCCGTCCGAATCTTTCTCTCGAACACTCCAAGAGCCCTCTTATCTGATGTTGTCATCGTCCATGCTTCTGCGCCATACTATATGAGTATGGTTTTTGTCAGTCGAGAAAGGACTTTACTGTGCAATTGCCTACTCAGTCCGAAGTGGCACTTGTAGGCAAGAGAGATTCTGCGCTGGATTTCAAGGCTGACACTGTTATTGGTGTTAATGCTGGTTCCTAAGTAAACGAAGTCCTCTACTTTTTCAAAGTTATAACTGTCAACAGTGATGTGTGATCCCGGTCGTGAATGTGCCGACTGTCTAGTTGATGACAGGAGATACTTCGTCTTGCCCCCGTTCACCTCCAGAGCCATTCGCTTCGCTTCTCTATCCAGTTTGGAGAAGACAGAACTAACTGCGCGGTTGTTAAGGCCGATGATGTCAATGTCATGGGCGTACGCCAGCAATTGCACACTCTTATAAAAGATGGTACCTGACCGATTTAGTTCTGCGACTCTAATTATCTTTAAAAACAAAAAATTATTAAATGAGTTCTATTATGGAAGCTGTTTTATTAAAAGAGCAAGCGCGAAGCCCGAAATAGACGTTTCTAACCCGCAAATCCTTTTTACCGTTTCCTTTAAATTATTGAATGTGAATATGTGATTGCTTTCTTTTTTCGTTGCTCTGGGTTCTATTTTGTTTAGATATGGTTTCCGTTGTACATGGCTTTTATGGTGCAACCAAACCTCTAAAATAAAGAGAATAATAGAAACAAAATATCGTTATACTTTTTATAATAATTCAACAAATTAGCAAAGATTTTTGCCTATTTACTCTTTTTCTTGGTGGTTTGCTGTTGAAGTTTTATGTTATATTATACTTGAATGTACATTGGCACTTTATACTTGTGTTAAATGCGAAACATTCAATTCAAATAAACAGCACTTCCTTGTGCTGTATCGATTCGCAAGATGAATACGAAAGTCGTATTGTTAACTGGAGGCTCAAGGCTTTTCAGCTGTACAGGGTTTTTGTAAAACCTTTCACAATGTCTGCCCGCTCCTCTCATACTAACTCCAGTTAGTGGATGCTCTTGACCTGTTGAAAAATAAATTTAAACTTATGTCCTACAACTCCGACAGAATTCATGAATATGTAACTCAAAAAAAGACAACTTTTATAATAAATACGGAATTAATAACCTTAAAATTATCAAAACTGGCAATAACGGCATTAACCAGAATATCGATATCAATAAACATTTGATGTCAATATGATTATCGAGAATAGTAGTAGCAGGCATATCGAAATAGAGCGGAAATTAAGTGACAATATAGATATCGATATAGATAAGATATCATTATAAATACCGTTAAGTATAACTATAACGAAATAGATGATGATGTCGTTAATAATAGCAGTATATCGATATTGGCAAAATAACAACTTTATACATATCGATAAAAATAAATCAATGAAAAATCGATTATCATAAATTATATTAAACGAATACGAGTACGAATGGGATGAATAATCTCGTGTTAGAGTAACGTAGAGATACAAATTTATTTTACTTATTTAAAGCCATAAGAGGGTCGAGTAACAAGAATTTGTTACCAATAACATCAACCCTACTGGGAAGAGACATAAAGAGTTCGATAATCGTAAAATCGATCGACTATGGAGCATGTGTGTATTCACTCAATCTGTCTTGCTCTCGCTCTCCCTCTTGTTCTGTTTGCATTTGAAGTTCATACTTCTAATTGAACGTGAAAGTGATAACAAGATTGAGTGCGTTACAAAATTTTGTCTCTCTCCCTCCTATTGTTACTTTATGTAATATATTACTTACTCAATTAATCAGCTTACAGTGGTATTATGGGTTTAATTAGTTTCTCTTCGGAGATCATTTCCTAAAGGGAGTTAAGCGAGTAAAAATTTTATTTAGGCTAAAATGAGAGACCTCTTTTGAGGGAATCTTATTTTACAAGAAGTCAAAAAAAAAATGGTTCTACTTATATAACAAGCGAGAAAAGCACGATAGAGCCCGGTCAGGATAAACTATCGTATGACTTTACAGCAAGCAACTTTTCACGAGCCAAGGGTTTCTTCTTTTTTGGTTCTGCGTCATAATATGTTTCTAAATGAGAGGATAGTTTTAAGTTTTTGAGCGTCATGATTGTTGTCTTTGCAAATTAAAGTAAAAGAAGCTAAACTTTCGGTAGTCGATATGAAACATAAGACCCTTAATAAGAGAAAAGCAGTGGATAAGTCATTAAGCGTATTTTGGAAAAACATGTTTCCTGTTTCGTTCCAGCCTTTATCGTATTACGGAATTTTTTATTGAACCTTTTAAATAAAAATAAAAATAAAATAAAGAGAAAAAAGTTATAAATACTCTTGAGTGCAAAACAGCATACAAAGCTCTCAAGCTCTGTACTCATAGAGTGAATATTTTGTTTGGAGTCAGTTCATCAGGCGGAAGCAAATCTGTCTGGGAACAATAAATACTATGGTGGCTGCAAAAGCGTTATATAACCGGTTGTCTTAAAGGCGGCACAACAAAAAAATTTTAAAATACTCAGACTGCAGCTGCACTTGTAATTGACTCAAATGCCAAAACTATGCTCAGCGGGAGAGAGATATAGAGTGAGAAAGAATAGAAAAGAACGAGCGCATTTATAAATAAACAAAGGTAACTAATCAAAATTGCATTGTAGGTGACGTGGGTGGCGTTGTAGGAAAACAGTTATCGTTGTTGGTATACTACAATACTTCACAGATTCTACTCTCTTTAACTTATTCAATTAACTCAGAGAGAATACTTTCGTAAGTGCTGCTGCCGTGGTAAGGCCACTTAAGTGCCATACACAGCTCTTACTAAAGTCATTTTAAGCAGAAATGAAAAATATGCGCACTAATACAAGCTCAAATTTATTCGACCGCCCTTTGCGTGTATGTATTTTTATATGTGTGTCAAGTTTTTCATTGAGCGTTTGCTGGATATCCGGTTAAGCGGCGTGGTGTCATCTGCCTGGTTAAATGTTGTGGGAATTCCTCGCTGGGGAACAGCTGGTGGTAGCAGATGGAGATGAAAATGAAAGTGGATGGAGTGATTTTGTGAAAAAAGAGAATATACAAATAAAATTAAACTAAAAAACAAATGTTGGAATAAAAAAATAAAGAAAGAACAATGGAAAAAAGATTGAGTAATGAGTAGTTACTTTAAAAGTAATACGAGAAAAAAGGGCTTAGAGGAGAGGCAAAATCCAAACAAGAAGTCAATGTGAGCGGAAATGAGTTTTGTTTATTTAAAAAACAAAACCCCACTTGCCGATGATAAGAAGCAACTGATGGCTTTTCGCTTAAAACTGTTATTGAAGTGAAAATTAATATGTTTATTTCTTTAACTTTCTCCTAAGTCTCAGAAGTACAGGGATTAAAGGAAAGTTAGATAGAAAAAGTGTCGTCAAAGAGACAGCATATTTCATTATATTTAAGAATGACAGCCTGATATACGTACATACATACATACATAAGTATAACCGATCCTACATCGCTCCTTTGTTATGATTTTTTGAGCTACGAGTATACGTTTTTTTCGTACGATTTTTTACCTCATTTAATTATGTTTTTTGCATTCCATTCTAACGACATTCTATTTTTTTCACTTATTCATTAAATTTTTTTGAAGTTAGTTTAAGTGGTGTTTCGAATATGTACTGCGATTTCCATCATATGAACATTGTTCATGTTTTATCTTTTAATCACAAACATTTTTTATCAAACGACTATTCATGAGTAAATGACGATCACACAAGTAAATGGCCTTTCATTGTATAAAATTTGATCACATAAATTTCTATCAACCTGTATAATCACATATATAATAGTTTGCTTTAAGTTAATTTTAATTACATTAATAATTATTTATTCCTTAAATTATTTGTCTTTTAATCACATGCACATGATTTTTCTTCAAGTACATCTTTTCATTCTGTGAATTCTTATCTTATCTTTACGTCGTATGACTTTCCTTGCATATTTACTGCAAGAGCATTAACGAAAAATTTCATCAAATGTAGATACGTCAAAGAGTTATTTAAACAATATCATATACAACTTTCTCATCACATAAGTTACATTAAGTTAATTTTATAACATATTTACTATAACTTCGATCACATTTTCTAGACGTAAATTGTTGTGGTAGTATTTGCTAGAATTTTATTTACTATAATTTTTAACCATATAATTTTTTATTTTATGAATTTTTATCGCACGCATGGTAGTCATTCTTCTGCTTGATTAATCATCGCATTTATAACCTTTCACCGGTTGAATTTTTATCACAAGAACACTTATTTATTAATTTTTATACCCGAGCGTACTTGTACACAAGTGTACACAAGGGTAACTTGGTTCGTATAACGGTTGTTTGTAACAGAAAAAAATAATCGAGATATATATATACAGTAAAATGATCAGAATGAAAAGAGGAATCGATTTAGTCCTGACTGTCTGTCCGTTGTTACAATAACTTGAGTAAAAATTGAGATATCTCAATGTTATTCGGTACATAGATTGCTCTTTGGACAGAGTAGGTTGGTATTGAAAATGTTCAAGATCGGTTAATAACCACGCCCACCTCCCATATAACGGAAGTTTTTGAAAAATGCAAAAACTCCGTTTTTTCGGTATTCATTTAAGCAAATTGAGTGAAATTTGGTATTTGGAGCGATTTTGAACTAAGAAATTAGGTATTTATGAAATAATATAATAATGAAAATATAAAAAAACGTCTGTAGGTATCCCAATAACGATGTAAGGTATCGTCACAAAATTTGGTGAACATATTTTCCTTGATATCACTAGCATCACCGTCAATTATTTTTGAAATCTGACCATAACCACGCCCAACTTCCATATAACGGAAATTTGGAAAAATGCAAAAAACTTCGTTTTTCAGTATTTATTGGAACAAATTGAGTAAATTTTAATTATTTATGATATTATGGGCACCGACCATACAAAAATATATCGCTTTTCTTACTTAGTCATTATGAATTTGCATCAAAATTCACTTTCCAATTGCATTAATGAATGATCAATAAAATGACCTTATTAGACTTAAGATATATATTATTTAATATTTAGGTTTAGTCTACCACTATTGTAAAGGATTAGGCTCTAAAGAGCTGTAAGAAATAAATAATAATAAAAAAAAAAAAAAAATTGTTTTAGTCTCATGATTTTATATAAGGCGACTTTTTATCATGTAAGTTTTAATCTCATGACTTTTCATCACAAACGGTTTAATCTCCTGACTTTCTATCATATGACTTTTTATTAATCACGTTTTAACTTCTTGCATTTTTATCGTATAACTTTCCATAAAAAATGTTTTATGTCTCATGATTTTATATCATACTAAAATAACTTTTCATCACATAAGTTTTAATTTCATGACTTTACGTAATATAACTTTTCATAAGAATCGTTTTAATGTCATGCATTTTCATCGTATGTTTTAGTCTCATGAATTTATATCATATGTATTTTCATCACATACATTTCATCAAATGACTTCATGTCATATGATATTTCATCGCATACATTTCAAATTCATAAATTTTTAATGTATGATTTTTTATCACATACATTGCAATCTTGTGATTTTGTTTCATATGACATTTCATCACATACACTTTAATCTCATTACCTTTTGTTATACGACTTTTCATATGATTTTTCATCACACACACTTTAATCCCATAAACTTTTATTATATGACTTTTCATCAAATTCTTTATACTCATGACTTTTTATCATACGACTTATTATCACATAAGCTATAATTGAATTCCATTTCGTCATGTAATTTATCATCACATAAGTTGTAATCTCATGACTTCATATTATATGACTATTATTTTCTATGTTATATTGAATGTAATTTAACATATGACTTTTCAGATAACTGCTCGTTTTCAACAATAACTTAATCATAGAGCTTCTCACATAATAAATTTATAACAAATGACTCTTCATGACTTTTCATCAAATGACTTTTTATCACAAAATTCGCTCAGATATTGAATTCATTTAAATAATTGCATGACCAACTTTTGGTCGCATTTCTTAGTGTCACATGATTTTTCAATACCCAGAAGAGTTTACAACCTAATTATCATTACAATAATATCGACACATTTTCTCATTTTGAAACTCATAACAAAAAAATAAATCCAAAGAGGGAGCCAAAGGTCTTTTTTTTTAAGTAAAAGCTACAAAATGCATATTTACTTGTGCGCGCAATTTATGCACCCACACAAATATTTAACGAGCGTAATTAAATTTACACGACTAATTGTAATTGCTCGCAACGTGCAACATGCGCCACGTGAACGAATTAAAAATACTACATAAAAAAAAAGAAAAGCAATGTATTCGTTTCTCGCTACTTCTCTAACTTTGTCAAATTAATTAAAAACAAATTTAGAACATTACCTGCGCCCCCAACCGCTAGCTTGCTACTTTTGCAAGAAATGTAAAAAATATTAAATCGAAAATAAAAACTTGTTAAAATTTCAAGCTGAGTATGAATAGAAATTGCTACAAAAAAAGGAAAAAATTATCAAATTTTATTAGCTTCAAAAATAAATGCCGAAGGTTACTTAGCTTAACCTTACATACTCGTACTCGTACATGCATACAAGTGAAAAGTAAACCAGCTTATCTTTTGTGGGCGGCTTTGTGGCTGGGTGTCGCAACACAAAAGAGCCACCAAATATATAATTAAGCAGCCAGACGCTAGGACACAAATTTAATTTCAAGGTGATCATTATCGAGCGGATGGAAGCGAAAAAATTGACAGCGGAAGCCAAAGTCTGCGGTTGAAAGAGATTGCCTTTGAGAGAAGAAAAAAAGGGAAGATTGACTGCAGGAAAATGTATGGCGTAGAAGTAAAAAAAAATAAGAAAATTTGCGACTACTTTTTCGCAAAATTTCAGACAAGTAAATGAGGGCAGAGCCTTCTCTGCTTGCGTCTTACAGTTCATTCAATAGCGCTTTCAATCACTCTGTGTACGAACTACTCTCCTTTTTTACTCACATATTTTACTACTCTTCGCTATTTCCCATGTATTTCCTTAAAGCATTTATTTTTCCAACAGTTTATTCTACTTAAAGAAATATGTGCTTTAAACTGCTACATTTAAATAATTTGTATGTGCGCTTTAAACTGAAAATCATTCTAGCTTCATATTCTGCTTCATTGACACTCCTCACAACGCTTGGTGGAGGGGGGCAGGTTCACACGCCCGCTTTTGCCACCATGTTTTTGTTAAATTGGTAAACAAAGGTTTTTGTTGTTGTTGCTCTCACTTACATACATACCTACCTACGATGTGCAAAGATATTTTAACGCCCATAAAGCCCCAAACGCACACTAAAACAAATGTACATTTATTTTGACTTTGCAAAAAAATGCCACAACCTTAAGCGTATGTAAAGGTGGAAAATCTTTACTCGTCTCTAGTCACAATCTAACTTCGTATTTCGTATTTTTCATTCATGTTTTTGTTACGATTCGACGAGTGTCGACTGAAAGGACTCCGTTGCAAAAGAGATTTAAGAGCAAAGTGCATTTGAGTGCACTTTACTTGCGCATGCGCGAAAAATTGAGCAAATATATATTTGAGTGGCATTTCTGTGAGGGTCTTTAAAATGGGAACAGTTTTGAGTGGTTGATTGAAAAATGGGAACAGTTTCATGTAAATCATATATTGTGGGAGTATTCTGCTCAGAGACATACATAACGTATGTAACTATTACAAGAGAAAAAAAATATAAGTCAAAACATTATTGTGATAGTGAGACACAAATTTTTTAAATCATCGATAAATATTTTTTTTAAACTTTTATTATAAAAGTCTCTTCATAATAATTATCAGTGCGATAAATCGCTGTAAGCCTTTAAAGACATTTATTTGGAGTTTTGCGATATTGGTTATGCGAGTGAACATTTTTTTAAGTCTATTTCAATTTTTTTTTAAACTGTTTGAACTATTCAGTTCATTCAATAGCGCTTTCAATCACTCTGTGTACGAACTACTCTCCTTTTTTACTCACATATTTTACTACTCTTCGCTATTTCCCATGTATTTCCTTAAAGCATTTATTTTTCCAACAGTTTATTCTACTTAAAGAAATATGTGCTTTAAACTGCTACATTTAAATAATTTGTATGTGCGCTTTAAACTGAAAATCATTCTAGCTTCATATTCTGCTTCATTGACACTCCTCACAACGCTTGGTGGAGGGGGGCAGGTTCACACGCCCGCTTTTGCCACCATGTTTTTGTTAAATTGGTAAACAAAGGTTTTTGTTGTTGTTGCTCTCACTTACATACATACCTACCTACGATGTGCAAAGATATTTTAACGCCCATAAAGCCCCAAACGCACACTAAAACAAATGTACATTTATTTTGACTTTGCAAAAAAATGCCACAACCTTAAGCGTATGTAAAGGTGGAAAATCTTTACTCGTCTCTAGTCACAATCTAACTTCGTATTTCGTATTTTTCATTCATGTTTTTGTTACGATTCGACGAGTGTCGACTGAAAGGACTCCGTTGCAAAAGAGATTTAAGAGCAAAGTGCATTTGAGTGCACTTTACTTGCGCATGCGCGAAAAATTGAGCAAATATATATTTGAGTGGCATTTCTGTGAGGGTCTTTAAAATGGGAACAGTTTTGAGTGGTTGATTGAAAAATGGGAACAGTTTCATGTAAATCATATATTGTGGGAGTATTCTGCTCAGAGACATACATAACGTATGTAACTATTACAAGAGAAAAAAAATATAAGTCAAAACATTATTGTGATAGTGAGACACAAATTTTTTAAATCATCGATAAATATTTTTTTTAAACTTTTATTATAAAAGTCTCTTCATAATAATTATCAGTGCGATAAATCGCTGTAAGCCTTTAAAGACATTTATTTGGAGTTTTGCGATATTGGTTATGCGAGTGAACATTTTTTTAAGTCTATTTCAATTTTTTTTTAAACTGTTTGAACTATTCAAGCATTCCCGACTTCGTAAATAAATCAAAATTTTTCCGGATTATTTCAAATTTTTCGTGACCCCATTTCGGGACTAGTTCGGAATTTTCCAGACTAGTTCAGTAATTTTTCGGAACCATCACGTGCTTTATACATATGTGAATGAGAGCTGGGCAGAAACACTTCTTGACTAGTTCGGAACTATTTCGGGACTAATTCGGAATTTTTGTCGGTACACTTTCGAAATAAGATTTTTTTTAAACTGGTTTGGACCAATATCGGGACTAGTTCGGGAACAGTTCAAAAGAAGTTTTGGGATAAGTAAAGAATTTTTTTGGACCATTTCGGGACTAGCTCAGGATTTCGGGACTAGTTTAAGATTTTTCGGGACTATTTCGTGATAGTTCCGGAATTTTTCGGGTTTATTTTGGGAAAAGATCAAAATAAGTTCAAGAATATTTCGGGACTACTTCAGGTGCAGTACGGTACTAGTTTAGAACGATGCAAGACCGATCAAACAAATATCGCAAATGTCGCGAAAATACACCGACTTTGTACCTAAATGTATCAAGAATATAACAAAGAAATATTGAAAATGCATCGAACTAATCCCGAAATGATCCTGAGCAATGACTGAAAAAAATTTTTTCCTCATAATTATTATGTTAAATCTTTTATAGTATGAGTTTAAAAATCAGTTTTTAAAAACAAACAAAAAATACAATAATAGCTATTGATAGAGTAACAATTTTTTTTTGCTCATATTTATTTCTTATCACAAGACTTTTATAATTCTTTCAACAATTTTGAAGACTTTTCCAAAAGTTCACACCAACAAATAATTACTAATCTGGATCTCTGATTATACTGATTTTATTCGAATAACTACTGAAACCAGAACAAATTACCAGCATTTGTTCACAGTGGGCCTCAGGATAAACCAAGCTCTACGCGTAAAATCTTCCCTTTCTCTCTCTCTCGCAACACAAGCTGCTCAGACTCAACTAACCCTCGACATAGTCACTCAATCAATGCCATCTCATTTTCGCGCTCAAACTTTCACTCAAAAAATGATTCGCGTGTGTGTGTCGTGCGTGTCGTGCATAGGTGTCAGTCTGCCTGTTTGTCTACCATTACGACCACAAAATTCAGTTCGTCTTACTCAGCTCAGCTTGCTTGAACGTCGTTTTCCAACTTTGCTTTAAATTCGTTGCATACTTCCAAATTTCAAACATTTCACTTTCAAACGGCAAAACAACAACACTCAGCAGCGTTAGAGGAAAAAAAAACAAAGAAAACATACGAAGAAGAAGAAGAAGAAAAATACATAAAAGACGTATAGTAAAATTTTAAATAGGTACTAAAATAATTTAAAGCTGTAATAAAGTTAAAAGAAAGTTTATAGTAAACAAGTTTTTTGTTTTGCGTTAATGTTTTTGTGTATGCCGTTTTAAATGCGTAAAAATACTACGCATTGTTGTTAGCTGCAAGCTGTTTTCTGCTAGTATTTTGTAAGTGTTCGAAACGCTTTGACGCACAAACAAAGCAGGCAGCAGGCGAAAGGACTTGATTTTCGTGCAGGTGGCGTGCGGCGGTAGGACGAATGAAAACAGCCAGCGAAAGTGGAAACGTGTGCGTCGCGTGTGGTGATATAACAACAGCCTAATATTTTATTCGGTATTATTTTTTTCTCTTTTCGTTCGCTGGCTACATTGTTAGCGCGAGATTTTTTTTTTCAACCCTGTGGTGCGAGAAAGGACACTGAAGTTTGTAATTGGCAAGAGGACGTAGAAAAAAGTGAATTTAATAAGAAAATTGTATGTAGACTGTGGATAAAGGTTATAAAAATTTAAATAAAAATATGTAAGTAACTATACAAAAACGTACATATATATATTTGATATAAAGTTGTGTAGGTATGTAACTTTTAAACAGAAAATTGAATTATACCACTTATTTACTTTTTAATATTTACTTACTTATACACCACAAATACTAAATAAGCCAGTTATTTAGCACAACAAAGGCGCAAATATAAAGTATGAAGCCTTGGCTTAGCACGCATTCAACTGCTACAATGCAGAATCTCGTTAAGCACGCATATGGCAGCAAGCCATCTGAGTCAAAGTCGAAAGTCAAAGGACAAATAAAGAGCACGAGAATAGCAAATACCGAAACACTTGCTGGCAAATGAACAAATAAAAAAGAAAATATTTATAAAAAAATGCATGTAAATAAATAACACAGCTTGGCAAGCAATAGCATGCCGATGTGATGAGGTGAGATCACTTTTTTTTTTTATTAAGAATCATGATTCAATTATAAAAGGTTTAAGTTTTCCGACTGCCTTGTAAGGTTGCATTTAGGAAGATCTGATAAAGGGGAAAATATTTTATCCCTTTTCGCGCAAAGGTAGTAGAAAAGTAGGTAAGTAGTAGCGAAATGCGTTTTGTACATAGAATGAAACATATTTACAGAAATTTGATATTTCAATTTAATATAATATAACCGAATATTCAACCACACATGTATGGCACCTTAATACAACAAACTATATCAACAAAAAACGCAAGTGTGATTTAGAAGCAAATATATTTTACACATTTTGTTAACAAAAACAATGTGATTTCAAACTTTTTAAAGTTTTTACATGCAAAAAAAAGAACTATCACATTTGAAAAAATTTTGATAATAATTTTTTCTTTAATTCAATATCAATTTTAGCTACCAAAATAAGAGGTATCTATTAAAAGCCCATTAACCAGGATTGTATACATATTTCATTACAATTTTAAACTTTTTTAAAAATATAATTTTTAACACTAGAGGTACATTCAATGTTTTTGGAATGGCCGCCGCACAGCTGGCACTGCCATATTATACCTTTCGTATTTAATTTCTACGGAGTCATTAGTGCTGCCATATTGTTAAGATAACATTCTTATAATCTATCGCCTGCTCTACTACAACATATTCTTATACATATTCAACTACAAATTACCATTTTTGTAGATCATAAAATTGTAAGATTCAAGTCACTAAAAATGTAACATTAGTTGTAGGAAAAAAAATTAACGGAATTTTTATTGATATATTCGATATTTTAACTGTATAATTTTTTGGTTGTTATTATTTATATAAATTATTTTTTTTTTTTTAATTTTATGTTATTTTATATAAAATATATTCAGTAAAAAATTTAAAAACATAAAATGCCTTCTTTGAAAAAAAATATCGAACAAAATGATCTGACCTGGAATCGAACCAACGACCAATCAATTTCATACATGCAAAAAAAAAATTTCAATTCCTGCTCGCTGCTAGATAAGCAAGGCTACTGGAAAACGTACGAGAATGTCAATTCGATTATTTAAAAAGGCAACAGTGTACAGTACTAATTTCCACGTGTTTGATAACATTTTTTTTTTCTTAAATTAAAAGAGAGCAACACAGGCTACCTTAAGGCAGCATGCAAGAGTGAGACAACTGCCTAATTATCCAACCTTGTATGATTGAAACATGATTAAGAATATAAGAAGCAGCATGCATTTCCTTTGTAAAAAACTACTGCCTACAGGTCATGTTGAATTTAGCGCAAATAAAGAACTACCAAGCATAACTTAACGACTGATTGACATTTTTTTCTTTTTTAACTCGCAAGCTTGGCTTTAAATCAGTTTGTATCTTGACTTAACTAAATATCGTCTCCCGATCTTCTCAGAACAAACCGCCTCTGATTGAACTATTTTCTAAGCGCTCAAGCTTTGCATGAAACAAAATCACAGAAACGTCGCAAACTGAGTGACAAGGCAGGCGGTTGTCTCCAAGTCCCACCAAATTTTCAGACGTTTGACTGTGGGGAATATATTTATTTTACAAACGCATCATTTGAAAATTTTAGAAAGTCGCTCGGATGTTACCTTAAAACGAGTTTTTGGTGCAATGCTCACGTAAATGCTTCATCTTGTGAGATAATCATTAAGTATTATGCTAGAAACAACTAAAAATAATACAGAATAGAGCCATGTAATCAATATTAAATGCCATTCCTCTCCGTCCTACATGATGAAGCGTTAGATCTAGTTTAAGATGTAAGAAGCAGTCTTTCAGAGTTAAGGCACTAAAATAAATTTTCGATCAGACAGGTGCTATCACACCAGAAAGATATCAAAATAAACTTGGTTCATCAAGACGTTTATTCTTACTTTTACTGAGCATTGAAAATTGCTAGATTCTCAGATGCGGGTGCGAAAAAGAGAGCTAGAAAAATCTCACTAAGAAAATGGCATCTCGAATATTTTTTTTTTTTTAATAATAATCCCAACGGTTTTATCCCTCCATATCCGTCCGACCAACTCGAGGGACGTATCCGCATGACGCACGGATATGTACAATTTTTTTTTATATCTGCTACGCCGAGTTATGAAAGGCAAGATGTTGTTAAGGGGGTCCTCTGCTCTCGCGGTCTCAAAAAATCGTTTGTTTTTATTTTTTTATATTCTATATGTATCCAAGAATATGCCACAAAGAGGGTTTCGTAGAAATCACATTCCTTTGCATGCTTCTGGGCTCCGTTATGGACCCGCCTCCATCAAGTTATACACCGTAATTTATCTTTAAACACATTTTCCCGAAAGTAGTTATTTTTTAGCTTCATAAAAGTATTGGACCGATTTCAAAATTTTTTTTATTGAATTGTTCAGTGAACATACAGCTATGTTTTCCCCAGTACGATTTGTTAAATTTTATTTTGTGCTACTTTTTTTTTTTTGAAAATTTTCACAAATCGCTGCACAAATTTTACAAAAATTCTTTCTCGGGAAAACATAGCCAAAGTAACTGTGATCATAAAGAAAATTTAATTTATATGGCCGCTGTGGTCGAGTTGGTAGCAATGCGTGTTATAACTCGATATGCCGGTGAGTTCGAGGTTCGAGTCTCAGTCAGGGCAAGCAAAATCCTAATAATAGAAAAAGTTTTTTCTAATAGCGGTCACCTCTCGGCAGGCAATGGCAAACTTCCGAGGGTGTTTTGTGCCATGAAAAAACTTCTCATTAAATACATCTGCCTTTCGGAGTCGGCATAAAACTGTAGGTCTCTCCATTTGTGGTAGAATATTAAGACGCACACCACAAATGGTAGGAGAAGCTCGGCCAAACACTGAGCTATATAGTGTACGCGCCAAAATTATATATATAATTTCTGATTACAGATTACCCAAGTGTCCAGAATTTTACTTAAGCGGGACCCATGCAGTTTCTACATCAAATTAGTCAATGACGTTTCAAGGTCGACAAAGTTTCTTTTTGGTAATCAATAAATTAAAGTCAAAACATGTACCTTCAAAATCAAAATAAAATTCTTAAATCAATTCAATAGATTCTTCGCATATTATTAGAAAAAAACCGCTTGACTTCAGACATAAACTGCGGAGTGGCTCGTTTAGTTCAAAATTATTTTTGTATGGCTTCAGAAAAAGAGGCCGGAAATGCTTAGAAACTCGCCTGACATGCCTCTGCGACTAACAAGCGTAGGCAGATTCTAGATCAGCATTGAGATGCTAACCTTTGAGGTTTGCTACTGAAAATACTAAATGCATATTATATGCTTTTGAATTGTTTTACTCAGCTCAAAATCTTAAAAAAAGAATGCCAGTAAAAAACTCCATGTTGCGGTAAAATTATCAAAAAGTTTGAAAAGGATTTTACTACTACGCTAAGCCCTTAAGTGAAGTATATAATAGTAATAATAATAATAATTTGGCGCTTAGACAATATAGTGTTTGGCCTAGCTTCTCCTACCATTTGTGGTGTACGGGGACGTAAAGTTTTGTGCCGATTTCGAACGCCAGATGTATTTAATGAGAATCTTTTTTCATGGCAGAAATACCCTCGGAGGTTTGCCATTGCCTGCCGAGTGACCGCTGTTAGAAAAAACTTTTTCTATTATAAAGATTTTGCTTGCCATGACTGAGATTCGAACATCGAACGCATCGGCATATCGAGTTATAGCACGCACCGCTATCAACTCGACCACAGCGGCCAAGTGAAGTATGTAGAGTAATAAATTTGACAATAACTTTTCAAACTTTTGAGGCTTTTTGAAAAAAGTCCGCGTATGAAAAATCTAGAAACATCTTGCCAAAAAATAATAATTCAGGACTGAAACCTCAGTTTTGCAAAAAAAAAATTCAAAGAATTCATTTCACAAAGAGAGCAAAGAGCAACTTTTAGTCATACTCGTACATAACTTCTACTTTTCCGGATTGTGGGGGTAATCGATTTACTGATTCGTTAAGACGTACGCATTTTCTGGAGAAATGTACCCTTATTTAGTTCTCTAAAGAACATTCTTAGCATTTTACAAAAGGCAAGCGCGAAGATTTATTTGCATTCAATTCCATAGCTTTTAAACTTTATATTTACATATATATGTATATGGGAATAAGTCTCTAAGTTTAGACGCTATATTTTAGGGCTGTGCGTCAGATCGCCCAAAACCGAAAAATGTCAAATTGCCCAAATGACAGATCGCCCAAAAAGTTGGGCGATTGGAAATAATGTCTAATTTCCTAAATGACAGATCGGCCAAAAAGTTGGGCGATTAGACATATGTCTAATTGCCCAAATGACAGATCGCCCAAATGTCTAATCACCCAAATGTCAAATCGCCCAAAAATGCAAAAAACTTCTTGTCAACTTCTGTAAAAGGGAAAATGGTTAGTTCTTTGAAAATTTTTAAATCTAATTTTTCCTTTTACAAAATGCATAGGGCCGGTTGTTATTATTTTGACAAATTTGCTAAAAACAGAAAATGTCAAATCGCCCAAAAAGTTGGGCGATTTGACATATGTCTAATTGCCCAAATGTCAAATCGCCCAAATGTCTCACTGCACAAATGACAGATCGCCCAAAAAGTTGGGCGATTGGACATATGTCACATCGCCCAAATGTCTAATCGCCCAAAAAGTTGGGCGATTTGGCATATGTCTAATTGCCCAAATGACAGATCGCCCAAATTTTTTTTTGGGCGATTTGACATTTTTGCTTTTGGGCGATTAGGTTTTGGGCGATCTGACGCACAGCCATATTTTAGGACTTAATAGCCGCTTGCTTGTTAACAAAATTGAAGATATCACTTAGAATCTTATTGCATTGTACCAGCGAGGCTAAGGCTTGTTTAACAGCTAAACAAAGAAAAAGCTAAGTGGATACTGCTTATAACCATCACTCAGGCTACAACCCGTTCATGTCCATGAGTGGACCCAAACTTTCTACCTACAAATGTCTTCCAATTCGGCAGCTTCCAATACGAGATGTAGAGGAAAGGAGGCTTTGGACAGATTGGAAACTTTTCCTTCTTCGTCACGAGCTCAAATAAATACATTGCTTGCAATAGAAAGCAATCGGGTTTGATGTCGCTTATAATACTTCACTACACAGATAACAATTTTTTTGTTTCAAAACAAGATCACAAGCTTTTTTTTGTTCATTGCCACTTCCCAGAGTAGGACATACATATGTTAGCAGAAACTCAGTTTCCTTTGGATACTCTCACAGGAGTGAGTAGAAGATTCAAACACGTTTACCTAATTCCATTAATAACTCAGTCATAAAAAATAGTATACTCTGTAAGATTTGATAAAAAAAAATTGTTACCAAAACTCAGTCTTTAGTTAGCACTCTAGCTATCGGTATAATTTTTTTTAATGAGACATATTCATCGCTAAGAATTCCATGTGAACAAATATTTGCTCGAATTGCAAAACAAACAAAGAATTATCTTATTTTTTTTGTATTGCTTTTAATTTGATGGGAATGATTTGTTCCCATGGGAATGGCGATCAACGCTTTGTTTGGGAATAATTTGTTCCCATTGGAATGGCGATCAACGCTTTCAGCTACGAAGTGAGTAGGTACATATATAACTATTTCAGATGCTATATCTATTAAATTTGGTAGACTACAATTGTAAATAAAGCTTGGATAAATATTTAGAGAAATTCAGGGGATGAAAACATTGTGCGAGTAAATTTAAACGCGCCTTAAACTTTTTAGAGATCCCAGGCCCCTTATCGTCATTATTTAAAAAGTCTAGCTAATGTCTAGTGTGTAGTGCTGGGTGCTGAAGAGGACCCAGTTCGTTCCACAGAGTGTATTTCTGGTATGAAAAAAAGTGCATACAAATATTCGCCATTCAAAGTCCACATACTTAAACATTAAAGAAAGGTTCGACAAAATAACGAGTTTTACTGCAAAAAGCTTCAAATTACGCAGTCAACAAATATAGATATTAATTTTTTTTGTTTTAATTTTACCGCTATGTTTTTCTCAAAAAGGACATTGTACAGATCATTTTTTATAAATAAAGGTAAAGTCCAGCACGTCCGTATTTTTTTTTTTAATTTGCACTTAAAGGTAAATCTGTTTTTGTGCTTCGGATACCCTTTTGTTGCCTAAGGAAATTTTGTTTCTTATAAACAGTTGGTCAAGGTAGTCCGCCACAATATCTCATTCAAGTATTTTTTTCATAGTTTTAGTAAAATTTTTCCACAAAGCAGCAACGCTTAGTAGAGAAGAGTAAATTAATCTATGCCATATTAAAAAAGTGGATGTGAATGATCGAGTTTGTGGTCGAGATTTCATAAATATGGTTGGCAGTGTTACTACTACTAAATGGACTTTTGCATGTATTCCAAACAAACTCTCTTAAAAAAATATATTTTAAATAACTTGCGAATTGAAATTTCAACTAAGCGATATATGTAAATACAAATAGCTAAGTGTTACCGTTGATTTATTAGAATTTTTTTTGTCAAGAGTGTTGTGACTTTCTTCCATATAAAAATTGATGTTGCTTAGACGTTATATGGAAGCAATTGCGCCCAAAAAGATTCTAATAAATCAACGGTAATTCCTAACTACCATATTAGACTAAAATTTAATGGGCTATAAAACTGCGTACTCAAAAAAATGTTAACACTTCGCAAAAAAAAGTTGAAAATCTATGTAAAAATTTGTGGAATTTTTTTTTAGTTTTCTTTAAAGTTTTAAATAACATTTATATAGTTCATATTAGAGAATGAACTTAATTTTAAATGTAAATTCATAAAAAAAATAAACATAAGAGGCAACTTGGTTGCTAAGGATTCGAACAGCACTGTTCATATTATTGCTACTGGCTGACGAAATATTTATTTAGTACTTATACTACAGACATTTTTCAGTATGAGTAATGCATTGAAAATGACAAAAGCAAAAATCTGCCGCTAATTTCAGGTGAAGCAGGTAAGCTCTCCGTCAGTAGCTAGGGATTTCTCCCATCTCAAACTGCGTGCAAAAATGCAAAAGGACAAGCAAAAAAGGAATAAAATACCGACTTCCAACGCAAATTTTTTGCATATCATTTGCTGCGGTATTTGAAAAGCCACAAACGCAGATTGCGTGTGCGGCAGTGAATGGCAAAAATTTTGTTGGATTTAAAAAGAAGACAAATAACAAAATTAAACTAATTAAAATACAACTACTACGCGACAGCAATGTTCCTTGACAAAAAGCTTGAGTACCAACAATTTATGCAGTTCTTTTTATTAACAGTCACTGTTAGTATGAGAATATATTTTTTATAGATTTTTCAACAACTGTACAACAGTTTATCGGTTGACATTTGAGTAGGTAACACAAAAAGGGAAGTATTACAGAGCAAGAATTCTAAGAAATTTTGCGGTGTTAAATTGAAATTTGAGTTGATAATATTTCAAATGCAGAGAACTTTTGAAATTCTCTAATGAGAGAGTAATAGAAAAGGAATGTAAAAAAAATAAAATATAAATTCTTGTAGGTACTCAAACAATTGAACACAAGTTGAAACAATAAATACATTTTCTTTATGAAGATTCAAAATTTGCACAAAATTTATTTATTTGTTGGTGTAATTTGCATTTAGAATCTCGAAAAAAAATTTCCACATGAACTTGCACTAAACTTTGAGAATGTGTTCAAAATTCGATTATTGAATTTTTTCTTTGTGTACTGCAATTTTAAAAACTCGCTTTTGCAAACTTTCTTTTCGTATATTGTGTAGTAAGTAAAAAAATACACGAAACCGCCCTTATGTATTATGTATCGATGAAAATTTTTCTAGAATAAAAAAAAAATTTGAAAATTTTTCTAGAATGGAAAAAAAAAATTTTACAAAAATTTCAAAAATCTGGAACTAAAACTTTTGCATATTTTATGTAAGTGGCTTTAACTTGTACAAAATTTTTAAAACGTGATCAAAATTCGATTACTAAATTTTTTTTTGTGTACTGCTATTTTTAAAACTCGGTTTTGAAAACTTTATTTTCATATATTGTGTAGTAAGTAAAAAATACACGAAACCGCCCTTATGTATTATGAATCCATGAAAAATTTTCTACAATGAAAAAAAAATTTGAAAATTTTTCTAGAATGGAAAAAAAAAAATTCAAAACCGGATTTTTACAAAAATTTCTGAAATCTGAAACTTAAATTTTTTTTCTAAATAAAAGTTCAATCATGTTCGTTGCCTTTTTATGAATTTTGTGTAGAGCTTAGAAATTTAATTCGTGCAATTTTTTGGCATTAGGAAATATTTTTAAAACAAATACGCTTCTTTCTCTTTGTCAAAGTACTAAAATTAAAATAAAAATATCTCGCTGAGGAACTAACGCGAGTTTAAATTTATTTCGAGTAAAGTTTTTTTTCTGTGCCTCTTTTGGGCTGTTTCAAGATCGATACGGAGCTACTTCGGCAGCAAAAATAAACGATTTCTGGTCAAGTCTGGATGTAATAAAATTTGGCATCGATTCGAGGTCGAATCTGGATCGTTTCGGGAGAAGTCGAAAAAAGTTTGTGTGACCACTCCCGGAAGATTGCGAATTAAGTTTGAGATTAGTTGCGATTATTCAAGGCTGCATCTAGACCAGTTAAAAAAACATTTAAATTCGTTTCTACTTCACATGCAGTTTTCAAAAAACTGTAGGAAGCTAACAAATATAAAATACTATTAGTAAGCATAGAGGCTGTAATGTAAAGCAATGTAATCTTAACTCACTGAACCAAATGGTAATTAAAATAAATAAAAATATAAAAGCCTGGTCAAATAGAAAAGAGTTACTTGGTTGTGTATATTTACACCCTTAGCCAGTTTTTTTTCAATTCTCCTTTATTTTTTATGAAGCCATAATTTTTCTTTGTATGATTTTCATAATTATTTTAGTTCTAATCGCTCTTATGCCTCAAAGGAGCTAACCAACTGTTTTAACTGACTTTATGGAGAAACGAGTCACTCTCTATAAATAAATACACGCTTTTATACTTTCAAATGCAACTGATGCCACCTCACATTTACACACACATTCTCAGACACTTACTGTATGTATGTAAGTATTTATTTTGATTTGCTTGTACACCCACCTTGGCGTATACGCAACCTGAGAGTAAACACGCCTCAACGCGTTGATGATAAACGCAGCGCTTTTAAAATATTCCAGCATGTGTTGCATTGTATTGAACTATATGTATGTTAATGCTTAGCTTATTCGTTGTAATTTGCTAACACGCTGTGTGCAAGCTTTTACGATATTACTGCTATGCAAACAAATAATACAAATTCGGAGAAATTTATTAAATGGTAATATTTAAGGAGAAAAATATTATTATCTTATATAAATATATATTAAATTGATTGCATTCGAAAGCATGGAAGCTGGCTAAGGAAATGCGAAACAATTTCAGTAAAAGAATTTGCAAATTTGATTGAAATTTTCACACATGATTGCACAGATTAATGCATTCATGCTAAGGATATACATTTCGATATATAAGAGGAAAATGTTTTAATATAAAGAACTTTAATAGAATTTCGATTAAAATAATTCGAGCAAATTAAATATTTGCAGGCAATTTATGTATATGAAAATGAGAATGAATAATAATATTGTTTAGTTTATGAATTCGCCATGAATATTGTTTCAATATGTTTTTTTTTTTGTTTCATTTTAACATTATTTACACATTTTTATGATTGGCAATCGAATATCATTTGTTTAAAAAATATAATTTAAATTTATATATATTATTTCAATTTATTTCATTTATTTCTGAATAATTTTCACAATAATTTATTGATTAAGTACGAATTAAAAATATGAAAAATAAATTATAATCACAAAACTTATTTATTTAAATTATTTTGGAACATTTTTCACAGAAATTATAATTACTGATTGCATAGTTTCTAATAAAAAATTTTAAATTAAAAAAATAATCTGAAAATTTGTTTGATTTGTTTTTGATTACCTTTCACATTAAACGAAATAAATGTAATTACATGTATATTTTAAACTTTCGAGAATTAAATTAAGAGTAATTTGTAAGATAATATTTTCTTAACATTTTTACAAACCACTAGGTTATAAGAAATAATTAATTATGAGTCATTTAAAAATACTCACATGCAATCAAAAATAATCAACCAAATTGAAAATAATCATATCCTGATATTTCTTTTACAACAAAAAGCTTAAATTATTATACTATTATTTCTAAGTAGAAAATTGACCTACATAGCTGATTTTCGACCAGACATTAGTGCAAGTCAACCCTATTTCTCATTTCCCTTATAAAAGAGAGGTGTAGTGACGTGAGCCCTAGTGAAAAGAGTAAAGATGAGGGGATTCAAAGTCTGGTGTGGTGAAGAAAATTAGCCCAGTTCTTTAGATTTAGTAAATTTAAGTTTGGTGGGTTTAGGTGTTAATTTTAGCTAAATTTTTGGGAGTGCTAAAGCGTGCTGGGTGAAAACAAATGGATTAGGCGTGGTGAGTTGAGGTACGGTGAATTTATATAAGATGACTGGTGGTGGTGAGTGAAGGTGTGGTGAGTTTATGTACGGTGCGTTTAGAGAGTTGCATAACATAACACTAATTAAAGTAATAAACCGTAACGTTACATAGCATAACATAACATAATATTACATAACATAATATATTATATTATAACATGGGCGTAAGCGTGGTGATTTTACTAGTTGAGTTTTGCAAGTTTTTTTTTTTTTAATTTGGTGCTTACACTATATAGCCGAGCTTCTCCTATTCTACAAATGGAGAGACCTACACTTTTGTGTCGACTCTGAACGGCAGATGTATTAAATGAGAAGCTTTTTCATGGCTGAAATACCATCAGATGTTTGCAATTGCCTGCCGAGGGGTGACCGCTATTAAAACAATTTTTTCTATGGTTAAGATTTTACTTGCCGTGGCTGAGGTTTAAACCTCGAACTCAGCGGCCTTTTGAGTTATAGCACGCACCGTTTCACTCTCGACCACAGCGCTCACAGTCATCATTTCCATTTGCCCCATTCCATTCGCACGATCACCACCACCAGCGCCATGTTGATTTGTAAATTTACTACCTACCACCTCTTGTAGACGCTTTTCGTTTATTATATTTTAGTTACCAAATATTTTCCATAAAATATTTAAACTTTTTCCGTCCCACGTTAATATGTATTTATTTAATTTGCTAGAAAATAAAAGATTCTTTCGGTGTGCGATTAAAGCAATTTTCTTACTATAATTTGCTGAAATTTCTTGTGCGCGGAAAACTACAGAACCGAGTAGAATAATTGCGGAATTGTGTGCCGCACAAAGTCTATGAAATTAGTAACAATTATGGGCTTGAAAACCAATTAAAAAGCCTGCAAGCAAACAAAAACTTTGCCACTAGACGGTGTAGTGAAGAGTTTTGATGCCAGTGATGGAAACTACAAATTTGAGTTATACACAATATTGCAGTAAAAGTACCTTGGCGACACTCGAAATACGCGATTTTGTGTCGCAAAATTTTGTTCTTAGTTGCGGTTAAGTGTGCTACCACGAAAAAATTATAACCAAAATTCGTATACACTTTCATCACTTTCAGTGGCTTTAATTAACTTAATGTGCTTTTAATATTCGCACTCGACAAAACACTCGCCCCTTTATTTGTGTTTGTGTTCGTGTGAATGCGAGTGTGACCGTAATATGACCTAAACGTAGGTCACACAAATTAACTGAGAAAATTGTGGCGTGCATTTGAAGTTTGCTAAGCAAATATGACTTGAGCTGTTGGCCTTGCAAATTAAGTGCAAAAAGTGTGTATGAAGAGAGAGAATGTGTAACAAAAGTAAATAGCGATGCGACATGAAATTGTTGAGGACATTAAAGACAAATTCGCGGTATTGAATCTTGATACTCGATTGCAGGTACAGTGACCATGAGAAGGTTATCATAAATTAATAGTGTTTAACCCTTATTATGCACTCTGAGTGAAATTCATCCACAAAATTCTTTTCAAATCTCATTGTCACTCAATAATTTGTTATATTTATTAGAAATCGAGTTATTTGTATTCAACATTATTGGCTCAAACATCGGCCTAATTTTTTTTATTGACATATTTTTATTTATGAAAAAATATTCCAATAATGTTTTTTGCTAAAAATAAATTTTTAAAGCTGAAAAATTTTCAACAAAAACAACAATTTTAATATGGTTTACCCTGACCTCGAGCCCTATTAACCTACGTTTGTATTTTTTCTAAATTTTTTATTTTTTCTCTCTCATTCTGTCTAGCGAGTATTTTAGTTTATAATTTTTTTTTTCATTTTTATAAACACGAAAATCTACGAAAATGCATTTAACAAAAAAATTGCATTCATCTGTTTATACAATTTTCTATTAAAATGATAATAATTATTAAAATTATGCCATGGAAACTATTTTACATCTTTCAGATTGATCAGAAAGGTCGTTATTAAAATATAAAAAATAAAAATCCCCATTATCTTTATACATGTTTTTTTTAAGAGTTTAAGAACTGACTTCGAATTCCAAGTACATGTAAATGTCCTTTACGCGACTCTGATGGTGTGTGACGTCTAAGGGTTCATCACGGGATATTCGCTTTGTAATGCCAGATTTCTTTTTGACCGCATCTGCTTGGTTGATACTCAGCGCACGAAGAGGCTGATGATGGTTAATAATATCCTTAAACTGCTATTGGCAAGTTAAACAAGCGCTAGGCGAGAACTAACTGATAGATTCACTGCTTTTGAAACTAGTAGTCAAGTTTAAGTTATGTAAAAAGGGGGACATACTTTAATATAAGGACAACGTCCTTTATACATAGCATCACTTAGTCTTTTGAACTATACACTTTTTCACTCAAATATGGCTTATTTTAATTCCCAAAAGCTCCTGACGGTTGTTAAGGCGATGCGAACCAAGGCACTTCCACCTAAGTCTTGGAAATGTTGGGCAACTTAATAGAAAGTGCTGAGATGATTTCACTTTTTTACCTACCAAGCAGCTACGATGGAAGCAAAGTAATAAACCATACTGTATGAATGCGGATTGAAATTTGACCTATCAGTACTGATGCTCAAAGTAAAAGCTGTGGTTCAGCAGTTGTGCGGAGCTGCTTGGACTACCTTCGAGCCTCCTCACGACAGAAAGATCTTGTAATTGCGCATATCCTAATCTCCGCCCATCGTTCAACATATTATTATTATTATTATGTATTATTATTATGTATTATTATTATTTATTAGGGCATAGTAGCGCTGCAACCTTACAAGATCTATTGTGCTAACCCTTTTAAGTTTGTCACTCCACTCTTAGGTTACTTAAGAAATTAAGCACTTTGTAGGGTGTGGTTGTCCATATTCTGGAAGGACATAATATTCGCTCCCCATGGTGTATAAGCCTGAGTCCGCTTATACTTGGGCATTCACAAAGGATATGTTCAGAAGTCTCCGCATCTAAGCCACAAAACCTACAGTTTGCAACCTCGGAGAGTCCCATTTTGTGAAGAAGGTATCTCTGCCAGCAGTGACCTGTCAAGTACGCAGTGAGAGTTCTAAGACCCACTCTGCTGAGACTGAGAAACTTTACCGAGGCTTGACGGGATGGACTTATGAACCTCTTAGATTGTCTGTTCCCCTTTGCTGAGTGCCATTGGGCTGCGATTCTT
Organism: Philophylla caesio; assembly: GCA_963971545.1. Lineage (NCBI taxonomy): Eukaryota > Metazoa > Arthropoda > Insecta > Diptera > Tephritidae > Philophylla > Philophylla caesio. Next base: position 20,221,264 of record OZ020608.1, on the reverse strand, counting down.
GGACCTCACACCTTCTCAGAATAACTGCTGTGTATCCCTTAGAGGGACAGCAGAACGGTTAAGAGCATTAAACGCTCTGTTGGTACCCTTTTTTTGCGAGATAGTCCGCCCTTTCACCCGTCCCCGAACACACCAGAGAGTAACCCTGTTGTCGGCTCCTAGTGAGTCCAGTGCCTTTCTGAAGCTGTCTACCAGCTTTAACTCCGTTTTGAAGGAGTCTAGTGCCCTAAGGGCTGCCTGGCTGTCTGACATAATGTTGATTTTGGCTCAATTGCTCCTTCTGCGAAGACATTATTGAGCGCACAACTCTATCGGGCCATTTTTTTTTTGAATCTAGGTCCGAACACCGCGGAATCAGTGCTCCCATTATAAGTTTGCATCCGTCAGGGTACCACACTTGTGATTGATTACTTTCACCATCTTTTAACATGTGTCCCTTTCAAGTATTATGACTTTGTTTGTCTTGATAAAGGACAGCTTTGGCAGCATGGAGTCTGTGAATTTGACAATTGGATCATCACTGACTGTTTTTAAGACACCCAAATTCCCCCTGAGCAACATATTAAAATACTCTGAATTGATTGGAGGAAGATCAGACATTCTCCAATCAATCTCGAGCACACATTCATTGCACTCAGAACTCTAATATTTGCTTAGCTATCAGAGTGCATATTCACTTCCCTGCTTGATGTGGCATTCTTCAGCTATAAATTCAACACTTCTTTGGTGTTTGCCTCGACATAAAAGGCCCATAGAAAAGCTGTCTTCGAGCTTCGATCAATAACTCCGCCTGATTCAATCTAACCATGAAGGAATGCAATTGGAGAAGCAGCTGTTAAGAGTCAATTTGGTAGCGCAGTTATATATTCAGGGATGAAGTTAAGACCCAACAGTAGGCTTGTGCAACCAATCTTTGAGCTTGTACACCATTTTGTACACCAATCTTTTTCCTATAGCTCTTAAATAAAAACACCATCCCGTGAATACCTATCTGTCTTCTCTCTCAGACAACTCAGTACTTCTGAGTAACTCAATTAACATAAACAGTTCGCAAAATTGTAAATTCGCTCATCTTAAATACATTAATTTTTTATTTATACTCATCCAAAATACACACGAATACTCCTATGAATACTCCAACTAACTTACTGTTTCGAGCTGGTCACACCAACACTTTATCTTACTCATAAACTATTTAATCATGATCAGTTGTAGCTTCTCTTTGGGAATTTGGGCATTTTAAATTAGCTCCCAAATGTACAAGAGCCGAGAATATTCACACATGCGAATTGCATTTACACTACGAGTACTCCAATGATATGTGCACACAAATGTTTGTGCAATCTAAGTTTGTGCATACTTATGTACATTTTAAATTTTACATACCTATGTACTTTTCGCATGCTATCGGAAACTCACTCAACCAAAAAATGTCTGGCTTCCTTTGGCCTTTAGTGTTGGCCGTTTGTTGTCCTCTCACCAACGTTCCAGTCAAGGTAGGTTTTACTATGTTGCCACAATGGTAACGGGAACTGCAATTGTGCAACACAGTAAACAAAATTATCGCAAATAGTGGCTAGTGCATACTTTTTTGGTATTTTTGTGTTTGTTGTTAGCTGATGTGGCCGCTGCGCATCACTGTTTGCCACATCACAAGGAATTCCCAGCACGTTGGTCACACATTTTCACGCTAATCAAAATTAGTTTGTTTCAATTGCAGGTAGGCAAAAGTTTGTGGTTGTGCACAGTATGTATGTATGTAGTATGTAGTATGTTGATATACGTATTCAACAAAATTTTGAAAAGCAATATTTAAAAAAACATTGCCAAAAATCAATGGAAAGTCTGAGCCACTTAAAATGGGCTGCATACCAAAAAATTTTCTTGTGTATTTTCAAATTTTTTAAATTTTATTTACATATGGATTTACATGTCCAGTTGGTTAGGTATTTCTCTAATATTTCGGGATGATTTCGCGACTTGTTTAGAACTTCTTTGTGACCATATGACGATCAATTCGAAACCAATTCTGAACTATGTAGATAAATTTAGGACCACTTTAATATGAGTTCCAGTTATTTTCGCGACTCGTTTACAAACTATTTCGGGATAATTTCGGTACGATGTGTGGATAATTTCGAGACTTGTTAGGGACCGTATTTAGGAGCTGTTCAGGACAATTTTAGAATTATTTTAAGATCATTTCGTAACTAGTTTATCAGTTTTTCGAGAACATTTTGAGGCCAAGGGGATACTACATACTATGTAACTTGATTCGAACAAAACTTGCTTGAACTAAAATTTTTTGTATAATAAATTCGATCCATTTCGGGACTAGTCCAAAACATTTTCGACATTTCGGGACTGGTTTGACATAATTTCGGGACCAGTTCAGGAGTATCTTAAGAAAATTTCAGAACAAGTCTGGGACTATTTCGAAACTTATTTGAGACAATTTTGGATTCATGACTTTTTCAGAACTACTTAGGGTTAATTTTTGGGACTGGGACATATTTTAAGAAATTTAAGTTTTAAAAAAAAAGCTAAGTAATGTATAAGATTATGGATATGAAGTGAAATATATTTTAAATATCTTTCAACTATATAGTTCGTTTTAAAAACTTTGACACGTAATTTTAATATTACAAAAAAATCCAAAAATTTATAAAATAAGATTGCAATTTTTTTGCGATTTAAAAAAAAAATGAAAGTTTGATAAATTTGATAAAATTAATTTAGACACATGTTGAGAAATGCTGTCATACAGGAGGGCAGTTTGATAGGTCAGTGACTTTTCAAATTTTCAACTGTCATCTATTAATTGACTACTGTCACAATTGGCACAATCTGAGTCATTTAGACAATACTTGCTAGCCATTGAAAGCAGATAACCTATTACCTTTAAACAAAAATGGAAAAAAATGAATTTCGTGTGCTTATTTAGCATTATTTTTTGCGTTAAAAAACCAACACCTAAGCCAACGAAAGGCTTGTTAAATACTATGGGGATACTGCACCATCAATTTTAATGGATAGGAAGTATTTACTTTACTTCTTTCTCTTGTCCGAAAGGACGGAATGTTGATATTTGTTGGAACGATTTTCCGTCATCCCTTCGAGAACAAAAATTTACAATGAAGATGGCACAATGCCGAGACCGGTTTGTCTCCAAAACAAACTTAACAAGGGTTGACGGATAATCGTTTCAACAAATATAAAGAAAGGAAGTAGTTTACTGAGTTCCGTTGAGGTCGTATCGGCACAAATGAAGCCGAACGATCAGGTCGCCCAAAAGAGGTTGTTACACCAGAAAGCGTCGATCGAAAATTCTTGGAATGATATTGGATGAACGGAGAATGAAAGTGCTTGAAACTGGCTTAGCCTGCAGGCACCTCCACTGGGTGAGAACATCACATTTTACATGAATATTTGAATATGAAAAAGTTTCCGCGCGATGGGTGTCGGGATTGCTCACATTCGACCATAAAGGCAACCATGTGACCACTTAAAGGATTGTCAAAAATCGATGAATTGAGCTACGAACTCATGCGACTATTTCCTATTTCCAAATCTAATGAAATGGCTGGGTGATAGGGTTGTCTGCTTACTTAAAATTTCTAAAATATAAACATCAAAATAACGGTGATTAAAAAAGTTTTGTACCAGCTACAATACTAATTGGCCTAAGGAAAGCAATGAATAAACAAAAGAATTTAACAGCAGGACGCATCATCAATCAAAAATCTTACCTTCCTTTGTTTTTTGTACTTTTTTCACACAAATTTTAAGGTCAAAACTTACTATACCCGCAATTAACTGAAACCTGCGTCGATTATTTTAATAGCATACCATTAATACAATTTCTTCGTGAGCCTGCTACGGCAATTAAAAATAGAAAAATGAGTACTTTGACTTTTTATGACATGGAATTTTGTGATTGTTGTGGCGCTTCTAAGTATCGCGGGTCATTAGAACAAATAAAAGTTGGCAGAAAATCTCTATTAGAGTATACACAACAATAACAGGCGTCACTGTACGTTCTCGCTCGTGTCATCAATTTACTCTCATTAATATTCTGCTATTTCCTACTTTTACTACTTGTGGTGATTTGTACAAGTTTCAACTGTTGTATGAGTATTTATTTGTTTATTGACTTCTATGTACTTTACTGGTTGTAAGTGTGCAAATGAAATATTGAAAGGAGGCACAGAAATGCGTCTTAGGAAATAGGCAATCCTGAGTCATCGGTTGCTAAGTATGTAAGTAAAAGTAAATACACTGCGTCATATAACTATAGCACTACTTTATATTGATAATTTGGACAATTTATTTTTTCTTTATTTATGTAACCTGAATTTATTTTGATTTAAAGTCAAGTATATTTTCTAACAAATATCATCTAAACCATTTTATCAAAATTGTGTTCGTATTTAATGTAATTTTTTTTGAGAGCATGCAGTTTTGCAGGCTATTGAATATTTTTTTATAAATGTGCAAGTTTCAAGTGGATAAAATATTCCATTGATTATAATCATATTATAATTATGATTATTATTATATAACAGCCGCTCTTCCGATTTTTCCAAATAAAAAAGTCTCGAGCTTGTATTAAATCGAAGAAATTATGGAAGAATATCAGTTAAAAATTATTTAAAACCAACCAAAAACATTCTAAAAATATTTTAATAATTTTTATTTTCTCAAAAAGTAACATTTTTGAGCAAAAAAAAATTAAAGCAAACATGAAGTACAAAATTTGCAAAATTTTATATGTATTAAAATCGAGCAATAATTTTAAAATTTTTAAACGAAAAGTTTTCTAACTTAAGACGCAATAAAATGTTAAGTACTAAATTTGGTAATAAATTAAAAAAGGTTAAAATAAAAATTATACTAAAAGCGTAAATTAAAATAAGATAATATAATTTGAAATTTTGCGTTTTTGAAAGAATTGCGATACAATAAAAAAGAATTAAGATTAATGTTTACTTCTAGTTTTAAAACTTTAATTTTTGTATAGAATACTACAAGTAATAAAAAATTTTAATTTATTTCAAATAGTAAAAAAAAATTAAAATTTATAAAAAAAGTTCTTCTTAAAATTTTAAAGTTTGGATAAAATTTAATTTTCTAACATAATTTTAATCAAAAATAAGAAGAAATAAAATTGATGTTGCTTTACTTAAAATGAGCAACCGAATAATATATTTAAAAAAAAAAAATTTTCAACAAATTTTTTAAGTAAAACTTCAAAAAAAAAACCAGAGCTTAAAACATTTTATAACAATGCTGTATTAAGCTAAATATATTAGAAGTTTTAACGCCAGAATTGCCTGAAACAATTTAAAGAACAAAATTTTCTATTTAAAAAAAAAAATTGTGAAAAAAACATACAATAGATACACATCTTGCAAGTTATGACACTGTGTTTTTATTTTTATTTACATTTTGTTCATTAAAATTTTGAGAGCTTTAACTAAAACAAATTTAATTTAACAAATTTCCTTTAAAAAACTAATATATCTTTTTTTTTTTAATATTTGAAATTACGCTGCTTTGAAGCCCATTGAAAATTGGTAGACAAAATTTTCAATACGCGTAAAATATTCATTGATTTTAAAAAATTTTTTCTATTGAGGGTGTTGCCTGTATTCCAACATAAAAATAAATTTTGTTCAAATGATTTATGGAAGCAAATGCAGCAAAACAAAATTCACAAACACCAGCACGACTATTTATTTTTTAGTAAATTTCTGAATTTTTTTGATGCATTCAGCTGTAAAACTACAAGAGAACTGCTCTTACAATTATTTCGGTTAATTTTGTAAATAATTACTTTTTTTAATTTTTTTGTTCTCTGCAAATCGAACGTTTTTAATTTCCTCAATTTGTAAAATAATTTTTTCCAAATAATAATAAGCTCCGCTTTGTCAACTCGAAAACCTGACGGCCAAATAAAAACATTTACAATATGGAACACAAAAAAAAGCAAGTTCATGACATATTCCGACTAAATTCCGAACAGCCAACGGCAAAGCGAAACAACTCTGCGCTTTTGCTGCCACGCGTTTACTTTCCCCCCTTTAGCTATGTAAGTTCGTTGTTGACCACATTCATATTTTCGTACGCAATTCACGAGGTGCCTTTAATGGTTGCTTTTAGTATAAATAAATACCTTTTACAAAACTACACATACACACAGCCAAACAAAAAGGTATTGTATGTGTTGCTATTTTTATTATTTGTCACTTAGCTACCTACCATCATTTTCATTTCACTTACACATGTGTGTGTGTGCGAGTGTGTGTGTGTTGGGTGTTTGTGCTTTTCGTGTCATTTAATGTTCCACATTGTTTGCATAGAGCAGTCGTTCAAAGCGAGTAGTGTAACCCTACCAGCAGGCCCTTTGTCGTCGACATTTCATTGTGGCTCGGTTTACGCTAACCGGTGAGTGATGGGTGGTGGCTGGTGGCTGGTGGCTTTGGGGCCGCTGGCTGCTGCTTGGCTATTGTGGCTTTTACATTCAAAAGTGATGCTTTTTTGTTGAAACAAAAGACTGTTGCTTGCTTTGGTGTAATTTCAATTGCTGTGTTGCTGAAAATACATAATTGCACTTGTTGTTGTTGTTGGTGTTGTTCTCGTTTGCTTGGTCATAAGTGCTGCTTAGCCTTTTTTTTTTTTGGAGAACTACAACAATGTGATGGATTTGAAGCTATGTTTAAAATACATTTTCTTGATTATTTTTTCTTATCTTTGTAACAGCAAATTTTTAACAGAAAGAATTGCACACTTATTACACTAAACGGGACCATTCGAGAACGAAATCTTTATCCAGCAGAACGGAATCTCCGTATCCAATACACATACATTCTTATATTCCACTTTTTATTATTTCAGGACCATTTCGGAACTAATTTTTGATTAGTTCAGGTTCATTTCAGGACAAGTTCGGGATCATTTCGTAACTAGTGTAGGTCAATACGTTACTTATTCACGACTAGTTTAGGGCCATTTAAAAATAATGTTAGTGATTATTTCGAGTCCATTTTAGGACTAAGTCGGGGTAATTTCGGACTTGTTTAGAACCATTTGGACTACTTCCGAATTTTTTTAAACTAATTTGAAATCATTTGACAAGGAGTTCGAGGTTCATTTCGGGGCGTCTTCAGGATCTGTTCAGAACTACTTTAGGACCATTGCGGGACTAGTTCACAGTTAATCTAGAACATTTCTTGATTTATTATTCACCTTTTGTGATTACTTTAGGGCTATTTTGTGCTTATCTCGGAATAATTTCAAGATAGGTTCTGGAATTTTTCGGGACTAGTTTTCGGTTCTGTTCATGACTAATTCAAACTTCGGAACTATTTTTGATCATTTTTTGACTAATAAAATACTATTTCGGCACCATTTCAGCACTTGTGCGATATAATTTCAGGACACGTCCTCGACTATTTGAAAACTACTTACAGAAAATACTTTTGACTAAAATTGGGATAATTTCGACATAGTTCGAAACTAATCAGGAAACAGTTCTGACGTAGTCCTAAAAAGTTTCCGAAGTGTATCTGAAAAAGTCGTAAGCTCATCTTGACAAAATAAATAATATGAAATTTAATTAATTAATGGTCTTCTTAGCCCTACGTCCTGTATGACCCGTACTAAATAGATAATTGCCCATGCAGAGAGAGTTTTCGTGCGACTATGATCCGAACAACTTCAGAAGCGTTTGCACGCTGTAATCTCACCAGCACGCAGCTTCTTAATGCACTGCACTACGCTTACTTTCTTATACCTTGTTTATACGGAGCATTCGCCGAGATCGTATCGACTTAATACACTTTATTTGTTTCTGTTTATACATTCGACTTTAAAACGTGCCCAGCGAAACCGTATTGTGAGTTTATCAGATGATTTGAATTTCGCATCGATAAACCTAGTTGTTTATATGCTCCTTAAAACCGAAGCGACAAATAAAGTACCGATTTCAAAGTGCGTGTGAGTGAATTCACTGAAGCATTTCAAGGCGTATTTAAAATCAGTTTATACATTCGTTTCGAAGTGATGTGTATTTGTTGAAACGTAGTATTTATTATAAAGCTAAGACAGCTCATAGACTTCCTTCAGAGAGGTCCATTCCGTTCCTTAGGAGTGTGACGCGCAAAAAATGTGAAAATGAAAAAAGTGTAATTTATTTACGGGGGCTCGATAGGTCTCTTAATTATCGGTCTTCCGGTACTACACTCCGGAATTTTTTTAAACTCAAACGAAAATAGTTAAACGTTACTGCGTATGATTGACATAGGAGCAAAATTCAATATTCATTACTTTCATTCATTCTACTACTTCGACGACCTTTTAATGTAGTGATTTAAGTAAAATAAAATAAAATTATAGTTGAATATATAATTAACAACACTGACAGTTTTATGTTACTTAAAGTGACTTGCGAAGGAACAGCGTATATCTTCATTAAACATTTGTAGGTGGAAAAGTTCAAGGCTGGAAAATGCAAGCTAGGCAGCTGCCACGTTATTTAAAATGTAATCCGGGGGCGTGAAGGGAATGTGGGGCGGTATGTTAAGTTAAAGGGGATTGATTCATATAAACATATGTATGTATATACTCGTATATATATAACTTTTTAAAAATATTCACTGACATGTACATATGGATATTGGTATGTACATATGTAGGTATTTATGTGCATGCAGGGTAAAATGTGCATTGATGGAAAAATAATATTTCTGGAAGAATTAATTTTTAGTAAACGGATAACAATTAATCTCAATGAAGTTTTATTGTGGGTGTTTTGTCTCCACTGCTTTGAGCAGGCCGTATTAAGGCTTCCATGCTTAGCCTTAACACAAAAGGATTAAAATTCAGGATCTGGTAACTCCGCAGTCAAAGTAAACGCCCAAATGACCGAGTTGCTTTTATTCAGTTCTAGAAAAAAATTTTAACTGATCAATGAGCATTTATAGAATAACTAACTTATTTATTTTTTATGGCCGCTGTGGTCGAGTTGGTAGCGGTGCGTGCTATAACTCGATATGCCGGTGAGTTCGAGGTTCGAATCTCAGTCCGGGCAAGCAAAATCTTAATCATAGATAAAGTTTTTTCTAATAGCGGTCACCCCTCGGCAGGCAATGGCAAACCTCCGAGGGTATTTCTGCCATGAAAAAGCTTCTCATTAAATACATCTGCCGTTCGGAGTCGGCACAAAACTGTAGGTCCCTCCATTTGTGGTATAATAAAAAGACGCACACCACAAATGGTAGGAGAAGCTCGGCCAAACACTGAGCTATATAGTGTACGCGCCAAAATTATATTATATATAACTTATTTATTTAGGAGTTAGGATAATTTCGGGATTATTTCGGGATCATTTCGGCACTATTTCGGGACCAACTCGCAACAATTTAAGCACATGTTTGGATCATTTCGGGTCAGTATCAGGAAAAGTAAGAACTATTTCGGGACTCTTTCATTACCACTTCGGGACTAGTTCGGGATAAGTTGGGAACAAATTTGGAACCTTTTCAGGGGTATTTTAAGGCGAAGTTGGAATTCTTTCAGAACTAGTTTAAAGTCATATACGAATCGTATCGGGACCTTTTCGAGACTTGTTCACGACTAGTTTTTAGCTATTTCGGTATAGTTCGTATTTTTTTCGTGGTTATTCGAAATTAATCACGAAATGGTGTTGAAAAATTTGAGTTACTGATTTACCGAGCAGCCTTAGACTTACGTTTACACATCAAAATTCATTAGTCGCTTGTAGTCACGCCTTTATTTAGGTGTTAAATTCAATTTTCGCAAAATCAAAACAAAATACCCTTAAACGTTAGGAAGAACGTACTAGCAGTTTTTCTTCTATTAACACTAATCTTAGCAGCCACAAGAACCTTGCAAACGAGTTGAAGCTCCGCATAACACATCAGTGTCAATGTCAATTGAGTATAAAGTGAAAGAAAATAATTTATTCTAATTTCCCTGAGCGACCATAAAATACAAAACCACTGTGGAGCGCACTATCAACGCTGTGTCTACTGCACTTTGAAGTTCCGAGTTTACAAAAGGAAGACATTATGGAGCGTACACACATACATATGTACATATGTCTTCCGCTGTAAAACTAATGAACTTTGGCACAATGTAGGTCGGGAGGGCATCATACACAAACACACCCATACACACAATTGAGTGTTGTTGCATACCCACAGGCGCGACTTAACAATTCACTTTTCACACTCACTTTAGCATGCATAAACTAATTAATATGCAACAAACCAGTTAAATGGGAAGCATGCATTGTTGGGATTTTTTTTTTTTTAATTGAACGCTTGTCATGTTTTGTGACCCTTTCGTCAGTGCAGGGTTATTTACATTGCTGCTTGCTAAATATTACAAATTTACTGTCATTTGAAATTCGTTATAGTGTAGTGCCTGATTTCTTGTTGTTATATTGATATCAGCTATGTATGTATATATTTTTCTTTTTTGATCATTATGCTTGCCACTTTCGACTTTCTCGTACTACTTCGTTTATTAGGGTTCATTGTTTCCTAAATTACGAATTTTACTACTTTTATGCATACAAAGTAGCTTTATGAATAATTACAAATGCTAATTAAAACAGTTTGCAAGCCCAACAAGTAGAATATTAACCACTTTGTCACGTACAGGTAATGAAGGACGTTCGAAATTGCGTTAAAGAAAAATTGGAATTAAAATATTTAAAGCTCATTAAGTAAAGGCATATTGTCAGCGCTCAGGGTGTTAAGTTATCGCAAAGTTTCTACGTGCTAAAGCAGCTTTAATGACACAATTTTGAAATATTTGCAAGAAAAAACAGAGAGGGTGGAAAATCGTTTTTTATTTATTTATTGCCTCCTGCCAAAAATATAATTATATGGATGGCATATCCTGTGAAAAAGAAGGTACAATTAAAGGCAAACTCAACCTCAAAATGATATCTTTATAAATGCAAATCTAAAAAGGGGCACATTTTCGAAAAAAAGTACGAAAAAATCAAGAAAAAATTTTCTTTCCACCACTTTCTTTGTGTTTTGTGGCCTTTAAGAAAAATACAAGAAAACCTTTGAACTAAATTTTTTTTAAATATTTTTCATATGACTTTAATCATATTTAGTACAAAAAAAAGGTAGTTTCATTTAAATTTTTTACTTTTATTAAAATTATTTGAAATCTCATAAATTGTGTGAATTTTCATCGGCCTTGCCAAGGTTATATTAAAGCAAAATATTGGAGAATTTCTCTATCATATTTATTACAATGTAATAATATTTCATCCTCCCTAAATAAATTTATATTTTTAATGTTCATAAATACATAAATTTAGTTTTATTTAAATTTTTCGGCATTAAAATCTCATTCTTATGATGTTTCTTCCAAATACAATTTTTTTGTTCCAAATTTTCCATTAACTTTTGGTTTAAAAAAATTAAAATTTGGCTTCTTAAGATCCCATTCCGAAGGGAAATTAACATACGATTTACATATAATATTAATCACTTTTTAAGTACGTCTGAAATCTAGTTGCTTCTACAAGCTGCATTAAAAATTAACGAAACCAATTAAAAAATAAAGAATGTATCCAGAAGTTTTTCTTCTGTGGATGAAGCCATGGCGTATACAAGTTTTCAAAATTTCACTGAGCAACCTTTAATTCAAATTTATTTCAAGATAACTTTACTCAAAGATCCTCCATATGAAACTTTATAACTAAAACTTTTTTTTTTAAATTTGATAATGCAATTAAATGTTCATAAATCAACCATTTAACCTTAATACAACACAAACTGTGAAAACAAAAGACGCAAGTGCGATTTAGAAACAAATATTTTTTAACACATTTTGTTACCAAACACAATATAAATGATATTTCAACCTTTTTTTAATTTTTTTAATCTAATAACTTACAGAAAATAGAACTCTAACATTTCGAAAAGTTTTGATAATTATTTTTTTTCATACCGTTTTTTTTTCCAAACTAAGAAGTATCTAATAAAAGCCAAGTAAGAAATACATTTCCATTTCGAAAATTTTTAAAAATATAATTCCCATTTTTATGAGTTCGCTGCTTTGTATATCATAAAATTGCAGGTTTCAAGTCGCTAAAAATGCGCGTGAGGTTTTGTAAAATTTATTTCCAGTTGTTGTTTATAATTACTAAAGCTTATTTTAAATAATTTTCAATTATTGCGTACAAAAAAAAACTGTACAATAAAAGCCTGGAATTTTATACAAATTCTTAAGATTTTGAAATTTTCCTAAACTTTATCACGATAAAAAAATTTTTGTGAGAAAATATTCGGTAATTTGAAGGCAAATAATTTGAACTATACAAGGTAAAGTAAGCTAACAACACGAATTATATGAAGTAAAATAAAATTAAACAAATCACATTTTTTTTTTTATAAATGTTCTTCTATTATATTTTTTAACTCTATAAATTTATTGGTTTTTAATTTTTTTTATTCCATTTTTTTTTATTTTATGTTATTTTTTAGACGTATGCACATAAAAAAATAATTAAAATATAAAATGCTTTCATTGAAAAGGGAAAATATCAAAAAATTGTCTAACCTTGGCAAGGATCGAACCAACGACTTTCAATTTGATACATGTAAAGAAAAAAAATTCAAAATTTGATGCTAGAAAAGCAGGGTTATCTCTTGGTAAAACATAAAAGAGAAATCAAGAAGCTTAAATATTTGGTTAATGGAAAGCTCGAAAGTTTTCTAAAACTAAGCAAAATTTAAGAATAAATTTTCTGCTAATGTGCCCCACAAAGATGTTATATTGGTACGTACATTTAATATAAAAGGATGAGTTTTTGTGAAGGAGCAACGTACCTAAGACCACATAATTCTCAGATCTCTAAGACATTCGTTTTTGGTAATAAGAAAGGAGAGTAGCTATAATCTTCATACACAACTTAACTATCATAGAATATTAATTTGGTTTTTCAAAACCAACTACCTTTTATTTGTTTATTAATATATGTATTTCTAAACTAATCCATATAGTACCTTGCACTTTATTATATGAATAAGTAAATATAAATGAAAAGTTGTGTATACGCTCCGCTGACTGCACACCACAGAAGCAATCCATAAAACACAATAGAAATATGTCTTTTGGCAGCTGTTAACAAAACTGAAATCTGGCAGAACTCAATGAATATTTGGCGCTTTCTATATACACACACACACACACACTAACAAAACGAAAAGAAACACAAATCCAACAAACACAAAGCTAACAAAATATGACAACACATAACAAATATTTACACATCCTTTGAATGGCGACGAGTCAAATCTCGGTGAACACAGCTGTAGTAGTGGCAATTGCGAGAAAGTGGCAAGCAAACGAGCCACGAACTGACCTGCTAACATTGGTTATTAGTCGAGGTGTGAAGAGGGTGAAACAAAACAAAACAAAGGGTGTGCATTTTGTTATGTGTTTGTTTAAAGCTTTCATAAACAATGTGCTTACTACACACAAATTCATATATGTAAAAACTAAAAAGTAAATATTAAAAACAAGCGAAGTATGCAACTAAATATGCTGATGACAGCAATAAGTTATGGCGCATGAAGCAAGGCATGTTGTTAATTTTGTGGTTGTGTGCGTGTGTGTATTTAATACAAAGACAATCTTAATGGCTGGTGGCGTTGCTTGGTTTTTCCAAATTACTTGTGTGGAAACAAAAGGCGAACGATCTGGCTTAATGCTAAAGTTCATAATGGTGTCATCTTACTTAAGAAAAATTAAAAAATGCTCAACTAAAAATTCTTGGTTTCAATGAAGCAAAAGTCTTAGGCGGCTTGAAACAACGTTTGATTTAAATTGAACTCAATTCGTGCAGAAATTATTTCGGTTTCGAAGCTTCATGCATATGTTCATGTAAAGAATATTTTTGTTTGTTATAAAAAACTGTTATAAACGGAGATCCAGGCACGATTCTTTCTGATGAATGACTGATCGGCTGGCTGTCATGAAGAGTAGCGAAAATTCGATATTGGAATTGCGTTGGCTTGGAGGTTTCAATGCAAATTATTTTGCTATCTGGGATTCGGGTCATCAGATTGCTAAGAAGTGAAATTAAATATGGTAGGTGAGGTGAGGTAAATTGTGGTGAAGTGAAGTGAAGTGAAGTGAAGTGAGATGAGGTATGATGAAATGAGGTAAGCAAAGTTGAAATGAACTAAGGTGAACGGGGTTCAGGCCAGGGGTGGCAATTTGAGTTTAGTTGTGCTAAGGTGTGACGAATTTGGTTATGGTAAGTTTAGATATAGTGCGTTAAAGAGTGAAAAGTTTATGTGTGGTTGGTTAAGGTATAATAGGTGTAGGTGTGGGGAGTTAAGGGGTAATACACTTCAGGCCTTTTAAACTTAGATATGGTGAGTTTTAGTTGATCTAACTGTGGTGAATTTCTATGGTGAGTTTAAGCATGGGGAGTTGAAGTGTGGTTAGTTTAGGTTTCGTGGGTCTAGATTTGGGGAATAAAGGGTTGGCAAACTTCGTGTCTTGGGAGCCTGGATGGTGATTTTGGGTTTGTATAGGTGTGGTGGGTATAGGTGTGGAGAGTTGAGGTGTGGGGAGTTTAGTTCTTGTAAGCTTAAGCGTTGTAAGTTTAGTTGTGCGGAGTTTAATTGTTATGAGTGCAGGTGTGGTGAGTTCAAGTAATGTAAGCAGAAGAAGGACTTTTGTCGGCCCTAATCACTATCGCATTTCCCTTTCGTTTTCCATGCGAATTTTTTAGTTTTCAACAGAAGCTAAAATAGAGTCACTTAAAAAAACCTGTCAACCGTCTTTCTATCACTGTGTGTTTTATTTATGTCTTTAGTATTTCGTTGTCTAAATAATCTATGAATAATTCAAAATATTAACCACAATTTTAAATAAAACTACTCAAACTACATTCAGACATTTTTCAAAAATCCGAAAAGAAACTCATTTACGCAAATGCACGTAACGTAATGTATGTAACCTTAAAATCAAGCAGATATGATTTCAGGCAAATATGCGCAAGTGTATATCCAACACATATTATCATTGGTGAGTGTCAGCCAAGAGCAGGATAACAGCCAGGATCATATAAGCTGGGCAGCAACCAAGGCCTGCAAATGTCAATGTTTATTTTAACTACAACCAGCTGGCTTTTAGACAGCAACTTTACGTGAGTACAATTCAAAACAATTGACGGGAAATTATAACTACCACAAGGTACAAGTATGAGGCTGATTGGAGTTGAAGGCCAAGCAAAGGCTTTAGCAACACGGCCAGCCATATATATGTATATATATGTGTGTGTGTGTTGATGTGAGTGTGTCTGGCATGAAAATGCAAATCTTTATAATAGCTACAAAACCACACGTTTACTCGTAAATACCTGATGCTAACCACATAAGTATTGGCTAGTTAGTAGCAGTTGTTAATTAGTGCGAATTTCTGTACACACACACACGCATACACACGAAACCATTAACAAGCCCCTTTGTGTGCGCGAAAAACATAGAATTTTCGCACGAAATGCTTGCTGTTGTTTTTGTGTTTTCTTTATTTTTTTTTCGATGTTAGTGAATATTTGCTGGTTGCGCCCAAATGTATGCATGTCCTTAGCAAATTTATGCATTAAATAAAATAAAACGTATTAATGTGCCAGAGTCACATTACAGCGAGTCTTTATAGCTCTCTGACTCTCTCTCACTATTTCTCACGCTCCACTGCACATTTTCTTGGTGCGGCGGAGGATAGTTTGCTGCTATTTTTAGTGCTGCTGTCACCTATCAGCCGAAATTTCCATATACGAGTATTCAACAGTTGCGTTAATGAATATCTTAAAAAAATATTACTTTCATGTTGCTTCAGTGGTTTTTCCATGAAAAGTATAATACATATAATATATATAATTGGCTCATAATTTTTGCGCTTGTTTGCCTAACTCTTGCTGGAATTTCTATGTCCGTTGGGCGGTTTCATAGGTTTTGTTTTTTTTTTTTGGTTTTTTATCATATAAAATTGAACAAATTGAGGGCGACCACAAAGAAATGGCAGAGCTGCGCAATGATGTATGCGCACTAAAGGAGGAAATGGAAAACAAAAGCGTTGAAACTGATGTTGTTATCAGCGGCATTCCGCAAGTGCCAGACGAAAAGGTAGGGGAAGTTTTCAATAAAATCTGTCAAGTTATGCAGCTGAATCCTCTCCCATATCGATCGGCTTTTCGTGTTCGCAACAGCAAAGCGAAAAATACACCGCTGATTGTTAAACTAGTCTCCTCCCATGATCGCTCCCTGTTATTTGCTGCCGCTGCCAAGTTTTTCAAATTAAACAAAAGAGGTATTGAGCTAAGTGATATTGGGCGCCAATCCGAAGGAACAATACATCTAAATGAATCTCTCACCAGGCGTACGCGTGCGGTGATGCAATTCGCCACTCAACTGAAAAGGCAAAAGTGTGTAACATCTGCCTTCTCTTTTAAGGGACAGGTGTTTGTTCGTGTGCGGCCAAATGAAGCCGCGGTTAAAGTAGTCAGCATAGATGAAATTAAAGCGTTAACTGCTGACAGCAAATGACTAGTTTCTAAGATTTATTGTAATGTTCTTTGTATTTTTTCCTTTTCTTATATCTTGATTCGCTTTACCTTTCTCTTTTCTTACCTTACCCCTTTATCCATTCTGAGTGCTATGTATGTATATGTGGTTATTATTTGTCATCGCCCCCTGTGTGCAGCATTTATTGCTCTGCATTGTTTATATGAACAGTAAAAAATATGGTGGCTCCAAAGACGGCACCTATAATTTGATCCGGCTCATTGGCAATCAAAAACGCGGTCTAAGAGTATGCCATCTTAATGCTCAAAGCCTCCAACCTAAAATTGACGAATTTAGATACATATTTGAATGCTCCAATGTTGATGTTGTATGTGTATCTGAGACTTGGTTCTCTTCGTGTCATATTGATAACTTAATATGTATTAGTGGCTATAAAGTGTTTCGTCTAGACAGAATCGGGAATGGTGGTGGTGTCGCTATATATGTAAAATCTGGCATTTCGTGTAAACTTAAATGTAAATCTGAACCTTTAGAAAGTGTTGAGTATATTTTCGTCGAGCTGGCATCTAAAACAAATACAATTTTAGTTGGATGTGTATATAGACCTAATCGCCAGATTGCATATTCCAATTTCGTTGATTTTGTTGAAAATCTGAGTTTAAACTATAGTGACATTATTATAACTGGTGATTTTAACAGTAACTTACTAACGGAAACCAAATTCTCGCTCTCGATGGAAAATCTCGGTCTGTACTCGGTGAACAATACGATACCTACCCATTTTACGCAAACTAACAACACCCTATTAGACGTATTCTTTGTAAATGAAATGACTAAAGTAATTCTCTATGACCAACTATCTGTACCAAACTTCTCAAAGCATGATTTAATTTTTCTTATTTACGATTTTACTTTTACGTATGATACGTTTCAATATACATATCGCGACTTCATGCATATTAATTATAACCATCTTGAGTTAGCTGTGGACGCTGTCGACTGGAAATCTGTTCAAAATTTGGTTTCGGCGGAAGAACAGATATGCTTTCTACAAAAAAACATCAGCACACTTTTTGTACCGCTTGTTACTAGAACAAACATAGTGAGGAGCAAGCCATGGTTCAATAATGACATTAAGAAATCAATTGACAAGCGAAATAAGGCGTATAATAGATGGAAACAATCCAAGTCGGAAAATAACTATCTAGACTACAAGATCCTAAGAAGAGAAGTTACCAAGGCCATTAAGGCACAAAAATCTAAATTCTATGAACAAAAATTTAGCTCTGCCGTAGGTTCTAGGCAAACATGGAATCATATTCGCGAAATCGGCATTGGTAATAGAAACATTCCGGGCAATGAATCCCTTAATGTGAATGAGCTTAATGAAAAATTTGTCCAAGTGCCCGCTGGTAGTAATAATAATATCTGTTATGATCGTTATAATGTTGGTAAAACTGTCTCTGTGCCTGGTTTCTGTTTTAAATGTATTGATGAATGTGATGTTGTCCAATCTATACTGAGTGTTAAATCTAATGCTGTTGGTCTTGATGATGTGCATCCAATATTTGTTAAGTGTTTACTGCCAAAAATTTTAACTTTTATCACCTATGCATTTAATACTATTCTGACTACGTCTTCATTTCCAAACTGCTGGAAAATGGCCAAAATCATTCCGGTTAAAAAGCCCAATGGTGAATATCGGCCCATTGCGATACTTCCTTATTTATCTAAGGTACTGGAAAAAATTATGAGCAAGCAAATCAACCACTTTATATCAAAGAACTCCTTGATGACCCCGCACCAATCAGGCTTTACTACAAATAGAAGTTGTATTACAGCGCTCATTAAAGTCTCGGACGATATTCGGCTAAATATTGACAAAAATCACGTAACATTTTTAACTCTTCTTGACCACTCAAAAGCTTTTGACACCGTTGACCACAAATTAATGTGCTTAAAACTTGACAGCCTATTCAACTTTTCAACATCGGCAGTAAACCTAGTAAAGTCTTATCTTGTTCACCGTTCGCAATCCGTAAGTGTACGTGACAGTGTGTCTAACCCGTTGCCTATTTCTAAAGGTGTTCCGCAAGGATCAATTCTTGGTCCTCTACTGTTCACGTTGTACATTAATGACCTTCCAACTGTTTTGAAATATAGTAATATTCATGTTTACGCAGATGACGTCCAACTGTATCTTTGTTGTCCCCTAGTATCTGTCAATGCATGTATTACTAACCTCAACACAGACTTATATTGCTTGAATCAGTGGGCGTCTGACAATGGCTTGGCGCTTAATCCAAGCAAGTCCCAGTGCATTGTTATCTACAAGAAATATTTAAACCTTGACGGCTATAACGAGGTAAAACTCAACAATTCTGTGATAAAATACGTGGACACAGCAAAAAACCTAGGAATAGTTTTCAATAGAACTTTGACGTGGAACAACCATATTCTTAGCACTATTGGCAAAGTGTATGGCATGCTTCGGACTCTGTGGGGTATTCAGTACTTTACGCCGTTAAAAATACGACTTTTACTAGCCAAAACGTATCTTTTACCTACGTTATTATATGGTTGTGAATTGTTTGCAAATTGTGATAGTATATGTAGTAGGAAACTTAATGTTCTGTACAATAATATCGCGCGATATATTTTTGGTATTAAACGTTATGAGCACATTTCTGAATTCGCGTTAAAAATCTTTTCTATAACTTTTGATGACATACTCAAAGTCAGGTGCTTAACGTTATTGCATAAAGTCATGACAACTAAGGAGCCGAGTTATCTGAAGGAACGACTGTCATGGACCAGATCTTCCCGGTTTCCGACTATTTCGTCTTTGAAATCGAGTTGCCTGACCTCTGAACGTCAATTCCTTGTGTACTCGGTCCGTCTTTGGAATTGTTTACCACCAGCGATTAGGAATAATAAAACCACGCTGCGATTCAAAGGTGAACTCATGTGTCACTTTACTAAATAATTGATATGGATACCATTAACTCTTCTTTTTGAATCTATTGATCTCTTCTGTCCCTTTTTTCTTCTACTAAACCTTCTTACTAATCTTATTATATCTTCTATCTTAATATCTATTTAAATTCATATACTTGTATTTTTTGTTAAGTCTAAATCTAAGTCTAAATTTAAGAAAAATTTTATGTTATAATTAGGTATCTACGAGTACATGCACTGTAATTTAAAACCTCTGGTTGTTGTGCATGTACCTTAATAATCAAATAAATAAATAAAATAAAAATTTTTCAAAACTTGTTTTTACAACTTGTTGTACAAAGTTATACTTTTGATTTTTCCAGAATGAATAAAAATAAAATATATTTACATATAATAAAAAAATAAACAAAACAAAAATAAGAATTTTAAAAAATAGATTAATTGACAAATTTATTGAGCTCGAGGGCAGTCTAATGAAGATTTTATTTGTTTGAAGTTGGTTTGTTTAAGCAAGATGGAATAAACACAAGAGTCCACTCGGCTAGCGTAGCACAATATATAGCGTATTGGCTCGCAACTCCGAGTTCCCGGCTTCAAAGCCTGGGAGAAGTGGTTATGAAAAATATATTTAAATAATTTAATAAAAAGAAGTCTGATGGGGTAATGTAGTGATTTCCAAAATAGTACTTTAACTTCTACCATATAAAAACTGTTGTTGTTTTTCCAAATAAAATCTTCATTAAACTGGCCTCGAGCTCAATAAATTTGTCAATTAATCTACATTTATAAGGGCAATAAATAACAAAAAATTATATTTAAAAAAATATAGAATTTATTGTGTTTGAAAAATTTCTTATATGAATAGTTTTTTAGTTTGTTATTGTTTGGCCATTTAACTATTTTTTTTTTCTCATAAAACCAAATGGTCTTAAAGCTCAAAAATTTAAATTTTTTTTTAATTTGTTGTAAATGCTTCCGAAAAATCTGTTTTGTTAACAAATCTGTTTCAACATTGTGCCATTTTGAGTGCCTCTTTTTGTTTTGACAAAAGATAATTGAAACTATTAAAAAAAACAGTATGTATTTTAAAGACCGTTACATCTCTCAAAATTTCGTATATATTTTGTTAAATAATAAGCTAAATTTTTACAAAAGAAAAATCACATAAATAAAGCCATTTATTACATTTAAACACAAATAATTAAAATATAGTGGCCATAAAAACCAAAACGTGAAAGTTATATTAAAAAATTCGTATTTAAATAAAAATATAAAAAATGAGTAAAAAACTTTATGAACAAAAGAAATTTCATACCCGAAAAATGCTAGCAATGCTTAGAAAAATTTAAAATTTAAAATTTTAATTGTTTTAAACGTTCGATAAAAATATAAAATTTGAAAACATACAGTACCCAAATAATTTCGATATAAAACTTTTTTTTTAAATTTTTTAATTTTGCAAAATATCAAACTTTTAGTATTTTTTTAATTGTATACTCTTTTGCCTGTGTAAGGCGCAAAATGCCGAATTTAGCATTAGTATATCCTTTATACGAAAATATATTACAAATAAAAAAAAAATTAATAAAAAAATGCGCAAAAAATCCATTCAATTTACGCTGTCATGATGAAACAAGTCAAAAAATAAATAAAAAGTAATAAACAACTTGTAATTACTTGCACATGCCTGTCTGACAGGCGTTTCAATGCAATTGTCACACCTGAGTTACTAATTTTTTTCATTTACATTTTCAATATGTAAAATAATAAATCCCTTAACTGTCAACAAACAAGTGACAAAATGTATTTAGTTCAAATATGAAAGTACACTTTAAGGCACGCACACGCACACTCAAGCTCACACTCAACTTTATTCTGCAAGCCAAAACAAGTGAAATAAATATTTCGGCCGGTGCGTATGAGTAACTTCGTTTACAATTAACTTTGCACACAAATATATTTTTATGCACATAAAATGGTGCCACTCACCG
The DNA here is from genome assembly GCA_963971545.1 of Philophylla caesio. Taxonomy (NCBI): domain Eukaryota; kingdom Metazoa; phylum Arthropoda; class Insecta; order Diptera; family Tephritidae; genus Philophylla; species Philophylla caesio. Next base: position 20,199,723 of record OZ020608.1, on the reverse strand, counting down.
CAATGATACACATGAGTGAGCGACATTTTTGGCCGGCAGTCAGACAAATTTGTCGCTTGAAATATGAATTAATGCTGGAAAATTCAGTTAACCATCTGCCATTAAAGCTGGCAGTTGAACTTTTCTAAACATTTACATAATTATCAGTTTGCTGGGTGTTGTAAGTGCGCTGGATATTATTGCAAATTAATTTGGTCTTGTTTAAGTTACAAATGTTTGTTATAATTACAAGTAGCATATTTGTAAAATAACATTGCAAATGATATTAGCTCCTGTGATAGATGACATATGAATTACAAGGATAAGGAAATTTTTGATGAATTTGAAAATATTCTGATCGTATAGGTAAATTCTTTATTAATTATAAAAAGAGAGATTACACCTGAAACTTTTTTTAATTGATTTCTTAATTGCTGCCTTATCCTGATAATTTGCAAGGCTTAGTTGTTAAACGAAGTGTGGTAAGGAGAGGTGAGATAAAGTGAAGTTAGGTGAGATGAAGAGCCTTTAGGTGTGTGGAGATTATATCGTTTGGGTAATTCAAGAGTGGTAATCTAAGGAACGGTGAGTTTATGTGTGGTGAGTACAGTTATTTTAAGTTTCAATGTACCGTTTTAAGATGCGAAAAGTTCAGTCGTGCTGAGTTAAGATGTGCTGAGTTAAGATGTGATGAGTTTATGTGTGGTGAGTACAGTTATTTTAAGATTCAATGTACCGTTTTAAGATGCGAAAAGTTCAGTCGTCCTGAGTTAAGATGTGCTGAGTTAAGATGTGATGAGTTTAAGTGTGGTGAATTCAGTTGTGGTGAGTTTAGACCTTGAGAGTTTTTCGAAGGTGATTAAAAGTGTGGTAAGTTAAACTGTGGTGAGTTTAAGTATGCGAAGTTAAGATATTGTGAGTTGAGATAATTCGAGTTTCGATAAACCGACTTAAGATGTGATGAATTTAGATGTGCTAAGTTAAGCAGTAATGAGTTTAACTGTGGTGAGTTCAGATATCATGAGTTTAGATCTTGGAAAGTTGTATGTAGTGAATTACAGTCTGGTAAGTGAAACTGTGTTGAGTTTAAATCTTGGGGGGGAGGGGGTTTAATATGGTGAATGAAAGTGAGGTAAGTTGAATTGTTTTCAGCTCATTGGAGGTTTTATATGGTGAATAAAAGTTAAATCGTCGTACAAAATTTATTTTAAATTCAAATCAAAACAGACAAACAACCGACTAAGGCTTGTCACATCTGAGTTGTAATGCCTAAAAATTATTGGAAAATAGTTTGTGTTGTTACAAAAACAACTAAAACTTAACTGAACGCTGTGACTAGGCATAATGTTTTTTTTAAGTGATTGATATTCAATCAACTACACTTTCTTTGGTACTACTTACAATGATAAATGTTTTTCGATTTTTTCTCTCATCTTAAACATAGTCAGAGTAATAAAAAAATATTTATGTATATTAATACATGACGGAAGACGTGGAAGTTTCTAGAGCATTTTTTGTCTAAACTTTTAAACAACACGCTCATCATTGTCGTCACTATCAACAGCGGCAGCATCAGTAGTCGAATTTTGCTTAGCAACAAACAGAAAATGGAGGCCAGACCTTCAACTTATTTCCTGCCTGCTATGCTTCTGCAAATAGATGTGTGTGTGTCTGTAGTTTTTCAAGACGGCACGCCGCTGGAGGTGAGTGTGCCAAGTATTTGGCATTGTTTCGGCAAGTAGTAAAATAGCCGAAGCGTCTGCCTGTCTGGCGATGATTTTGTCTGCCAACATGTCTGCTTATGTACATACAACAAAATGTATTTAGTAAAAAAAAAAAAGCAGCAGTTCTTATATAAACGCGTACATAAAATAAATAATAACATTAAATGCTAGTATATTTGTGTAACAAAACAAGTCTCCAGATACGCGTCTTTGTGACTTAACAATAATTCCTACACTCACTTGCTGCTTGTGTAATATTTCTATGTGTGTGTGGGACTTTCCTGAATTTTTCTAGTTACTTTTGACTGATGACAAGCTGAGAATAAAAATATAAAAAATAAATATCATTTTTGATATACTTGTACGAGTGCATAAGCCAGCAAAATGAGAAAAAACCGAAATAATTCCAGCAAACAATAGGGACCCAAAAGACTACTTACTGTCAAAGAGAAAGACCGATTGTCGGTTGAGTGAATTAGACTGGCATACAGCCGTTAGCATGAAGTGGTTTTTAAAATGCCTAAAAGCACGCATACACGTGGCTAAGTCATAAAAATAAGTTACCCTGTAGGAAAATTTTAAATTGTAGTTTAGAATCGGTGGATCGTTGCAGACCTCTAAACGGCGATTTGCAAAGAAATTGCAGAATTGTTAAAAAAACATTTCTGCTAATGATTTTTTCCCGAAAGAGACACTGCGGGTGTTAAAGTTAAAGCTTAACACTTAAAACTTGCTGCAAGGCTTCATAGTTATTCAAAAGTGAATCTTCGTCATGAAACAATAAAGTCACTGAACAGGTGATGTAATTTCAAGTTTAGAGCAGAGATTCGCAACAAGTGGCTCATAAGTGGCTCACGCAAATTGTGATTTTAATTAATCTGAAAATAATAAAACTATGATATTTAATATCATCCCGAAATCTAATGGAAAAATTGCGATGTTTGATTGAATGAACTGAATTTTTAAAACAATTTATCTCAAAAAATTTCAAAAATATTTTTAACAAATTATTCTACTCAGACATTATTTTCTATTTTTCTAAAAATCTTCGAAAAATTATATTTTAAAATTAATCCAAAACTCAACGTATTACATTCGACTAACAAAAGGCATTATATATATAAACATATGTACATATGTACTCCAGATGTTTTTTCTCAACTTGAGAATAATTATTATTTTTTTTTCATATCAAACTACATATATGCTATTTTTTTGCAAATGCTTTTTATCTCAAAATAAGTTAAATTTTGACTTGAAAATAACGTGAAAGACTGAAGAATATATGTAGCTCTCAACTCAGCGACATTTTAAACGCAGTTTACGGTAATCGTGGATAACGGTAGGTCCAAAAATTTTATTTAATAGTGCTTCGCTTCGTTGACAGATTTGAGTAGAGGAAACGAGTTGATAATTTCTATTGAAACACTGATATTGTATCGCCTGCCTAAGTAAGAATTTAAAATTAAGCATTAATAGCCGATTGTTATTTCCTCCCTGCCCTCAACATCCACTCTGACTTCCTCTCTTTTTAATTATTTTACATTATTGCCTTAACATTTGAAAATACTATCCTTTCCAAAGCGCTCAAAACATTTTTATTCGAATTTTTTTCACTTCACAACCAAAAATGTCTTCCATTAGCCCTCAGTGCTTTCTGCCAGGGCTTGCTATGTGTTGAGTAGATACAAATTTTTAAATTTTTCTGGGTATTTAAACACCCAGCAAACATAAGTTTATTCTTTTCTCACCACAGGGTATACTTTTAGGCGCATTTCAACGCCGTTTTATTGCTCATTCTAAGGCATAATGACACAAGCAGACACGTCTTTCACTGTGCAATACACAAAGCTATCTACACACACATGCACACAAATACAAATTTAATATGAAAAAAAATAAAAAAATAAAAAAACTCGCTGCTGTGGGAATTTTTATTCTCTTCTCTGTTTACTATTTTATTTTATATTCGCTCGCTCGTTTGCTATTTTTATTCAAATTTGTTCATATGTTTATAATTTTTTACTTATACATACATACATATGCGGTGCTTGGGGGGGGGGGCGTCGTATAGTGGCGTTTGCATATTCAATGCATCGAAATCTTTACAATATTGTTCTATACGATAAAGCTCTTATGCTTATTTCATGGCATACATATGTACATGTGAACTTGTATGATGCCAAATTGTGCAAATGCAAGTATTTAAGTACACTTACACATGACGGTTTGTGTGTTTGTGTGTGTGCGTGGCCGAGTGCAAGTGGCTGTGTATGCTGCCAATCAGCTTAACCTGCCTTATAGGCTTTGAGGAGTCAATCAAGCGTGTCCTTTGCCTACTTTTTACATTTCTATTCATAGCGTTGTTGGTAGCACTTATATATTTCAAGCCAAAGAGGCATTTCAATGCTTATCAGTTGAAAGTACACTGTGAGAAAAATGTGTAAGCAAACGAAAATTAATTTTTGCTAGTAATATTATTAGGCACTGCGTTCCTGCAGGCTGCTGAAGCTTTTCGGAAAACTCATTCACCTATTTAAATTATTAAATACTACTCTACTGAAGAATGGGATGTTAAACTAAAATTATGACGAGTAAGCTCACACTGACGGGGTCCCAGAGTAGCACAATGAATGGCATACATTAGATACGCTACCTTTGAATATCCAATAAAGAGCTCTTGACCTAGAGCGACAAGAGAAACTGCGACTACTCGACGAGTAGTTGTCGCTCTTAAAGTAAGCTTCCCAAAACTGAACCGTGTTTTCTTAAAGGGAATACCTACTCCTGCGAGGAAAGTTAACCAGTCAAGAAGAAGACTCGATATGGGGGCAGATGATAAGAGAGAAGACGATTTAGGTCATTAATTCAATCAATATCGAAACCCATAAGATCTCGTTTATAGCATATGGTCAACACATTTCGGAGTAGATGGCTTAAAGACTGACGAAAAAGGAATTTACCATCTCTTGCAATCGTTCAAAATACTTAATGGAGGCTTCGAAACTCCGCGGCTAGGGTGAATAGCCGTCGCACTTAAGCTAAGCGTCCATAAACTCCATCGAGTTTGCTTAAAAGGCATACCTTCCTCAAAGAGATACTCAATTGAGCGAGGTGGATTGTCTTTTAGTAATTCGCAAAAGATTGAGTCAAATGAAAGAGTGACTAGATGCACAAAGAAAAAATCGACGTTCTATAAAGTTCACCTGGAGATAAGCGCTGGGGCTCTAACAAAAAAAATTGATATAAACCTCCCGGCTCGATCTCAGGCTTAAATTTTTAGAGCACAAATACAGCACGCGGCGAAAAAGGCGTACAAGAAAGTATTCTTTCAAAGTAGACTAGTCAAAAATGAAATGCGAGGTTGAAGCTGAAGATTTTATTGATCTCAGATCATGTTCAATCTTTATTGCCACATATACGTGGACGATCATACGAGGTTGTAAGGATGTTTATGCTCTGGTAAAAATATCTTTCGGTGGACAATGGCCTATCTTCGTAGAGAAGAGACGCAACGAGCGGAGGGGTTTTTTGGTATCGGCTTCAATGAACAAGCGATTGTAAAAAAAGGGAAGCAAAAAAGTTGAAATTTTCAAAATCATACTTTAGTTTACTATATTAAAAAAAACTAGTCGGAGGGCTTAAGGCTGAAAATAATAAATTGATATTTTGGTTCGTAAAGTAGGACGGGATTGCCAATCATAAAAATAAAATGAAAACCAGCTACCTTGATCGCTGAATACAAGAAGAAAAAAACGTTGTAGTTGGAGATGAATTTTTAATATGAATAATTCCGTTCGATAGTCTTCTTGTATGAATATTTCTGTACTTTTGTCGACTGAATTCTGCACTCTTGACTTTTCACCTTTAACAACCTATAGTCGTCGCTCAGGCATTTAAACACTGAATATTTAAATAAGCTATAAAGTAAAATCATTTTTAAATTCCATTAAACTTAAGATAACTTTTAATTTTAAGAATTAGCATATTGATAATTTCTTTACTTTTTAAAGTCAATACAAAATAATTATAAAAGTACTTATAACCGTAAACGGTCATTGGCTAAACCGATTTTCTATTTCAGTAATAATTCCATTTCAACGGTACTACTCGGCTTTTTTGAAGAAAATCACAACGATCGGTTAATTAGATGGTGAGTAACACATTTTGTAATAGAATCTGAGAAGAAAATTAAAAATTTGAATTATCTCTCAAGTTGAAAAATATCAAATTTTCTTGAATTTTCATGTCTGTGTTGGCATAAAGTGTACGACAAAATAATATGAAGTGCCCTATTTTTTTACGATTTTTTTTTAGAACATATTCTAATATACAAATTTGAGTTCGCCAACATTTACCTTAGACTTTTTATTGTAAGAACGATGTTTTGCAGCTTTTTCCATATACAAAATTTAAACATGCCCTGCCTTTAAATTTATTTTCTTTTTTCGATTTTTCCGTTACTTTTAAGAATTTTTTTTCGGTACATTCTCGGTACTTTTTCGGTACATTTTTCATTTTTATAAGATGCTTTTCCAGTAATTTTTCGCTACTTATTTTGTAATTTTTTTCGGTACATGTTTGTGTACTTATTTGGTACTTTTCGATACTTTCCTCTTTAGTATGCGTTTTTTGTATAGATTTTCGGTAATTTTATTGTACTTTTTCGGCATATTACCGGTCATTTTGTGAGCTTTTCAATAATTTTTCAGTGCTATTTTTGTACAATTTTTTTATTATTTTTCCACTGAATTTACCGTAAAAAAAAGTTTCGACTAATTTTCAGTACTTGGCGGTAATTTTGCCATCATTTTTTGATCCCTTGTTTTTTTGACACATTTCTGGTGATTTTCCGGTACTTTTTCGGTATATTCCCTGTCATTTTTCTGAGCTATTGGGTGTAATTTTAGTACAATTTTTTTTGTTTTTTCCGCAGCATTTTCGGTAAAAATATTTCAATTAATTTTCAGTACTTTTCGGGTAGTTTTCTAGGTATTTTTTTGGTACATTTCTGTTATATTCAGTATTTCAACAGTAGCTTTTCAGTGCTCTTTCGATAGTTATTTAGAATAATTTCGTTACTTTTTTGCTTTTCGGTACATTTTAAGTACTTTTCCATTAATATTACATAATACTCTCTCGTTAATTAGTAACTACGTTTATATTTAAAAGTTTTGCTGAATTTCTTTAAGCGGCAATTCCTCTTCCGGTAAATTTTCGTTACTTCTCCTTGTACTTTTTTGAAACTTTTTGGTACGTTTTTGATACTTTTTAGGTAATTTTTCGATAGATTTTAGTACAAGTATTTTTGTGCATTTTTGGATTTTTTTCATTACTTTTTTAACATTATTTCGTTATTCTTCGGTTACTATTTAAGTACTTTTGTCTATGAGCTGGATTTTGTGGTTACAGCAGCTCTTTAAACGTAAACATTTTCGGTAAAATTAAGAATTTGTTTAATTCGTCACCGCAACTGTTGCCAAAAATGTATTTCTGATTGTATCAAAACCGTTTCTAAATCAATTCCTATAAACAAATATTACTTTTTCGTAATAAGAGAAAATTTAATTATTTTTAGAAAACGACAACTTTTTTAAAAATTTCTTAAACAGTAGATAAGTATGATACAATCTAACTAAAAACGTATTTTTTAATTTTTAATTTTTTTTATGGTCGAATAAGTTTTTTGACTTATGTTTATTACTTAGTATTTGACAAACTCATTTTTTACCTAATTATTGTTTATTTATAAAATTTTATTTTATTTTTATTTCCCCTAAAATTTTTTTTTTTTAATTTTTTTTTATAATTTATCAGTGTGTCCTTAATTATTTTAATATCAAAATTTCAACCAATTCGTACTTCTACTCTATCTCTGCCCATCCTTTGTATGGAAACGGGTCATTTAGGCGTTTTGCTGTAATTTTTATGGATATAAAACCACAAAGCACGCTTGCCGTATTTTTTACACTTGCATAGTTGCAAACATTTTTAGTATTCTCTAAGAAATAAATTAAAAAAAAAATATTAAAAAAAAAAAATAATTTCGTTGCGCAGTCGGTAGGATTCGAACCTACGCTCCCAGAGGGAATCTGATTTCTAGTCAGACGCCTTAACCGCTCGGCCACGACTGCTTTCTTAATCAAGTTGACTAACTCGGCGTCACAGCGTCGCGGTGGCTAAGTGAACACACGCAATAATGTACATAAATATATAAAACACATATGTATGTATGTAAATACTTGAATTTAAATTAAGCGATTTTAAAATAGGAAGTCAATAAATTTTTCGTCAATATTCGAAATATGTGCACAGTTAAATAAATAAGGGGTGTTTTTTTTAGATGTGTGGTTTTCAATGAGGCAATACTTTTTTCGGAGTTGTTCTTTTTGACAGCTGTTACTTGATTTATACTCAGTTTGCTTTGCCATTTCAAGACACCTTGAAAGAGAATATTCTGTGCGTTGTTGCTGACATACATATGTCAGGCTCCAATTGCTGCAAAAAGTGGTCGAAAATTGGGCCTCTCGTTTGGAATTTATTCAAGCTAACCGCGGCGGTCAATTGCTCGCAATCATTTTAAAACATAATGGTAAACACTTATCTTTATAATAAATAGAGCTAAATTCTTGGCCATAGCATTAAATTATATGCGTTTTATTTCTTCTTAAAAACCGCATGTCGTGAAAATGAATATCAATAAATACATATATTCGTACCGCTTATCATGATTATATGAAAGGCATCTAGATATTGAATTGTTTTGACTATTTTATTTACTTTTATTTAGTATGTTATGTTTTTCAATAAATATATTGTTTGTTTATCATACAAATTTCAAATTAAAAAAAATATTATTAATGGCATATGGAGTTTCGAAACCCATTCAATCTTGTAAAATGAAGTACAAGTGACAGTGGCTAAATAATACCGTTGATTTTTGATTTTTTTTTACAGACATTTTTTCATATATTTTCCATAAAACATATTACGCACATGCATATGAAAAAAATTCTAATAAGTTGTGTGAAAAAATTTAGAAATTTTTATGAAAGTTTTTTAACTAACAGGGTTCGGTTCATATTAACTAGTCAAATCATTCGTTTGCAAGAGCAGCTTTCTAGAAATCAAATTAAAATATTTAATTTTTTCTATGGAAATTTAAGTAAAGTGTATTTAAAATAAAAACTGCGAAAATCAAATAAGTTGTTTTGAAAAAACTTCACAGATTTATGTGTCGATATTTATTGGTTTTTTAATTTGAGAAATTTGTCTGCTTAACGTTGCAAATAAATTATTTTGCCATGGTAATTTGTATGAACACTTGCGTGCAAAACTATTATATCACTCCGTTTGACAACAAATTTTGTATCTTATGTTTTTTTAACTGTTTCAATATGTTAAAAAATTGCGTTAAAAATCTCAAGTTGTTCAAATTAACCTTTCAAATATTGTACATTATAAAAAAATTTAATTTTCTTTTTTATAATGTCAAATATCGATTTAAGCCGATTTATTCCTTATTCAATTTTAATTTGACCAGAAAAACAGAAGCATGAATTCGCGACATTCAATAAGTTTTTCAATTTTTTTAATTCAAAATTTTTTCAAAGTTTACTTATTGGTAGTGTAATAATATTCGCACAAAACTTCTGTTGCGCATTTTCTAGGTAGATAATGCACAACAACGTCTGAAAAAAATTTAACAAAATGTTTCACAATTTTGAAGTCACTTGAAACTTGCGTAACCTTCTCAAAACTATGTTTCATGTATGTATTTTTTTTAATTTTAATTTAAAAATTTGCAATTTAAAAAAAAAATATAAATAATTTTGATATGATATATATTTACATAGATTGTGGTTAAGTTTCAATTGATTTAAAATTTGTGAAGAATTTTTTGTATTAAAAATATGTGATATATGTACATATGTACATACATATGTATCACTTTTTTTCAAGAATTATATTTTCCAAAAATTCAAGAAAATTGATTTTGAAAAAAAAAATTTACTTAATATTGGTATTTATTTGTTGATTGTTTCAAGTTTTCAACAAAGTTGTAAACTTTATGATTTCTGTTTAAATCAAAAATATTTTTTATTAAAAAAATTATAAATAAAAACAAAATAAGTTAAATAAAATAAAAAAAACTGTGTGGTAAAAATTTATATAGAAGGGGTTATAATATAACTCAGTATCAACAAGACTTTTATAAAAATTCGAATAATAAAATTTTACTTCTTTTACATAAAATTCACACTTGAATTTGTTCGATCGTTGTTATAAAATAAAACACATTTTTATGAAAACAAAATTTAATGAAAATACTAAAAATATTAAATAATATTTTTTGTATATATTTTAAATTTATTTACTTGTTTTTAATTTGTTAAAAGCCTGTACATTATATTAAAATATTTTTTTTTATGGAATGAGCTATAAATAAAATTTATAAAAAACAAATTAAATTAGTTAAAAACCACTAGTAAAAAAAATACTAAAATAGTTGCTTAAGGCTCCTTTATAGGTCTTTCTCCCTTGGATATAGAGTAAAAACTTGTAAATATGTCAAAACACACTTTTTTATCAAGATTTTCAGAAAGACCAATATTTCTGATTAATAATTAATACAGTTTTAAATTAAAGCAACAAAATACTTGGTGTTGCTTTTAGTCAGAAAATTTGTGGCATTTGCGTAAACAAATCTTTTTTTAAAAGCTTCATCATCCGAATTTTGAAATTCGCTAACAGAAAACTTGAATTTTTTCCTTTCAAAATATCCTCGTGCCTGGTGCTACTATTATTTTGCACACAAGTGTGCTTATACTATATAAATTGTCACACGTACATACCTGCAATCAACTTCAATTGCCCAATAAATGTCAAACAATAGTTTGATTTGAATGTGTGTCTAACTAACACTAACACTTATGTACGTACATACATACATACAAACATTTTTAACAAATATATTGGCAAATTTCTAGACATTTGCCCAATTGATTGCTAACTCAAAGTACTTGCGATTATCTTGCTAATGCGATTGCCTAAGCTGATAAGCCAATAAAGTACGCGCAAATAACATAAAAAAAACAACAACAACAAGCAAGACTATCTATTATTGTTCTTATTCGGATTTGTGCGTCAAAATAAAGTTGAAACACCTACAGCTACAGACAAACATAGACACCTACATACATACATACATAGGTTGGGCGGACTCGAAGAACACCGCGGTGGAGAGCATTGAGTGACGGCGTCAATACTTCATTGAGTGTTGGAGAAAAATGTTAGGTGATTCCTAAATATAACTTATTTATTTATAAGAAGAAGAGGAAAAAAAAATAATTAAACAAAAGCGCAAATATTGTAAATCATAGAATGTGAAATGTACAAGGCACTTCTTAAATTCAGTAAAGATTAAATAGCAATGACAGTTTTATCCCGGTGATGAAATCGTTTAAGCTAGTCTAAAATACTTTTTTTTTCATTGAATTAAAGAGAATTTTCAATTAAAAACAGATAAACTCAAGTTACAAACTTTTTAAATGATCTATAACAATTTAACAAATATTAATTATAGGTACAAATATTGTCAAACATTTTTTTTTGAATTTTTAGATAATGCAGTTTAGTAGCCAATGCCATTTTAGTACAATAAAAAGCAAAAGTCAAGTCGTTGAAAACTTGCATTGCTTTTTGAGAATTTTTAACTATCGAAACTTTTGCGTAATTCATCCAGTGACCCAGAATAATATTTATTTGACAGCAGAGCTTCAGAAAAAAACATAAAAATCTTCCTTAGAATTATTAAAGTCAATTATTAACAAGCATTTGGAATGAGGGCAAGTCATCGATAACTTTAATTAGAAGAACTGTTTTAGATTTGTACATACAAACAAATGTATTAAAAAAAAAAAATTATAATAATAATAATTATGAGGGTGAACCGCAGAACCATTTTGAGATCAGTTCGGGCACTTTCGGAACATTTTAGGTACTTAGAAGGTACTTTTTCGGTACATTTAAGGTACATTTTTAAGATTATTTCGGTACAGTTTCGGTAAATTTGAGTTATATATTAAGTACTTATTCGGTATAAATTAGGTACATTTTATACATATATTCGGTACCCTTTCTTTACTTTTTCGGTACACATTAGGAAATTTTCCGGTACTTTTCATGTACATTTTTGATATTACAGTGCACTCGCGATAACTCGAACTAATAAAAACCAGACTTATACAAATTTACGAATTGTTCTAGTTTTCGAATGTCATTTACTTTTATTTTATTTAATCGTTTTATCAGCTTTTTTACATATACATAATTATTTAATTTTTCTTCCAAAATTCAAGTACAGTTCTATGTTTTTAAAGGCCTGATATTGTATTATTTTTATAGCATTCTAAAATTTGTTTCTCATTTTTAGCAGTATTGTATTTTATGGAGAGAGTTGTGCCACTTTTAACATTTTTGAATCTTTAATTAATTTCAGCCTTTTTTGCTAAATTCAAAACATGTCCCATTATAAAAAAAAAAATAGTTTTTATCTTAATCGTTATTTTTAATTTTTTTTTCGATTCGGTGCTGAACGGTTTCAAGCTAGTATCGAACTAGCCCTAGGCGGTAGTTGTTCATGACCATTTCGAGATCAGTATGTACACTTTAGGCACATTTTACGTACATATTAAGTACTTTTTTATACATTTTAGTTACATATATTAGTACGGTGCATTTTCGTTAAATTTTAGATAGATATTAAGTACTTTTCGGTGCAATTTAAGTATCAAGCTAGTCCCGAAATAGTCCCCAACTTCGAGACGAGTAGTTTCAAAATAGTTTCAAAAAAAGTTAATTAAACTCAAATTGAATGGAGTACAAATTTGCTTACTTAAAAAACTTAAAAGCAATTTTTTTAACAAATTAAATATTTTGTATATACCTTTAATGCGAATTGTTTGCTTATTCTTAATTTTGTATAAAGTTGGGAAAATTTGGTTTTGCATCGTTTATGTTTGAAAATTTTCGAAATTTGTTAGCTCTCTTGCTAATGGAATTTTCTTAAATTTTATTAATTTAGTGCATATTTTATATTGCGGCAACTCTCTTAAAAATTGCGTTCGCAGAAAATCTTGCCCAAACAAAATTTGTTTGACACCTTTCTTGCTAGATTTCATTAAACTATTTAATGCAACTTTTTAAGATCACATTTGTCTAACTTTAAATTTATATTTAACCTTTTAAAAAGTTGGCAACTCTTTTGAAATAAAAAATGTTTAAACTGAAGGTTTCGTAAATTTCTTTCGCATTCTTTTGTACTTTTTAACGTTTAAGAGTAGTGGCAACTCTTTTTGAATTTTTTTTAAAAGCTTTTATAAATCTCTTCGATGGTCAGCCTTACAGCAAAATTTTAATTATTTAATTAAAGTTTAAACAGCTGACAACTCTTTTGTGGAAAAAATGTTTGTAATATAACTTACTAAAATTTTTATTTAACGCTTTTAAAAGTTGGCCACTCTTTAAAAAAAATGTTTAAACTGAAGGTTTCGTATACCTCTTTCGATTGTCAGCTTTCGCATTTTTCTTGTACTAAATTTTAGAAAATGTTTGAAAGCGGCAATTCTTTTGTAATTTTTCTTAAGCTTTTATAATTCTCCTTCGATTTTTAGCTTTACTGCAAAATTTTAATTCATAATTTGATTAAACTTTAAACAGCTGGCAACTCTTTTCTGGAAAAAATGTTAGTGATGGAACTTACTTTTTAAAATTTAATCATTCTTATTATTTTATTTTAATTCAGCATAACTATTCAAACAGCTGTTAACTCTGTTGCAGAGTGTTTTCTTAATTTAACTTGCTTGAATTGCGAGACACCTTATTAATAGGTGAGAGTACTTTTCCTTTAAAAAAAAAACTGTGTATAGTAAAAATCTTGCCCATTTAAGTGGTTGCTTGCTTTAATTTTTGTTCATTTAAAGAGATTTAATAAATTACTACTTGTGTGGTCTACATTGTATGAAAATTATAAATATTTTATAATAAATTTTTTATAAATTTTTCAACATTATGTTATCACATGAAATTTACACAACTTGCAGGTGTCAGGAAGTACACTACTTTGTAGCTGAGTGGATATATTTATATACTCGTACATAAAAATACAAACAATAATGTGTACTCATTTGTGCAATGTCAGCAGAAGCTCTCAAACATACTTACACACACACTTTCGTACATAAATGAATATATGTGTATGTATGTTTGTGTGCATACTCGTATTTTACATTTTATAGAGTAAAATAATTTGCCTGCCGACAACATTGTTTGCATTTTTTTCCATGTCCTTACTTTTCCTGTCTCTGTTTTTGTTAGTTAAATATTAATTTCGTATAAGCATTTTTGCATGTCAACATTTTCCGCCACCATTTGGTTGCATTTTAAACATTAAACACTGAAATTGGTGCCGGGAAAACCAACAATCTGGTGGCTGGCAGGTAAAAATAGCGATGGCCTGAATGATAAACAATTTTAATATTTATGAGTAATGCATTACAATTACAATTTAAATAAGTCAAATTAAATTTAAAATGTTATATGCCATTCATGTTATGAAATGGCATGAAAATATTTTAAAATAATTTATTTACTTGTAAAATAAAAACACAATTTGCATTTATGTTGCTTTTCTTCCAGCAGCGTGCTGTTGACTTTTATAATCGATTTTAAAATATATTTAAAAAAAATTGAATTCAACTACTTTGAGTTCTTTTTCAAACCAGTTTGCAAGTATTTTACCTTCTGCGAAGTTTTAACAACATTTAATTGTGCTTTCATATTTTTGAAAATTTTTAAAAGAAGGACAAAATATTATATGACCGTACTATGTAGACCGTAGGAAATAAATAAATAAAGAAATAAAAAAATAAAATAATGATGGAGAAATCGGCCATTTAATATGAAATATTTAATTAACAAAGTTAATTTAAATCACTTTCGATTGTCAGCTTTCGCATTATTTTTACTAAATTATTTTTAACGTTTAAGAGTAGTGGCAACTCTTTTTTAATTTTTTTTACTAAAGCTTTTATAAAATTACGATGGAGGAATCTACCATTCAATATGAAATAATTTAATAACTAAGTTTATTAAGTTTGATGAAAAATTATCGATCAAACTTAAAATAACTTATTTAATAAATATCAAAATATGCCGAATAAACTGTGTTTTCATTTTGTGCATTTTGGCTTTCTGTGCCCTTTGACCAATTTACAATTTTCCATTCTGCTTGATTATTTATAATTTCTTGAGTAATTTTAATATTTTTTATGAATTCAAATTTGGTCTTAATAAACGAATATTAAAAATAATCAACCAATTTTTATCTGGGACTAAAAATAACATTTATTTTGGAATTTTCAATTTCAATGAAGTCGAAAAGAATTTGCAAGTTTTATACTTAATATATCTGTGTGAAGCTTGAAAGCTTAAAGAACACAACTGCTATAAAAAAATTTATATATATTGACTTTTTTTTAATTTAAGTTCAATATATTTTTTTTAAATAAAAGTTAAAATTAGGTTTTTTTTATTTCACTATAAGCTTTCTATGTATCAAATTAAAAAATCTTAAGGTCGGAAAACAAAAAGTTTTAATTTTTATAGAAAATAAAACTAATATTTTATGTTTTATTTACACAGGAAAAATAAAAGCAAATTTATTATAAATAATTTTATTATTTTTTTAATTACAATGCTTTATAATTATTTGGGTATGCGAAATAAAAAATTACTAATTATTAAATAAATTAAGTTTATTAGAAATCTGTATAGCTATGTAGTTATCAATCTGCAACTGTTCTGTTAGCAATAGAGTGCTAAAACATAGCTGAAAATAATAAGTAAATCAGAAGTAAATAAACAATCTACAGTATTCACTAAAAATCAACAACAATGATCAAACAGTTGCAAAAAGTAGAAAGATATATTAAATAGTACCTGAATCTAAAATAAAAAATATTCGCATGTTTTATGCCAATTTTTTTAAACTTAAATAATCTAACTAAGTCTTTATTATGACTCATTATGATGACTACTTAACTTTGTTATGTGAAAATGAAAACTAATTAAAGGAAAATAAAAAAAAGAAGGAGGCTGTGTTAGAGACACGGCCATTAAGTTTAACGTAGAATACGCCATCCGATAAGACAGAAAACATATGTATAATGATAATTTATAATGATAAATAATACAAGCAAATGAATTTCTTTATTTGATAGTTACTTTTGATGATATACATAAGCTTATGATAGGAAAATAGGATAAAAATGTTTTTAAATTATCAATTAAATTTCTCGCAAAAACGAAGTCAATGGTAGTTATCAATAGTAAAGATAAATGATAAATAACAGACCCAAATCTATTTGATTATTTGAAAGTTACTTTTGAGAATATAGGCTTATGATAGGAAAAATAGTATAAATATGTTTTTAAATTAACATTTAAATTAACATTTAAATTTCTCGCAAAAACTAAGTCAATGGTTGTGTTATCAATAGTTGTGGGAGCATCATTTCGAATAAAATCCAAATTAAACGTATCGCTCATAAATTTCGCCAATCTAGTATTTGAAGTGATTTCTGTGTTAAAATCACCACCAATAAGCATCTGACATCTGTATCAACGGGGAAGATCACCATTGTTATTTTGCAGTAGTTGGCAGCGCTTTCTCTGCCTTTACTCTACTTAAATTTTCCCGCCTAAAATTATGCAATAAAATGAACGTCTATTCACACTCAACCAAACACCACAGACATATTTGTTTGGATGTGTTTATAAAATTTTCATTTGAGAAATTTAAATATTAGGAAGATATCAACCAATATGAAATGTATGTCAAACGAAAGCTAACATCTTCATTTGACTACAAAAAAAATTTTAAAAAAATTTATCTCGCCGTTTCCTTATAATTAAAGAAATAGAGATTACAACAATAACAATCTGACATGGGTGCCCATACCGTAAGGTAAGACGTATTCTACGCCAAAAAAAATGTTCACCATTTATAAAAAATAAATAAAATTAAAAATAAAATATGAAGAAGCAATTAAAAATAATTCCAAAAAAAGTTCATAAAAACGAAAAAAACAAGGCTGACCATCAGTCAAAATTTTAAAAATAAATTTAAATAGTCGCGATTAAAATATTTAAAATAATCTGTTTACATACATACATACATACATATACACATATATGTAAATAATCAGAAATATGGAAAAATAATTAAAAAGCATTGCATATTTTCATTATGACTTTAACTTAACCATGTCAAAAAAAATAATAAAGTAAACAAAAAATAATTAATTAAAAAACAGTTTTGATAATTTCTCAAAAAAAAAATTTTTTTCTTATATAATTAATTTAATCAACTAAGCAACAAATTTCCGATATGCGCAATTAATTTTAATTTGTACACAAATCGCTTTCGGCTTTATTACATCACCAGCGCAATATTTCGTGCTTAAAGAGAATGGATGGCGGAAACTCATTTCAAATAATACCAAAGTATGCGCTTTTCGCAGAAAAAAGCTACAAAATGTACAAAAAGCAATAAATGATTATGATTAATACATGCAACTAATCATTCTTCACACACATTATTCTTCTGTATGATACCAAATTGTCAATATGAGTATGTGGAAAAATTGCTATTGCAAACATGTTAATCCTTTCGTACACTACTGACAAATAGCAATGAGACATGCAAAGTTCATAAATTGCATGCTCAAAAGCTTTGAATCAATTCCAGCGGCCAAATGTTTTATTAAGCGACAAAAAAAAGAGAAATGAACTTTACATTCAACAAATTATTTACTTGTCAGTCAGAGAATTAGTTGGCGAAACAGCCAGACAAATTAAATACTTCGTGTTAGTGAGAGCGGACAATTATTTGGACATAACAGGTGCAGATGCAATTAAGTTAATTGTCTGCTTATGACAATTAGATGTAAATGAACTCACAGAGTCTAACTGGCGACTAAGTTTAAAGCTGCTGCAAACCATTTAACTGTGAAAGCTTATACAAAGAAATAAAGTAAGTTGTTAGACTATATAATTGTAAAGTGTGTACAAATTTCAAATTTGGAACTTCCAACTGCTGCAAATACGACACAAAGAGTATCAAAATGTCGTAGTCTTTTGCACGACAGTCGCGCGTACTAGGGATGTCAATTTTGGGCATTTTGTTGATCCCGAGGTTTTCGAGATTTGAAAACGAAATTTCACGAAGTTTTGAAGCATACAAAATAATTTATACTTCAAGTACAAATATACAAACATATTTGGTACAGAAGAAGCACTGCTGCGCCTCAACACTTGTTGGTTGGATTGTCAACAATAAGTTAAATGCTCTGTATAGGACATAGCCTATATAGCCTCATTACAAAAACTATGAATTTATTTTACCAAGCCTTTTGATAAATTGTATGCCTTTCAATTATTGGACAAATGCGAGCTGCTCGTTACAACTTGATGCAAATTATCTTTGAGACGTTATGCCTTATCCACTTCTTCACTTATCGTTGTTAGTTCTAATAACATCGCTTTCATAATGAGGCTCATTTTCTATTCGAGTGGGATATTCTCCAGCTTATTTGTAATGACAAGAACAAAAAAAAGCCGTAAGTGAGTTAACAAGCGTGTTAGTTGTGGTACATATGATACAAAATTTTTAAAATAAATAGCTATTCAATTCTCTATTTTCTACAATTCTGGGATTTGAATAGATTTATCCCGGGATATTCGGGAGCTAAAAAAGGCTGTGATTTCGGGATTGACTTGCCTAGTAAGTACTAAATACAGAGTATATATGGTATGTGTGTAAATACGCCAGCCAATATAAAAGCCTCCTCGTTTGTTTGTAACATTTATTACTACGCGCCGTCTGCTGATAATAATAATAATAATAAATAATTTAATTTTCTTTCTATTCCGGTCATTCGTCACTTGATGACTAAAATGTTGTACTCCCAAAAAGATTGTCGCAGTTTTGTTTTCGGTTCTTCCGAAGGGCCACCGCATCAGATATTGTCATTGAGAGGAAGAACCTCGCATTTTCCGAATTGTGTCCATGAAATTTGTGGTTAGCGTTGTTGTCTGACACTGATCTAACGATGACATCAATCATCGGCTAGAGCCTTTATCAGCCTTAGCCTTTACTTTGCAATCCGTCTTAGAGTTTCAATGTTCAGAAATACCAACAACAAAACGTGATCCTAAATAAGCTCTCAATTGGTTTCTCTTATTTAATTGAGAAGAAACCCTTGAACAAAATTGTATATTACTTTTCAATAAGAACTTTCAATTGAAGTTTCTATATTACACAGATTGAAGAAAAGGCCGAGGAAGATGGTGATGATTCATCTTCACTGACGTTTCAAAAATTATCAGCGTGGTAGGTTAAGTATTGTTCTCCGATATACTTCAGGTCTCCACTTTTCTTGTTTCGGAAACCTGTAAAGATTTAAAACAATAACTGAAGAAGAGTATAAAAAATGGCAGGTATATATAAAGACGGTCATAAGTTCTTCGCGCGGTAATATTTCCAACACGAAACTGTCGAACTGTTATAAATTGCAAGTAAACTTTGAGCTCACAAATCGAATGAATCGGTATCTTACTCGTTGGAGGTCCTGACTGTAGGAACACATACGGCAATGAGAGAGCTGACAAGTTAGCCGCCTCGGCTTGTTTCTTTGTGATAAGATAGAAGGAGGACACTTTCAAATGTGATCAAGAAAAGTGTGTCGTATTTCTAGACTAATAACCGTTATCACAAGACACTGACCTCTTGTAGAACATGGCACTTGACATAAAAATTAAAACCAAGCAATCTGCAGACGGTTAACATTTAAGACTATAGATTTTAGGGGTGTAAGCGAAAGGCTAGTTATTGGAGACCAAACCACGTAAATTCGAAGCAATTAAGATGATTCTAACTCTAACGGAGCCTAATTCATCCGGGGTCAAAAGGGCTCAGCAATTTTCAGATCGATAAGTTCATTCAGCAATCACTGAGCTGCATTGTAGACGTCGGCTCAGCCGCAAACCTAAGCTTGCCAGACAAGCTTACAACAATAATGTGAAGCAAAGGTTGACCCCTCAAAGGAAAAGTTAAGAATAGCTAAATACTCTCTTCAAGTCAACTAGAGATTGCATGGACATCTTTACAGTCTTGTTATATGGTCTAACGAGTTGTGGGGCTTCTGCGAGTTGCCCTCAATGACGCAATGCTCTCTCTTCTCGAGTGCAATACCGTCTCGAGGTGACGAGAGAAATTTTTCATTACACCAAACAATAACTTATCAGGGGGTTAGTGGAAGAACTAAAGTAGAGCACTAAATGGTTGTTAAGTTTGAAGAGCTGAGAAGATTTAAAAAACTTCTCCACCATTGAGAAACGTGTATAATGGATCCTGATATTGAAGAGTTGACTGGATTGAAGGAACTTCTCTTCTGTGGTGGTAATTGGACTACCAAATTGAAGTCTATACGGTTTGTCATCAAAAGGAAATAGGTAATTAAGGAGCATCCATGGTAACATTAAGCGGGAATCGGACCATTTCCGATTGAGTGTAAAAAATACAGTCTAATGCTATAAGTCTTAAAAAATAGATTTTCTTCCAAAAAAAATGTAAATAAATGCATACTAAGTATTTTTTAAAATAAACATCGACTTAAAGTGGAATTATTACTAAGTTCTCCACAATTCATATCTCGCGCGTTAAAAGTCTCTTAGGATTATGCATTTTTTTTATACCAAAACAGTACACAGAAATGAGTTTAAGGCTTTATAAAATAGCCTGAAAATTTGTATATTTTATTTCTAAAGCGGAATACCAATTAAAGCAATTAAACATATTTAGTTTTAACAGCCGACAACACATTAAATGTATTAAAATTGCTTGCAACTGCGCTAAATTTTTCACAATTGTCCTTGCATCAATGCAGCGTCGCACATCTCTCAACCATTTAATGTCAAACAATTAGCACATTCATTCCCACACAAGCAACGTTTTCAATAATGAAATTGCCATGAAATGGCAAGTGGCTGGCATCGCTGCTTCATTTTATCGTTACACAAATGGAATTTTCAAGTGTAGCTCATTGAGCTTTTTAATGACAGAATTTGCAGTGTCTGTTTTTTGGGATATAAATAGATGTGTACATACGAATACGAGTAGTACGTGCGTAATCGCTGAGAAATCGAAAGCGATCAATGCTTTTAGTATTGTTATCGATGTGAGCGTAATTTTCGCTACAAGTAGTTACATAAAAGTGTGACTTAACATGGTTTTGAGCAAAAAGGAAGAGAGACGACTCATTGGCAACAAAAATTACATATTTGTTTTACTTTCTCATACAAAATCGATGCCGATACATGTATGTTGCGGGGACACATATATTATTAAAGTTATTACGCTATTTGATATCAAATTTAATTTCGATACCGAAAATGTTATCAATAAAACGTTAACATTAACGATAAGTTAAGTATGAACGTCGTATGCAAAATTGGCAACAATGCAAACTTTTCTGTTGCCAATGGCGATGACTTTAACGATAATGATGTTGACGTACAAATGCAATTCAAAACGATTACAATAAATATATCGATAATTATAAAAATATCGATGTCGATAAATAAATAATGATTTTGATAACGCTAAAAGTATGTTATAAAAAATCGATAGCGTCCATCGTCCACAATTATTTCAATTGCTAACTTTATAATCTTGTGGCTGCTGTGGTCGAGTGTGTAGCGGTGCGTGCTATAACTCGATATGCCGCTGAGTTCGGGGCTCAAATCTCAGTCAGCGCATGTAAAATCTTAATCAAAGAAAAGTTGTTTTTCTAATAACGGTCACCCATCGACAGGCAATAGCAAACCTCCGAGGGTAGAGATGTGTTTAGACCTGGGTATTTACCCAACGCTGGGTATTTACCCATTTATACCCACTTTCATACGGGTAATTTCGGGTAAATACTCATTTAAAAAACAAATACACCCAGGTTTTTTTTTTATGCGGTAGATGAGTTCCTGAGAAATCCGCATAAAAGAAATCCGCAAAAAAAAAGGTTCTTATTTCATACAAAAACAAGTGATACGTTCCAAAATATCCAAAAACCGCGCAAATTTAAAACTCCCTTGTAAAAAAAAGCAGAAATCGCATAAAAAAAATCCAAGAAATCTAATAATTTCAGAAAAAAAGTATTTATTTTTTGATTACATATTAAAAATTAAATATACGTAAGTTATTATTTTTCATGTGAACATATAATATGTTTATTTGCATAGTTTTTTCAACTTCACTTTAACCATAAATAATTTAAAAATATGTATGTATGTAGAATATATAATAAAGATGCATTTTACTAGCTAATAAATTATATTCATGAGCTATAAATTATTTTAAACAAATTAAATATTATCGGGATCACTACTTAGACTTGTTCTTCCCCGTTTTTCAAGGTTCCTGTCTGTAGGTTGGTCTATTCTGGGAAAATAATGGGACATCTTTTTTTGAGTTGCAGCATTTTTTAGTTGTTTAGAAAATGCTTATGACAGAAAGAGTGTG
Organism: Philophylla caesio; assembly: GCA_963971545.1. Taxonomy (NCBI): domain Eukaryota; kingdom Metazoa; phylum Arthropoda; class Insecta; order Diptera; family Tephritidae; genus Philophylla; species Philophylla caesio. The sequence goes on along the minus strand of OZ020608.1, from coordinate 20,177,382 downwards.
TTCTCATTTATTTTGCTCTCTCTCTCTTAAACCAAAACTGAGACACAGTACCAGTGATGACAACATTCTTAACGGAAAACTTTAACAAAATTGCAACAAATCGAGAAATTCAAAACCGCATAAATTCAAATCCGCATTAAAAAAATCCGCATAAAAAGAGACCTGGGTGTACTCCTTGTTACGTAGGGTAACAGAAATGTGAACATTCTTAATAAGAACCGCTAATCAGCGTGCTTATAGCAATTCAATGTAATGATTGGGAGCGATGGCAACAACGCTGAAGCAACTAGAAATATTAAAGTTACGAAACCCAAGCTTGAGCCTCAGGTGCATAAAAAGAATTTGGTTCATTCATTCTTAAATATTTGTTCCCAGCGATTAGTTAATGAAATAAAGCGCGAGTGTTGATACTTACATATATTTTAAATGATGGGAAGACCGAAAAATGAAACTATTTGGAAACATTTTCATAGAAGCGGAACTAGCAATGTAGTTTCATGCTTACATTGCGAACAGCGGTACAAATTTGCAAATGTAAATAAAAAGGCAAAACATTTAGTAACGTGCATCAAGTGTCCATTATTAATAAAGCAACGAGTTCAAGGCTAGCTTGCAACCAATGCGACAATAAGCAAGATACAGACAGCAAATGATTCTCCGCCTTCATTTGATTTACATATGCATCTTTCTTCAAATTTAGCACAATACAACTTAGCTAAGGCTATATTTGTAACCGGCGCTCCTTTGGCTATGGTGGAGCATCGATTGTGGAAGGACTTTTTAAGGACTTCAACTAGAAGAGCGATTTCCTCCACATATTTGGATGAAATTTATAACAAGATGAGTATGTACATTACTCTGCAACTGGAAACAGCAAATTTTTTACATATTCAATGTGATGGATGGAGTAACATTCGTCATAAAGGTGTTGTAAACTTTCTCATAACAAAGCCAGAAACTGTATTTGTGAAAAGTCTATCAACACAGGCCAATCGGCATACAGCTAACTATTTATCACAGGGAATTATTAAAATCATGAAGGAACACGGTGAACAAAAGTGTTTTGTGTTAATTGGTGACAATGCTGCAAATATGCAAAAGGCGTTCAAAATAGTAAAAGAAGCCTTCCCGAATGTTGTGCCTATTGCTTGTGTAGCGCATAGTCTTTATTTAATTTGTTAGGGTTTTTTTTAAATGCGATACCTTACAGAAGAATTACTCATATGTTGTAAATATAATCAAAACAATTAAAAACAACCAAGCTCTAACAGCAACTTTAGCTAAAATTGTGAAAGAAAATGGAATCGGTGAACAATTAAAACTGCCAGCCAAAACAAGGTGGGGAAGTTACTTCTATTCAATGCAGTGTGTAATAAAAACTAAAGCATACCTTCAGGTCTTAGCAGTTCATGAACAAATTAATCTACAAGCCGATATAAAATCACAGTTACTTAGCGAAATCTTTTGGCAGCAATTAAATTTAAGCTCAAACATATTTGGTTGCATTACAGAATGGATTTGTAAGCTCGAATCAAATGAATTTAATATACACAGGCTATATTTCGCGTTTAATGAAATTAAAAGTAAGCTTTAATTAGAGTTTGCTTCAACTATGATACTGAATGATGCCGAAAAAACTGAGCTATCAACCATATTTAATACACGATTAAAAAAAACCATAAAACCGATACATTTAGCTGCGAATTTGCTAAATCCTAAGGCACAAGGAAGTGATGTCACACGCGCCAATTACAAGGCCAGAAATGATTTCTGGGCAAAAACTTTTGTCTGGAGCTGTTTGGATGTTATCCCTTCAACTTCAACAGGTCATCACGCACTCTACTCGATATGAGTTTTTATCGGATACGGACAGCGACAGCGATTACGATTAAATTTAAAAATTATTTAATTTGTTATTAAAAAATCGAATTCACAATAAAAAATTAAATTCTTTTAATTTATTTAAATTTTTCTTTATTCTGATTTATACCCACATTTTGGGTAAATACCCAGGTGCTTGGGTAAATACCTGGGTATTTACATTTAAATAACCAATTTACCATTTGGGTATTTACCCTACGCTAAACTAAAACAAATTTGACAATAACGGTACGCAAACATAATATGTTTATATCGATAGCAGTAAGGATAATAATATCGAAAATGCATGTTAATATTTTGTAATCGTTATTAATGCGCTGACTGTTATCAAAACAAATGTTTGAGGCAAGGATGCATTTTAACGTTAAATTTAACCGTTCCGAAATGTTTTCTCTTGTTTCGGTTGAAACATTCCAAAATATTATCGTTAAAGCAATTATCATAATAAATTTCATTACGTTTTTAACCGAAACGAAATGCTGGCGTTAACGTTAAAACGTTAAGAAAAACGTTAAGAAAAACGCTGGAGATTCACTCGTCGCAAACAGAAGCGCAAACAGAAACTTTTAGGCACATTAAAATTAACGAAAACGGAAATTTTTTAACGTTACAACATTAACGATTTGATTTCGTTTTGATAACATGGCGCCGAAACGCAAAAAACTCGTTTCGTTAAGTTAATTTAGCTCGTTAACAAAATAAAATGGTATCGTTTCGTTTGTTGAGCAGCCCTGGTTTGAGGTTTGTGGTCAATATCGTTCAGATAAATGTAGAACTTATAGGCATCGTAAAACTTTTATTATATTTAAAGATTTTTTTAATCGATATCGTCAAGATTATCCTTTACGTTATCGGCATCGTTCAACCTTAGTTTTGGGTTGCGTTTCGGTATTATTATACTTATGGTTATCGATATAAATATTTAACGGCAGTACAGTCGTAACAATATATTACCAATATTAATTTCGACAATATATTGTAATCATATGTATATCGATAATATATTGTTATATATTTTTTAAAAATGTATGTTTATTATATTGATAAGTCCAACTTTTATTTGACGAGTATTCAGCGTCTATACAATACAAATGGACCTATCACAATTTTTGACGGATAATTAAGCTTATAAAGGAATATCCATTCTCCTTGGCACCTTCGACATACAGTACCCCGCCAACCCATTAGAAACACTTAAATGATATGCAATGATTAACTTAAAACATGATGTTATGAAATTGTAAGCAACTAATTTTATTTTTTTTCCCAATGCCTAAGCTTTACGTAGGCTGTGCATAATTGGCTATGCCAAATAAAAAAAAAAATATTTCATTACAATAAGCGGGACGAAAAGATGAGGACACAAGGAATTTTCTACTTGACTTATAAATTAGCATTGGTGAATTATGACTAGTTGGAGACGAATCGACGTTTTTCATAAACCTGGGCATATTGTTTTTAATTTTTATTGTTTTATTTGTTTATAAATTACCATATTTTAAATTTTTTGGTTAAGTTATTTATTTTATTTATTTATTTATTTATTCAGTCAATGAATACAAAATTCTTACTGGCTATGCTTACTAAATGAGTAACATAAAACTTATGACTAAAACAAAAGTAGGTAACTAGTATATTAAAGTGACTCTAAGATTAAATTTTTCAACACAAACGCTGGAAGCGATATGTCAATGTCCACGATATGATTAAGATCGTTTATCTCTCTAAGGGCACGACAAATTGGAGCATTCATACATAGAGTACAGTGACTTCGAATAAGGCAAATAAAAAATGTCAGAATGACGTAAATTTCGCCTCAGATTACTTGGTTCTGAAAGAAAACTTCATGAATAACTTTCTATGTTTTTAATGGGTAGGCGGGGTACTGTGAAATCAATTAAATTCTTATTTGTTAGTTTCACGTCTCGATGTACGTTCAACAACTCCAGCCCATTCAATCGGACTTCACTTGTTTTGTTTCGAAAATACGTTTTTAATCTACGCAGAGATGAACGGAAACCGGAAGAGTTGCGCAAAATAAGTAAAAACCGATGTATCACAGGGGCCAACTGCTTGTTGCAGTCATTTAGTGCGCCAATAAACGATTTTGCTCGTTGGTATATCGGCATCTTTAAACAATGTCTGAAAGAATGAGAAGTGAAGTTAAAAAATTAATATTGAGAACAAACATGAAGGCTTACTTTCTTAATTTCCTCACCTTTTCTACATGGCAAAGTCACTCGGAAATTCTCCCACAATATCATTGGTTTTCAAAAACTTGCATTGTTGAACGTATGTCTTCTGCATTATGTTCTGTGCATTTGCTTGGCAAAATATTCTGAATCTTCGACAAAATACACGATTGTCTAGAAACCTAGAATACAGCTCGTCAGATATTACGATTCTGCATCGCCTGCGTAATTATTGCGATTCCCCTGCTGCCCAATACGAGAATTGCGGTGACGAAGAAAGCCACTTCCGCTCTTTTATATTTTATGCAACAATATATAAATTTTTTTAAGCATTTTAAAACAGTATAGCAACAAGTTTTCTTATCCCACCAGTCGTAAAACAAATCAAACGAAAATTTGTTTCGTGCCTCCAGAAGAATCGTTCGTCGCTCGAGAGTAAATTCAATTCTGCCTTGTGTGACTCGTGTGTTTGACCTCTCACCATTCCTTCGAATCGGGATATAAACTTCACACCCAGTTGGAGCGTTTTTATCCATGCTTATTCTTCAACTTGAGAGGAATTAAAGAAGCAGGAAATTAGACATGTCTCAATTTGTTAACTATGAAAAACATCATATAAAAAGTGCCTTTGACCAAAAATGTTCGTTTTGTTCAATCTTAATTTTTCTGTGGCGCTGGAGTCGAGATATTTCTAAAATCCGTAGTTACAGACCAATTTGATTGAAATTCAAAACATTTATTAGGCTCCTAAACATAAATACTTGTGTGAAATAAACTCGTTAGGTGGCGCTGAAGTCGAGATATTTCCAAAATCCGTATTTACAGACCAATTTGATTGAAATTCAAAACATTTATTAGGCTCCTAAACATAAATACTTTGTGTGAAAATAGACTCGATAGATGGCACTGGAGTCGAAATATTTCTAAAATCCGTATTTACAGACCAATTTGATTGAAATTCAAAACCATTATTAGGCTCCTAAACATAAATACTTGTGTGAAATAAACTCGTTAGGTGGCGCTGAAGTCGAGATATTTCCAAAATCCGTATTTACAGACCAATTTGATTGAAATTCAAAACATTTATTAGGCTCCTAAACATAAATACTTTGTGTGAAAATAGACTCGATAGATGGCACTGGAGTCGAAATATTTCTAAAATCCGTATTTACAGACCAATTTGATTGAAATTCAAAACCATTATTAGGCTCCTAAACATAAATACTTTGTGTGAAAATAGACTCGATAGGTGGCGCTGGAGTCGAGATAAATCTAAAAGCCGTATTTACAGACCAATTTGATTGAAATTCAAAACATTTATTAGGCTCCTAAACATAAATACTTGTGTGAAAATAGACTCGATAGGTGGCGCTGGAGTCGAGAGTTTTTCTAAAATCCGTACTTACAGACCGATTTGAATAAAATTCGAAACATTTCTTAGACTTCTAAACATAAATATACAACCACTTTTGGTTAAGGAACAGCAATTACCTTATGCAAAAATTACATCTGTAATTATAAATTGTGAAGTCGGACTCTTGTTCTAAGATGTTCCCGGTGGAACAGGAAAGACATGCCTTATCAGCTTACTACTTGTTTACTATATGCTCTTACTGTAAAAATTTTTATTAAAATCGGTTAGGTACTTTTGACGCCTATAAAGGAAATACATAAACATTTTTTCTATTTTATATATAAAGATAGATATTGAAAAATGAATTGCCGCATGTATGTTACCGCCTCACTTTAGAACGGCTGAACCGATTTGGTTGATTTTTTTTTTTGTTGTGCCAAGACTTATCTACCATGTAAATTTTTTACGAATTGTCAATACAACGACTGACTAAAATATGTTTGAGACGGGTTGTCAACTACTTGGAAATTTAAACTTAAATAAGGTGATAAGATAAACGAAATATTACAATATGGGTGTCCAATGGAAGGTATTTGACTAAGAAATATTTTGAAATAGGGCATTTTTCCAGACAATAATCCTTTAAAGGCGCAGCGAAGCACGCCGTGTATTTGCTAGTTAATTTATTAAAAAGAAGTCTGATGAGGAAATGTGGTGATTTCCGAAATAGTACTATAACTTCTACCATTTAAAAAACTGTTGTTGTTTTTTTTTTTTTTCAAAATAAAAATCTTCAATAAACTGGGGTTGAGCTCAATAAAATTGTCAATTATTATTATAAATTTTGTATAAAGTATAAAATTTTAGTTAGCATTGCTTTCGTTAGAGAATGTCTGAAATTGCATATCTGCATTGGAGAAAAATATTTATTGCTCATAGTTAAATGGACATTCACACTCATATATATGTAAGTACACATATGTACAAGCCTTTTTGTATATATGTTCAGTGAGCAAAAACAAAGAATCAATTATGTGGGCGTGGAATAATTGCGCTTATAATGCTTACACGCTCTTACAATGTTCAACATTTTCCAATAAATTCATTATTAAAATGTCATTTTTAAATAATTCATTTGGCCATTTCATTGTCAGCGTGCATATAATTAGTGTCGCTACTTAATTGAATATATTCATTATGGCAGGTTATTTCGTTGCTTTCTTTTAATTTTCGCATTATCAACACGATTTTATCGCGCTGCAGCGCATATTTAATGCAAAAGTAGCAAGTCGTAGGATTTTTTATTTGATTTGTTTTTGTTGTGAGCGACCTTGCAGCGCAGCGCAATGTAGAGCGCGCTTGCCAAAGATTTAGGTGATTGCGCCCTTTGGGTTTACAAGTTACTTTTGTTACTATTTTTTTGCTTTCCTATTTTTACTGACATTTTTTAATTTTGCTCATATTTGTTAGAATTTATTTTTTTTTTTTCTTTTATACAAACATTAGCTCGCTATTGTTATGAGCTCACATTTTGGCACTGCTTTGCACAATCGGCTTTTTCATGATTGCACAATGTACTTTTTCCTACTCTTACTCTGCGCGCCTCTTCCTGCTCTGTACAACCGGCAGTGCGCACACTTTTCTGCTCTGCTTCAACTACTTGCAGCGCCTTTTTAATTATGCGAAATCATGCGCTCGCCTCCTTCACACTGTTTTGGTTTTTTTTTTTGCATTTTTAGTTTTATTACTTTCCATATTTTCAGGGTTTTGCGCAATGTTTCTTTACTTGCTGAAAACCGAGCAGAAAATAAATGAATATTCACGGCAAAAAAAGGAGCAAGTAAACACAAAAGAAAGGGTTAAAGGCATTGCATTGTTCGCGCTGCCATTTCCGACCACGCCAACAACGCGCTAACCACTACCGCCCGCTTAAACCAAACGATGAACGGCCAACAACAACCGGTGCACGTCTGTCAGCGTTTGTCTGTTTACCTTTGTGAGCATTTCAGTGTTTCAACCAAATGATGGCTTTTTTTTTGTTATTCATTCAACAATTCATGGTTTATTTTTCTTACGCCGCGCGCTTTTGGGCATTTTAAATGCAAATTACAACACCAAAGCCATCATCGTGCAAACCTTCACAGCTGCAGCGGAATGTAGTCCAACAACTAGCTTGCTTTGTGCACTCTCTCCCTCCCTCTCTCACCCACCCGTCGCGCGCTCATCACTTCAATCGCTACAGGCCGCCGACTTTGTGATTCGTTCGTGGTGAGCGAATATCACTCATACGTCATGTGGTACTACTGCCTTACTAAAATAGAAAAACAACTTCAATTCAATTCCATTTACTTTCTCCATTCACTTGCATTTCATTACAATCCCATTGAAATCAATCGTAGTGCATTGTTGTTGCTGGCAAAGTATTTAAAATTTTAATGGCCAATGGCAATCGCAACAACTTGCTGAACTCGCACAAGTTGCACATTTTTAATTTGGTGAGTAATTTAAACACTTCGCCTTCGCACTTTGCTGAGCCTAAGGCACAAACGGGCATTAATGCTTTGTAAATAAAATGTTATTTACATTTTGAATGGATATCGATCGGCTATCGATTCGTTTTTTTTTTTGTTTGTTTGTTGTTAAATACATATTCGCTTCTTTCGTGCCGCACAGTAACAGGATATGGCAGGCACAGTTTTAATCGTCGATGGCATTTGTAAATTGAAAAACTTAAATGCAAAGGGTGGCATTTTTAAATAACATTGCATAGCTATATACTTATATGTATGTACATGTATTTGTATACGTCGATATATATGTACATAGATAGTTAGCTATGATATCTTTCATTTCATTTCATTTTATTTCAATTTATTTAATGTACTATTGCCCCAATTTCCAAAAAATTTCTTTTGACTATTTCAATAAAAAGTTAATGGCTAAAAATTACTGCTGATTTTTGTAATTTTTTGTTTGTCAAATTAGTTTCCTTATAACGCTTACATAAATTTTTCTATATATTTAAAACAAATTCTTTGGACACCAAAATAATTTAAAAAAATTGTAAGACTTTTGAGAAAAAATTTTGAAATTTTAATGGCAATTTTTTAAATTTTTTATTTTTTTTTAAACGTTTTTTTTTTTAATTTTATATGATTTCTGATAGAAATTGTATTGAATATTAATTGGAAATTAATTTTCTATAGAAAAACGAAAACAATATAATTTTAAATAATTAAATATTGTTGCAAATTTCGTTTTTAACTTATTATTTACTTATTTAAGCAATTTTGAATTTTTGTAAATAATATTTCGTTATTTGTATACTTTATATTTAAAAGAACACAAAAATTTGTTTTTGTTTTTCATTTATGATAGTATAGTTTTTCTATAGTCCTCTTATAAGAGTTCCAATATCAATAACAAAAAATAAAACAGTTTTATTGTAATTGAATTTCATTTAGTTTTGTTTTGTTCTGTTGTACCTTGAAATAAAAGAAGAAGAAATAAAATCGCTGCTCAAGTTTCTTGGCGTTTTTGTAGAAAAACGAAATGATCACAAAATAAGAAAATTTTAAATAATTGAGCTAGTTATGTTGTTGTAAATGTTTATTTTATATTTACATAATTAAGCATGCTTTTTTGAATAAGTTTTTTTTTATTTGTATACTATGATTTTTTTTTCATATTTTCTATATTATAAAAGTTTAAAGGCCAATAACAATAATACCACATTTTTATTATTTTTGAATTTCATTTATTTTACTTTTTTTTTACTTTATTTTCTTTACTTTAAAGTCATTTTATTTGATTTTTTTATTTTTTAAATTTAGTTTATTTTATTTATTCTATTTGGTTTTACTTTAATTTAATTCGTTTAATTTTTTATTTTGCTTTGATTTACTTACATTTATTAAATTTTATATTAGTTATTTTTTTATATACATTTTTTTTTTCATTAAGTTAATTTTATTTTACTTCATTTTATTTTATTTTCTGTTATTTTATGTTATTTATTAGGTACATTATGTTTTATTTATTTTTATTTTATGTTATTTTAGATTATTTTATATTTTTTTATTTAATTTAATTTTATTTTATTTCAGTTAATATTAGATTTTATTATTTTAATATATTTTACTTTATTTTATTTCAAATTTTATATTTTATGTTATTTTATTTTGTTATAATTTATTTTAATTCATTTTTATTAGTTTAACTTTACTTAACTTTATTTTATGTTGTGTTATTATATATATTTTTTTATTTTGTTTTACTTTAATTTCTTTCATTCAATTTAGTTTTACTTTCGTTTAAATTATGTCATTTTATTTGATTTAATTTAATTTAATTTTATTTATTTTAATTTGTTTGTTTAATTGTATTTAATTTTTTTGTTTTAATTCATTTATTTTTTTTAAATTTTGCATTTTAATTTGCTTTAATTTTCTTTTATTTAGCTTTATTTAACTACATTTTATTAAAGTTAAAATAATTTTATTTGAATTAATTTAATTTAATTTGTTTTAATATTTCGTATTTAATATTTTGTTTTTTTTTTCGTTTTATTTTATTTAATTTTATCTTATTATGTGTTATGTTTTTTTTTCACTTTATATAATTTTAGTTTGTTTCTTAATTTTACCATATTAGAGTATATTTTCTTTATTTTTTACTTTTCTTTCTCATTCCCTTTAAATTTCTATAATAAAAGTTATTTTCAAAATTAGGACTTGAAATGCACTTTCGTACTCGTATTGGTCCGTCGTATTTGTGGTGGTTGTTGAAGTCAATGGCTGCAAATTTTTCTCTCTGCTCAGCTTCTTCTATTCCCACATTATAACGAACAGGTAATCGCAGTGTTAATGCAGCAGCTGCACAATTTACAACTCTTTAAACAATTGCGACATTTTCAAGGCTACAGATGCAGTTAAGCGATAGATGATAGAAAAGAAATGAACAAATTCAAAGAATAATTCAAAATAGAAATGTTACAAAAGCACAATCAACTAAGCATATTAACGTGCAGACATACGAGCATGTATAAATATGTGTGTGTGTGTATGTAAATCTTTTGAACCACGCCCACGCAGCAGTTACACTTAGCAAGCGAGGAGCAATCAACACCAAGAAAAAAAAACAATAAAAACCAAAAACATAGAAAACAGTTATTTGCAAGAAAGATAGCGGCGAGGGAGAATATAAAAATTTAAATAACAAAAGGAGATTTGTGGAGGAAAAAAAAAGAATTAAATACAAATAACAAAGTGAAGCGTAGAAAAGACATTATGCACATGGATAAGAAATGCAGTTATGCATGTAAAAATAAAACCCACGACAAAAACAACAACAACATTCACTTTGTTAGCATTTGTGTGGAACGTTGTTAAGCGTGGGTTTTTTATGACCACAGTGGTGTGGTCATATTATTCGAACACAATTTCAAAATTATATCGTTAATATTTTTATTTCTCAGAATTTTCAAAAATACTAAATGAAAGGATAACTCAATTTAAAACTCCAAATATACTTTAAAATCATAATTTTATTGCTTGTAAAAAAATGTTGAATTTTTTTAGTCAATTTCTCATAATTTGTTGAAATCTTTTAATTTATAGTATAAAAAAAAACTAGAGAAAGTACTTCTAAAATTTCTAAAGGTACAAGTCAAAGTCTAACAAGAATCGAAAAGCCAAAAACATTTTGAGAGATCAGAGTTAGCGTAAAAATAGTAAATCTTCAGTTACAGTTTACCCTTTCATTTAAAAAAATAAACTGAAACATAAGAAAATTTCCGATTAATTTTACTCAACATTGTATGCCTCAAAAATGCACATGCAAACTGTATTTCAGCACTGCCCTTCTGTTGTTAACTTATTTGAGTATCGCACTGGAAAGAAGCTTTCGCTTTCGCTATAAAATGTGTTGCCTTGACGATGACGGGTGGCAATAATGGAAGCGCACATTAATGCATATTTACTCACCCAACTTGTTAAATATGCAAATATACATACATACATAAATGTATGTGTATGTGTATACATATATAAAAATATAATTCACTGTACACACACGCTCGCATGTTCACATGCGAAGGCAGCATTCCCTGTAGGAAGCACGAGCCAAAAAATTTAATAAAAAATTATATAATATTTTCTAAGGCAAACACACAAATTCACAAAAAAAAATTTTTTTGTTAAAATTAGGAACATAAAATATACATATAATGGTAATTTAAAAAATAAAACCAAAATAAAATCCCAAAAAAGTATAATCTATAATAATCTAAATAAAAAATTATAGTCAAAATTAATTTTTTTCTTAACAAAAAATTCCTAAAACACAAATTAAATAAATCTTAAAAAAAATGTATATCCAGAAAATTAATCTTCTTTTTTAATGTGTTTTGATTTATTAAAAATAACCTTAATTAAATCAGCAAGAAATAAAACTCAGTAGATTCGTTATACTATACTCGTATTCGAAACGAAAATAAAACCACAAAAATTTATTTTATTTGCTCAACAAAAAATTATTGTAAAAAATTGTATTTGCTATCTAAAAAACGTTGAACTTCATTCGTATTTTTCTGCAAGAAATTATATGCAAAAAAAAGTTATTTTTTCTATACAATAAACGAAAGTCAAAAAAAAATTATTTTACCTGCTATTTGATGAAAAAGTTTTTTTTTCTAAACCAAAGATTTTTTCAAAGTAATGAATTTCGAAGCGAAAATTTTTTTTATTTAATAAAAAAAACGCTTTCATCATTGATATCATTTTCGAAGCAAAAAATTAAACTAGAAAGCAAGAATTTAAGCTCCGAAACAAATTTGCTTTCAAAAACAAACATTATTAGTTTAGTTAAAAAATTTATTTAGAAACTTTTAACAAAATTTTGAAATTCAAAAAATTTAATTGAACAAAAATCTCATAAGCAAAAACTAAAAATTATAACCCTTATTTTCTGATAAATAAAATATGCTAGAAAAAACATTTTTTAGTTAAATTTTAAAGGAAAAAATATTTGCCTGAAAATATTTTAATATGAAAAAAGTTTGTGTTCTTAGCATAAAATAAAACTCAAACAATATCTTTTTTTTGCTAAACAAAATATAGCACCAAAAATGATTTTACTTTTGAGCTAATATTAAGGCTATCACAATTTTTTTAACTTTCCGTGTAAATTTATATAAAAATTAAACAAATTTTTTTTTAAGTGAAAAGCAAACATCAAAAAAAGCTTTTATTCTTAAAAAATAAGTAATACATAATAATAAGGAATAAACTCTTTTTTTTTAGCAAAAATTAAGGCTCTAACATTTTTTTATTTTCCGTGAAAAAAATTAATTTTTTTTTCTAACATATAAAATTAAATAAGTTAAGAAACTTGTTTTGTTTACTAGACAAAAATAACATTAAAAAACAAATTTTTTTATTATCAAAATGGCGTGCAAAATATTTGCTTATTTTCTGAGAACAAAATAATAACCTCTCTAAAAAAATAAACAAAAAGAAAAAAATATCATCTAAGTGAAAAATTAAAATCAACTCTTATTTTTTAGCAAAATTTAAAGCTTAAAAATTTTTTTTTTTTTTAATACTAAAATTTCCAGCAGGTGAATGCAACTTGGCGTAGGATGTAGCAATTCATTGGAATTGCAATGGCGCAAAAATTGTTTAGAATTTCAAATTTCATTAGCGTACAGCTTCAACATAAACATAACAGCTTAGGCAAGAGACTGCAAAAAGCAACAAAAAATAAGTACAATATATATACATATATTTATATTCGTATAATAACTGGAATATAATACAGCAAGAAATTTTATTTTACTCTGAGTACGGTTTGAAAGTTTTCGAAATAAAAAAAATCGCACAAAAATGCTTAATTTGATGATTTTTGAAATTATATAAAAAAAAAATTGCGACCTTCACTTTTCGTATTTTGAAATACGCAATGTTTTAATTAAATCTTAAATGTATTTTTCATCGAGAACAAAAGAAAGTTGGAAATATTGGTTCACTGGGCCCGTGCGGAGGTATGTAAAATTGTTTTGCTGTTCTTGTGCTGCTGTCAGTTATCGTTTGTTTTGCATTAAGCGCATTGCAAACAATTCGCAGTCGGTGATTATTTACTAAATTTAACTTAATTGTCTTCAGCGAATGTTTAGCGACGATGCAGCATATGCGCCATTTGAGTGAAGAAAGTGAAGAAAGAAAAAAAAAACCCATTCGCATTGAACTTCTGCCACTTGCAATATTCTGGGCACACATACTTCTCACTTCTGCTGCAAGGAAAGCACAGAATTAGAATTTTGTTTTACATTCATAAATATAATGCAAATTGAAGAGTTATTTCAGATGCAGCTAAAGTGCTGTTCAAATTTTGATTAAATTAACTTTAAAAAATAATCATGATTGATAATTTTTCATTAAATTCAAAATGATGTTTAATAAATAATAGTGAAAAAATAATCAAATAATTTGCTTGATTAGTGTCTAATAATGATAATTAACAGGCGTTTGCAATTCATTTAATCAAAAAATAATCATGATTACTTTAAGCCGCACAAAATAACATAGTTTGATTGCTAATCATGATAACAACTTACGATTAAATTTAACTAACAAAAATAATCAAAATAAACAGGCGCTTCAATAACAATTGACCAAAAAATAATCATGATTACAATAAAATTAATTGAAAACACCATCATGATTACTTAAGATTAAAATAATCTAATGAAAATATTCATTGATTTAAATGATTTTATTACAATAACTAGTCAAAAACGAGTTATCCAAAAAACGTGATCGTGATTAGATGCAGTAGATAATATTAATTATAATAAGAAAAATAAAAATAAAAATATTAATAGGCCCGAATATAAATGAATGCAATCGAAAAATTGTATATAATAATCTTTAGTATAAATAATCAGAAATAATCAATACGTAATTATGATTATTCTTTATTGCAAAAAAAGTCGATAGCTTTATATAATTTTATTCAAAATTAATTATAATTAAACATATAATCTTGTTGCAGCAAAATCTCTTGTAAATTAATGATGAATACTTAAGACTAAAATAAACTAACGAAAACATTTATAACTTGTTTCAATAAGTTTATTCAAATAAATAGTCGAAAAGCGCAGAATGGAGTTTATGATTAGTTGCATTTAAAGTTAATTATAAGAAGTAATAGAAAATAATTTTTACTATTTTCCAGAAAAACTAGTTGTTATTTAAGACAAAGATGATTTCACGCATTTAGATTATTAATTATAATCAACACATTAAAAAAAAAACATTAATTCGTGGGTAAATTTTTACAACTGAAATTTTTAAATATGAATATCACTTTCCTTGAGAATAAACAAGCAGAAATAATAAAAATATAATCATTATTATGTTGCATTAAAAATGGTACAAACTAATATAATTTGGTTACTAATTGCATTTAGAAATATGATTAACAACTTTTTAAATACAAGTAATCGTAGTAAATAAAATTAACAAAATTAAAAAAAAATTAAAGGAATAGAAATTGTATTTTCCATTCAAGAAAAATAGTCAAAAATCAAGATTAATATAAACTAAGAAATGTAGAAGTTCTTTTAGTCACAAATTATATTAAATGTTTGTTATTTTTAAGTTATGTTTATGTTTAAGGAACTCACATGTAGCGTGTTGGCTCTGCAACTCCGAGCTCCAGGGTTCAAAGCCTGGGAGAAATGGTTATGAAAAATAAATTTAATTAATTTAATAAAAAGAAGTCTGATGAGGAAATGTGGAGATTTCCGAAATAGTACTATAACTTCTACTATTAAAAACTGTTGTTGTTTTTTCACAAAAAATCTTTCATAAAACTGGCCTTGAGCTCAATAAAATTGTAAATTATTTATTGAATATAATAAATAGTCGGAAGTAAAAGAAAATTTAGTCCTGATTATTTGCGATTAAAAGTATTTATCTGAAATAGTAAAAAAATTACTTTCGGTAAAAAAAATCATTTTAGTCAGTTATAAAAATATAACAAAAGATAATTAAAAACTAGAAGAGATGTAAAATAAAAATGACTGATTTCAAATAATATAAACTAAACACGATTAGTAACTAACACAAATAAAATAAATATTTGTTTACTTTTTATAAAGACTAACTAAAAAATAATCAGATAAAAAAATCTAAAATAAGTTAAACTTTTTTTCAAAACATTATAAATTCATTTAAGATTATTCAATATTAGTTGAAAAAAAAAAAAATAATAACAAATTGCAGTTACAAGTTAGAAAATATTTTAAAATAATCTAAAAATAATCATGATTATTCATCATTAACACAGTAATCAAAATTAGAAATAAATAAAAATTAACAAAAAACAATTATCTAATAATTTAAAATTTTTCATTTAAAATTAAACATTAAAAAGGTAAGCAAAAATAATAAAAACTATCTTTTGTTAATAAATATTTATAATCAATAAAAAACTTTTAATTTCAAAATAAAAAAAGTTGTCTTGATTATTTACTATAAAAAGAAACTAACAGAAATAATCAAACTGATTTTTAATATTTTTTATTGAAATATGTACTGAAAAATAATCAAACATAGCAATTGTGACTAATTAAAATAAAATTTTTTTTTTAGAAATAATCAAAACTAGTTGTAGATCTTTTAAAACTCAAATAAGTCTATACTATTTTTAAAATAAAGTCATCTGACAGCGTATTTAATTAAATCAGATTTTTATTTTAGCAATTTCCATGAAAATTGCAATGCTCAATAAGTAATCTCAATATCAAACTTGGTGCATACATAAATTTCCAGTAAAAACATTATGAAAAGGTATAACCGAAAACAAATTTTGAATCTGCTCTCTTTCTTTTGTTTCCATGGAAGTGCAGCTTTCACTTGTCAACCACAGAAATTTAAGCAGTATTTGAAAATCAATTCAGCAGCAACAGCTTATCAACTAATAATATTATCAACTTTCTCAACTTCCAATAAATACACAGAAGCATCTGCATTCATTCGTGCGACATACTCGCATTTAATCCAAACACGTGCCAGATTTTTCATTGCTCTAAAAATTTGTACGCATTTACCATTTTTTGTGCATAAGTAAAGAAATTAATAAATATTTATGTATGTATGCATATTTGTATGTGTGTGTGTTGTACGAGTATAACTCAAAACTTTTTATATCCTTCGCACGCGCTTGTCCCATTTCGTTTTTGTGCCTTTAAAGTTTGCATTATTAAGTGCAGTAATTTCATCGGAATTGCAGTCAGTAAGCAATAATGCCGCCGGGAAGTGGGCGAAATGCTGCAAAAGCGCAATTGGTTTTTTCATTTACGTATATTTTCGCAGCGAAGCTGTTGGATGAATGTGAAATACAAGGCAATTATGTGGAAAATTTGATTGCTTGCATTTGTTGGCAGATTGTTAGGACATTTTTTTTTTTTTTTGGTTTTTTCCCTTTTAATTGCACACAAGGCTGCAAATGAGTTTTTTGTTTCGATTTTCGGGGAATGATTAATGGAATCAATATTCGTTTATGTCATCATGTAATATAAGAAAAGCTTTTAAAATTTTATATTTTTATGAAAGGAAAAATATTTTTTTATGATTTATAAGGACTATAAACCTATTTTTGTATATAAAAATCATCGAAATTAATTAAATGTTGCTTATTTTCGTTTTGTAGGCATTTAGTGTTGCCATATATCCATTTTAGAGATAAAATGCAATGATACACAATTTCGTAGTTTGATACACACACTCTACACTCTAAGCTTGTGCAACTATGTTAGCTTGGTGTTGTCAACTTCGTTTAAGGTTACCATCAATTTAAAATCGCTTAAAATATATATTTCAATAAAAGTCTCAAATGAAAGGTTGTTTACCTGCAAATTTTTAACAAAAAAATTAGTTATCAATATGACTGCCACCTATTTGTATTGAAATTAGTTTAATTTATAAATAATAATAATAATTTGGCGCTTACACTAAATAGCTCAGTGTTTGGCCGAGCTGCTCCTACTATTTGTGGTGTGCGTCTTAATATTCTACCACAAATGGAGAGACCTACAGTTTTATGCCGACTCCGAACGGCAGATGTATTTAATGAGAAGCTTTTTCATGACACAAAACCCTCTCGGAAGTTTGCCATTGCCTGCAGAGGGATGATCGCTATTAGAAAAAACTTGTTCTATGTTTAAGATTTTGCTTGCTCTAACTGAGATGCGAACCTCGAACTCAGCGGCATATCGACTTATAGCACGCTCCGCTACCAACTCGCTTATTTATAGAAGTAATATGTTATTGAGTACAATTTTCGAGACGACTGACATTCTTGAAACGAAACTATTTTCCAACAATCTTTGAATACCGCATGAAGCTGTAGTAAATGGGCCTAAAAGTATGCTACAAGTTTAGTTTCATTTGGAATCCTTACCTGCTGGCGGTCAATTCTTGTTTTGTGAAATGGTGAAATGAAAAGGGTTTTCACCTTTTCACAACACTTCCGATTCGCGTTCGGTGATAAAATGAAAAGAAACGTCAAACCGTTTTCATATGAAAAAAAAGTGGAACAAAACGAAACTTTTCTCGCTTTCACATCACCGTCGATTGGCGTTTTGTGAAAAACTGAAAACAACTGTCAAAATCTTTTCATATGATAAATAAGTATACACACAAATTTTATTCGTGAAAACAAGATTTTATTTCTTACCACCGTTTAAGAATACATATCTTAACGTATTTTGGAACGATTTGCCATCATCCCTTGTTAAGTTTGGTTTGGAAACAAACCGATGGAAAATCTTTCCAAAATACATCATATTCCAACCAAATACATAACTTAATAAATAAAAATATAATAAGATATACAAATAATTCTATTATTTTAAAGATAAAAGTAGATATTTTTATTATGCTGTAAAAGAGGGCCCTTTCCTTCGAAGAAAGTATACGCGCTCAATTTCTCTTTTAGAGGCCGATATTTTGATATTAGGCCGATTATTCCAGGAAATTGATATTTTTCCATAAAATTAAATTTAGGCATAAATGGCATTAATTCATCAATTAGCTCCAAACATAATGCCTTAGGGAACCGATACAAATCTATAAAATGTTCGTCGGTGGTCATCCCTTAGGAATTTTTGCCATCGCGAAGTCTGCGTCTTATTACTCTCAAATTACTTCTGTTGCAATACACTAATTTAAAATATTGTATATGATATACATACATATGTAGTTATAACACCTTTTTTTTTCTTTGTTCATCTCGAGTTCTTTCCAACAAATGCAAAACTATAAATATTCCCCGACATTACTTGTTTACGTTTTACTCGTCTTTGACATTTAGCATAAAAATTGCAATAACAAAGCTTCACGAGTTCAGTAGAAATGGAACACCTTCTTCACAGCAAGAACCAGAATCGCAAAATATGCGTTCGTGAAAAGAGAGATTGAAAATTAGTTTTGAAAACGGAAAGGAAAAGTTTTTTTTTCACTTCACGTTTACACAGAACGAGAATTGACGCCCTGCTGTGTTTTGAAGACTGTAGAGTTGCTTACGAGTAAATGCCTAGCCTTTAGATTAAGAGTTTCGAAATCTTAACAAAGAAAGCATGAACTAAATATTTTCAAATGAAAAATATGTCAGATAATTCCAAACCAAATATATACATATGTGAAGAATTGCCACTTAGTCTGTTCTATGTTAATTTTTAAGATACAAAATTTAACACATTTTTACACAGGAAAACTCGTTGAATCCCATGTTAAGCTCGTTCGCACAAACACAGACATATGAATACCTCGGTAAAAAATGCGACAAATTTCTAAAGGTTTTTCGATTGTAATATTTAATTTTTACGCGAACGTCGTCATACATAATACCGCTTGCCATAATTATACGATACCAACATATTTTCAAGTTTAGGCTATTTATTTTTGTTTAATTTAATTTTTAATATTTTTTAATTAAATATTAGTAATGCTTTAACAAAAACCAAAGAAACACAATTTTTGAACTTTATAAAAATAAATTATAATTAAACGAAATTCCATCAACATTTTGTTGGAAATTGTTCAAGTGTTAGTTAGTTAAGATTTCTTTTTAATGATGTTAATGGGATGAAGAGCTAAGAATAAAATTAATAAAAAAATAAAAAACGTACACACATAAAATATTAAATAATTTAATTTGATCAAAAAATTTATTCCGGGCTTTGGAGAATCTCTCGTCACACATTATGCACACCCACGAGCTTACTCCTGAGCACTTACACACTCTTGAAGTAAACAAATTTATACACGCTCACGCCATTTTTCGGCAAAGTGGGAAGACTCAAAAAGTGACACATTGAACACAATTTTTGTGGACATTTCTGCAAGCAGTTGGCTTCAAATGGAAATTGTATGCATGTAAAAATGCTTGAGTGCGTTTGTGTGTCAGTGTGTGTGTTTAAAAAATGCAATGATATGCACCGCAATCACGTCTGTCAATCATCTTGAGTTTTTTTTTTCTTCGGAAAAATTGCAATGAGAAAAGAAAAAGAATGCAAACAACAGCGAGAATACCCGATCATTCATGCAAACATCCACTCATCAACAACGTCAAAAAATGTATGCGACTGCACACACATCCAAATGTACATCCAAATGCACATATGTACATATTCATCTCTTAACTCAGCTGGCGCTAGCAAAAGCTTTCTGAATCCTTCACACTTTCCACCAACCCGTTGCCCGGCAGCAGCGAATCGGAATTTCGTTTTTCGCGCCATTTACAGCTAGCGGATATACACTTTTTTCTTCGCAGTTTTATTTCCAATGGCTTTCTTTAGATATGCAGGCGGACATGTACTGACATATGTATGTATGGCATGTATGTAAGCAAAATTAAGGTGTCCCATCAAAAAAATCGTGAATCATTCAATTTTTGCAAATTTTATACTACAATTATTTTGACTCAATATTGCTTGAGCTAAAACGCGTGGAGAGAAAGAAACAAAAATGTTTAAAAATTTGCATTCAAAAATTTTATTTTTCAACTTCGCCACTGTTTCGCGGTTTCCAGCTGATTAAAAACACAGTGAATTACAATATATATCAGGTAAAATATTACTAAGTGTTAGTCAAACAAACGATATTTAACTTTAAAAAAGGTGTAACAGGGTTGCCACCCAACTAAAAAAATTTAAATGAAAATACATACAAAATTTAATTAATTTTTCCGTGATTTATCTTAAACGTAAAATATTTGGGTGAAATAAAAGAGATGAAAATTTTAACAGGGTTGCCAATGACTAAAAAAAATTAAATTGTATTGCTTTTAAAAAATTTAGTTAATTATTTCGCGATGACTAAAAAATTTCAGGAATTTAACTGTTAACTAAGAAAAATGTGAATTAGGTAACGAGCAAAATTTAAATGTTTTAATACTCCAATAAATGTAATTATTTGTAGAACATTTTCACCGCTTGCTAGTAGGGTTGCCAGGTATTCAAAAAATATGTATGTAAGTTAACCAAAAATTTATAAAATATAAAAAATTGTAATGCGTCCGTCAAACAAAATGTACTGAAATGAACTTAAATCCAGAGCTACGTTAAAATAAGGTTACCAACTACACTATAAATTATTGAAAGATATCTGGGAAAATATTGCTAGCCATTAATTTGGTAGAGCTGCCAACTACCTCAAAAGAAAAACCCAATTTCATTTTTAATTGTATTGTATTTTAAAGTTAGTAGTTTTTTTTTTAATTTTATGCTATCAGTATCGAACCAATGTTTTTAATAAATCTAATTAACTAATTTTTAAAGTTAGTAGTTTTTTTTTTAATTTTATGCTATCAGTATCGAACCAATGTTTTTAATAAATTTAATTAACAGGTTTTCTGTATAGAATTATCAACCAAACAAAATTTTAAAATCGACTGTAGTCTACAACAAAACTTTTGCACACTCACATATTCACAAATTTGGATAAAATATTTTTATTTTTTGATAAAAATACAGAAAATTCTCAAACTAAAAACATATGAACTTAATTTTAAAACTTTCTACAAGATTTAAAATAATTTAACAAATTTTCATAAAAAGTACAATTTAAAAAAAAATATTTTAGTATATTTTTTCTGAGTTTTGTAACTCACTTAATTCAATTAAATAAAATGCAAATTGTTGCGTTTTTCCCGCTTTATAAATTAATTAGGTTCAAAAGTTTCATAGAAGCAAATGCGACAAAAAATAAAATGAAACTTGCACTTCATTTCACTACAATTGAATGGGCTTTTATAGCCATATATATGTTTACTCAAATATATATGCAACGTAAGTAAATTTTTTTTTTAATTTACAAACTGAATATGCGAGCGGTATTTAAAAGGATTCAAATAAGAAATACTCTTCAACTAGGTTGCCACCTTACTAAGAATATATGAAATAAAATAGCATTCAAGTAAGGTCACCAAAAATAAAGTTATTTAAAAAATAGTAACTTAAATTAATAGTTTTACTTGCCATAATCTGTTAATACCTCATAAAGCTAAAGTGAAAAGGCCCAAAAGTATGCTAAAGATTTTGTTCAATTTAGAATCTTAACACTTTCTACAGACTGTAGAGTTGCATTCGTATATATATTTGAAACGCAGTAGCATTTAGATTAAGAGCTTCAAGTATCTAGTGATTCGAAATAAAATTTAGCGTTGAATGCACCAAGAATTTAAAAACATAATACGCAGAATAATTTTTTGCCATGAAAGATAAAATTTTGGATACTTTTTTAACTCGCTTTAGCTAAAGAATATACTAAAGTAGAGTCCAAATATTTAAGTGCAACACTTCGGAAACGAGCTGTATTTTTTAAAGCGCTTGTTTATTTATTTTAAGTCTCTTTTTTTGTGTGGCGCGTGTGGCACCCTAATGTATGTAAATATATACGTTGATATTATGCGCTTTTCTGTACTCTATTGCCATTTGTTCTGTTCTCTTTCAAGATCTACTTAAGCATAAATCACATTCATGCTATCGAATGACGTTTATGATGCTTTACAGTGCGGAAACGCACAAACTTACTCGCACACATACTTATGTAAATATGTATGTATCTGTCTAAAAATGCACATATTCAGCATTTAAAATTCCGAATGTCATATTTCTTGCGTAGCTTTGACGCTTACACCCACTCGCTTCGAAAGTTTTTTTTTTCGCTGCTCATCAACACCTAGGCAAGGAGTCTAAAATGTGGCAAATTCACAGACACACACATACACAAACATTTACACGCATGCAATGCAATTCTGTTTAGTTTTCGAGTGCGACACTTAAAGTAGTTGACGGTCGTTGATAAAACTATGACTATCCTTTAAATCTTTTTGAAGCCAATGCATAAGTACATATGTACATACAGACAGACGTTAATGTGAGGACATGAAACCCACTTTCATTTGCCTTTCAAACACATATTTACACACATAAATTTATGCACATACCAGAAATCTTTGCCTTCAACTAACCTCTTTTCTCGCAAATGCATTTATATTTGGTAATTGAATTGAAGTGCGTGGCTGTGTAAGCTGTGTATTTGCACAAAGCGAAGTACTTTTTGGCAGTGCAAGCAAAAATATGTGCATTCCTTTTACAATTTACCTGTATAATGCATACTTGTCTATTGGATTGAGCTTGTTTTTGCGCTTTTCATCTCTGTCTGAGTTATGTTCTTACTGCTTCGTGCTCAAATATGTTATAAGTAAGTCAATATGCGCTTTTAGTGCACCCAGTTTGTTTAGAGGGAATTTAATTATTAACGTTGAATTTTTCGTTTCATTCAAAAATCCGAAAATCGATCACACAAGATATTCCGCGCTTACTAAGGTGCAAAATTGTGCAATAAGTTAAAAATAATATAGAATATATGACCAAATTTTAAAATTTAACAAGCTTGGTATATGCACTCCTATTATATTGACCGCAACTGTAAATTTTTCCTCTTTATACATATATAAAAATGAAGCGCTATTTCGTTATGTCCGCGTAGAGCGTCCGAACCACAGCTCGGAAAGACGTTAAAATTTGCACAGTTATTCGTTTATTCCTGCAGGAGGCCTTTTTTAAGTAATAGGACAACAGAGTTCAAAAAGTGTTTGATTTACTTCTAATAAATTTTGGGCGGGACGAAGGTCGCCGGGCCTTCTAGTATAGATATAAAATAGAAAAAATGTTTATAGGCGTCTAACCGATTTTAATAAAATGTTTACGGTAAGAGCATATAATCACTGGGCGTGTCAGAGAGCAAAAATAATGTCGATAGGTGGCGCTGGAGTCGAGATATTTCTAAAATCCGTATTTACAGACCGACTTCATTGAAATGCAAAACATTTATTAGGCTCCTTAACATAAATAATAATAATAATACAATTTCTCCTACCAAAAATGGAGGGACCTACAATTTTGTGCCGACTCCGAACGGCAGATGTATTTAATGAGAAGCTTTTTCATGGCAGAAATACCTTCGGAGGTTTGCCATTGCCTGTCGAGGGGTGACCGCTATTAGAAAATACGTTTTCTATGATTAAGACTTTGCTTGCCCTGACTGAGATTCGAACCTCGAACTCACCGGCATATCGAGTTATAGCACGCACCGCTAGCAAAAATCAGTGCATAGAAGTAGATGGTGTGCACCAGTTACGGTTCAGTTTAGCTAATAAATTAACATTTCTTGAACATTTGAGGATTATTTCTGATCATTTCGGTACAAAACACGACTATTTCAGAAAAATTTCGAGACTAGTATTGAAACATTTAAAACTAGTTCGAGACTATTTCAAGACTGCTTTGAGATCAGTTTTGGACTGGTTAACAGAGTTTTTCAGTACAATGGCAAGACTATGTCACATCGATTTCAGGCACATTTCAGTATTAGTTTGAGCTTATTCCTAAACCATTTCAAAGCCTGTACAGGAATACTTCAGAAAAATTTTTAGCTAGTCTGAAGTCAATTCTGGGCTGATAAAACAATATTTTGGAAACATTTTAAGACGGGTTCGAAATGATTTTGGGACAAGTTAATGAAAATTTCAGAACTATTTTTTGGAAACAGTCGGGATCATTTCGAGGAAACTTGCCACGAAATGGGTTTGAATCGTCCTGAACTATTTCCGAAATGGTTCAGAAATAGTCTTGAAGCATTCTACTGGACTTATGTTTCTTAATTCTAAGCAGTCATAATAATCCAAAATGACTGAAAACTAATCACGATTATATACTTATACATCATATATATGTATGTATATCTGCTGATTTTTCATGATAAGTTTGAATTTTGAATATTTGGATAGAGTTATTTGATTAAGTGTAAATGCTTCTTTCAGATTTTTTTTTGATAAAGACCCCCTTTAATGACAAATTTATTGACAAATATTAAAACTGATATTGAAGAAAAAATTATTATTATTTAATTATCATTATTATTATTTACAGAAAAATATATGTATGTATTTTATTAATTTCCAGTCTATAAGGGACTTTCACATTTCAAGGGAGCAACATATGTATGCCGTTTATAAAATACTTTCAGAGCTTTCACATATCCCGAGAAGCTTTCAAAAATTATAGGGACCTTTCTGCTATTTAACAGAGTTTTTATAAACAGAAAAAGTGCAATATTTAGAACGTAAAATTGCATTGAGCCTACCGAGATAAGTTAGTCCTTCTATTCCACCATTTCAACATTTCCTCTAAGCAAACACTAACACAATACATACTATCCGTTAATCCTTCAACAAGCACCATAAAATCGTCATTAAATCGCTTTTGTGTGTGACATTGAGCAGAGGCATAACTTTAAAAAAAATCAGCGTGCTGCAAAAGCCTTTATAGTATGTTGTAATTTCGCTGCAGGTCAACAACAGATTTACGAGACAATTTAACACACATAAAGTTGTGCAGCGTATTAGCAGCGGTGGCGGAAACGACAGCCACAGCAGCAGTAATAGCAGATATGACAAACCAGCCGCCAGAATAATAAACGACAAGGCAGCCAAGAATAAAAAAAAATATGAATGTCACTAAAGGGAAAAATAAAAACTAGCAGCAACAGAGGAAAGCAATCATCAAATGAAGCAGCGAAGCAAATGGGTCACCATGGCCTTAAAGCTGTTTGTAACAACTCGCAGTTGCTGCAAATTGTGAATGTCAAGTTCAAATATGAGGCAGATAAATGTGCGCCGAATGAAAGAGCAAAGACAAAGCGAATCGTGACACGCCTACTCGCAATTGCAGATATTATGTGTGCCTTTATATCAGCAAAAAAAAAAACAGAGGCAGGTGCATGTTAATACACCGAATTGTTCAAATTTACATATGTACATGCATATATTTTAAATGCTGGCTGTAGTTGTGTGCGTAGTGACAGTTGTTTGTAACTGCAAGCCAACCTTACAATTCTAGACACGGCGCCCCTCTTGGGACCCATGTTGACCTTTAAATTACCCCTAAAAGCACACACACTAACATGCTAAACACGCTTGGGCTCTATGTTACAGGAGCCAGTGCCAACGCCTGGAAGTATGCCAACAACAAAGGCAAGGTTATGTAGGCTCTAAGTAAAACTGTCAACAAACTGTTGAGTCAGCTCAGCGACAGCGACGACAGCAATGGCTGCTGTTCCTCCGGCTCCTTCTAGGATCTTTCCTACACCTTCCTTCGACTTATTTCAAATTTAGCTGCAATGCCAACGGAAGTAGGCGCTGTAATGTAGCCTAACATTTTGACTTTTTTTGCTTTGTTTATGTGCATCCAACACAGCAAGCAAGCATTTGGTAATAATAGTAAAAATAAACTTATAGACAATAAATATAAGCGAACAAAAAAATTGTAAACAATGACGACAAGCAGCTCGCCACTGCCACGGGTATTCAGTTTACCATCAGCTGCATAATCGGCTGTACATATGTATATGGCCTCTACGCCACTAAGTGTGCTTTGTAGCAAATCAACCGGAGGCTTGCCAAGTCATGTTGCGCTTGCAATTTCATTGTACGAGCTGTTTTTTTTTATTACTTTTGTACTTGTACGTTGGAATTTTTAGTTGAGTTCAGTTTTTTTTTTTACACTGGCACTGGCTTTATCCACTAGAGTACAGTATTTGTTGACAGCGTCACACGGTACTATGCAATGCTAGGCAAGACTAGGCTACCCCTTGCACACATTTCATTTAACTGTTGCCAAATTATTTTGTGATTGCATATTTTCGGGCGATTGCGCCATAACAAGTTGTAGTGCAGTAAATTCAAGGCGAGGCAGGCGAGAACCATGCACAGCACGCCGCCACAATGACGTCATCGCATTGCCGGCGACTAGTCAGCGTAAGGTAGCGTTGAAACAGCGATGGTGAAGTGTGGAAAGCCACAGGCAAATCACTCGACACAAGCAATTTCAATAAATTCATGTGACATTCGTGGCAATCAAATAAAGTGTGCATACTTTCAAGCACTAGCGCTGACGAGTTTAAATGGCTTTACATAAAATTTACAGTTGTCTTTTTAATAAAAAAATATAAGTTTATATTTCCCTTTTTGATTTATATGTGTGGCTATTCAACCGCGCCATTGGCGCCAATAATTCTTTCAATTTAACAGCCTACCATTTAACAGCTAAAACAGTAGAGATAAACAATAAAGGGAAGCACAAATTTTGTGTGACAGCTTGGCGCTAACTGACACGACTACGGTTGATGGCTGTCGGCTGACACTGAAACTTTTTGTTGTTGATATTAAAATTTGAAGGCATTCGTTTTGGGTGTTATTGACTAATTTTTACTGTTGAAAGTGTACATATCACAGCAGTTATTTAAACAGCTTTGACTTCAAGAACGGAGCCGTGAATCCGTACGCTAGCCTATTGTTGTTAAATGAATTTGGCATATTCTAGAACGCGGATAGGTTAATTAATTTGAAAGTTGTTCACATATGCCTAAAAAAATGGTAATATTTAAGTCTCCAGAGCTGACCAAAATTTTAAATGCATGTGTCCCTAAATATTTACAACTATCATTAACTTTTAAACTGAAAAATTTTTTTAGTTTCATTATTCCACTTCTGAATTTCTTTCGCGGAAACTCATCTGTGTCTAAGTATCGTCACATTGCACTCTTTCTGATGAAGTGGGTTAGTTACTATGTATGTATATAAAAGCAAAAATGCAAGTCACTTCAATTTTGTTCGGAGTTAACTATCGTATCATCGTCAAGGACTTGCCCTCTTTGCACTCAAATTTAATACTCGTTTACTGCAGCAACCCGCACTTTTCATCATATCAGCTTGACGAAGTAGTCCAGACCTTAGGTCGCTTACCGTCGGGAAAAGTGTGTCGTCGACATGATTGTCTTTTCAGCTTGATATTTCCACTACAGTCGCTTTTATACTAAGTATGTGTACTTGGGTTTACCCGGCTAAGTAATGTTTTTTCGACTTTTTATCTCAATCACGTTCGCCAGAACACATTAGTACTTTTGAAATCATGCCAGAGGAAGGAGATGTACATAAGTCTTGATCCAATAGGTATATATAAACTTTAAACCATTTTTAAGCGAACATTCACATAATATGTATTCTGATGTTTCCTCCCCTAGCCCACAAAATGTGCAGTTCGTCCCTCTTAGATTCCCATTTTGTGAAGATGCTACCTCAGTCACCTGTTAGGTATCTAAAGAGAATTCTTAGACCCTGCTAAGTGGAGTAAGCGCTTAGAGCCTTTCTAGGAAGGAATCATCAATATTTTCAATTTCCTTTGGCCTTTTGACGAGCGCCATTAGGTTGAGTTTTTCAAATCCTCTCACGTTTTTAGAAGTTCTGTGGTTTATCCTCTGGGTAGACCACCGAACACAGATACAGGCTCCATTGGGGCGCGTGTTTTTCAAGATTATTGCTCTCATCTCTGCCTGGCGACATGATTTTTAATGTGGTCTGAATAGTCCTTCTACAAAGACATTTGTGAGCTCGGTACATTCCGTCTTGTTTTACACAAATCATTATCGTGAAATCCCTTTTTCAACACTTGTTGATGTAAAATTGTTCTTTATTTTATTTTTCGTTATTTTTGTATTTGAAAATCAATTGTGTCAAAATATTATATTAGAAAAAAGAAACAAAAAATTTCGTGTATCATGTAAAATTTCCAAACATAAAATTATGATACAAAAATAATTCTGAATATTTTTTTCTTTATTGCAGTTCCACGGTGTTGATCTCTGAATTACTGCTTTTTTACGGGCTACAAGGTTTAATATCATTTAACGTGATAAGGTGGTGGACAATAATTTAATGAAGCAACATGGGAAATGGCATGAACAAGGTGAGTTTAAGATAAACTTTTAATACAGAAAACATTTAAAAAGAAAACCACTAATTCTTCAAAAGCTGTTATCAAATCTATGAAGTATGAAGAAGCCAACGTTGTAGTAAAATATTAATTATATTATGCAAATTAAATTAATTTTATGAAGTGTCATTTCTTGCACTTTTATTCAACACCCAGTGTATGTTCAAAATTATTTTCGGCATGCTCTAAAGCGCCATCTGCATAGCGAAATTATAGTCAGCAGTTAAATTCCATTTCTTTTCTCTGTGGTTCGATATAAGCGAATTTAGTCTTTACAATTTTTATTTATTTTGAAATTATAAAAACAAAAAATGTTCTTATAAATTATTATTTCATATTTTGCAAATTGGAATGCTTACTTTCCAATGTAAATGCAACCCTGCCTCAATTGAGAGTGCCTATTTGACTCTCTCTGCGCAAATGTCTGCGCTGAATTCCCGAAAAAGGTAAACAAACACAGAAAACAGCTGTTTTGTGGAGGTAAATAAATAGCAGTTGTCATGGCGACCAGGTATAAACAACAAAAAAATAAATAAAATTCATTAAGGATATTTATGAAATTCGAAAATTATAGCAACCTACTTATTTAGCAATAGTAAGATCAGTTGTTAAAACAAAACTTTTGCAGCTTTGGCGAATGCTGCTGGAGTGTCTTTTCAAGAAATTATACTCGACTGTTAAAGGAAAACAAGCAGTTTTAAAAGACGCCCCAAAGCAGCATGGATTGGCATATGAACTTGGCAAGCAGCCACAATTTGAAAACTTACTTAAATTAATAGGTTTTTCGCGAACTAATTTTTTCTTTTATATTCTTTTCAGGTGCTGCCCGGCCTTTATGTTGGCAATTATCGCGATTCGAAGGATCAACAACAACTGGACAAGCATCAGATAACACATATAATAGCCATACACGATAGTCCGCGGCGTTTGCTGCCGGTACGCCTTCTTCTACATTTTAATTATACTCTTTATTAATATAATTTTACTTTCGCCACGCAGGACAAACACTATTTATGCGTCATGGCAGCCGACACGCCCGATCAAAATCTATCGCAGTATTTTTCTGTTTGTAATGATTTCATACATGCGGCCCGATTGCGTGAAGGCAATGTGCTTATCCATTGTTTGGCCGGTATGTCGCGTTCTGTGACTGTTGCTGTGGCATACATAATGACTGCAACCAATTTGAATTGGAAGGAAGCGTTGAAGGTAGTGCGCGCTGGTCGCGCTGTCGCCAATCCGAATATCGGTTTCCAGACACAGCTACAAGAGTTCGAAATGTATCGCTTGATGGAGGAAAGGAAGCGTTTGCGCGAACGTTTCCCTTCGACAGCTTTGGAGCAATTAGATCGTTCGAAATGTTCGTCGGCGTTGGATAACTATCAAGAACTGTTGCAAAATAAGGATATTTGTGAGGGAAATTGTACGCGCGGTGAAAAATGTCCAACAGGTGCGATGATTGTATTGCCTTTAAAAGGTGGAGAAATCGAAGAAAAAGTTGGTAGTCAAATAGTAGCAAGTGGCTCTAAAGAAGTGTGTCAAGCAGGGAGCGGTGCTGTGGCTTATATGATCTCATTTGCGGCGGATAAATGGAAAACACTATCTGTAGATAATAGTGGTTTGGAAAAAGGAGCCAATGTTGAAGATGGCAAGGTAGCTACAGATAAGCTGAACAATTCGCAATTGCTAAATACGCAAGCAAAAAATAATAATAGTGACGCAAGCGAAAGTGACTCGGATGAGATAAGCTTTGAGGACAATCAAGTCGGCCAACAATTGATGGAAAACGTGCTTTATTATCATCCCATGAAATCAAATGATGTGCCAAACGCGCAACCGTCACAGTGAGAAGTGTACATTGAAAAAGTTGTGTGTGAAAGGCCCAGCGACAACACAATTTATAAATCTTTGCCAACTACTAGTGATTTTTAATAAAAACGTTAGGCTAATTTACTTCAAAAGAGTTAAATTTTATGTAAACGTATTCTTTGTAAAGCCACCAAGCGCTATAACATTATTTTAAATTACACTTGCATCTTTTGAAAACCCAAATATTGTATTTTAATTACTCTCAAATTTGCTTTCCTTTAATACACAGGTGTCTGTAATATGGACCCTTCCAAAGGTCTCTTTCGCCGTCGTCCCTCCACAGCTTCGACGCGTTCACGTACCCGCGGTCAACCCTCCTCGTCGAGTGCTTCAGCATCACCTTCAATATCTGGCGCTGGTGTTGCCAATGTGATCGCCGCTAATATTGCGCAATCGTGCCCCACATCACCGAGCCATTCGTCGGCTACCAGACGTTCGATAGGCGGACAAAAAATACCCGAAGACGAAGAGACGCACAACCCACCCACAACAGTAACGACAACAACAAAAACACAAATTAACAACACAACAACCACGACGACCACCAATAACAGCAACACCACCCACAACACGTTGAATATAACAACAACAACCAGCACCACTACTGTGGCGTTGTCGCCGCTCATAGCAACAGCAAGCAGTTCAAAGGAGGCAGCCGAATATGCGGCCGCTATCAACGATGCAAAACGAGAGCGCGAGGCGCTACAGAAATCACCACCAGCTGCACGTATGCGCAATCCGCGGGTCAGCAGCGCAGGCAGTCGCCTAGTTAGCGGCACAGCAAAGGCGCGTGCTGCGGCCAATGCTACCATGGCAGCGCAGCAGAATGAATTAGAACGGATTAACACTAATAACTGCGGTTGTGTTGGGGGCAGCGTTGGTGGTGGTGGCTGCGGTGGTGCTGGCCAAACACAGTTACATCGCAGCGCAAGCACTGTGAGCGGTATATCGGTACGACCGTATAGTAGTCCGGCAGGTTTACATGCGTATACAGGGAAAATACCCGGTTCGGTGCCATCATCCGTCCATGGCTCGCGCGTAGATCTACGTGATCCCGATAAAGGATCAGCCATTTATTTAGGTTGTTCAGCGCCGCGCAACTCAACGCTATCACTTTCTTCACGCACCTCTTCAGGCAGTTCGGCGCCACCATCACCGGTACGTACACCGCCGGTGAGTCCCCGGCATGGTGTGAGAAGGTAAACAGCATAGAATATGAAAATATGTGGCCTCAATTTTAATGTTCTTTTTGTGCATATCCCATAGGGCTGCGACTATGGTGAAAAGGCAGCAACAGCAGCAGCAAAGGTGAAACAATTGCAAAGCCTGATGATGGCGCATAGCAACAATTATTGCTGGTTCAATCAAAATGTACGCTTAAATGTGATAGCACAGCCCTCAGAATGTGGGCTACACTTAACGGAGTGTAGTAAGAGCTATTTAAAAAAATCCATTACAAGCACAGTAAACTAAATGACTGCGAATAGCTGTCTACTAGATGTGAAGCTGCTTGCAAGCATTTTTTATTTGTTATTGGTTCACAAAGAACTGATTCCTGAAACATTGTTAATTGATAATTGGTTCTGGCAACCAATAGAATCCTTTCGTGCGCTTAGCTTATACATACATACGTAGAATAACTTTTCCAGAAACTCAAAGCAATTACATACTTCTAAGATACGGTACATTCGAAAAATATCTTTTTTACTATACTCACTAAATAACTCGTTGTTGCTTAAATAAATGTACGTATAACATAAGTTTATAATGTATCTACTATATAAGAGGAATGCTAAGAAATCTGTGACCTTTATAAAATTAATTTAATAGTTGTAACATTTGAGCCACCTTTTTGTAGTTATTCAAATAGTGCAGCGGATGATTAGGACAAATCAGCAAATAATAGCAAAATCAAAGTAGCGTTTTGTGAATGCTTAACTTTTTGCAAACTAGAACTGATTATTTTTTTTTAATGAGCTAGAGGCCAATTTTTATTTGAAATTTTATAGACGAAAAAACAACAACACCCAAAGCGGTAGAAGTTATTGTACTATTTCGGAGATCACCACATCTCATCAGACTTCTTTCTTCACGGCTTCCGCAGGAGTCGAACCCGCGGTCGAATACCACGTATGTGGTTTTTGCAATTTTACCTGTTCCGATGTGTGCGTATCACTCGTTAGACGTTCTTGCTTTTAAAACTTTCACAAACACACTTTACTCTGGACAATAACTTAATATTTTCCACAAAACAGCACATTTGAATACCAAATTCACACAATTTTTACAACTTTAAAACAAGCAAATAACTTTAGTACGGAACTAGAAGAGCAGCGGTTAAAATGGCGGCGGAAACAGCTTTTTGATTTCTGCAGAGTTGTATTTACGCATTGACAATTTTTTTAATAACGGCGTTCACTAACTGCATTAATTATCCGATCATTCGCAAAAATGAATGTAAAAGAAATACTGGCATAAAGAAATATATACATACATATATATAATTTAACATAACTCAAACTAAAATTTAAAAAATTTAATTCAATTGAATAATATCCTAAAATTAAATTAAAACAAGAAAAAAAGCCGAAGGCTTCATACCTTTCATGAATGAAACAAATTTTGAAAACCCTGTTATTTTATTAAAATCGAATATTATTTTACTTATCGGACTTATATTTTTGCGAAATTTCAAGTCTCCAGCTGATTAAATGATAAAGTTTTGGCCAAAAATGCAATATCTGAACCGTCGGGTGTATGACAGCTAAATGTTCTATATATCCGATTTTAATTATTTTCACTGCTAAAATAGTTGTCCTAATAGCTATTAGTTTAACAAAATTTGAAGACTTTAGCTGATGACATGAAGGAGTTTTGGCCGAAAATGCAATTCGGAAATATCGGTTGTATGGCAGCTGTATGTTATATTTATCCGATCTTAATGATTTTCACTACTAAAATAGTTCTCATAATAATTTTTCTTTGTGCAAAATTTCAAGAATTTTTCTAATGAAAAGGAGGGGTTTTCGTACTAATTGCAATATCTGAACAATCGGTTGTATTGCAGCTATGTATGTATATGTTCTATTTATCCGATTTTAATGATTTTCACTACTACATTAGTTCTCACTATACCTATTCTTCGTGCAAAATTTTAAGACTTTAGCTGCTTAAATGGAGGGGTTTTCGTGCTAAATGAAATATCTGAACAATCAGTTGTATGGGAGCTATATGTTATGTATCTTTGATCTATAAGATTTTCACTGGTCTTATAGAACTTAGTATAACGGACCTTCTTGCAAAATTTCAGACTTTTTAAAGAAAGAAGTTATGAAGCAAAATATGATATCTGAACAATCGGCTCGTCACTCTGATCATATCGGTATACTTTTTGATGGGTCTTCTCGTTCTGGTACTTACAAACATCGGACCAATTCCATGAAAGGTATAAAAAGTTGAGAACGGCTATATCAGTTTTCAAAATTTTATAAAAAGTACATTTCTTTTTTTAAAATCTCTTCAAATATCAATTTTACCCCTTGAGTTTCAATAAATACAACAATATTGAAGTGTTTGTTGTAAAAAAATTATTTCAAGGAGGTGTAAGGCCGGCGAATACTCATTCCGTCTCCCTAGTTTAAGTTGATGGATGACGCTGAAGCCCAACAATTATACCGTTATTGCTGTGAATTATTTAGGAGCGGTTGCTCTGTGACTAAATAAAATAAAAGACGGTTAGTTACAATTCAGCTTACTCTTCAGCACTTACTTTTTTGACGGAAGGTCCTAAACTGGGCCTTAAGTTCCAATTACTGTTTAACCGAAGATTGGCTATATGCAATAAAATTTAAAAAAAAAATGTTATGTGTGAAATGTCCTAAACATCTCAAAAGCTGTAGTTCATTGCCACCTTTTTTAGAGACCTGTAACTCACCGTCTGTACCTTTAACGGTAATCAAATTATGTTAAGCCTATACTAGAAAATCTTAGAAAAACAAAATGAACTACCTACATATGTACATGAATATATGTATATACTTTCAAATTATTAATATATTTGACATTATATCAACTATAGATGTGCACAAAAAGCAAATATTTTAATACAATAAAAAAATTAATAATACAAAGCCCATTGAAGTTTTGTAGTTACTTAATTTAATATAGAAAAATAGTACGAGTACATAATCTTCAAGGTGACCTTTTGTTTGGTGAAGTGTGGTGAAAACCCGCTCGAAGTTTATAAAGGGCCCCATAGAATCAAAAAACAAATCACAAACAAATGCAATCATACATAGTGACACATGCAGTATAAGTTTAAGCGGAAAACATACATATACGTGTAAGTATCTGCAATTTTCCACTTGTATATATACAAACAAATGTTAAATGTTGCTAGCTTAGTTGTTAAATGAATATTGTTAAAGATTTTTATATACACATGCGTTTCAAAACTTAAATAGTAAAAAAAAATTGTTATACGATTATACTTATATGTAATATAAAAGAAAAATAAAGAAAAAAACGTTAATTTAATTAGCACAGGTAATTCAGATTTCAATTGGAATGAGAAATCATGAAAATTTCTTCGAACAATACTTTTATGTGCGAAATTATTTAGAGAACAATTGAAGTGATGTCGATTAAAAGTGCATGACAGTTGAGCAGTATTCCAAAGAAATTTATGGGGAATACTTTAGGCTGTTATAATAACAAAAGCAACATTAAAAGTGAATGAAGGATTTGTAAAAGGCGCACGTCTCACGAATATTGCAACAAATTTAAATGAATTAAAATACGAATTGAGTAATCGCACTTTCAAAATTTTAATAAAGAAAGTGTCAGCAACCAGAATTACGTTTTGGCTTTGCTTTCGTATGCAAATGCTTATCAATTGCAAAAATTATGCATTTTCAATTAAAGGCGAGAATTTGTAAAATTTAAAAATGTCAAATTATAGAAAACTATATGTACATATATGTATGTATTCTGAAAACTGTAAGATCACCGCGATTGCATTAAAAAAAAGTTAGCGTACAGTAAAAAATTATCAAATTTTAAACTTTTGTATGAACTCGTTGACGGGAAATGGAGGGGGAAAAATATATAAAATTTATTATATGTATTTAAATTATATGTACTTGCAGCTTTGCGCATTGCAATAACAATATACAGTTATAACCTATATATAGTTATATGCAGTGTAGTTTTTATATTGAGTGCAAAAAAAAACGCACATTTTTACCAAAGTTGAAAATAGCCTTGTTAAATTAAGGTGAAATAAAATATTTTGCATTTGGTTTCAAGTTAAAAATTTAGTAGCTAAGAAATTCGAAAGAGATTGTTGGCTTAAATGAGTTTTAGCAATTTTGCGAGACATCGGAGAAGTAAAATATATTATACATATACATTTATAAAAATAAAGTTAATAACGAATGATAAGTCACTCAAATAATTTGAAATATATAATAATGTGTGCTGGCAACGCATTTAGCTTTCTAAAAGCCAGTGTGAATGTTTGTTTGATTGAAATTATCTCAGTCCTACAAATTGAATTGTTAAGTCACGCCGATTTTACTGTGACTATTTTTTCGAAGTATAATTAGTAACAGGTTTTTTTTTTAATATTTAACTCTCCTCACAATTTTAGCCTTAGCGGCAGATTTTTCAAATAACGGTTCCGACTTGTATTTTTTTTTTAAATCTAAGAATATCACATAAATTTTTTGTTATTTATTATTTTTCATTATTATTTTTTTATTTTTTTTAGGTTTCTTTTAATTAACGTTTTTTTATTTTTATTAAATTCGATTTTAATTTAATTTAAATTTTGTATTATTTTTTCGAATTAATTTCTTTATAGTGTTTGAGTGGCCAAACATCAAGTGGTGTCAGTTTTTTTTTACTGTAAATTCCCAAGAGCGACCTGTAATTTCACCTTTAAAAACGGAAGATTTTTTTGAGAAATTAAAATTAAAAATTTTTTTAAAAATGGGTCGCTTGTCAGATATGTATGTACATATATTATAAAAATTAATATTCGAAACTTTTTTATTATTTTTTGTACGGAAAACAACGAACGAAATTCCACGTTCCAAAGTAGCAAAAACTTGCAAGTTTCACGAACAGCTGATTTAGTTCTGGTTAACATCCAAATGTTTAAAAATGGCGAACGTTACTTGTGTTTCGCTTAAGACATTCTTCTTAAGAAGCTAGATAGAAAAAAAATAATAATTGCTCTTTGCGTGTTGTTTATTTAAAAAATACTACTTCATAATTTTCATCCCAAAAATTCTTGAATAGAAATTTTTAGTTGTATAAACTAATAATAAATTTGCAAATTTTTACAACAAAAAAATAATTTAGTAGACACTTTCAGCTTTAACGCGAATAGAAATATTATCTAATTCTTACAATTTCTACTAGTTTGCCAATTTTTCAAAATTTGTGTGAACACCCCTAATTAAAATCAAGAAGCATATTTAACTCTGAACTCTGGCAATATTGCTGACACCGTCACGAAAATTGATCGTTCCTTCGGCTCAGCATACTTCGAGTGTATGTAACTAAAATAACAGCTGCACTTATCGGCTGATATCCAAAAAATACTTGAAAATTAGTAATGTAACTGATTTATTTTAAATTAATTAAATTTGTGTAAATTTTTACTAATTTGTGTTTATTTTATTGTATTGATGTCCTTTTCAATTTTTTTTATTAATTTCATTTTGAACTTACAATCAATATCGTGTTTAAATTATTTTACTATTTCAATTATTTTAATTTTTTTAATTTATTTAACATTTTAATGTTCACAAAATTTAATAATTTATTTAATTTTTTATGTACATTTTTATTTTAACACTTTATTACACTAACATTTCATTATTTTAAATACAAAATAAGTACTCGGATATAACTTAAAACTTATAAATCACCCTTTAGAGCTATCAACTTGTAATCAAACTAATGCACCTCAAAGCTTTAAATCTAATATGCTAAAATTACTAAATTTTATTGTAAATAAATGATTTGGATGCAATAAAAGTGTTAGACAAAGAGCGACAGTTGCCGATAACAAACAAAAATATATACATACATACATACATACCTACATATAAACATATCGAACGAAAATGATATGATGACCTGAGCAACAAGAAATTGCAAAAGAAAAAAAACAATTAGAGAAATAAAAAACAAAATGTTGAGAAAAATGCTAAAACTAAGAAATAATGTAAATTAACTTTAAATGAAGTAAGTACGTGTGTACAGACAAACCCATGTATAACCTTTATATTGTATGTTTGTATGTAAATCAACGCATTGCAATGTCTGTTCAAAACAAGCTTTTGCAATTGACCATTTTCAAAAACTCCCTTTAGCAACATATGCGTGTAGCTGCATAATGTTTTCATAATCAAAAGTTAAAAAAATACATTATAAGTACGAGTATATATTTTCAAAAAAAACGTTATGATGAAATTATATACAAATGTAACTGCTGATTGCATAGAAACTTTAAACTTGAAAATGAAATGTATAACGAAAAATATGATTTTTTTGCGTTTTATTCTGAATGGCGATGGTAGAGAAAGGTAAGATCAAGATTTTACCGATAGAACATTTAAAATTTTCAAATGTTAAGGGGATTTGCAGTCTTAAAAAGCTGCTAAAGTAAATGCATTTCTGAATATAAGGCTCCATGGCATGATTCAATTATAAAAGGTTGAATACTTATTGACGTTGAAGTTTTCCGATATTTTATCCCTTTTCGCGCAAAGGTTGTAGATAACTAGTAGCGAAATGCGGTTTGTACATAGAATGAAACATATTTGCAGAAATTTGATATTTCAATTTAATACAAAAAACTATATAAACAAAAAACGCAAGTGTGATTTAGAAGCAAATATTTTTTACACATTTTGTTAACAAAAACAATGTGATTTCAACCTTTTTAAAGTTTTTACATGCAGAAAATATAACTATCACACTTGGAAAAATTTTGATAATAAATTTTTCTTTAATTCAATATCAATTTGCTCAACCAAAATAAGAGGTATGTATCTATTAAAACCCACCGCAAATGGTAAGCGAGCTCGGCCAAACACTGTGCTATGTACATACATATGTATATAGTGTAAGCGCCAAAAGTATTATTATTATTATATTAAAAGCCCTGTAAGCCAGGATTGTATACATATTTCATTACAATTTCAAACTTTTTTAAAAATATACATAATTACCATTTTTGTAGATCAGAAAATTGTAAGATTCAAGTCACTAAAACATTAGTAACATTAGTTGTTCGGAACATTTTTTTTTATATGGAAAACACCACACAACACCTTCGTCAAAAAATCAACGGAATTTTTATTGATATATGTACATACATACATCTGTTAGAAATCAAGTAAAGGACGTTAGTCAAAACTGGTCAAAATACTAATAAATGTTCTTCTATTCGATATTTTAACTGTATAATTTTATGGTTGTTAATACTTATATTAATTCTTTTTTTTTTTAATTTTATGTTATTTTATATAAAATATATACAGTAAAAATTTTAAAAACATAAAATGCTTTCTTTGAAAAAAAAAATCTAACAAAATGTTCTTACCTGGCCGGGAATCGAACCAACGACCAATTACTGAAAATCAATGGACAGTTATAAATACAGCACAACCAACATTAATTACTTAGAATGAAAACGGCACTGAAGATGGCACAACGCCGAAACCGGTATGTCACAAAATCAAATTTGACAAGTGGGGACGGAAAATCGTACATACATCTAAATTCGTTGTGACAGAGTGGAAAGTTTTGTAATTTCTACACCAAGGCGAATTCATTTAAGGTGGACGTAATCGAGCAGATGATTGGTGGGTGATTGTCAAATGAATTGTTTTTATTTTTATTTTTTTCTTTACATTACATCTTCTCACCTTTAATGTGTATGTTGTGATATGGTAAAATAAATTTTTTCAAATTTGTGTTGTGAAGCAATTGTATATTGAATAGATATAAGAAAAATAATAAAAATTAAAAATAGGAAAATGTGTTATGTGCCCAAGAGAGTGGAAAAAGGAAGTGAACCATTTTTTTAAGTTCTGCGAGAGGATCAAATAATAATTATGTGGAGCACGAATTGCCTGAAACACTCAGTAGCAAAGGATCTTATATGCGGAGATAATTGTTTTATTATTATTGGGAAAAGGGCAAATTTGTTACCGGAAGCTGTATTTTCCATTACTATGCATTTTATGTTTTTAAATTTTTTACTGAATATATTTTATATAAAATAACATAAAATTAAAAAAAAAAATTTATATAAATAATAACAACCATAAAATTATACAGTTAAAATATCGAATAGAAGAACATTTATTAGTATTTTGACCAGTTTTGACTAACGTCTTTTCTTGATTTCTAACAGATTTATATCAATAAAAATTCCGTTAATTTTTTTACGAAGGTATTGTTTGGTGTTTTCTATATAAAACAAAAATTTTTTCGAACAACTAATTTTACATTTTTAGTGACTTGAACCTTACAATTTTATGATCTACAAAAATGGTAATTATATTTTTTAAAAAGTTTGAAATTGTAATGAATATGTATACAATCCTAGTTACTGGGCTTTTAATATATACCTCTTATTTTGGTGGCTAAAATTGATATTGAATTAAAGAAAAATGTGAAAGTTCTATTTTCTGCATGTAAAAACTTAAAAAGGTTGAAATCGCATTGTTTTTGTTAACAAAATGTGTAAAAGAAATTTGCTTATAAATCACACTTGCGTTTTTTTTTTATTTGTTGTTGTATTAATATGTGGTTGAATATTCGGTTATATTATATTACATAAATTGAAACATCAAATTTCTGCAAATATGTTTCATTCTATGTACAAACCGCATTTCGCTGCTAGTTACCTATTTTTCTACTACCTTTGCGCGAAAAGGGATAAAATATTTTCCCCTTTATCAGACCTTCCTAAATGCAACCTTACAAGGCAGTCAGAAAAATTTAACCGCCAATAAGTATCCAACCTTTTATAATTGAATCATGCTTCCAAATATTGTATTCGCTGTTCGCAAACTCCGGGGGGTTGAACATTAGTCACACGCAGGTTCGCTTTTACTTCCATTTTTACTTTAGACCAAATGTTTTCAATTGGATTTAGCATTGAGGAATAAGGACCTACATAGACGTAAATCCGTTTCTTCTTCTCCCGAACGCTCCGCCACTTTCCCTTCTATCGAAGAATGACATGGGGCGTTGTCGCAAACTATTACCAAATCCCGCACATTATTCCCCATGTTTTGCCAACGCTCAATGAGTTTTCCAACCCATTCCCCGCATGCTTCGGCCGTGAATGAGCCCCTTCTACGCTCCATGAGCAAAACGTTGTCATATCTCCAATCAAATGCACATTTGGATCTCGTGCAGCTGGCAAAATTTGTATAGCGCGCTGCCCAATCCTGGATCGACCTCGAGACATCCGGCAGAAGAGGTTGAAATTCGTCTCGTCAATCCAAGCGATCTGTTTTCCTTCGCGTATGGCTTGATTAAGTTTTCTAACATAGCTTGCTCGTTGCTCTTTATTCTCTCTCGTATTTATATTAGCCGACAATGTATGCACTTTTTTTAAGCTGTACATTCT
Organism: Philophylla caesio; assembly: GCA_963971545.1. Classification (NCBI taxonomy): domain Eukaryota; kingdom Metazoa; phylum Arthropoda; class Insecta; order Diptera; family Tephritidae; genus Philophylla; species Philophylla caesio. The sequence continues at coordinate 20,136,022 of OZ020608.1, read as the reverse complement.
ACCTTGGAAATGGTTACCAATTGTTGCTATTGATATTGCAATAAGAAATTCAGGAAGCACTTTTTCGCTCTTGGCTTTATTTTTAACTGAAAGAAAAACTCATTTCTTCAGTATATTTTATTTTCTCAATTTGAATTTACTTTTTCTCATTACGATTTACATTTCTCAATATCAACTTGTATATTCCCATTACAATTTTATTCTTTCTCATTACGATTTACATTTTCTCATTTTGAACTTACATTTCTCAATTTGAATTTACGTATTCTCATTTCAATTAACACTTTCTCAATACAACCTTACAGTTTCTCATTATCGTCTTACATTTTCTAATTTTGAACTTGAAAATGTGTAGAAGGAAAGGGTTAAAATAAATTAAAAATAATGTGACAAAATAATCATCCAAATGTCAAAAAACAAGAACTAAGTTCTTGAGTAATGAAGTTTGATTCATTTTTTTTTAATGTATAAAGGTTCTCTTTCTAAAAACTTGTATTATTGTGGTTTCCACAACTCTATTAAATCCATAAAGTCACTTAGTATTTATCGGAATAAAATGTTTGGTCCTTTCACCCTCCAGGGGTTCATCACAATATTAAGAATAACCCTGATACCGATGGTAAATAAATACATAAAAGGAATATACCAAATAAATAACTTATATTTGCTTTATACCATAAAAACGTTTAGTTCATGGGACAAATAAATTGAAATGTATTACTAACATTTTACTACTTATTATTTACTTTTTAAGAAAGGGTAACAAAATCTAACCCTTTTCCCATGCTTTGTAAAACGGTCCTTTATAAGGGAGTGTCAAAATTCGAATGTCATTATTTACCTAACCTTTTAGAATTGAATCATGGTTTCACTCTATCATTTCAGACGCCATATTAACCATTTAACAGAAACAGTTTTCGGGATTTTCGTGCAGTCAATTCCTTATGGAAAAATCCTTTAATTTTTGGCATTAAGAAAAACAAAGCCAACAGAAACAAAAATTTAATATGTGCAAAGCTAAATTTATTTAAGTACATAAGGCGATTCAAAAATTAATTGCCTCAAAGGACATACATACATACATCGTCCTGGTAAATAAATGTCGTATGGGAAAATTCAGCCAAATTTAGTTAATAATGCAGTTATACTAAAAAAACTAAGATCTTTTAATTGGCGTTATCCGTTTTTTGATTTATCTTTTAGTTTCCGAGATATTGAGAAAAGTTTTGTCGCACACATTTTTAACATATGTACCTTGACAAAATTTTAAAATCTGTAAAATCTGTTAATTTTTGTCGTAAAATCTGTAAAAATGTCTCGTATTGTCGCACGGTTAAATAAAAAATGTTGTATGTAAAAATATTTCAAATAAAGTTAATAATGCAGTTATTCTCCATCTATCAAGCCATTTCAAATAGGGTATTCGTTTTTTGATTTCTTATTTAGTTTGCGATACATTGAGTTGTATCACATTTGGTGGTATGTCAAACATATTCCTGCAAAACTGTTGGCAAATGTAAGACACGACAAAATTTTACTGAAAAATAAACAATAATACTAAATAAATTCTAAAGTAATAGAGAATAAACCATAAAAATAAAATAATTTAAGATTTCCGAGACTTTGCCCAAAATCTATCGACACCTCTTTGAGGAATTTTATTTCAAACATCAATGGTGATTTTCCAAAAGGCAATTACCGTTTCGAAAAAAATCTCCTAATGCAAATGCAACTTTAAGGCTTGAAAAATCTTATAAGCCTTGATTTTAACCCCACTATACTTTGATTACTTATCGTTAGCTAAGTTTAAATAATAGGTCACAAATTGCAAATTTACATTCATCAATAAAATTTCACTGCATTGGTAAAAAAAAATATACTTACATACTTATTAGCTGTACATACATAGTACAAACATACATCTATAAAGTTTACACAATTTGTGTTTGAAATACAATAAAATTAAAATTAAAATCTCCAATGTCTATTTCAAAGTAGTGGCAATATTGGGCGGCTGCCGTCGAAACTGTTTCTGTCAAGGCGAATTCATTCAAGGTGGTGGCATCCCTGCAAAAACAAAATAAACGAGCATTTTGTTTTTGCTTTTTTGTTGCGATTATCATAATCAGCTGATTGTTTCCAAAGTAAATAGACCAAGGCAGATCTAACAGCTAACCGCAGTAGAGAAATTGCAGCCCTGCTAGATTTTTTGATAAGGAATTGGGACAGCGTTGGGCATCAAGTGTACCGTACTTTTTATAAAGAAACTTCGCCTTTTACTTGCTGAGAACGCACTTACCCAACTCTGTTCAAGTTGGGCCCAAACTACACAATGCAAATATACAAAATATTCATGCATTTTATGAACAAAATGCACAATATATTTTTCCTCCACAAAGCACGAATCTCAGATGTAAACAAATTTTTTTGTTTTTATCGAATGAAAACAAAGTTGACAATTAAGATAAATGGAAAAAATTAAATTATTAACTCTACTGAGGTTACCTGTTCAATCTGCCTTGAAATGGACAATTGAACAAAAGAAAAACAAAGATGACGGTTTTGACAATCACGACAATAAAAAATAAAAAAAATCAAATTCGCCGCTAAATTAACTCCACCTTGAATGAATTCGCCTTGAAACTACCTCTAATGCCCGAATTCAGTAACTTCGTATCATCTCAAGTCTCAAAATGAGATTGAGAGTATTGCTTTTCCTCTCTTTTAGGTTTTTTTTATTTTAATTTTAATTTTTTGTGACCTGCTAATCACCAATCATAAGTCACAATTTAGAGACTTTATTTTGAGACTAGAGGCTTTATTTCGAAACTAATGAATGCCAGCTGTCCTAAAATTGTGACTTTTTTCTCTATTAGAGACTGAGACTGCTTACTATAAAAATATTTGTATAATGAAAAATAAAAGCCCTATTCTAAAATCCTCACAAAACATACCTTGCTCACTGTTGAGAGGTTCCTCACAATTGTGAGGTTACCCTTAATGCTAGCGCAAAATGAGAAGCTCAATTGCTCACAACAGTGAGGAAAATTTGTGACGTGCTTATGAGAGCCTCACAATACGAAAGCAGCTGATTTTTATTGAGCAATTATTACAATAATTTGTTAATTTTCATTCGTAATCAATGTCGTGTGTTAATTTTTTTTAAATAGAAAAACATTCAAGAATAGCGGAGTTATTGCTTGATTGTGCAGCAGTATTGGAGGAGCAAGAGGAGGTAGTGAAGATAATGCAAGACAGGTGTCGTTATATATCGTAACTTTAGAATCTACAGCTTTTAAATACTAAAACACATTGTATTTTTAATTTCACAATTAATGTATTTAAAAAAAAAATTGTTATCGCTTTTTTATTTATATTTATATTTCATTCACTTTTTTATTACATGTTTAAGTAATGCCTTATGTCTAATGCTACATAGAGGTTACGAAAATTAACCAAACAAAAAAAACCCCATTTGCTCATTGACCATCAAATTAATTTTAGTTTGTACAAGTACAAACAACATTAAGGCAGATTATTATAATTATTTATTTGCGTCTATGCCTATGCTACTGCCTTTCGCTTCTTTTTGACAGCAAAACGCTTTCTACCTCGTGTGGTGATTTTGTTGAACTTTTTTCTTATGAGGTGTGGCCAAGAATAACCTCACAAAGTATACGTCATAAAAAACCTCACAAATTTTTGCACACAACTCATTTGTAAGGTTTTTTTTTAATAGGCCTGTAAAAATGCAACGCTTTGGTGGGTTATTGTCAACCTCTATCTCCTTTGTATTTACATAACTTTCGCGAAATAATTTTAAATTTTTATTTGAAATTTCTCACATAAAACTAAAACTCAGTTGAACATTTTTAAATTTTTATTTTTATTGACACCTACAATATTTAGCTAATTAACTACACTTTTTTTTATTATTTACTAATACACAAAGCATATGTACCATTCTGTTGGCTTAAGTACTATTTCTAACATTTATGAAATAAAATATTGCCACAAACTTAAATTTAGTACATACATACATTATATTTAGTTAATATAATAACAAAACACAAATCTTACAAGTTCAATTACAATACTTAATTTATATTCTTAAAGTAACATTAAACATTTTCACAATAATTCTTCAATCAATTGTGAAAAAATATGTAGTAAGTATGAAAGTGTATAAATTATTATTATTCAATTATTATTATTAAATTATTATTATTATTATAAGCGCATATTAAAGACACTTTACAAGAAGAGTGGGTAATTTGTTTGAATCAAAGAAAAAAGCGAACAAATCACATAAAATGAAAGATCCACTGAGAAAATTCTTCAGACTACGCAATCTATTTTTAATCTCTAATCACTTACGGTAATAAATTAATAAATACATAAAATGTGAACTTTCTGGAAACGAGTGCGATATTTGAAAATTTTTTAGTTGAAAATATTTATTTTAAATGTTTCTATACCCTTTTTGCCAAATTGGGATTTATGTTTTGTTTAAAGTAAAGGTAAATTCTGAAATATTTATTTTTTATTGCCTTTGATTATCACTTTATTTCATTAATTGGTAAATATTTGCGATTATTATTTCACTCTCTTAAATTCATAAGTAATCTAAGAGAAACTCTAGTACAAGATACGCATTCTTTGGAGGCATACGAAATTTTGAACCAAATATATATTTTAGGGAGCTTCACCAAGTCTTGTAAAACGCGTGTAAAACTCTTGCTGCGTTTCTTATTTCAAATTAAAGTGTCGTAATGTGCCGTTCGGCACAAATCTGTAGGTATAATATAAAGACGCTATATAGTGTAAACACCAAATTATTAATGTACAAATATTCATAACCATGCTTAAATTATATTCACAAAAACTATTCAATAAAACTGATTATAATGCAATAACGTTACTAAATTAGAGTGCGAATAATTTTATTCACAGTTGGATTGTGATAATTTTATAGCAAAGACCGCAGTAGAAAAAACACTACCTAAAGCCCTATTTAACTTCAAAATATTTTGTTTTGAAAATGGTTTAGAGTTGAAAACAATATTTAGAAATTTTTCTATTTTCTATTCACCGGGACTTGAAGGTACCTTACACAGTAAAATTGTTTGATCAAATTGCGTGTCAAATTACTATCGAAAAACTCATAAAATCACAGTTATTCGTTTAGTAAAAGTGTGATCACAGCAAAAAAAAATTAAAATCTTCTTGTCTCAAGCTATTATTTTTTTTGTGGAATCCGCTTTTGTGGGATTTTATTATCGTTCTTTATATTTTTGCAGCAGCTTATCATAGTTCGCTGTTTCGGTCACTATACATGTGGCTTCTCACATTTCATTTCCTTGCCAGATTTTTATAACAATTTGCTTGTTTTTTTTTTGTTTAATTTAAAATTTTATGAAATTCACAATAACTTTGCTTTTGGTCATATGGAACAAAGACGCAATTTGATCCAACAATTTGACGGTGATAGGCATCTCTAATAAGCTTAGGAAAATGAAAGGAAGTATGCACTGCTTTTTTATTTGTCTTCTTATTATTTAAAATTATTTTTCAATTAAAATAGTATAAAAATTAATTTTGTAAACCTAATGATTTAACAAAAATGTATCGAACTTATTAAAAATATTGTTAAAATATTTCTGAGTATATAATTTTGTATCTCATTTAATTTTAATCTAATAAAGTGCATGTTTCGAATGCCTACAAATTATCACTGATTTATGACAATTTTAAACGAGCAATTCCCTTCATATAACGCAAATACGCGAATATTTTTTATATGGAAGAATTTAAGGACTTCATCCAGTTGTTAAGAAAAATCCCAAGAAAAATTTTTCCTTATTTCTGTTGCTTGAAAAAGTACTTTGCCGTTGCTGTAAATTTCACTGAAGAAATAAATACTCGTACAAGCATTTTTTTTTTCAAGAGCTTCAGACTGATTTAGGAAATTGTATAGAAGAAAATTTCTTTTTCATTTCTTAAGTGTCATTTTATATGAATTTTCTGATTTTCTTGAGAGCTTTATACTGTGCAAGGCGAATTCAACAAGGTGGTGTTAAGGAGCCAGCTAATTTTTCGCTTTTTTCGCTTTGCTGGACTGAACGTCAAAGGGCTTCGTTCTGATTGGCTGGCGATTGGCTGGCGATGTAAATCACCTACAGAAATTTGACATTCAGTCGAGCAAAGCAAAAACAAAATACATGGAGGCCTTTTACTTATATGTATACTCTTACCACCACCTTGATAAATTCGCCTTGCATAGTATCTTTACTTAGAATTATTCTCAAAGCAATTTATTTTAGATACGAATTTTTGAAAAAAAAAAGTTTTTATACGTTTTGTACACTTTGTTTAAGGTAATAAATGAATGAACGGCATTTTAAAGGAAAAATAATTTTCAAAATTTAGTAGAAAAATATTGTACAATTGTTTCAATATGTGGTTGAGCTATAATTTGTAAACGCCGTGCATACTTTTCAACCATAAAAAATATTTTTAAAAAATTCAGCTGTTGACGTTATTTTAGAGGTTAGCATTTTTGGACTCAAATTTGTGCAAAATTAAATTGAATACTCGATGGAAATGCGCTATATTAATTATTTAAATAACAATTTTTCTTTAGTTCTTATAATTTTTTAGATTTACTGAGATTTTTCAGTTGAATTAAGCTTTAAAATTTTGCATTATTTGTAAAAAGCTTTTTACTTCTTTTTTAACTTATTTGAGTTTTCTTAAAATTTATAGTTTTATAAATATTTTACATTTAATAAACGACTAGAAATTGGCAATCACCAACGAGCAACACTATTTAACTTAATATTTTGTTTTGAAATATATTTTTTTAAGTCTTAAGTTATTTTTTTTAAGTAAATAGATCATTATTAAGTTTAATTAACATTATTTTAAATTCATTTGTAGTTACCGCTTTTTTTTTTGTAACTTTCGAAACCACGTCCTTTTTCTCAATGGAAATGCCAGTGAAACACATGCGTACCATACAAACCACAAAAAATCATTCCTGCGTACATTTTTTTTTTTTTTAATTGAGAAAAACTAACATTAAAAACGAGTAGCTACTGTTATATACACTAACGTTTTGATATCTATGTAGTCTACTAAATTCCTGTATTTGATTTTTCGCTACACCACGCCACAGGCTGGACACTCCTTATTCTTCCTTCACGCACTGTCAAGTCTCCACATGATTGAGCAGCAGTGGGGTGTTAGCCGTGGGATAGGAGGACGGTCGTCGTTGACGCTGCCAACTGGTGAGCTCCTCAGCGCTACCGCAAGACAGTGTCGACTCCTCGTAGCGTGAATGCGTCGATCCGCCTGAAGAGCGCCGCACGCCCGTATAGGAATCGGTGATAATCTCCAGCAGTGCCTCATCGCTGCATAGCATATCAAAGAAATGTGTAAGTCAACTTATCACGAACAAAGCTAAAAAAAAACATTGCTTACACTCACCTGTGAAAACGATGATGTTCGAGCAAACTGCCCGTAGCAAAGCGCAGCTTCTTCGGCGACTCAAGACTGGAGGAGCGCGTCAATGAGTTGCGCGGCATGCCCTTATTTTTCAGCGACGAACGTATGCCATAGTCCACCAAAGCTGAGGTGGTCTGTTGATGATTGCTACTACTGTTTTGCTTGATGGTGCCCTGTATGAATTTGTTGAGCGCACGCGAACCCCGCCGCTGCGAACGTTCATAGTTGCGTTTGTTGCGCGCATCTTCATCTTCGCCGAGCAACCAATAAGTGCGCTGGTCTCCCTTACCCTTCATTGTTATAACGCCACGTTCGTGATAATGATAACCGCCCAATTTCTCCAACAATTCGCGACACTGCTGACTGCAGTGTATCTTGAGCGGTACACCGCTCGATTCCATACGCGAAGCGGTGTTCACGGTGTCGCCGAAGAGACAATAGCGCGGCATTTTCAAGCCCACCACGCCAGCGCACACCGGTCCCGTGTGTATGCCGATGCGGAGTAGGAGTTTGTTGGTGGGACGATGACGTATCTTAAATTCGGACACGGCGCTGAGTAGGTGGAGGGACATTGAGGCGATTTCGGCGGCATGCAGATCACCATTGCGGATTGGTAGACCGGAAACCTGGAAGGGCGTGGAAGGAATTTTTAGAAAATATCGATAATCTAAAAAAATCAGAAGGTTGACAATATCGATTACAAAATAGATTAAATTATCAATTATAATTACGGTAATATTAGAAATGATGATATCGATAACAGTGTAAATGGCAATACACATAATATTTTTTATGGCGTTAATATATTTAAATGTAATTATAAGGACATGTAGTTCGCATGGCGCCGAAGGAAGTTTTGAGTTATAACAATAACTACAAAATTATAATAGTTACAACCGTAATACTGACAATATCGATAAAAAGTTTTAGATTTAAATCGATAATTTCTAAAACGACGTTAAAGACATAATATCTAAAAAAAAAGTGATAATTTCGATATCGTTAACGTTAAGGATATCGATAATAATGTATACGAAATTTTGAATAATATCGATAACTAAAAATACTTCGATAGTTATCAATATGGCTATTTATAACGTTATCATTAAAGGGGTCATAATAAAAAATAAAATATAAATATCGATAGCAACTTAATTGGTAGACTAGATAGTTGAAATCGCTTAAAATCGATAACTAAAAAGCCAATAGGTATGTACTTTCGTAAGGATGAAAATTAAGAAGAATTATGACAATTAACAGTGGTAAAAATTACGATATCGTTGTAAGTTATCGTTATGGAATCATTATTTAAATGGGGACATCGCTACAAAAGTAAATGGCAATAGTCATTGCCCAAAATCATAGCAAATTCGGAAGTAATGACGCTAACAACAATAACAAAAATATTGTGAAAAACAATATAAAAACCAATATGTCAAAAGTGATTACAATAATGACATTGTCGATGGCGATCACAAAGCAGATTGTTGTCAATAAAGATATCGATTTTGATACAAAATAAAAATTTCGTTGTCAATATCGATTTTGACGATAAACTTGCCATATTAATAACAATGTAACAACAATAACTATAATAAAAATATAAATAATTAAATAGCAATAAAACACTGATAACGATTATCGACAAGTTAACTATAAGTCAGTCGATGACGATAACCATGCGATTTGTAGACGATAAAGATATCGTTATTGATAAAAGTATTAATCACGTTGAAGTATCAATTTCAATGATATTGTTAATGATAGTGATATCGATTAGAACTTAGCTTACAATCGATTACAACTACAACTTATGTATGTATTAAAGTTCTTAGCGCTATCGTTAATTATATATCTATAATATTGCCTACAAATACATTGAGATGACATCATTGAAATTCGTTATTGATAATCATAATTATTACGTAGGAGGCTGATGGTTTGCGTTTTAAATTCATTATTTGGTAGTAAAAAACAAAAGCTGAGATAAAAATAATAAAATAACACTTTAAATTTAAATGAAAATAATTGACAATTTTATTGAGATCGAGGCCAACTATTGCAACATTTATTAGGCCGCTAGAAAAATAACAAAAGTCATTTAAATGAAAATTAAAAACTAATTATATCCGTTTTCTATCTCATTTACGCCAGTTTTCATATTAAATAAAAAAGTATAGTGTTGTATTCTTTTTTTTTTTGTAATTTTGTAATTTTTTCTCTGAATCAGCTGTGGTTAGTATTCTGTTTTTGAGACGACAAAAGCATATTGTCTTACAACCAATTTCCCTCAGAGACCGTTTATTAACCAGTAGCTGTTTACAGAATACTGACATTTACTCACCACCATGTATGCATCTCCGATCGTTTCCACCTTGTACACATCATAATGCCCGATTATCGAATCGAAACACGTATACAAATCGTTCAAGAAGTCTACCACCTGTAATGGTGTGCTCTCTGCCGACATCGCTGTAAAGCCCACAATATCACTAAAATATATCGACACTTGCTCATAACTCTCCGGATCCACTTTGTTGCCCTTCTTCAGCTGTTCGGCGACGGGACGTGGTAACATTTCCAACAACAACGCATCAGTCTTCTTCTTTTCCTCTTGCAACTGATCGGTACGCTCATCGACCAATGCCTCCAAATTATTCGCATACTTCTCCATCATAGCCATCATATTGTCGAATATATTCGGTTTCATGCCCTTCCTCAGCGGACGCAATTTGGCGCGTATTGTCTTAAAATCTGGCCGCTCTTCTGGACGTTCAGACCAACATTCGCGTAAAATTTCACGCACACAATCAAAGGAGGTCTCCAATGGTTGCAGTGACGGACGATAGGGGTAGAGATGATCCTGTGGTTGGAGCACCTTTTGTAGGCATTGCATAGGTGTAAGGCCCGTCTCACCGAAAGGGCCATGACGTATGTGAATTTCATAGAGCACAATGCCAAAGGAGTAAGAGTCGCCTTTCTGTGTGCCAGGCACGAGCGAGGCGGGCCCTTGGCGCAGCAGTTCGGGTGCGCGGTAGAGCAACTCTGTGGGTGGGGGGTGTGGCGAAAGTGAAAGAGTGAGAGTTGTAATTTCCGAAATGGTATAAAATATACAAAAATTCGCATTAGTTCTTGCTTTTATTTCTTAGTTTCCACTTACTTGTACATTTAGCCGTCATGTTCGGCACTTCCGTTGAAATGTCCTCCATGCCCTTTTTGAAAGCGAACAACCCGAAATCGGTCAATTTAACCACCCAGCGTGAGTCGATGAGGCAGTTCGAGGTGCACAACGAACCATGAACACGAATGGGCGATTCATGTAAGTAGATGACACCCTGTCGTGCGTGTGAGAAGCAGAAAAAAAATTATAATGGAGAAAAGAAAGCAAATGGATGAATGGAGAAGTCAAAAGCAAGAAAATGCTTAAATATTGCTACAGAAAAAAAATGCTTGTCGCAGCAGGTACTTAAGTGCTTTCGGTTAAATTGCGGTATTGAACTTACGCGTATAATGTCAGCGACCATTGAAGCAATAAACATGTTGTCCAGCTTGACATCCTCATTCTCCAATATATCCTTTGGGTACACAGAATAAAATGGTAGGCAAGAAAAAATAAAAAAATAAGAAGCAAACAAAATAAAATTTAAAGGTTAATGCAATGAATTTGGGCAAGAATTTAAAGGGGAATATTTCTTGAACTAAAAATTGTTTTTAAGTATCAAGCCTTTATGAATATGATGCCGGACTCGAACCCATTAGAGTAAGATTAGCGCCTAGCACTAGTAGCTTCATTTCCAATAGACTCTTTAGGGCTTTAAAGAATATCTAAAAGTCTTAAAAATAAACAAGTATTGGAACAATCAAGAAATGGCTATTAAATAGTGCCAAAATATCTCAATCTTGTCCAGAAGTTTTCCTTAAATAACCCTTAACAGCTTCCGAAATGATTTTGAACTAGTCTTGAAATGTTTCTGAAATATACTTGAAGGAGTTTCCCAATAGTCAAAAACTATTCCCAAAATGGCACGGAAAATACTGTGGACTGAAATTGTTTCTTATGGTTCAAGGCTTGTATAAATTCCCAAATGGTCCCGAAACAGTCTTTAAACTAGTCCCGAAAAGAAGCCAGAGAACCCAGAGCTTTTAACTTATCTGTAATGATACTGAAATAGTCCCAAAATGTTCCCGATAAACTCGTTAACAAGTGCTTAAGTAGTCCCGAACTGATCCCGAAATAATCCCGAAACGTTTCCGATACGACTAAGAACTAGTCGCGAAATTTTTCAAACCCAGTCCCGAAGATAACACGAACTAGTTCCGGAAAATTGCTGAACTCGTCTGTAAGGACACTGAAGTGTTACCGAAGGGCTCTTCAAAAAAGTCGTAAACAAGTGCTAAAAATAATCCTGAACTGATCCCGAAAGAATCCCGAACTGATCCCGAAACAATTCTGATTCGACTAAGAACTAGTCCTGGAATGGTAATGAAAAGGTCCGAAACAGATTTGTTTTTCTTTTATAAGCCAATAGAAACAGATTTATTTCTGAGCTCACTTTTTCCTCCATTGTTCCCCCCCCCCCTCCTACACTACAAACGAGACTTTTCTACTAGCTCCAAGGAACTTAAATGCATTACTGTTAAAAAGAAAGACTTCCACCTCAATGGCTCAAATCAGATGCGCCATTTATGATTCAAATTTTTCTTACTATCCTCAACGTTACTTAAAATATCTCAAGTCTCTACTAATTCGTAAAAAATCATTCGCGCTCAAGATATTTATTATCTCCTTGCTGCCTTCAAATTTAGTTTGCCTCATTTCTTAATCCTCTCTTGAGACTGCAGCACACTCCAAGCAATGCGATGGAGCGCTATTTCTTATTTTTTGTTTTTCAAGTTATGACTGTTGATTGCTTCCAAGTAAAGAAACTACTAGCGCACTACGCTAGCGAGAAAGAGACTACATTGGGACTTACCTTTAAGCTGCCTCTCGTACAATACTCTGTGATGATGCAAATGTTCGGCGGATCTGTGCAGGCACCAATGAAAGCGCATATATTGTCGTGGCGTGTATCGCGTAACTATGTAACGGTACATAACACACACAAAACCGTAAGGCGAATGATGAGGTTGGCGTATTGGCGCGCCAAGTGCATTTGACAACGCAACGTAAATCCCACAGCAATATTGGAGATGGCGGCAAGTTGGCATGTTGCATGTTATGAATGTTGCAACAACCGGACGGAGTTAGAACGACGGAAAATGTAAGAATAAGAAGAGAAAGTAGTTAAAAATGCTATGCATTACTTAAATGTCAGCTGCAGTTAACATTTATATATACATATATGTATGTCTGTGTGTGTAAAATCAAGGATTGCAAGGCAAATTGGAGCGAATATTGATAGCTAGAATAAGCATAAAAATATGTAATTTGTGCTGAGGTTTATATTAAAATAGAAAAATAAATTTAAAAAAAACAAAGTATGTCTTAATGGTGTAGGAATAAATGTTTTGAAATATTTGATACATTTTCTTCTTGATTTAATTAAATACACAATTCACTAAATTTGTATTTTTCTGAAAGGCGACATTGCACAGTTAATTTTAGCTGAGCGCAGTTATAGTCCAGCATGTGTGAGTTTTTACTTTTTTTCAACTTAAAGGTTTGGCCACGTGCTTAAAAGTCGAACGAGTATAAAAAATTCAAGGGTTACAGCTTTAACGTCTAAAAAAAACGCCACGTATTTGATTCATACACTTTGATCCGCCAGCAGTGCTCATTTTCCCTCTTTTGCCATTTAAGTAAAATTTTTCCAAAACTTAGCAGCGCTAGGCAAATGATGTCTTTAACAAATATATATTTTTTTTTTATAAGAAATGAGTGAAGATGTCTACAACTCCTGTAGAATTCTCTGTTTGGCAATAAATTGAATTTCGCGGCGGTCACCAATAAAATCTTAGCTGTTTAATGATACGTATACGCCATGGCCTCTATTACTCGTATAAGCACTTTAGTTTTACATAATTTGTAGTGGATAAATTTTACTAAATGACAAAAATAAGATGGAAGAATAGTTGTAGGTCTCATAACCTTTAGGTACAAATGAAAAAAACCCTGACATGTGCTATTAAATATTAATTTTAAATTCCGAGTATTAAAAATATCTTCTCTATGAACATAAATAAAAATGTTTAAATACATACATACATATGTTCGTATGTAAATATATATACATATGTACTTACCAACTTCAATTCTTTTTTCATTTCACGCGTTATATCCACCGATTTTTTGCGTACTTTTTTAATCGCATATAGTTGGCCTTTGTAAAGTCCGATGGGCGTGAAAATTGTCGTATAACGAAAATCTGCATCGGGATTAGAGCTTAAGCTAACTTGACTGGTGCGTATAAGTGGATGTGTGGACTAAAAAAATTAGAATGTAAATTTTGTTCATAAAATTATATATCGAGCCATAACCGCCAAAATGACGTAAACGACAAATGAAAAATTGTATTTCATGTACATATGTGAATTAGGAGGGCCACAATTAATAATAATTTATTGATTTTATGTAATTTTAATTTTTTTTAATGACATTTTTTTAGATTTTTTTAAATTTCTTTATTACAAAGTGTGTTTGTTTTCAACTTTAATTTTTCCAAGCAGCTCTGATCAGTTTTTCGCCATAATTTTCAATAATAGTTAAACGATATTATGCAAATTTAATCTATATCTAGAAGGATTTTATTGACGATTCACAAATATTTCCAAGCAAAAACATATTTGCATTATTTTGGTATATAAAAAAACTGTGGTTCCACTTTAAAAATAAATTTTTAGTTTTAATAGAATACAAAAATAGTTTTGAGTCCACTAAATTTCAGTTTAACAAAGTGCAAGATGGAAATAACTTCAAACCACCGTTTGCTGGTTTTTAAAAAAATCGATGTTGTGCGGTCCTAAAATATTTATGTATTTTGTAAATTTAATGATTTGCTTAAAACATTTTAAATAGCTTCTCGTTTCCAACAATTATGCGATTATAAACACGCTAATAACCATATATGTATATACATATATACATACATATGTATATACATACATACATACATATGTATATGTATGAGTGTATATGAGCGCTGGTGGGAAAAATAATAGGAACAGAGCATAGCTTTTGTAACAGTAAATATTACACCTGTGCGGAGTTGAGCAAATTCTGACAGAGAAAATTTGTGAAATTAATTTCATTTATAATTTGCTTTCCTTTGGTGTGATAAGTGAGCTGAAGTGAGGTGAATTGAAGTGAGGTAAAGTGAATAGAGGTGCGATGAATCGAGGTGATATAAAGTCAGGTGAAATAAGTCGAGGTGGACTAATGTTAGGTGAAGTGAGGTAATATGAGATGAGGTAAGTTTAGGTGTGGTGAGTTTAAGTGTGTGGAGTTTAAGTGTGGTGAGTTTAAGTGTGGTCAGTTCAGATATGATCAGTTAAATAGTGGTGGGTTTGGTAATGTTTTATTAAAGTGTGGTGAATTTAGGTATGGACTAATGTTAGATGAAGTGAGGTAATATGAGATGAGGTTAGTTTAGTTGTGGTGAGTTTAAGTGTGTTGAGTTTAAGTGTAGTGAGTTTAAGTGTGCTCAGTTCAGATATGATCAGTTAAAGAGTGGTGAGTTTAGTCATGTTTTGTTAAAGTGTGGTGAATTTAGGTATGGTGAGTTTAGTTATCGTATGCAAACGAAGTACTTGTTGCCGTCCTCAATCATTTCCAAGTGCACCATTATCATCAGTTTTGATAGCAAATACGAAATTTGGGGTCGATTGAATTAATGTGGCTTAGAAAAATTAGTAGAAAGGAATGCCGTGTTTCTATTTTTGCCACCACCACTGTACTTGTACATCTAAGTACGATATTTATAAATACATATTATATATTTATCATGTGTACGTACGTATATCTTTAATTCAAGCGCAATATATGTATGTAAGTATGTACTTATATTGTCAAGCGCAGTGGTGGTATGTGTAACTCGTCGCAAGTGTTACGACAACAAAAGATGCTACAATAGCAGCTTCTGCAACAACAGCAACGCGAACATTTGTCAGCAATGGCGGGGCGTCATTATGCTAAACGTTGTCATGTTACTTCAATTCCCTATGCAAGAGGACATCAACACAGGAAGTTATTACATATATACACACACACACACACGCATATACGCTGCATTAGTGTGTGTTTGTGTAGGTGTATGTGCGTGTTGTATTTGCGAAGGCGTGCGTTGACTACTGTTGCTGTTGTTTTTGTTATCCCTGTGCCAGGCTTCGCTCAAGTTGGCATTTATTTGTGATATTCTCCACGCAATCATTGCTACTTTTGCTTTTTTGCTACTTTTATTTTTTACTGTCTGTTTGGCTTTTTATTTATGTAAATTTGTATATGTTCATACATATACATATAAACATTTAAATATGTAAAGCTTCTATTCATGTAGAAGGCTACATATCTGCGACTAATATTCAAAGCCTTTAAACGCTTTAGTACTATTTGTGTCCTGTGGTTTTTAGCCGATGTGAAAATATTTATTTAAAAAAAAAAGTGAACACAATTTATAGTTGATAAAGAACAATTTTTCAACTACAAAGGTTCTTCTTCTTAAGTTAGATCATAACCGTTTAGTTTTTTAATACATACGCTTGAACCCACGCTTGGCCTGTGGATGTCCTCGTTGTATCGAGAGACTTTACCGCCAATCATCATCGTTCACTTCCGTGAATAAGCGACGCAACAAAGTGCTATAACGAATACTGATCTTATTGTTTGGATTAGCTAAAAACTTATCAAAAAGCTTTGAATGAAAAGTTTTTGTAAATTTGTACTTTGTTTGAAACTTAGGATTATGATTTTTATGATTATTATTGCTTTTATAATATAAAAGAGGAAACAAATCAATTGCCAGACTTGTTAATAAGTTCTTGTGTTGAAGCTCTGCATATAAATCAAGTTTCTATTAAATGTTTAAATAAAAATTAATATGTAACAGAAGGTAAAGCAAATCTTTAAACCAAATAAATAAATTGCACCAACGCTGAAAACTTCCAACTTGTATTGTTCTCAAACGAATTTGACAGCCCTGCAACTCAGTAAAGTAAACGCACGCAATTCAATTTCGGGTGGACATTGTGAAAAAACTTGCCTGCATGCGTCCAAAAACGCAAGCCGTAAATATTAGGTTAGCTCGCATACAAGTTGTATGAGCATGAGAAACTTTTGACAGAAAATTGGCAGAGTGCGTTTGTATTAGGTTAGGCTGTAACGGACTGAGCCCGATCGACTTCTACAGGTTCCAATTAGGGATGTCAATTTTGGGCATTTTGTTGACCACGGGATTTTCGAGATCTGAAAACGAAAACCCGGGATGCCGAATTTCATGAAGTTTTTATTTGTTATTTTTAATTAGCTAATCAATGTAACACGTCCGCAATCGTTGTATTATAAAAGTATACAAAATAACATTAATATAACAAAGAAGAACGATTTTTAGTAATTCATGTACATATGTATGTATGTATTTATTGGTATTTTCAAGAAAACATTAAAATTTGACGCGCATAAAAAGTAATTTATACTTCAAGCTAGATGGAATAATGAAAGGTGTTGTACGTTGTGACAGCACCAGTTTGAACGTCCTTAGCTAAATGTTGAATTTTGGAAGTATTAGAGAAACGGGAATAAAATAAGGCCGTTCTGAGAAAAAGTACAAATGAGTGAAGATATTTACATAAAATTCAACCACAATGATTGGAATATTAAAAATTTTATTTGAAAACTGACAAAAAAATTAATAACATAATTTGGATTTAAATTGCTGGTAAAATCTGCGCACAGAACGAATTTTTAGTGTTTTGGATGCCAAAATTAATAAAGACAAACTTCTTCGATAATGATTATTCTTTAGAAATTAATGTAAAATGTTAAAAATTTGACGCAAATGCATTCAAACCGTACCAACAACATAAAAATGTTGTCCCACATTAATATAGTTTATTTCCAATCATTGGATCATGAAGAAGCTGAAGGTAATCCTCAATGATTATGAGCATAAAAGCACTGAAGGCGGAATTTTTAGGAAAGAAATACTAATTGATAACTGAAAAAGCAGAAATACATATACAGGTCCATGGAGTTCCTTTAGCCTTTATGGTATAATTATTTGAATACAACATCCATAGGTTCAATTGATTGTTCCAAAGACAAGCGGAGAAAACGAAAAATTGACGTTGACGAGACGATCGAGTCGGTTGAAGGCGGAAGAGAAATGGGAGTTCCTCTATAAAGCATACATGTTAAATTCCAATTAGAATTAGCAATTGATGCAATTGGTTTATATTCTCTAATTCATTAAACAATTAGAATTAGTTCCAATAATTCCCATTATTATACATTGACCGGATATATTCGCTTTCAGCAAAAAGAAAAGTCCGTCAAGCGACCCCGCCTTGGACTATAAATAATGCCCGCAAAGGAAAATAGTCGCTCCACAGGGCCTGAAGACGTAAGCGGTGTGTTGCAAAACAGTGCTATTTCCTTTAATGTAGGATATTTGCACCATATATTGGAAGTTTTACCAGCATCATTCAAATATTGATGCATCATATTCGAAATAAAATGCAGGCTTTCAGCCTCCTCAGTCAATTTTGACAATAAATGAGTACTTTATTCTGCAAAATGTATTCTGATTTACTAAAAATACCCTATATATGTGTCATTTATGCAGAACTTACCATTATCACTGAAATCATAAAAGGTCGATTCAGCATACGAACCCTCACATTTATGATTTTCGGTTGTTGCAGCAAGGTTCTGTTGTATGTTTGCACATACAGTGACTTACGACAGTATTCGTTCACTTCAATAATTCTTCGGAAACAATTTCTTTTTATCAAAATAATTAATTCTAATTCAAGCTAATTGAATATCTTATTTAATTAGAAGAAGTCAATTAGATTTCTAATTGTAAAGGTAAACAAAATTTTGTTGCTAATGGCAACTAATTGCAATTAGATTTACCATTAGAATAAAAATTTCAATTATCTAATGGGAGTTAGTTGAACTAATTCTAATTGTTTAATGAATTAGAGAATTTCACAAAAGAAGGTTAATTAGCAATTATTAGCATTATCTAATCATTACTTAACATCTATGATATAAAGATAATTTTATGGAAAATTATTTTTGATACTTTATCCAAAAAACGAACTTTTTTTCTTGCCAATAAAATATTGTATTGGAAATGCCAATAAAAGTGTTTATTCTGTCTTCCGAAATGAACCCCAGAGCTTTATTCCACTTAATAATTTAACAAATAATGTTTCATTATACAAATACTTGACAATTTCTACAAAAACGTATTCAAATTCTCGCTTTCCGAAAATCAATTATCAACAAATGAGAAAAATTATCCAAAATGTCAAAACAATCGATAATACATATTATAAGTTCCACATGAAAAACTTAATTTTCTGCTACAATTCAACATTTTTTTTGTACAAAACTAGTTACCAAGTTCTGCAAAGGAAGAACACAGTTTCTAAGGGCGTTCAAGATAGCTGATTTAGAGCGAGAAGTTGCCAACGTACAACACCTTTCATTATTGCATCATGTTTTATTTGGTACAGAAGCAAATGTAAAGAAAAAATATTTTTATTCACTGTTTGAGACCGATATTATATATCAGGTCCGTGGGCAAATTAAGGTATATGAAAGAAGTGAATCGTATTCATCAAATTGTATTCGCAAATAAAATTTAAATCCAGAACAAACCAAACCGACCTCATTTTAATCAAAATGCAATATCAAATAAATAAAAACCTTAAGTGTGTTATTCTCCAACCTGGACCTTAAATTGTTGCAGTGGAGAAGCACTGTTGCGACTCAACACTTGTTGGTTGGATTGTCGTTAAAGTTAAGTTAAATGCTTTCTTTAGGACATAGCCTTTATCAACTCTTTACAAAAATTATCAATTTTTTTTAACCAAGCCTTCTCATAAATTTTATGCCTTTCGATTATTGGAGAATTGGTTAAAACTTGATGCAATTTATGTTTGAAAATTTCTGCATTATTCACTTCAGGCACCTCGTCGTTAGTTCTATGTATTAACATCGCTTTCATAGTGAGGCTCATTTTCTACTCGAAGGGGATATTCTTCAGCTCATTTATAATGGCAATTGTGAACTCTCTAAAAGCTTTGTTTAGCCTTTGAAAGGGAAATTTTTAAGAATGTTTTCTACAATTTGAATAGACTTATCCCGGGATATTCGGGAGTTAAAAAAGCCTGGGATCCCGAGATTGACAAGCCTAGTTCCAAACATGAAGATACTTAAACTTGTATTCAGGTGTCTATGCCTCTTACCTGAAAGAACGGCAGTACTTCGAAATTCTCTTCATTGCGAGAGAGACCTTTAATGCTCTGTTATTCGCACGTAAATGAAGAATAGATTTCTCAAAAAACCAATCGGTCTTAAAGCTTAAAAACCAGTAAATAAATTTAGTTGCATGACCAAACAATACAAAGAAACTCGAAACGTTGGTACGTATGTATGTACATATTAATGGCTCGCTCTTTGCCCCTTAGTAGATAATGTAGAAAAATTAAATCAATTTCATAACAAGCTTGCTCAAAATTTCGCTACGCTGTTTATTAATTTGTAATTCAGCATTAATAAATTTAAAATCAACGCTTCTCAAATTTCAAAATTACAGCAATAATGACAGCATACAATAATGTGCATTCCCAGGCGTGTAACGTCAGCGGCTACACTGTGAAATTACCGCATTTATAAAATATTTACGCTTAATCAGCCAACCAATTTCACTTCAACCCCCAAATTGTTTTGCAAACAATTTTATTAAATTTGGAACATCAGCGAATTATTTATTTATTGTACATAAGAGGGAAGTTTGGCAAATCATTCACAATTTTGAATAAATGTGAAAGAGCAACTGTGCACGGTTGATCCGATTAAAGGTATTGGCACGTACAATTTTCTTGTATATATTTTTTAAATAATTTAAATTTGTTTTGTTGAACGTTAAATGAAAAAAGCTTACTTTGTCTTTATAAGTATCTAAGTGTATTTCCTTTTGGCATTTGAAACCTCGAATCACGCGAATCAACCTAATAAATCGGCTGTTTTTCTCTATCAAAAGATTTGGTCTTTTATTTTATATAATAGACTAGTCTTAGTTAAGTGGCAGTTTTCAGAAAAAAGAAATTACTCCTACTGATAATGATAGTCCATTTTGATAACACTTTAACTCTTTCCCTGAAACGATGACAACCGGTAATCACTAAAGTTAACAGAAGCGCTGAGTGCTCTTTGCGAAGTTCCGCAAACAGCCAATGCTCACTCAAGAGAATTTCTCGCAAATCACTACGAAGTACGATTTTCGGAGAATTTAGAATCTTAGCTTAGCTTAGAAGACAATTCCGGCGGCGTAACTCTAATATCCTTCCTCCCAACAGTGATGACGTCCGTGGTACCCTACCGCGTCAATTTAACAGCTATACATTTTCTTGGAATATCTTTTTGCCCTGAAGCCTACAAAGCCTGGAAACGAAAGTAGACCGATACAATCAACAAAGAGGTTAGCCAATCCCAGATCAGTTTCAGCTTTCAGAGTAGATATTTATCATTATTTGTGGTACGCCACTATATCGGCTATTTCCTTGATGTCAGCTACTTGAGCTTGGTAGACAGTTAAGTGATCGGGTAAAGTAGGATCAAGGGACACCGCGACCTAAAATATCTTTTGTATCCCTGCAATTAGTTCCTAGCCCTGACATCCCAAGATACTATCGGCTTCTCTAATAAATGCTAATAATAACTTGGTACACGAGTTCCTAATGTTGAGAGACTCGACTATTGCTGAGTTGAAATATCTTACTCTCAGTCTGGCCAAAGCCGGACAGTCGCACAAAATGTGCTCCGATGTCTCCTCCTCCTCAAGGCAAAGACGGCAGTCCGTTTCGGTGGCGAGTCCAATCCGGTGCATGTGGGCACGTAGATTGTTGTGACCAGTCAGATAACCGGTAAGCAACCTTAAATTGCTCCTATTTAGATGAATTATGTTCTTTCTGGAAAAAGGATACCCAAATAATTTGGCCTGTCTGAGACCTCCTGCCTCTGCCCAGTTATCTTCAATAAGGACTCTAGTGCCTGCGCCATTATCAGTTTTAGAGCTATTTGTAAAGGAGCTCCTGTACATGAAGCGGCAAATGTTCTTTGAAAATTACCACTGGACAACTAACGCAACTAACTAAAGGCCTCATCATAGAGGTTTATAACCAAATGATTCTCTCTCAATTTTCCGAAGACCTCTTCACACTGTCAATATGCTACCATTTGCCTAAAATTCTTGAATTCCACGTGAAATTCCCACGACAGTTTTGTATCCCGAATTCCTCCTAGACATTTAACTTCAGTATAAAACTGAATTGTAATGCCTTTAAGTGAGTGGGAAATGAGGTCATCCAACCTACTCCTTCTCCATTACCCGTAGTGTCAATCGAATTCAATATTGTCGGCGCTTTTCGGCAAACAAATATCGCCAAAGATGTACACAGATGGCAGTTGACGGCGGGAGTATT
This sequence comes from Philophylla caesio, assembly GCA_963971545.1. Taxonomy (NCBI): domain Eukaryota; kingdom Metazoa; phylum Arthropoda; class Insecta; order Diptera; family Tephritidae; genus Philophylla; species Philophylla caesio. The sequence goes on along the minus strand of OZ020608.1, from coordinate 20,113,867 downwards.
GCACTGATTTGTCAAATTATCCTTGTATATAAATACATATATATGTATGTGTGTGTGTGTGTGTGTACTCACCCTTGTTTGCTTTTGACTAGACGTTTCCTTTTCGCTTTCATGCATTTGTACTTCACGAAAATCAATTTTCCACAATAAACTATCCAATTCCTGCTCGTAACGCCAATTGCGATACAAAACCAATGAAATGATGCCAAGCAGCAGTAAAGCACCACCAGCAATTCCCGCTGATATTTCACCCGTATAACCTGCAAAGTATATATAAGTACATATATACATATATGTATATATGGAAATGCGTATACAAGATTTAGTTAATGAGGTTAATTTGAATGCAGCAACGTATAAAACGTTGGACCATTTACTCACTAATGCACTTCTCGCCCGCAAAACCGCATTTCGGTTCAGCTGCTGGTCGCCCATTCGGGCTCACCCAATGGATTTTGCCATATAAATTGAGATCCTATTTGGTATTTGAGAAAAAAAAAACCAATTTAATATTGATTTGGTGCCAAAATAGAGTTTTTGTTATTTTATTAGCAATTAACGGTCTGTAATTTAGTTATTAAAGGTAATTAAATGAACGAAAAAATATATTTTAAAATAAAAATGTGGTTTTAGTAAGCAAAAGCCAATTACATAGAAAGGTGTGTGTGAAGAGGGATGAAGGGCCAAGTACTCACCTGTATAAAGGTCTTTTGGAATGATTCGTTAATTTTGTTATATTTTTTGTTTGTTATTCAAAGCATTTGTTTAATGAAAAATTATTAAAATAAGTCGTTAGAAAAATATGTTTGTATGTTGTGAAAAATGTACAGTGAAAGCATTTTATGCAAGATTGTTTTTTTTTTAGCAAAATGTGCATACATTATTAGTAAAAAGATGTGTTAGTAATGATATTAATAGAGCATAGCGTTTTTTTCTATATATTTTTTACTACATATTTCATTATTTATATTAATAAACTGTTAATTGAAATTTTTTTATTTACGTACTAAGGATTATTCATAATCGGAAACCGCATTTTCGAAACATAAAATCTTTGTAATATGTATATTAAAAAAAAGTGACACAAACAAGAAAGTATATTGAAAATTTTTTAATTTAGGTATTTTGTTCAAAATTTGTAAATTTTGCAAATATTGTAAAGTTTGAAGTTTATCAAAAAAAAATTTATTAAAATTGTTTAAAATAATTTTGATGTAAATTTCTTAAATTTTTTTTAAACTTTTATAGAATTCAAAATTATATTTTAAATGTTTAACAATCGCGATTTTTTCAATATAATATAGTTTTTATTTCATATTTCATTATTGCAATTTTTTTATTAAATAACATTTTTTTAATAATAAAAAAGTGACACAAATATGAAATTATATTGACAAATTTTTAAAATTAGATATTTTATTGAAAATTTGTTAATTTTGCCAACATTGTAAAATTTTAAATTTTTTAAAAAAAGTATATTAAAATTTTATTTAAATTAGCTTTGATGTAAATTTCGTCAATTTTTTCAAGATTTGTGCTTTTTTTCATTAAATTTTTGTCCTAATTTCCTACACGCTGACACTTTTTGCTTGCAATATTTACAAAAAAAAATGTGGGTATATAAAAAATTTTAGGGTTCAATTTTAAAGTTTAAAAATTTTAAAATTTTTTGAGGTGCGTGGAAATTTTTAAAATTTATAAAACTTTTCATCAAAGTTTAAAATTTTAAATAAAAGTAGTTGCAAAAATTCAAGGTAAGCAGTTTTGAAGCCCATTGAATTCTAGTCCAACGAAGTGTAAGTTTCACCTCGCTAAAAACAACGTTAATTTTGAAGATTTTTTTTTTGTCGAGCTTGTTGCAAATTATTTTTGTATGGAAGAAAATGCGCAATATTTTTGGTGAACAATTAAATAAAGTCAATGGTAATTTTAAGCGACGTTAAACTTATATTTTGTTGGACTAGAATCACTAATTTAAAATTTTTAAATTTTATTTGAAAGTTTTAAAATTTAAAAAAAACATTACGAACTCTATAAAAATTCTTTATTGTAGTATAATTGGTGTTAGTTTAGTATTGAACCCTCGTTTAATTGAAAAATTGAGAAAAATATTTATCCTGAAAATTATTGTAAATATTGTAAAATAAATTAGTATGTAACTACACCGGTTTTTATAGAAAAAAGTATATAAAAAAAAAGCTTTTAAACTTGAGTGCGAGGCGCCTATTTCTATAAGAAATTCATTTAAATCAAATTAAAAAATATTCCAAAAAAACTTTCAAAACAAGCTATTTAAACACGTACTTATACATAAATTAGTAATTAATAATTATATACATACGTATATACATATATACAGAGGCACTCTTCCACATATAAACTAGAATGAAATAAGCAGATCTGCTCATACTTACAGGTAATTTATCACTTTCTTTCTGACTAAATGTCCCCACTGGCACTAGACCAGGAACTGTCGCATTTCTACTATTTCGCGCATAGCCCCGCGCTAATACTGTATAATTGCCAGCAGCATCGCCATTCTCATCGATATACACATGATAGCTGCCGAAGGATTAGAAGAATGTAATTAAAAAAACAAAAATAAATGAAAGCACAAAATAAATTTAAACACACAAAAAACAGGGAGCCCAAAAAATGTGTTTGAAAATAAAAATTTTACAATTCATTATACTAAAATATGCAATTAAAATGTTAATATCACGCACGGAATAACAAAGCATTCATTCAAGCTTGAACTACAGAGCGATAATTAAATTTAGATTTGATGACGATAAGACGCTGGTATGCAATACCAGAAATTTTTTCTTTCAAAAGCGGAAATTAAAAAGCATTATGTCTGTAGAATTCGTGTATACAAATTAATTACTCACCCCATGGCGCTTAGATATTTGGAACCTTTAACAGCCGCAATAATGGCGGTGCCATTTTTTGGTTTGTCACCAGCTTCCAAAACTTTTATGAGCGCATTTGCATATAAATGAACCGCATCGTAGAGGTAAGCAGCCTCGGCGCTGATCTGAAAACGAACAAAAAAGAAAATGTACATACATACATACATACATACATTTTAGCATAAAGAGTAAAAGCAAATATGTATTAGCATTCTTATTTTTGCTTACAACAATTTGCATAAAAAAAAGTTTTACAAATTTATACAAACTAAAAGTTATAAGTATGTACTAAATTTCCGCATGCACACTCACCTGCTTTGCGCCACCAAAATAGCCTAGAGGATTGGGGAAATTGAATGGTGGCAGTTCCATGTATTTGTTGACCTAAACGGAGAAAACAAAAATGTTCAGTAAACAAACAAAATGCTATTTGTGAGCGAAAGGTTTATTGGCAGTACAACAATTAGTTTTTTGATATTTCACGCACGTTTTCGCATTACTTTCACACTCTTCCACACACTCCATTAGCGCCTAATTGCGACCTTTGGCTGTTGATTGTTGTAGCCACCCTTTGGTTGTAATAAATATATAAAACACATACAAACATATATAAGTATATGCAAGTATGTATATACATACTTAGAAAAACGACGAACTTTCTGAAGTTTTTTGCCTTTGAAAATTCTGCTGTTTGTTTCGAGCTCGTCCTATATATGTACATATGTATGTACATACATTAAGGTGTCCACGCTTTCGAAGTTGATTCGAACTTCGTTTCCGAGAATTTGTTTCCATCCATTGCATGTAAAAAAATAAAGAAAAAAATATTTTCTGAACTTTTTAATCGGTTCAGCTGTCTTGGCTTCTGCTAAAAATTCTCTTAGCTACTCGTTGACTTGCACATAAGATATTGGAAGCTTCGAGATCAATCCATATGCCCCCGGATGGAGACCGACCAAGACCACGTTGTACACGATCGTAAGACAATTGAGCAAGCTTTTGAGCGTAGATACAAACTTTCACTAGAGTTGAGGCATAAGTCGAAACTGAGCCAGTCGGTTTTGTACTTCACATGTTTCATAGCAGAGCTGTAGCGTCTAAGTGAAGTAAAACTTGCTTGTAACGTAGATCTTTACCTACTGCTCTAAATTGTGATGATCAGGCTAAGTTCCTGAAGATAGATGGATTGGAATGTCTGCCGTATGACTGAGTACGCTGATGCAGCAATTATTTACGTTTCAGGACATAACTTTTAGAGTCGAAAGAAAGTGGCATCAAGTTCATATCAGCTTCTGTTGATATACTAATTTATATTACATAGTTCAATATTATTGGATCTATTTATTTCCGTGTACAGCAATGTTCATCTACTTAGTAGCTTTTCTTAGCTTCTTAATATTTGGACTTCTTTATCATTAAATTAAGATTGTATGGATTTCAAACACTCCTATTCATGAGGTCACACTACCTTAGTGGCTGGAAGTAATTGGATTTGAAGCCGGTTCTTCCATTCTCTCATCTGATCGCATCAATTTCGCTGAGTTTTCACATACTTTTACAAAGGTTTACTATTCATTAGCCTCAGTTCGTTTAGAAAGGACAAACATTCGAGCCAGGAAGGCGTTCTAAGTGTCACACAACTGAGATGGCAGCTAAAGCGGTTTCACCCCTAATATAGCACTGAATATACATATTGCTTAATAAAGCGCCTGTGAGCATCGGTAAAGAACAGACCAGACCAGATTCAGAAACTGAGCACTGCAGTATTTTAAGGTGTTTTAATTTCGACTTTGTTAACACAGATGAGCCCCTTCTTCACATGCATTGGGTTGTAAAAAGTTGCTTGATAAAGGCAGCAAAAGTTCGAAGCTTAGCGGAAGGGTTATTAATGCTAACTCATTTGACAACCAGACGACAGAAGAAACTTTTAAAGATATTGAGGCCTCTTGCATGTATACTCTAAGAAATCATTGAATAGTTGAGTGGGAGTGCTAGACTCAATGAATTGATTAGCAGTGGGAACCTCGAGATGATCTTATCAAGAAAAGAAATAATTGGTATACTCTTGTTGACCTGTGCCACAGCAAGGCCTGTCTTGTCCAGAGTGGTGTTGAGACGATGGGCTAAGCTCCTTAGCCTCTAAGCTCCTTAAACCTCTCTAAACTACTAATTTATTTCCGATAATGGTGTGAACACTCTTAATGCACGTACTATCATACATAATTACATTTTCAAATACACTGGTAGTTCTTGTCCTCATCCTTTGTCTCAGCATTGATATTATCTTCGGAAATCGTTACCAATCAATCAATTTTCGACCTCAATCAGCGCAGCATGAGTTCAATATGTGTGTATATAGCTTTAATGGTATAAACATGTCCTTACATACGAGTATATGTGAATGCATGTGCATACTCTATGGATTAATACTACTGATGGGAAAATACCTTTAGACAAAGGATAAAATTCTTTCCTTTTTTGCTGTTTATACTGAATCACTCAATTTTGGATCCATTCAAGTGTTCTACTTAATTTTTTAGCTTTAAAATATTTCATTAAACATTGTTCGGTTCCAAATATTTTTTATTTTTATTTTTTTTATTTTGGCATTATTAGAATCGAATACGAGTTACCAATCGCTTTCGTTGTTGCTCAATGTCTTCAGATTTAGCACGAGTCCGGAACTTTGCACTTTACACAATACAATTTAAAGTGCAAAGTTTAATTTCTTTAACTATTTTTGAGTGAAGTACTTCTTTAAAAATTATCGTTGATTTTTATAAATTTGTTTGCCGCATTTTCAGCCACATTTGAACCAAATTTATTATTATCTGCGTAAAAAAAGCAATAGCCTAAAAAATGTCAAAAATAAAAGGTTATTTGTAGTAACTTGACTTGCATTTTATTGTATTAAATTTGAATAAGCAGCGAGACTGCATTCCCAAAAAAAAAAATTAAATTTTTGAAAGTGTGTGGCTTTAATTAATGTTTTTTTTTTTAATGTTAAATTAAGTTTTAAACTTGTGGTTTTATGAATTATATTTAAAAAATATCTACATACCTAATAATTGGATAAAAATTAGAAAAATAAAAATATACACTGGATCATAGCAAAGACAACAACGTATTTAAACAATTAATTTTTCTTCGAATTATTTTTAATTATTTTTTAATTAAAATACAGTAAATTTTCTGATAGATATTTTTGTTAATCATTATACAAAATATTTTATAATTTAAAAACACTTCGAACTTAAAAAAAATATTATATTTTATTTTGAGTTTTTTAAAATTTAGTTCTATTAATAAAGTTCATTTTCTAACAAAGCATGTGTAGTCAAAACTTTAAAAAGTGTACAAAACTAAAAAAAGGTCATAAATTTTACCTTAGTTTCAAAAAAAAAAACATTTTAATAATTTTTAAATATGCAGTTTTGTAAAAAATATTCGCCGATTTGTAGTATTTGGAAGAAATTGTCAAACTGCACTCTTTATTGCATTAAAATCTAATGAGCAACAAAATGGCACACTCAAATAATTACAGATTTTTTTCTTAATTACAATCTATAAATTTGTATAAAGTTCCAAAAAAAAAACGGTTTTATGGGTATACATAATTAGAAAATGAACTGTATTTTTATTTAAACAGAATTTATATTAGATACAAGGCGAATTCATAAAAGGTGGTGTTTATCAATCAGCTGATGGGTGGTTGGTTGTCAAGATCAATTGTTTAGTTGCAAATAATCAATTGTTCCCTTTAACTACAGGAAATTTCAAGATATGGTTCACTATAACTTTTTGCGGTGACCCTAATAGTTTAAAAATTATTTCGCGAAAGTTAAACACAAAGGAGATAAAATTTGACAATAATTCACCAAAGGGTTGCATTTCATCAATTCGCCTTGATTAAATCGCCTTGTTCAATTATTTAAATTTTAAAATTTCGATTTTTATGGTTTTTTTTAAAGGATACTTTTTTTTTTGAAAAATAATTCAAATTTAATTCAAGTAAAATTAATCATCCAAATTTAATTAAATAATAAATAACTTTATAAAAGTTTCGCAAATGTTTCAATTCCGCTATTTTTTTAAATTCTTGTTCAATTATTTAAATTTTAAAATTTCGATTTTTATGGTTTTTTTTAAAGGCTACTTTTTTTTTTTGAAAAATAATTCAAATTTAATTCCAGTAAAATTACTCATCCAAATGTGTCAGTTCCAGAAATTTTTTTTTAGATTCTTGTTAAGTTGTTATAAATTTTGTATAATGTTCACATTTTTTATTTGGGAAACAGTTAATTAAAAAAAAAAAAAACATAAAAATCATAATTGAAAAATAATTTTAATTATTTAGAAATCAATGTTTAAACATTTTAATATGTGTTTGTGCTATAATTGTTAAACGCAGTGTATTGTCTTTTACTTTTCGTCGACGACTGTAATTGTACATATTATAGAAGAGCAAATCTTTCGTATTTATACTTACATATTCAGCACACAATTAATTTAATCTATCACCAAGTAGTGACAAAAGCTTTTTCGCTTAATGAAAACTGGCAGCTACATATAAAACTGCTGCTTTTGTTGGCTGTTGTACTGTACATATGTATGTATGTATGTTTGTATATATTTATGTACATGTCACTAAAATATATGCAAAACTGCCGCAAATCCATTGGCAATCAGCTCAAAAACACTAATTGAATTGTTATCGGTGATTATCGCTGTTTTTCAATTATGCACACATTTTAACACACTCACACACATGCACCGTACGTACTTATGTACATACTATTTTATCCAAACACAATTAAATTATCTGTATATTTCTGACAAAACAACATATTGGACTTTAGTTGATTTTACTTTGGAAGCATTCATTTCGAACTTTCATAAATTTAATTAAATATTTTAAATCGATTTTTATGTAAAATGGCTTCTAAAACGACAGAGTTATTTAATTAATAGCTCGAAAGATGTAAAAATAATAAAACCATTTACCAACAATGCTCGTTAGGAAAAGAGTACTTTAACGAGTTAGGTTGATTTAACAAATTACCACAGCAATATACATACATACATACTTATGTATGTATGTGTAAATATGTTATACACTCACCTCCTTTGCAAATTTAGCAAAAGTTACCGGCGCTGTCGGAAATATGCCCACATACGATTGAAAAGCCACTTCTGCGCTTAAATCGATTTTCTCCAACAGCAAGCCGCGCAAATATTTATCCGGATTAGCTGGATCATATTGTTCGATGTCAATGCCGACGACAAAATATTCACCATTGGCCAATAGACCTTTGCGCTCCAGACTGACCATCAGACCGACGTGTTCATAGTAATGACCAAGAATGAGATAAACTAAAAGAAAAACAAATGGGATATTAAGGAAAAAATAAACAGGCAACATAAATATTTACATATATTTCTTTGTATGTGCATTGAATTAATATAATATTTGTAGGTACATACATATGTACATATGTATGAAGCAATAATGAAAAGTTGGCGCCATTTTCAGTACCGCAAATTTGCTTTGGTCGAATGTTGACAGTGCAACCATTTTCTAACACCAGATTTTACTTATTCAAGCACTTCTGTGTAGCATTTTTATTTATTTCTTGTGCTTTCAGTTTGTTATTCTGTGCTTTTCTTCTTATTGAATTTAGCATTTTGGAAGGTTTTTTTTTAGAAGTGTAGACAATGTCACCGCTCACTATTTTCGCTACAGAGTTTTTATTATAAAAAATTTTTAAATCTATGAAAATTAAATATGCGAACTTTTTTAAATGGTTGGAAAGGGAGAAATGTACTTATCGAAATCTCAGTGAAAGCAAATTTTTTTTAAAGTAAGAGAAAAGAAATCAGACAAAGAACAGACGTAGAAGCACGCAAACCTGCCGCCTGCAATCATTGTGTACTAAGAAGACAAATATATGTATACAAAGTTTACAATAAATAAAAGCGCTAAAATTCAATGGAAGTAAAATCTATCAACTTCAAAAATATTAAATTTTTTATCGCTGTTTTCATTTATAACTCAAAAAGAAATTTCAGAATTTTGTAAATATGTCAAAATTGTGTTCAAAAACATTTTTGTTTAGGCTGATTTATTGTTAAAAACTTCTTCGATAATGATTAGTCTTTAGAGATTAATGTAAAATGTTTAAATATGACGCAAATGCATTTAAACCGTACCAACAACATAAAAATGTTTGTCCAGCGATTAACTTTTTTTCGGAAAAGTTGTCCCACATTAATACGAGTATAGTTTATTTCCAATCATTGGATCATGAAGAAACTGAAGGCAATCCTCAATGGTTATGAGCATCAAAGCACTGAAGGCGGGATTCTTAGGAAATAGATGAAAATGCATAAATATACAGATCCATGGAGTTCCTTTAGCCTTTATGGTATAATTATAAGAATACAACATCCATAGGTTCAATTGAATATAAAATTAGCTTGTTCCAAAGACGAGCGGAGAAAACGAAAAATTTACGTTGACGAGACGATCGAGTCGGTTAAAGGCGGGTTTTGAGAAATGGGAGTTCTTCTATGACGATGATTTTATGGAGAACTATTTTTGATACTAGAATACAACATCCATAGGTTAAATATATTTTTGATACTTTATCAAAAAACGGATATTTTAATTTTTTGCCAATAAAATATTGTATTGCAAATGCCAATAAAATTGTTTATCCTGTCTTCCGAAATGAAGCCCAGAGCTTTATTCCACTTAATATTTTAACAAATAGTGTTTCATTATATAAATACTTGACAATTTTTACAAAAACTTATTCAAATTCGCGCTTTTAGAAAACAAATTATCAACAAATAAGAAAAATTATCCAAAATGTCAAAACAATCGATAATACATATTATAAGTTCCACATGAAAAACTTAATTTTCTGCTACAGTTGAACACATTTTTTTACAAAACTGGTAACCAAATTTTCCAAAGGAACAACACAGTTTCTAAGGGCGTTCAAGATGGCTGATTTATAGCGAGAAGCTGCCAACGTACAACACCTTTCATTATTGCATCATGGATACATCAGAGGTTTCAAACAACAAGAAAATACATGAGATTTTCTCATGCTGCTACCTGTTCAATATGCCATGGTCACAGGTATTTTTTGTTTAACTTTAATGATATAAAAAAAATTTTTTGTTGAATCAAATCGAACCAATCATGCGAGATCAATTTATTTTCAATCCATCAAATAAAATATTTCCCAATATTAAAAAAGCTAAAATGTATATTAAAAATTTCTGTTATTTATTGGCTTTTATAAGAATTGTGTTAATAGAAATTTTAGGGAATAATGAGAAATTAAAATTTCTGGTGAAATCGGCAGTAAAAAACATTATCCCAATACTTAGAAGTAGGGTATATTTTATTTCCCATAAGTCATTAACTACAACAAATACAACATAAATTCAAGCATTTATAGTACAAACACTCGGAGGAGGAAGAAACTCCTAAAATTATTCAAAGATTTACTAAATTTCACAAAAGTTTTGTTAAATAAATTATTAGTATATTTGCGCAGATGTTTCTTTTTTGCAAAATAATGCTACAAAAACAGAAAATTTTGAATATTGAATTGTCATTATGAAAGAAATTAGCATGTTGCCTACACATTACGTTTTGATTCTTGACTCAATAATTTAACTTTTTTTATACGATAAAAGTTCAATATACTCGAATAGCATTAATAAATCGCTGTGCTCAAATATTTGCTAGCAAACTTCGACTAATCAATTAATAAAAATTACCTATTAATTTATATAATTTTCCTTTCAATAAGGACTGGACTTACTAACAATAAACCATACAACTATTTAATTTAATGTATTCATAATAGGTTTGCAACCAATGGAGTCGCAAACCATTCAAAAATTTCTCATAGACTCATTAGAGTGCTCCTCTCCACGGAAATCTTTAGTAAAAGGCGAAAGATTTATTCGACAACTGAAGAGAAGCCAGAGTAATTTCATCAACACATTTTGCCGCTACTACTCTCAGTCATTTTATAAACAAGATGCGAATTACAAAGCGTAAAAGTAAGCGAAAAAAAATACAATCCATACTGACGACAAACTTATGGCAAAGGCAAAGTATGTATGTACATATTCCTTAACATAAATAAGTATGTATGTTGCTATGCAACCCACCCAGGTAGCGCAAGCGGTTTTGAAGTGGGTTTCTTGTGTTGTTCGCATAACTTATAACTTTGTCGTTATCTTCTTGCTCGTACTGGATTACATAGCAGTGTTAACAGTTTGGATGATTTATCATCATTTTGGCAATAATATGTATGTACATATGTATGTGCAGAGATTTTCGGAAGAAAATTCAAAAAGCGATTCTTGTAAGAGTTTTAAAATGATTGCTATTAAGGTTTTTATTATTTCTTGCCGTTCAATTATTCGTTTCTTTGCCGTACGAGTCAGAAAAAGTCATAAATAGTCGGGAGAAGTCAGATTTTACTGGAATTCGATCCTCTCACAATTAAGAGAGTAAATAAGATCCTCTCCTAGTCAGAAATTACCGGTTTTAGTCAAGAACGATAGAATACAAGATTGCGCCTTCTCGACGAAAAATTATGTGAGGCAAAATGCGTGCAACGTCACGAACATGGTTTTACTGAGAATCGGAAGAAATTGCAAACAAAAATGTGAGGTTAGGTTCTGCTAGGATTTCTAAATTTTAAAGTTTTTACTAATTTCGGCACTTTATGCAACATATTTATATTCAAATAACTTCATACATATATGATCTGTCTTTAATTGGAGACCTTTAAAAAAACACTGCAGAGTAACATTAGGAAACACAAGAAGCTTAACTTGCAACCAAGTGCGCAGCTACATCTTCACATCGTTTTTAGCAAGTTTTATAGCCCCGTATCATTAATAGACTCTGTGATTTAACACTTAACACTGCGCACTTCATGTTTAATAACTTTATTTTAAATAAAATTGATTTTAAGCATTGAATTTAAGCACAAACAATTGTATGCTTACAAACATACAAACAAAACTAACCGCTTTCTGTGACGTAGCATACACAGCTGATTCTGTCAAATTTGCTGAGAGCGAATAGCGGTTTGCGGAAGGCGCAACCTCTGTATTTTCTAAATCGTTGTTTTTAGTACGAACAAGTAAATTCAAATAAGCTTATTTAGAAATTTTTTTTTGAAATTGTTTCTTAATTCTTTGTCTTTTAGATTTTGATGTGATTTGTAAAAATACTTTGACTTTTATAAAAAAAAAATTGTCAGAAGTTACGACTTTTTACTAGAAAGCGATCCCGTACACTTTAGTGTTACACTCTCGCTATGTAAGAATTTTTGTTTCTTAATAAATTTACTAGATTTAGTCCGAGAAATACGGGATAGAATTTCAATAATAAAGCTCTAAATTTTTAGTTATTATTCTTTTTAAGGTGCATATGTACATACATACATACATACATATGTACATATGTATGTATATCAGTTAACTTAGAGTAAATTAATACCACCCAAGCCGCTTGACAAATGACTCGCCGTCATACATATATCAAACACTTCAAGCTGATTCATTAGAACCACCCACATAGCCATCATAAATTAAACTATTAAAATTAGAAACCATCCACTCAACCAAAATGTCGTAAATTAGGAATTTACAGCAGACCCACATTCCAGAGAATGGAATAACGTTAATGTCATTCCGTTATTCGATCACCAATCATAAACTGGCTACACCAAGTTGACTCACTTCAAATTAATGGTCAACCCGAGGAAAAGCCAATACAGCACAAGTTGCCCGAAATATTATTACCCATCATAAATTCGGCCGCACCAACAAACGCATAGCAAGACGATCATGCTAAGTGGCGCACAGCTATGTATGTAGACCGGAAACTAGCGAACGATCGACCCAGCACAACATTACAAGCGCAGCAACTTACAATGCCAACGTGCAGTCGCAGTGGAGCAGCATGAATTTACCACAGCGCAGGCATATTTAGGTATAAATAGGCAAATTATTGTAACTTAGATTTTAGATTCAATTCTCATCATAATAAACGCGGTTATGCTGTCTTCCATACAGCCCGCAATAAATAAAATGTAGTTTGTTTTATTAAATTAACGCGGTAATGCTGTCTTCAATACAGCCCGCTTAAGAAATAAATATACTTATATTTAACTTATCTTATGAAATATTATTATTTGCTTGGAAACAGGTAGGTATGTAATTCAAAATTAAAAAACATAAGTACATCATAGCGTATTTATTGGTTTACCCTGCACAAGTTCCTGCCACCGTACCTCAGTATTGCCTTTAAAGAATTTTGATCTATATTTTTTTTAAATTTAAACTAAATGATTTATTTAAAAAATAGTTCAAATTTTTTATTGGGCAATTTTGGGTAAAATATTTTGCTGCACCGAAAACAGTTTGTGTTTGTTTTTCTAGACTTTGCTTGACTAATGGAATTCAATTTATCGATCAAAAACAGTAGGCCTCTATAGATAATATACATATGTATGTATGTACATACATACATACATTTTTATACCCGAGCGTACTAGTACACAAGGTTATTATAACTTTGTTCACATAACGGTTGCTTGTTAGGAATTAGGAACTTATGAAGTTGCCACGCCCACTTATGACAAATTTTCTGTATCTCAATAACAGTATTAGTTATCGTCACAAAATTTGGTGGACATATTTGCCTTGATATCGCGGAAATTTTGAAAAATGCAAATAACTTTGTTTTTCAGTATTTTGAGTAAAGTTTAATTCTAGCAGCGATTTTAAACAAAAAAACGGGGTTTTTATGAGGGTATGTATGTATATAAAAATCGCTTTCACCCGAATTTAGCATTTCTTAGTTGTATCTATGCACATATGTATGTATGCATGTATCCGTATGTACATGTGTATGTACATAAAAAGATCAAACCCAAGAGCTGGCTAGCGAATATAGTAAGCAGTGGTTGATAGCTACGTTTGCAGGCATGCATGAGTATATCGCAAGTGTTCTGTAAAAACATCTGAAATCGAAATAACTCAGTTTTCATAAAACGAATAAAAGAGAGAGAGTGTAGATGTGTAACACAAGGACCGATACATTTAATTCCATTTGACAATAAAATATTGCTGAATTTCGTGTTAGCAGATAATGTGAAAACTGAGAACATATTTTAGATATAATAAAAAAATTATAAATTTTGACTTAATATGTTTTTCGAGAACACGCACGATATGTACATACAAACATATAATTATAGATATTAAATGTAGTTGTATGCTAAACGTTTCGTATACGTACAAATCTGTGGATTTTTTACAAAACAACGTATCTAACTTTAACAGGTTTTACTTTGAATTCATAAAATTGGATATACATACATACATATGTACTATGTATAGCGAACAAATAAAATTTTTCAATTCATTATAAATGATTATACATATGTATATACATACATACATACATATATAAAGCTGGCTTCTTAAACGACATAATAATAAAATTAATCATTACAAAATTGTATAAGAATCCGTTTACAACTTGAAAGGAAAAAAGTGCTAAAGAAAAGATATGTTGTTTTGACAAATTTTCATAGAAACGTGTGTATGTATAAAGAAGCAAAAGCGCGCTCTATTGTTCATATCGAGCGAATGCCCAGCAGGAAATACATTAGCTTTAAAATAGTATATGAAGTATGCGTGTATGTATGTAAATATATCGTCGCTGTTCGAATACCATACTTTCTCGTGTTTAAGATTTTCGTTTTCAAGACTAGCGAGTTTCGGTTTTTTTTTATTTTTTATAATAGCGTATTTATTAAAATTTTTGAGGATTTTAAGTTAGATGAAGAATGTACATTGAATATTAATATTCTAATAAATAAATAATAATAATCAACTGAAAAGCAAAAGAGCCGTACTAACAAATCTTGTTTTTTTTTTACAGTAGAGGCTTAAATTGTATTAAAATGTATTTATTGAATTTCGCTAAGAAAATCAGTTAAAAAAAAAATGTGTCCATAAAACAATGAGGAGACTTTTAAGTCGCTCCTATGAGTCATAAACAATTAAAACGTGTATTTTGATTGTTCGTTAGTTACCTCCCTTAATATTTGAGGTGACTTATAAATATCGAAGTTTTTGCAGTGTTTTTAGAACTCTACCATTTGTCCCAATAGTAGCTTGGCGTTATATTTATATGTATGTAGGTTCAAGTCAGAATTCCATACCAGCCTTCTGCCAATTTGCAGTTTTTCAGAACTCATTCAGCTTATAACAACTATAGCTGAAAAAAATTGCTGAAAGCCGGAGTGCTTAGTATGGACGTCTGATTTCAGTATTACATAGAAATAAATTGTTTGAGAAATTGCAGTGTTCCATGCATTACATTTCCGACTGGGTAGTTAAAATTTTATTTAATCGCACTTTGTTGTTTTTTTAACTTCTGTCGACTTTGCTTTGTATATTCTTCGTTGGTTGGTCATTTGTGGGTTTGTATTTGGCTTTCAATTCTCAGTAATCTTATAAACATTTAAGGCTAAAAGGTTCGCTGTGTGCTGTGTTAAGTTATCGCTTCTCGGCCTTATGGCTAAGATCAAAGTGTAGTATCTGTTCTTATCAGCTTAACATCTGATAGATCCTCCATCGGAGGACAACAAATGTTAAACTGATTTTTGGAAATGGACGGAGTGTTTTAGGGGCTTGCTCCACCTCTGTCACGGGTTGGCCCGGTATTGCAGTACCACCGGGATTTCGGCCCAAATTTTAAATAAATAAACAATTTGGGTAACTCAGCAAATTTTCGCGAGTTGACTTAATGACTCAATGACTCTTTCTCGATTAAGTGAGTCAGCTCACTGAGGTAGCACAATTGAGTTACGACTCATTTGATAATTGTGTCGCTTTGTGCAACTACGGCAGCACTGTTATCGTGGAGAGGTGCACGTTAAACGTTGAATAATTAAAGTGAAAGCACAAGGGATAACGAGAATCATCGGTGTTTGTCTCAATTATTCGAAAGATTATTATCGTTTAACATCTTAATGAAAACGAAAACATGAAAATTAAAATGGTTAGTTATGAGAAATAATTCGTTTCAATGTTTTATTTACATTTTTAATTCAGATGTAAAAGTGTGAACATGGTAGTTTTTTAAATAAATGTTTGATAAATATAAATATGTATATTTAGACGCAACGTATTTTATTTATGTATTCCGTAAGGCAAATATTTTAAGCACACTAATGTTTTTCCAAGTTTTGGTTATGCTTTAATGTAGTAGTTTAAAATATTTTAAATGTAAATTGTTAGGCATTGATGCACACATTAGTTAACATTAAGACTTTAAATTATATTTTACCTTGAAATGGTAGTATACTAGCTTTAGGTCAGAAAGTAGCTCCAGTTATAAATAAAGTTGTTAGGGTACGAAACGGTTACGAGCAAGTGGCGTAGCATCAAGCAAGACTTCTTGCACCAGCTTGTGATTACCCTAATATGAAATAACGATTTTTCTTTTCATTTAAATAAACATTTGAGAGTTTCAATCGCAAAGTTATTGCTTGCAACAAACACGCTAATGCAATTTTTTTTATTGTTGTAGCAATTTGGAAATGCCGAAGGCAAGTTATAATTTACAAATGCCGAAAAACATGGATTCAAGAAGGAGTCAAGATGTTTCATGTTCCGCAAAATGAATTGAAAAGAAAAAAGTGGTCGGACTCATGCAGAGTCCACCTAACCCAAACCTCAAAAATTTGTTCGCTTCATTTTGCTCCAACCGATTTTGTATCCGGTTCAGAACGTAAAAGAGTGAGGTTATCACACGATGCCTTGCCAATGGCTATCGAAGTGGCTGAACCTTCTTTTAAATATATCGATGCCGCAACTCAAACGAAGTAAATATTCAATTATTTAAAAATTTGCCGAACTAATGGTTTTTGGTTTAGAACTAGCGAAGAATATCAGTTGTCTTTGCTTGAAAGCGCGGATTCAGGAGCTGGAAAAGCTAGAAAAATCAATTTCTTCCATTTTCAAAAGAGGCCAGGTACGGAAAATGTGCAATCCCGAGAAAAAAATGCATTGGGCATGGGAGGATATTTCTGCCGCCATTGCATTGCATGCCGCAGGGCCAAGAGCGTATGGCCACTTGTGTCAAAAGGGATTTCCGTTCCCGTGCGACTCAACAATTTGGAAATGGCTGCAGAAGGTTACGGTGGACGATGGCGTTTTAAAATTTTCTTTGAATATATAAAAAAATGAATAGCGAAGTAGCTCTATCCGATAGACTGTGTTATTATTAGTTTCGACGAAATGAAAGTCGAATCAGTGTACGAATACAATGCCATGTTAGACACTGACTGTCAGCCGTGCAATTATGTGCAGTTGGCAATCGCGCGAGGATTGAAGTCCTCATGGCAGCAGCCCATATTCTGCGCATATGACTGTAAGATGACGAAATGTATTTTAGAAAATCTGATAGTAAAATTGGAGGAAGTTGGCTACACTGTAGTAGGAATTGTATCCGATATGGGCGCAGGAAATCAGTCCCTCTGGGAAGAATTGAAATCACGAGTGGTGAGAGCACCTGTGAGAGTAGTTTGCTATAATTTATTAAACATTTTTCAGACCAAACCTGATTTTCGAATCCATACATCGACGGAACAACTTTTTTCCCACAGCACCTCGAGCGCTATAAGGCGTTGTTACGCGTTAGGGCACGATTTGTTTAACGCCCTACAAACGTCAGGGTTTATTATATCCACCATCAACCAATGATTGGATTTATTTAACAGCAAATTTATCACGTTCCAATCTGTAGCAACCAAAAAACCTTTTGGTATGGAATTGTTTCACCAAATACAAGCTTTAGCAAATATGGATGTTTGCATGCAGCATACCAGGGCGGTTGGGCGAAACACTTAGTTCCCATTTCAGAAAGGAGTCCTTCTAAGCAACAACTCTCTCAGAGGTTTATACGAATACGCGAAGGAAAAGTATTCATTAGAATATATCCTGACGTTGAGTATATATTTGAGCATTTTTTTCGGAGCGATGCATGCAAAGGGGGGGGCTTTTTGACAATCCAAGTCCCATGCACTTCAAGTATAGGCTACGAAAATATTTGCTAGGTAATAGTTCTGTAAGATTAATGTTTAATTCAATTGAGCATTTAACATCGCAATATTTTTTTAGTCCGCAACACGGAAAGCTTTGTGACGCTTAGAAATGTGGAGTCAGACGAAACCGAGTGGCTTCGCCTCAGCGACACGTCATTAGAAACTCTTAAGTCCCTTTTGACTGATGATGAGGTAGTTTCTGAAGAATTCACATTTTCGAATGAACTGGCGTTTCCCACTGAGTTGGAGCAAAACGTTGAAATAAGTAGCTTGCATGAAGACGCCTTGGAATACATTGCGGGCTTCGTAATTAGAAAACTGGGCTTGACGATACACGAAGAAAATAAACCAAGTTTTATTTGGGTAGGTGAAGTATCCAGGCGCGCTTTGACAAAGCCATCCAGCAATTTTATGAGTGTTATAAAAAACCTGGAAATGGTTTTCAAGACCTTTAACGGCTCTAAGGTTGTAACTTGCCAACGAGTCAGCTCATTCAACTAACTCATTTGACTCTTTGTATGCTACACTCATTCGAGAAATATAAACTTTTTGAATGCGACTTATATATTAATACTTGATGACAGGGTTGCAATTTGTATCGGAAATTAAAGAAAAATTTTTAATATCTTTATTTTTTTGCATATATGTATGTATGTATGTACATAGGCGTCTACCTGGTTGATTTCCGAGCATTTTGAGACAAATTTGACTATCCTAACTAAAGAATTGAGGGAAATATACAGAACTTTGAAGGTGAATATCCGAAAAATGACTAATTGAGAAATATCAATTTTTTTTATTTCTACTCGGACGTTAAATGGGTGTTCGTTTGAATCGAACAGGAACATAGTCAGCACGAGAAAAAATACTATTAGATTATTTTTCAATCATTATTATATGTGAAACAACTAATTAACATCAACAGAAAATTATGAATGAGTTAACGTTTGACCAATAAATCAGGAAGATGGGGAAGTAAAAAAATTTAAATAGACTCAACAGTGAATATTTTATTATACATATGTATGTAATTAAAGATGAAACAAAGACAACAAATTAGCAGTAATTCATTCATTACAGTCATTGACAGTAATCAATCCACAGATTTTATCACATCTTATCGCGTTTGCGCTTTGGACATAGTGGTATACCATTCCGTACTTGGTGGTCTTCTTTTTCTTTTATTTTCAAAACAAGTCCATAGAACACGGAAATGCTTCATATTTCTCCAATGCGACAAAGTGGGCCCTTTTCTTTTATTTAAAAAAAAAAACAAAAAAATTAATTACTTCTATTATACCTTGGAAGCTAAATTTGGTGTCTTTCGACGCGTAAATGTATATAGTTTCATAATAAACCATAATAAAAAATAACGAAATTCGATCCATGTATCGAAAATTCTATATATGTACATATGTATCTCGGAAACTAGATACGACAAAGTGGGCCCTTTTTACGTGAACGCACACATATGTATGTACATATATTCAAATCCAAAGTTTCTTTTTAAGATCTAAATATATTTATGTACATACATATGTATACACACACTTTTTGCTTTTAACTTTTTTAACATCATCCTCATTCATATGAAATTGAGGTATGTACATACATATGTCACATATGTATGTACTTATGTAGGCCGTCGTCATTTAATGATAATTTTTCTGTTCGAATGCAGCATCATACATACATACATACATACATATGTACGTATGAATATGTAGTAGCGATCGCCCTTCGTTGAGAAACGTTAGCCGTTCCAAGGTGTGAGCACCTGAGTACCTACTCCGAACGAGTAAAGGCGAAATCTAAACATCAACCCATTTGAAAATGGCATATTTCAAGATTTCAACGCAAACTTTAAATGAAATGCATAACATTTGTTTTAAATGTACAATATATTTTTTGATTATTATTAGAAGTAAACTAAAAATATACTGAATTTTACTGTATTAATAAAATATTGAAA
Organism: Philophylla caesio; assembly: GCA_963971545.1. Lineage (NCBI taxonomy): Eukaryota > Metazoa > Arthropoda > Insecta > Diptera > Tephritidae > Philophylla > Philophylla caesio. The sequence goes on along the minus strand of OZ020608.1, from coordinate 20,093,816 downwards.
AGTAATTAAAATTATCATGAATAACATCTTCCATAATAATTCAATAATTTTTTAAGCGATTTAAAAAAAAATTAGATAGCGATTTTGTATGGGTTCCTAGCGAGTATACATTCGTACATACTTATGTGAGTATTTTATTAATTTAAATCATATTTTTGTTAGGGCAAATTAAAAAACAGCGGAGCGACATTAACCCATTAATTACAGAACTACGTTAAATTGTTTTATTCTCGTCTTGTTTACAAAGTAATATTTCAATTCGACCACTTATAAACTTAATTTTAAAAACGGGAATAAATTCTTCCCTCTTTTATATGTTTTTTAAATGCAACCTTTTATAAGGGAGTGTCAAAATACGAATGTCATTATTTACCTAACCTTTTATAATTGACGACTACTCTACCTTATGTCAGAAACGGCTGCTTTGCTTTGTTATTTACATACATACATATATATTTTCATGATACAAACAGCTTATGAAATCAATGGAAACAATTAAAGAGGGTTAAAACTGTAGAAATTTACGTACATATTGCTTATTAAACGCATTATTTATATTTGTAGTAAACTTCAATAACATGTGTTAACACTTGCATATAACACTAAAGGAGCATTTGCAATGCCGATGGATTCACTTTATTAAACTCTACGTCGCACATCAAGCGGAACACGGAAAAATTATTCGCCCATCCTCCTCGGCTTTCCGCAAATAGCGCACATACTTACATATATACATATGTGACTTAAATTTAAGTTTTTAACAAAATTAAAAACGCAAACGAAAATTGTAAACAATAAAACATAAACAAAGGCAACACACCAGATAGTTTGACATAAAGTTTTTAGACATGTGTTATAAGAGGAAGCACGTCTTTTATCGATATCACCTGTAATTGATACATACATCTTGGGTCAAGCCTATCTAAGTTTTGCAAAAATGAACTGCTTACTATATTTATTACATATGGACATTGAAATAGTAGGTGTGAGGTTGAATAGAATACACTTGCCAGATATTTCGACATATTATTTCAAAAAAATTCAAATAATCGATAGTAGAAGTAGGCGATGCGTTGAAATTGACAAATTGATACAGTTATCTAATATAAGTGTATTACAAAAAAAAAAAAACGGAATTTATTTGTGCATTGAACAATTTAGCGTGGTCATTAAAATATGTAGGTGCAGCTGGCGTATTCTTAAAACTGTTCAACTATTATTTACATATTCTGACAAAAAGGTAAGTTTTTATGTTAGGCTAAATTACTAGTGCAGAAAATAAGTAATATTTCAAATTAGATGGGACGTGCGAGCCACTGCAGCATTGAGGAGAGAAAACTGGTTCAAAATATGCGTAGGCCAGAAAAAACATACAAATTCATTGCTGAAACATTAGGACGTTCACAAAATTTCGTGACAAATGCTCTGAAGATGCCAAAATCATTTGACCGCCGCGGAGCTAGAAAAAAAAACATCTCTAACAACCGATAACTACATTTTGACCTTGGTGAAAAAAAACCCTTTTGTATCGTCTAGGACAGTTGCAGGAGAAATTGGGAACATAATCACTAGTAGAACCGTTAGGAGAAGGTTAGCGAATGCATATCTTCCTGGCAGAATAGCTCGCAAAGAGAAAAGACTTTGCTATTTCCCATGCATCATGGCGTGGAGCAGAAGGTGAACGAAATTGGCGTAACATTCTCTGCAGCGATGAAGACAAAACAAATTTGTTTGGGAATGACGCAAACAGGACTGTGCGCAGACCACAAGGTAAAGAATTTCACATAACATTCACTAAAAAGATGGTTAAACACGGCGGCGGAAATATAATGCTATGGGGTTGCTTCTCTTGCTACGAAGTCGGTCCAATTTTTCGTGTAGAAAATATCATGGACAGATTTGTTTATCGAAATATACTGGAGGAAGTAATGTTGCCCTAAGCTGAAGAGCATATGCCGCTTTTGTGGAAATTTCAGCAAGACAACGACCCCAAGCATTCCTCTAAAGCGGTGAAGGATTGGTTCCGTGAAAAAAATGTGGGAGTCATTGAGTGGTCCTGACCTCAATCCAATTGAGAACCTCTGGAATGAGCTCAAGAGGGAAGTTTTAAATCGCGAGTGCAGCAACAAAGCTCAATTGTGGGAAAATATTGAAAATGCGTGGTACAATATACCCGTAGAAACATGTCGGAAACTCATCTCATCTATGCCCAGAAGAATAGATGTAGTTCTGAAAAATAATGGTGGTTACACGGGTTTTTAATTATATATGTACTTATTTCCTATTTACCTTTTCTGTGAATTAATTGTGAATTAAATTTAAGTAATTTACACCTATTTTAATGTCCAACGGAAATAGGACGATTTTTCGTTTTTGTTACCATAAACCATTTGGATTTGCTTATATATTTTTAATAAAATAAATATGATCTTGAAAACGTCATACTTTTTTTTTAAATGAGGCTAAAATTTCAATGTCCATAAGTACATATGTATATAAAATAATTCCAGTTTCTTTTCGAATTTAAAGAAGTTTAAAGCGTCCTAACAAATGTTTATTATGTACTAATGTTTGACTCATAACAATGTAGCGCACAAAATTTTTTTTTTTATGCTAATGCGAAATTTATAGTTACAATTCTACACATTTGTTGGATACATCGATATTTGATATTTATTTCCGAATATAAAATTTGATATTTTTGAAGTTCTCTAACTGGCTGAACAGAATGCTGGAGCTGTTGACATTTCAAATTTTTAATATTTAAATATAAAATTAAAAACAAAAAAACTGAAAAAGTAATTGAATTCACGACAGCCGATAAAAAAATGCGGTTTCTTCGTTTTCAACCAAGCCGAATTCATGTAAGGTGGTAGCGATTCTAAAAATGCAACGCTTTGGTGGGTTATTGTCAAACTTTATCTCCTTTGTATTTAACTTTCGCGAAATAATTTTTACACTGTTAGAGTCAACGTCAAATGTTATAGTAAACCATATCTTTAAATTTCTTTTAGTTAAACGGAACAATTGATATTTTGCAACTAAATAATTGATTTTTACAACCAACCACCAATCAGCTGATTGATTAACACCACCTTTTATGAATTCGCCTTAGTTTTCAACAATTTATAAATATTTTGGAAATTGTGTTCATACGTTTATCTTAGCGATGCCACAAAATCAGCCATTAGCTAATGTAGCTAACGAAATAGCTTGTAGTATTACATTCTGTTGTTCAGCTGGTAAAAGCTCAATTTGATTTGATTTGAATGCAACTGCGCGTAATATCCCGTTATAGTTTGTGAACACAAAAAAAAACAAAGCAAGTAAAGTTTTGGATTAATTTCCGTCATATATCTGAAATTTATTTTGTAAATCTGATTATATACGAGTATCCGAGGAAAATTTAAAAAACAAATTTTCTAAAATTATTTTTTCGTCATTTACTAAGATTAGAGGGGGTTATTGAGTTGAGTTGATTCCCGTAAGCGAATCGATAACTCAGACTCCCATCTCCAAAAAAAATGATGTAACTTAGTTATGTCCCACCGCACTCATGATTCAATTGAATCATGGTGGCTAATTTTTCTCTATATAACTCTCTCACACTAGCTGCTTCAATGCAACATCGTAACTCAATTTGCAAAGAATAATAGGAGAAGGTAAATGTAGAAATGCAAGAATGATTGATAACAAGATTGCGACCATCAGAGAGAATTTGACTTTGCGTGACGTCACACTGGTTGAGCAGGGAGAGAGAGATAACAAAACAAAAATAAAATGTGAATCAAATGTAATGTAGGGTAAATGCACCACCATCTAAATATCCGGACATTATGACAATTTCGTAAACACTATATTATTAAAAATATTTATACTCATACAAACAACAGAATTATTCGCGGTTTGGTTAATAGCATGAAAAATAACGTCAAAGTAAAGAAAATGTTGAATGTCCAGAAATGGGCTCGTTTACCCTATAAAAAAAAACCAGTTTTACCAGTGTGGCGCAGCAAAAAACAGCTGATTCTGTCAAAATCACAAAGAGAGGAATAGCGGTAACCTTTGTTTCGAGCATGTCGTGTCAGCTCTTGATAGTTTTAAATACGATAATAGGTAAGTTCGGGGACGGATAATTATTGAAAGTTTGCGAAAGCTATCAGCTTTTAGCGTTCGCCAAAAACTAACAAAGTAAGGGAAATTGAGAGAGCAAAGTGACATTTCAATTTGAGCGGAAGCTGTTGGTTTCTGCTGGAAAAATTTTTGCCAGCAGAAATTTGCCAACAGCAAAACAGCTGATCAAAAACAGATGATTGCAATTCGCATAATTACGAAATTATTGTTTAAGAATTTTAAAGGTGAAATTTATAAAATATGAGTGTTAAACATGATAGTTGCAAGTAAATGTTAGTTTGGTTAATTTTCCTTAGTAGAATGTTTCAAGAAAACACTAATGCAATGTTTTCCATTTTGGATATTTGGATGCGGACAAGAATTCAATCAGCTGTTCGTTGAATTTGCAAGTTTCTGCAAATTTTGCGTCCGCGTACTATTTTGGATATTTTTCTTTTGTGAGAGAAGAAAAGACAATTCCACTGAATTTTGCTGTTGGAGATTGTAAACGAACGTACCTAATGTAAATCATTGTTAGTGTCGATGACAATATCATAATAAATGTGTATGTTTTTTAAAGTCCACTAAAATAATTAAATTAATAAAAAGAATTTTTAGATAAAATTGTATTCAACGAACAGAAAATCCAAGATATTTTGTCTATTAAATTTAAAAAAATATAACTATATATATATAAATTCATTTATTAACCATTGGTTTTTTTTTACAATTTATGTACATATGTATATAATTATTCTTCTACTTCTCAAAAAAAAAAAAATAATAATATTCCGATACAAATTGCAACCCTATCATCAAGTTTCAAAATATACATAAGTCGCATTCGCATTTCTCGAATGAGTTGACTCTACTACTGTAAATTTGTGTTTGAGTTGGAGTCTACTACTGTAAATTTGTTGATTTACCCATCACTAATTAATATTATACCTCTACTGAGTTTAAACCTTGGAATGTATTGAATAATTTGGGCCGAAATCCCGGTGGTACTGCAATACCGGGCCAACCCGTGACAGAGGTGGAGCAAGCACCTAAAACACTCCGTCCATTTCCAAAAATCAGTTTAACATTTGTTGTCCTCCGATGGAGGATCTATCAGATGTTAAGCTGATAAGAACAGATACTACACTTTGATCTTAGCCATAAGGCCGAGAAGTGATAACTTAAAGGTTCAATTAGAGGTACCATACCATAACGCCATAACCATAATCGTAGACATAACCATAACCATATTTAAGCAATCGATTAGTGGTGCCATAACCATAAACAGCTGATATTTGCAATAAACTGAAAGTAAATAAAAATTTAGTAAAGTATGTAAAACGCGGACGCAAAATATAAATTAAAACTCATCAAATCAAAATAAACTGCACACGAATAACAAAAATATCACAATAAACAAGGCGAATCAGCAATCATTTGTTTATGGTTACGGCAAAAACCAAAATTCAGTTGGTCGCTATGGTTATGGTTATGGTTATGGCGTTATGGTATGGCACCACTAATCGATTACAGTGTAACCCATAAGGTTGGTTGGATCAGCTGTTTTCTATGGTTAAGGTTATGGCACCTCTAATTGAACCTTAACACAGCCAGAGTTAAACTACTTCAATGGAAATGCATATAAGTCATGTGAGAATTACAGCAGCAGGATAATGATCGAAAGGAACAAAAGGAGCAGTAAAGGCACACCGCAGTAAAATGCACTGAACAGTTGATTAAGTAGGCAGGTAGGCCTTAGCACACATTCATACATACATATATTCCTATTAAAGTAAGTAAGGGTGTATAAATATGTATCCTTGTGATTGAAGCATTAACAGAACTTTTTAAAATTATGTCACACGCGAAACATAATCCTTGTTTTTATGTTGTATTAAAATTGTTGTGTTCTAAAATTTACGATCATTCAATATTTTACTTACTGCGTGTATTTTTGTAGGTGCGCTCCACCAAATCATCGAAAGGATTCGCCATGAAACCATGATGATAAATCGTATTCCAAGTTTGCACGTCACGCACATTTACGCCCGCGTTGTGTAAAATATTCTGTATTGTCTCTGCGACTGGATGGAAAGGACTATGCGGACTGTCCAGATACAAAAAGGATACCTGTGTGAGTAAATACATTTTTTTTTGCAAAATAAAAGGCATAAAAAAAACAACTTCAAACTCACCTGTGTCCAATTGAAGGCCAGCAGCAATGAAACCACGGATTTAGAAATTTGCGTATCGGGCGGTCGTGTGCGCGCAAATGTAGGAAAGTCTTGTTTGTTCGACGTGTCGCGGTGTATGCAATACTGAAAAATATTAGAATCATTTACATAAATGCAATTAAATTCTGGAATTTTGTAAGCCATGTAAGTAGCTGCTTGAAGTTATCAACACTCACATAAGAAATCATTGGCAAATTGAATGCGGCTGCCATGCGTCCCTCATGCACGCACGTCTCTTGTGGTCCAATATAGCCGGCTACTTGTCTGGTCCATAATGAGGCGGTTTGGCGTATACTGGAGACTTCATCACCATATGTTTCCGCGACAATAAACTCCAACGAGTGACCGAGTTCTTTCAGTTTGCCGGCATTAACTTGTGAGACAGCGAGTGTAATGGCGCCGGAGATGGTGATGCCTGTGGTTGAATATGAAATAAAAATGTTTCAATTAAAATAAATGTTTCTCAAAGAAAAAAAATTAAAGTAATATCACAAACGACTTTAACTACAAAGTGCCAATCTGAACTTGGCAGCTGGTATGAGTAAGAAATAGTTTAGATTTTGATTTTGAAAAATCTTTTTTAAGCTCATTTGGTATCTTTGCCTTCATTTGAAGTTTCATCGAAAGAAAATATTCCGAGACTCTCAAAGACGTACGCACATTTGAGTTGCGACGTCATTCTCAATAGAATCCTCTGTCTGACAGAGACAAACGTACTTTCGCATAATAACTTCATTAGAAGCAAGTGAAAAATAAAATCTGAATCACTTTTGTGTTACTATTCTGGCAATAAAATTTAATTAGATGCTGAACTTCGAGAGAAGCTTGGGTGGTTCTTTGGATTACGTCGACGTCGACGCTAAAGACGAACGACATTTTACAGTAAATATATTTTGGAAGCGTTTTATCTTTTTTTTATTTCCTACATATACATATACAAAATTCCTTCTAATTGAGCACACGAAAAAAAAATTTTTTTTTCCATAATTTTTTTTTTATTTTCTAACATTAATTTATTTTGTGTTAAGTACTTTTCATACATTTTACACTACATAAGTTACGAAGCGTTTTTTTTTTTCCAAATTTTTTATTTTTGAGTTCTCAAAAAAAAAAAATTTTTTCCACAAAATTTTTTATTTCCTAACATAAATTTATTTTGTATTAAGTACTTTTTATATCAATTTAAGACTGCATAAATTTAGAAGCGTTTTTTTAATTTTCTATAGAAAATATTCTTTCTTATTGAACACACGAAAACAATATAGAATATAGAATATATCCATTAAAGTTTTTATTTTTTTACATTAATTTATTTTGTCTTAAGTGCTTTTTATATACATTATAGAGTACACAAATTTGGAAGTGTTTTTTTATTTTCTATATAAAAATTTCATTCTTATTGAGCACAAAAAAATTTTGTTTCCTTTAAATTTTTTATTTTTTAACATAAATTTATTAAGAAGCTTTTTTTTTGATTTTTTACATATATGACAAATTCCTTCATTTTAAGCACACAAAAAAAAAAATTTTTATTTCCTAACATAAATTTATTTTGTATTAAGAATCTTTTATATCAATTTCAGACAACATAAATTCAGAAGCGTTTTTTTTTTTAATTTTCTATAGAAAAAATTGTTTCTTATTGAACACACGAAAAAAAAATATTCTTTCCATAAAATTTTTTATTTTTTTAATTTAATTTATTTTGTCTTAAGTGCTTTTTATATACATTATAGACTACACAAATTTGGAAGTGTTTTTTTATTTTCTATATAAAAAATTCATTCTTATTGAGCACAAAAAAATTTTGTTTCCTTTAAATTTTTTATTTTTTAACATTAATTTATTAAGAAGCTTCTTTTTTTGTTTTTTTGCATATATGAAAAATTCCTTCATTTTAAGCAAACAAACCAATTTTTTTTTTTATTATCTAACATATTTTTATTTTGTTTAAAATACTTTTTTCAACTCACCCGGCCGCTGATAATCCAAATTGCCCGGACTACGCTGTGAGCCAGTTAAATAACCCAAAGTAAATACTTCCGCTGAGACAGCACCAATACCACGTCGATGATTTGCCTGATGTGTGCTTGTTAGCAGTGGCAAAGTGTTCAAATCAAAATTACCAAATAATAGTAAAAGTATAATTACAAATAATGATCGTGAGAACGATAACGGTAACGATAACGATAGTAAATGCGTCGCAGACGTGCAAAGGAATGTCTTCATTACGTGCAACGGCGATTGGCGTTATTTTCGACTACCCAAAAAATGTACAAATACAACTGAAAATAAGCGGCGTAGATGCGTGAAATCCTTTTTTTTATTTTTTTTTATGGAGGAGGCGAACTACACATATGTATGTATAATTAGTTGGCAGTGAAGTTAGTGTATTTTACGCTGCAACAATTTAGTATTTTGATACGAGTAGTTTGCACAAAATTCATTGCCATTTTAAGTGCTGCTAAATTTTTTATTATATGAAAAATTTTCTTATCATTCGAAATGCAATTAATCAGTTTAGCACTTTGTTTCTTTTGCGCTTCATTATTTATACTTTGAATTTGCTGCGCGCTGTGCTTTGAAATTTTATTATGTTATTGTTTTCTCAGAACTACTTGTACATGCATACATACTCGCACTGCATATTCAGTCTACTCCATTTTGGCAACAATTTTCTGCTCCCTTCGACTAATTACAAAAAATTTAACAATGTCCTTTGCTTGCGCATTCGCTACGCATTTGTTGACTCGGAGCATTCCTTTTCGTCATATTGTTTTATTGTGTTTTATTTTTCATTAATTTCATGCCGTCTGTCCTTTAACTTCAATTTCAGACATTCATACTACATACTCGTACACGGAATTCGAAGCTATTCGTATGTGAACATCTTTGCGGTGCGTTGTTGGTTGATGGCATGTTCCGCTCTTTGTTATTGTTTGTAGTCCTGTGACTCTTATTTAATGTCCTTCTTTATGCGGCACATGCACACATTTCTACGCATACTTCGCCCTGCATAAGTCTGTCCATGCAATTACTCGAACTCCAATCACGCTCCACTATTATCTTTCCGGTGTCCTTTATTTCGCTTACGTTTGCTATAACTTACTTTGGCTTGTTGCAATTCCCATTATCCATAAAATAGTAGCGGTTTCGTGAATGGCCTACTGAATGTTATTCATGGATTTATGTCGCCATCTGAAAAAGAGAAAGAAAAAAAATAAGAAAATAGTTAAATGAGCATTAAAGTATACAAGCAGCTTTAAGAGTTTCAATACAAATTTTGTGTGACGGAAGAGCGCACAATTTAAGATTATTTAATTAAATTGTTGACTGAATTTAATTTAGTTGGTACAAGAATATAAACACACATTTGTGACACATTTAATAAATGTTTCGTAGTTGAAAGTTTTGCGCAGAAAACTTGATACAAAAATGTGTGAGTTAATTTTTTCTTTTATTGTAATATTTAAATTTTTTTGTTTGTATCTATGTACATTGGCGATGAAAATTATAGTAGCAATTTTAATTTAAATATCGTTGAAAATTAAATAGTTATTCCTTTATTAAATTTTGGTTATTTTTTAATTAAACTACATCTAATTCTTTAACATCAACAATATGTATAAGCACACGTTCAAACCAAAAATTTTTAAATTAAAAATCGGTCATCAAAACTTATAAATACACATTTTTAAGTATGCAGTTTTAAAGCCCATTTAATTTTAATCTAACAAAGTGCAAGTTTCAGGTGGCTGAAGTAAGGCATTAATTTTTCAGAATTTTCAGCGCGGAGGGTGTAGCGCATTTCCTTCTACATACTCGTTTATAACACTGCGGTACAAAAACGAGCTTTAGTTCTGTCCTATGAACCAAATATACTTTTTCGGAAAGGGGAGAAAAAATAAAAATACACTTGTATCGGCAATTTTCATGTACACGTCAGAATTTTTTTTTCAAAAAAAAAAATTCAGGAAAATCTTAGAATTGAAAAAAATCTTTTTTTTTTAATTTGACGTGATATAGACATTTCCACGAGTCTGCCTGCAAAAATTTAGCTCGATTGGATCACGGAAAAAGGGTTAAAAATCGGTTAAAAGGGTAAAAGGGTTTAAAAAAAAATTCTGACGTGTACATGAAAATCGCCGATACACGTGTATTTTTATTTTTTCTCCCCTTTCCGAAAAAGTATATTTGGGTTATAGGACAGAATGTGTGTAACGCGGTGTAATAGCTCGAACGTAATACAGCGAATGGCGTATTATTTTTATGCATTTTAAGGATCTTCACATGAAGCCGCTTTCTTAAACCGAATGTGTATTCACCTTCAGGATCTTGTGACTATTTGTGCATATATTAGGGAGACCTCGGTAGGGTTGATATGCGTCCAAAGCTAGATCTATGTAGAGTGGGAAACTAGGTGATTAACAGGCCTCAAAACATGACACGCAAGAGTTATTGAGGGCTTTGATTTCATCTCCAAATGAAGGAGTTACTGCGCCACTGAGACGCCTCCAAGTAGCCCCTTCCCCACTCACATTCCCACAAGTGAAGACTGTGTCGGAAGGTGATATTGGGGGAAGGGAGCGATGAACATTTTCTTTGATGGATCGAAGAGGCACGGTTGGTGGAGGGGTAATCGCTAGAGAGCTCTCTATCAGAGCTAATACAAGACTTCCGGATTATTGCAATGTCTTTTAGGTAGAAGTGGAAGTCATCAAACAATCGGTGTAATCGCTTTTGGACCATTGTGGGTTTTGACTGTGCAATTGAGGGTAGTTGGAAAATCTTCGACCTCTCTCTCAACTGTGTCAGAATACTTTTACATATGTTAGTCTCGTATCGGACGCGGGACGTAGTGATATTCAGGGCGATTGCTTGGCTGATGAGCTAGCAAAAAAGGGTACTCTTGTAGTATTATCGCCGAATGGGAAGCAGTTGTAGATGCCTCTGACCACCTGTTCTTTAAGGTTCAATTAGAGGTACCATACCATAACGCCATAACCATAATCGTAGTCATAACCATAACCATATTTAAGCAATCGATTAGTGGTGCCATAACCATAAACAGCTGATATTTGCAATAAACTGAAAGTAAATAAAAATTTAGTAAAGTATGTAAAACGCGGACGCAAAATATAAATTAAAACTCATCAAAATTAAATAAACTGCACACGAAGAACAAAAATATCACAATAAACGAGGCGAATCAGCAACCATTTGTTTATGGATACGGCAAAAACCAAAATTCAGTTGGTCGCTATGGTTATGGTTATGGTTATGGCGTTATGGTATGGCACCACTAATCGATTACAGTGTAACCCATAAGGTTGATTGGATCAGCTGTTTTCTATGGTTATGGTTATGGCACCTTTAATTGAACCTTTAATCTTGGGCAGATGGGTCTGATGTCAGCTCAGCGAGGGCTGGACGGTAATAAGGATATGCGATTCGAAGACAGTCCAGAGAACTCCTCATGCTCTCGCGTTTCATTTGGATCTCTGCCTATTTGGCAAGCCCGCGTTTCGACGAAACATATTGTCCAAACCCCTGGTTCATAACTAATAGGAATATGGCGTAGTTTAGCGTAAGTGTGGGTGAACTATTTTCGATTGCATTTTGTTTTAATATCTCAGGATTAGCTCGCGATGTTTCGTCAACTATGAAGTGGTTGCAGTTCAATTTACGTATGGGTATCATAAAGGACACTATTTTTATGTCTATGAGTTAAATCTATTTGTACTTAAGTTTTCAAAGTTAAATTTTAAAGCAAAATCTCTCACTGTGCACACTTATTAGGCACTTAATTGCTTTGGGAACTGCATTACACACTTATTTAACATTTCCACTTCGTTTACTCGTACATTTCACCTTAATTGCCAACTGCAGATTTTCACAACATCCATTCACATTCTAAATGTGCTGCTGCTTAACGTTTACCTTTTGTCTCTTGCTTTTTGCCATTTTAAAAACTCGCTTTTTTTTGGCGAAATAACTGCATTTGGTACTTGTCTACTCCTTTAGTTAGCTTGTTTGCTGCACTCCACTCATTTATCTTTTAATTCCTTCGAAAATACATATAATTTCTTCTGACAATTGGAAAAAGTAATTCGCTAAGAAAACAACTTTAGTTTCTTCGCATTTGTTTGTGGCGTAGACTTTTAGTTGTTTGTTGTGCTAGTAAGATAGTACACATTTTTAATTTCGACGAAACGAGGAAGTGCATAGAATAAATTACAACGCACTCTAACCCAGTAGGGGAATAGAGGCGCTATTGTCATTCAAGTGATAAAACGAAAGGAAGCAAATTAGAGTGTAGACAAAAGAGAGTGGCGATTTAAATGCTCACGAATTTAATAGTGAAAGTTCTTTTCGATCCAAAGTGCATCAAGCGACATTGTAATGACCATTTTGTGTTTGGTTGCATATCTAACGGTGCTTAGAGTTGCACTCTGTTCACATATTGTCACATTTGGACAATTTATGTTTCTTCTAAATATTTATTTATTTATTTCATACAGTCTACAAATTAATAACTTTTTACAGAGTTAAAAATACAAAACAAATCCGCATAGATCTTAATACAAAATGTACAATAATTTAACAAAATTTTAGCAAATTTTAGACGTAAAAAAAGATTTTTTAAATTTATTTTGAAATTTTTTTCTGATTTTTTTTTTAAATTTCATTTGGTATGTATGTACAAAGTTTTGTAGTATATTAAATTTTAACACAACAAAGTGTAAATATCAAGTGCCTACAAATTGCCACTGATTTTTGAAAATTTTTTAATGACGCTCTTTCGCGATTATTTTAAAAAAATGATATAAGAAATTTTTTAAATAAAAAATAATCGCAGGGGTAAATGGTAAAATATCAGTGGTAATTTTTAAGCAAATTGAATGAGCTACAAAACTGCATACTCTAAAGTTCGAAATTTTGACGAAATTTTATGAAATCATTGTACATTTTGTATAAATATAGAATAGCGGGTTTTTATTGTGTTGCTTAGAGAATAAGCGATATTTAAATTAAAAAAACAAAAATTTAAATGCTGTACAAAAATCTGAACTCGTGAAAAAATCCAGTACAATTTTTGACAAAATATTTTGTGGAATTTTAAATTTTTACTCTATTCAAAAATTATAAACTAATATGAGCTAGCTTGGAATACAGCTCTCAAGAAAATCACAAACAATTTAATTCATTATTTCTGTTGCTTGAAAAGTGCCATTGCTCTATATTATCTAGAAAAAATAAATATTATTTGGTTTTGTGCTTACACCAAATAGCTCAGTGTTAAGCCGAGCTTCCCCTACCATTTGTGGTGTGCGTCTTTATGTTATACTACAAATGGAGGTATCTCCAGTTTATGCCGACTCCGAACGGCAGATATATTTTATGAGAAGCTTTTTAATGGCAGAATTACCCTTGGAGGTTTGCCGCTGCCTGCCCGGAGGTGACCTTAAACACCTTTTTCTATTATTTAGATTTTACTTGCTCTGGTTGAGATTTGAACCCCAAACTCAGCATCCTATCCATTCGAACGAAGATATAAATATATGAACAGTTTTTATTGAGAACTTCAGATTGATATAAGAAACTTTAATAGAAGAAAATATAAGAAATTTGAATAAATAGAAGAAAGCTCCTTTTTCATTTCGTGAGGGTCCTTTTATAATGAATTCTTTGAGTTTTTGAGAGCTGTATACTAAGATTATCTTAAAGCGATGCACACTGGTCTGAAACACCCGAAAAGTTGCCCAAAATACAAATTCTCCACGAAAAAATTTGAATGTCATAAAGTTACTAATTTCGGGGTCGGAGAATACGAATTTATGGTTAAAATTAAATTAAAATTTCATAAATTCACTTCATCATTACGAAAATTACTATACGTGTTTTTTTTCGGTCGGGGAATACGAAATTGAGGTCAAAATTTCGAAACACAAAATGGCGTCTCCATAGTGGCGGACCGAACTTCGAAAATTAATGTTGCTCTTATAAAATTCAGTATTCGGGTGTTTTTGGGGTCGGGGAATATGAATTTGAGATCAAAATTTCGATAAACAAAATGGCGGGCCAAAATTCTACAAATAAATGTTGCTCTAATAAAAATCAGTATTCGGGTATTTTTTGGTTCGGGGAATACGAATTTGGGGTTACAATATGGCGGATCGAGTTTCCGTAAATTAACGTTATCCTCACAAAAATTAGTGTTCGGGTGTTTTTGGGGTCGCTCACAAAAAATTTATAATAATTAGGGCTGCAAATGGCTGCACCTGTTTCTCAAAAATGTTTATTCGCTAGCTATTTATTTTCAGAAATTCACCGAATCTAAAACCAATCGACACCAATCAAAAGTTTGCGGCGTGTTTTATTAACTAATTATCAAAAGTTCTAAATAATATATTGTATTTAAATTTAAAAAAAAAACTTTGCAGTTTTACTTTTTTGGCCAACCAACCAAATACATTTTCTTTTCTGTGAGCTAAAAAGTCATTATTGACTATGCACACAAAATCTGCAGGCAGTCAAAATAAATTTAACAAGAGGGCGACGAATTAAGATTACCTTTTTCCAGCAGCCATTTCAAATTATGTATGTGTATGTGAGTAAGTAGGTACCCTGCAAAAAATGCGATTAGTCTAGGTTGTGTCCGGGAATAGTCGCAAAGGAACATGCGACTAATACAACTTCTGTAGCCCGTTTCTGTAAGAAATCGACAAAATTGTCGATTATGATAACGTCACATCGATTCGATCCAAAATAGTCGATTGATCGAGAAAGAGTGTTTCCGTAAGAATTAATCGAGAAAATATGAAACAGTGAGAGAAATGGAATGCCAATCGACAGGAAATTCATGACATCGGATTAGCAATTACATATTTAAGAAAATCGTATTGTGAAAAGTCAGCATTTTGACCAAAATATGTAAAAAAAAACATTTAATATTGATAAATTAAGATTCACTTATGAGTTTGCTGGTAATTGGTAACCCGACCCGACGTATTTCTTTGTAATAAAAATACATAAAAGCTTTTTTAATTATCCATATAAAATGTATTAACCATAATATACTTACACTGGTCTTTAATTCCACCAGCTTCCATTTTGAATTAAACGAACTGTGTACCCAAACACATGAAAGTCACTTAAATAAGCAATTCATCACCTCAACAGCAAGTGAGAACAACAATCGGCAATATTTCATTTCATTTGATTACAGAAACCCTTTCAATCGAGTGTTCCTACTGAAATGGAATGGAACAAATCTGACTATACAGGGTTGTCGATCAATTCGACTAATTTTATTACAGAAAAACAATAAGTGAGTGTGACGTCAAATCGAGAATTTGAATCGAGAACATCGCTCGAAATGAGTTACAGAAAGGGGCTACTAATCTCTTTATATGGAATGACCTGTTCCCTTTTGTTCGAGCATGTCCTATGAAGAGACTAACTGACGCCTTCTATATTCGAATGGGTATAAATGAGGACCAGTCTATTTATAAAAATGAAAATTAAAATCTTTGCTTTGACTTAGAATCGAACCAGCATACTGGGGCCAAATGCACTTATTTCACGGATTAATTGAAAAATGAAATTCAAAGTACCACCAAAATCAAATGTACTCTCTTAAAGTATATAAAATTCTACATCAGTAGGCAAAAAAATATATGTCAAATATGTAACGGAACTTTCGTAGCAACTGTTTCAAGTTAAACTTTGTATAAAACAACAGTGCAAAATAGGCAGAAAAAAGCTGTAAATTGTGCATATATAAATCGAATTTGCGTCATCTAATTAAAATAAATTTATAAATCTGAGTATGCAGCCATCAAGTTCAGGTAGTTATACAATTGCTTTGCTGAAAATTGTGATGTAAAATGTTTCTGCAAGTTCTTTTGTTATTCAGTTTATTTCTTTGGTTATATCAGTTTAAGTGGATATAAAGTTATCAATTGGGCTCAATTGGTCTAAGATTTGAAGTTCTTTGTAAAGCTGTAATAAATATGTATCATTTTAGAAAATATTAGGTTGCGCATCGGTGTGCTTCAAAAGTTATGCATACATTCATAATAGTGTCATGTGCTCAACAACAAGTGTAAGACGTATGCGGCTTTTAAAATTAACGCTGTTATTGTTGTTGCTGTCTTTGTCTTCTGTGTTTTTATGTTATATTATTATAAATATTTTCTTTTTATTTTTAATTTGGCAGCGACAAGCTCAAGCGTTGTTTATTTTACTCGCCGAAGCTTATATGACATTTTGAAAAATTCCAGCTGTCAGAAATTAAATGAAAAACTGGATTATTTAAAAAAAAGAACTCGAAAATCGCTGTGGATATATTGAATAAAGCTGTCAAGAGTTCAATAAACAATTTACCAATTTGCTTTTGACTTTAAGGCTAAATGGAAGAATGCTCACAGAAGAGAAGACCGATTTCTTACTGACAAAAATAAGATTTGGCTAGAATCATCAATTGGATTTCCGCGTGTTCAGTCAAAACGTGGACGAAAAGCAATTTCTTTTAACGATTCCAGCGATTCCTCTAAATTAAAAAAAACAAAGATTTTAAGGGAGACTACAGACATACCAGTTTTAGTTCATGCCACGCAAGTCAAATTAAGAACATCCGGTTTCGTAGAAGAATCTAAAGCTTTGCGTAGTCTATCAAGCTTATCACCATCAACAAATTAAAGGTTCAATAAAAGTTCAGACAAAACAAAAAAACCAGCAAACAATGCTGGAAAATTGTCAAGCACTGAAGCACTGGCTGTTTTCGTTGAAGCTGTTGGAAATTGTTGAAAACGCTCTTTTGCCTATTGGTCAACTGTCCGAAGAAGCACAAGAAGCTCGAAATAAGGATTTCAAGCAATGCAGAGAATTTCATTCAAGGAAGTGCAGCCGCATAAAAACCAATCGTGATATTTTGAATTTTCTTCTGTTGAGCTCGGATCCAGTTATTTCAAGCATGCGAAAGTTGCCAAAGAAGAGGGTTCACTGTTTGCCAGTACAGGCTATTGATTTAATCATTTTGCCGAATTCTGGTGATAATAGTCATGATGATGTTAACGATGATGATTATGACGATGATAATGATGAAATATATTAAATAAACGATAGTTGATTTTGTATGTATGATGTTTGACATGTTTCTGAACTAAAAACCATTATTTTTTAATAAAACTGCTTCAACATTTACTTCAAAATTACTTTTTTTGATTAATTGTTATGGTATTTAATAGAAAGTAATAAAATATTACAAAAAAATAGCGCCCCTGAATTGATCCGTGAAATAAGTGCATTTGGCCCCACTGTGCAGCGTCCCGAGGGTTGCTAAGCGAATGCTCTCCTTATATGCCAACGACGTACATCAAATTTTATTGTCTAAGTGCGTCCATATACCAATGCATCGTTTATCATACCCGAAAGAGATGAATACAAGACTAATCTACAATTATACCCGTTTGAGATTTATTGCGATTAATTAATGCCCATTTGTACCCGATAGGGACTAATCTCGGAATACATTCTCGTTAGAGATTAATCGCTAAATTTTTTGCAGGGTATGTATGCCAGCTCTTTTATTTTGATAGCATATCATTCTTAGCGCGCAAGAGAAAACTTGCGAAAGAAAATTAAAACAGAAGAATTGAAAACGTGCTGATTAAGTCCTTTGTATCTTAAGCTGCTTATTAATGAATCAGATTTTATATTTTATTTTTCGGATCACTATTAAGCAATTAAAAATTTTTTGCAATAGTATAAGTGCATCATTTACACAAGTTTTTACAATCATTAATATTCTGTTAATTTTGTTTATTTTGCAAACTAAAATGCAGTCAACCAGATAAATGCAGTCTTTAAAGAAAATTCACCAAGATTTGAGACTTTTTGCAATTTTTGAGTATGTAATTTTTGTCAAATAACTATTATTCACATTCTCTGTTATTAAAATAATTTTGTTCCACAAATATACAACAGCAATGAAGTATGGCATATCGTTTTGTCGCGAGTGCTTAGGCGTCATCAAACATATGCATCAAAAAAGCTCGTAGAGATTTTCCTGCTTAAAGTGATTACGCGAAAATCTTTAAGGATTTTTTTTTTTAATTTAATTTGACAAGGGATGACAATAAAATCGATAAATCGTTCCAATATCATTTTGAACAGTTTGAAGCAAACTGATGACCTGCAGTAAGCTTCCTATCAAACATGCTTGACGTATCACTTTTTGTGTACATTTGACACATGTGTGTACATATACATTTTAAAGAATAATGAGTAAGTAAATAGCATGTACGCCCTTTTTTTACACACAAAGCGAAAAAATCCTTCCAGCACAAATTCGTTTAAATTTCTCAAAATGATGCTTTAACGCACGTTTGGGCGATTTGTCATTAATCTTGTAAAGGCAACCCTTGTCAAAGTTTTCCATCTACTTCCGTTTGCTGTTCGCTGTCGGCGCTTAGTTTGCCCGATGGTCGGCATGTCACATTTCATTGAGTATATGTTAGCTGTTGTTGCCCACAGGAAACATCCTTAGTCACATTTACATACTTACATACTTATACCGACTCGTGCATATCATTTATGCATTTTAAATAGTATTGCGGTATTTTTCTGAAAGTAAATATAACACACCTACACATACACACACCTTACATAACGATTCCTATTTTCTTACCACAATTCGTCGGTATTTCGTTAATGGCGCATTTTGAGTGACATACATACGTGCGCCCTAATTTGCCAGAGATTCTAAACTTATACGACTCATTTGCATGTTTTTATGTTTACAAATACAATTAATTCTGTTTGATAAGGAAACCGAAAAGGTGCGTGCCGTTGTCGGGTTCAGACGCTGACATAAGGACGAATGTAAGGAAACACGTGTTCTACGCATTTCTCTGTTATACCTATTCT
Organism: Philophylla caesio; assembly: GCA_963971545.1. NCBI lineage: Eukaryota > Metazoa > Arthropoda > Insecta > Diptera > Tephritidae > Philophylla > Philophylla caesio. The sequence goes on along the minus strand of OZ020608.1, from coordinate 20,074,536 downwards.
TTTCCATTTTTATACGATTTTTTTTGCTTTTTCGTCGGTGTTCAATTGCAACGGATTTCGGTATTTAATTAAAAAATTTAAGGTTAATAAAAAAAAAGATTTTAGGAATAATAAAAATTTTAAATAATTTTTAGAAAAATTCTTAAATATTTTTTTTTAAATAAAATTAAAATTGGAATAATTTTTTTGTAAGCTGAAAAAAGTTGAAAAATGAAAAAAAAAATCGTACTTCCAAACTGTTAAAAACAAATTACCTATGTTGAATATTTTATAATGTTAAGAAAAAAAATTTCCATTTTGGTTTAAGTACAACTAATATTGAAAACATTTCAAAGTATTATATTTATGTAAGAATTTGCTAAACTTATTTTAAGATTTGAAAATATTTTTTGTAAGAATTTTTGTAAAAAAATAACGTTATTGCGATTTTTTAAATTTAGCAAAAATCTTCAGAAATGTCTTAAATAAAATAAAGATTACAATTTTTTTTAAGATTTGAACAGAATTTAAGGTTTTAAAAATCATATATTTCAATACTTTCAAAGCAAGTGTGTTTTGATGTTTATTCATCAAAGTATCTTAAAAATTATCGAATTTATGGATTTTTTATTAAGAAGAAATACGGCCGTAAATCTACGAATTTTTAAAGTTTACGCTCCGTAAAACATATATGTACATATACATATGTCGCTTAAATTTAAATATTTTCATCGCGGAAAAATTCAGGTTAAACAATTTTTTGTAAGATTTAGAAAAAAAATTGAGATTTCCCAAAATAATACTTTTATACGGGTTTGAAACAACTTTTAAGATTCTGATTTTTTTTTAATTTAGCAAAAATATTCAAACGTTTTTTAAATAAAATTTCTTTTTGTCGATTTTTGATATGTTTTTAAAATAGTAATAAAAATATATTTTTCAATACTTTCCTAGCAAGTGTGTTTTAATTTTCATTCATCAAAATATCGTAAAAAGTTAGCAAGTCAATGTATAAAAAAAAATACTTCGAAAACATCCGTAAAATAAAATCCACGAGTTTTTTAAATTAACGTTTAATAAAATGTACATATATTTTAAATATTTTCATTGCTAATAAGATAAAATTTATACAAAGGTAATTTGTTCTGAAAAGTAGAAAGTTTCAAGGCGAATTTTTGAAATGGAAAGTATTTCAAAAATTATTTGATGTGTAAACGTTTCCCTAGTTTATTTTAAATATTTAAAATTTAAAGAATCTGCTATACCTTTCCATTTTGTTTGTGACTTACTGTATCTGTTATCACCTCAACACTAACGACATGCCTGTCAGTTCCTTTCTTTCGTTTTGAAAAACGAGCGACAATTTACAACCCAATTTTTCGTCGCATTATCTGACTTCAGTTGAAGTGTCAATGTTTAAAATTTATTGCAATGCTTTACACTCTAAATACAGTGACTCAAAAAAAAATTGTGTCATATTTTGTTCCTATTTGCAATAGCGGATTCCATTTAGACGCGGTTTGAAAAATGAGAATATACAGAAGAGTTGAATGTGTATTAGAAAACTCGCTAGGTGGCGCTGGACCCGAGTGCTTTGTAAAAGTCATATTTCTAAACTGATATCATATATAAAAGTCATATTTGTAAATAAGATGATGTATTAATTACATATACATATATTACCTCTGCAAAAAATTTACTCGATAGAGGGCGCTGAGGGACCAAATGTAGAAAAATTATCTTTACAATCCACATGACTAAAATTTAAGCTGTTTGAAAATTCACTGAAAACAAATTTCCTTACTAAAATTAAATCCGATAGACGGCGCTATAGTCGAGATATTTAAAAAATGCGTACTAAATGAAAAAAAAATTTTGATCAAAGAATTTGCTTGATAAAAAATTGTAAAATTTTTCTTCATTTTAAAAAAGTCTCTTCAAAATTTGCCATTTGATTTTAAATTTCTAGCATTAACTTTTTTTTTGGTGATAATACTTTTCAAAAATATCACTAATATCACAAATTAAAGATGATGTACCTTTCATTTGATACCAAAATTGTTATATTTAATCCATCGTAACGATTTAATTGAATACAATTTTCCAAACAGGTGGCACCCTTCTATGCCATTTTTTAAATCAATTTAGTTTAATGTCTACATAAATATATTGCTACTTAATAATTAATTCATCAGTTTTTTTGTGTTGAATTTTTTAAAATAGGTGGCCACCCTCTTTAAGAAAATTTTTCATAACTATCCCTCGTATACAACTTTATTTTAATGTCGAAACTATAACATTTCATTTTACTCATAACTTAAATTTAATCAATTGTTTTTTAAACAGGTGGCAAGCATATTTAAAAATGATTTTCACAATACGCTTGCTTCAACCAATTTATTATGATACCCAAATTGCAACATTTCACTTAACTCATCAATTTAATTGGTTTAAACTTTTCAAACAGGTGGCAACCATTTTTAAAAATATTTTCCGCATTACGATTTCCTAAAAAAACGGAAGCCACGTTGCAACAACTTTCTTAACTTATTAATTTAATTGATTAAACTTCTTGAACAGGTGGCAACACTCTTTAGAAAATTTGTTTCGCAGTAAGCTTTCTTGAAACTCATTAAGTTGATATGCATATTGTTATATGATTTTTTCATATAAATTTTTTTTAGTTACATTTATTAAAACATGTAAGTCCTTCATGTACATTATAAGTTTAATACAAAAATTTTAATACTTTATTTTATTTATCTGTTGAAACTAACGAAATTTCAAATTTTAAACCATTCTGCGTTTAAAGCGAAAAAAACTTATAATAAAAATCAGCTTCGCTATTGTACGAAAAAAAAAAAAACAAGTGTACATTTATTTCATTCAGTGTACCTTCGTGAAGAAACAATTTGCAATTTTCAAAAAAAAAACAAAAACGGACACATTGTCGTTTGTAAAATATCTTGCAGTGCTAAAGTGCGAAAGCTTCAAGCCGCTGTCAAACACCGTACGCCACATTCGATGAGAATGTGAAAAATGAATTTTCCAATGAACACATACGAAATTAAATAAGTATAAATAATTGGATTGCCATTTGCAATTGATTGCACACGCAGCAAAGAAAAATACTGCGGATGATTTTCAATGCGAGCCAAGTAGTATGGCATTTAAAATTGATTCTCCAACTGTGGCTGCGACTGAATGACAATAATAATATTAAATAACTCGAAGACAGACGATGAGCAGAAGTAAAGAGGCGACCATTTGATGGATAGTACCAGAAGAACTGGTTTGTCTTGTGAGTGTGTGTGTGTGTGCATCTGACAATGGCAAGAATGTTACGTATACGCACTGCAGCACAAAAAATAAGCGGCGATAGCAGTCAAGCAGCAATGAATTACTTGGCAAACGTATCGCTTTAAATAAACACAAGGATACTCGTACATGGAATCAATGCACACACACACACACACACTCACACACACACACACACACACACTAGCAGCAGTATCTCATAAAAGATACTTAAATGTGCAACAACACAAAAAAATAAAGAAAAAAAATAATGAAAAGAAAAGGAAAAGGGAAAGGGAGAGTGGTGCGTTAGCAGAGGCCAACAACAGCACGAATGGCTCATTGTGCCCAGTTTTATGGCATTACTTGCATGCTTTGTGTTTATTTTCTTTAAAATATTTCTTTTTTTTTCTATGGTTAGCATAAAAATAGCCATCGAATGCCATGTATATGAATGACAATATTTGCAGTAGCTGCCAGTATGTGCTTCATGCAGATAACGCTATTGTGTGATAAAATATTTTTTTTTTGTATTTATATTTTAATATGGCTTAAGGAGTGATAGGACAGTGCTTGCTTTAAAAAAAAAAAATTCTGAATGTTTGCCAATATGCCTGTACAAACTTTCTTTCATAGCGCTTTCTAAAAGTAGGCTACGCATGCAGTTTGCCTTTTTTTTCCTTTTGCCTTTAACAGCTGTCATTTTAATGCAAATTGAGTGCCAACATTTTCAAATGCTTTGCAGTATTGCAAATGGCATGTTTGCAGATTTAAATTCAACTATTCTCTATACAGAATGCTTCACTATAAATTTACATTGCATACTTTTTGGCATTGCAAAGCATTTAAGTTGATTAAGTGAATAGGAGCGAGCTGCAACGCCTAAGTATGCGCAATTTTTCGCTTAAAACTAAAAGGAAAAAAAACTAAAAATTTTCAAAGTTACGCAGTTCGGTGCAGAAACACCTAAATTAACCGTATTTAGTGCGCGCACTGTTTTCTTTTAACTACTCACATTTTGCATAAATATTTTCACAGCTGTTCAACGTTTTGCAACAAAATCTTAAACTACGCCAGCAAGCTAGTTCTGTTTTTTCATTGCTCCTACATTTTATTGTATGTATGTTCTCCTATGTGTATGCATATTTTATGGCTTTCAACAATGCTTTGGCATCTCGTCGCTGGCTCATGTTTGCTGCAATAAAAAAAGGTTTTTATAGCTTTGTAAGCGATTTCGCGTTCATTTTTTTTTTATTACCTACGGTAATATTGCTCTCAACTGGCGTGTGTTTAGTGCAGTGGAGAACAAATCTGTGTGTGCACATATTTTTCGAAAGTGTAGTTTAAGCTGCGTTCTGTTTGAGTGGCAAATGTATCCCCAGCGTGGCATGTCAGAAGTTACAGAGCGATTAAAGAACTAAAATTGTTAGACATCTTAAGGGTAAAAATTATTAAAGACATTTGCAGTCAGTTGTCAAGACTGCAAAAAATGTTTGTGTTTGAAAACACTATTCATATTCGTTTCTGCCGATTTCTATGAAAGATTTCAATTGTTTGTACAGTGCCGCTCATATAATTTGCAAACAAATTCAAAATGACATAGTTTGCCACTTATACATATATTTTCATTTATTTATTGTCAAAGAATTTTCAAATAAAATTCAGTTCATTATATAACATAAACCACATATGTAAAATAAAGTTTTAAATTGTGTAAAAAAAAAAAATTTAATTTTTTTATTTTTTTTTATAGATTTTAAAATTTTTTCTCAGAAGTGTTAAAATTTGTTTGCTAGGCAGTTTTATAGTGCATTGAATTATAGTATATTTAAGAATTTTTTTTGACAAGGGTGTTGGCACTTTCTTCCATTTAAAAATAAATGTTGCTTATTCGTTAGAAGTTGAAAATAATGTTTTACACCAACACCAAGCTCGCGTTTATATAAACTATTTGAAACCAAGCGTTTTGATTTAAATTAAATGAAAAGGGTTTTAAAAAAAGTGAAAAACTGGCATTAAATGAAGTTAGGGCAAAATATTTTAATCTATTAAGTAAAATTTTCAGAAATTTTTAATGAAAGGTGTTGAACGTTAGCAACTTCTCGCTCTAAATCGGCCATCTTGAACGCCCTTAGAAACTGTGTTGTTCCTTTGCCGAATTTGGTTACCAGTTTTTGTAAAAAAAAAATTTTAATTGAAGTAGAAATGATTGATTGGTTTTTTATTTTTACTTATTTGTTGATAAATAAATTTCTGAAAGCGATAATTTGAATAAGTTTTTGTAAAAATTGTCAAGTATTTGTGTAATAAAACATTATTTTTTAAATTATTAAGTGCAATAAAGCTCTGAAGTTTATTGCGAAAGACAGGACCAAAAATTTTATTTGCATTTTCAATTTAATATTTTATTGGCAAAAAAATAAACGTATCAAAAATAGTTAATATTTTTCTATGGGCTCTGAAGATATCCTAAATATCGTTCAATAATCTTCTCAGACTTAAGTTTTTGACGCTGCTCCATAAAATCATCATCACAGAAGAGCACACTAATTTCTTAAAAGCCGCCTTCAACCGACTCGATCACATCAGCTCTTACATTTAAATTACAATTCAGTGAAGTCAATTAATTGTTCGTTTTCTCAGTGCGCCTTTGGAACAAGCTACCTGCTTAATTCTGAAGCTGGGTCACATCGCACTTTAAGAAAACATTACTTAAACTATACAGCTAGTGAATATAAAACATATTGCCGTTTACCCTTGTCAGATGATTTTAATATGTCTATGTCAATCTTTATGCATTGTTTTTACCCCCCTCCCTTATTTTTAATCTTTTAATTCAAACCTCTACTTTCAAATTTTTACTTTCTTTTAAGTTTCAATGTTTTAGGACTTTAAAGTAATAGTAATCAGATTTATAAACTTTTTTGCTTTAAGGTTTAAATATTGTTTGATTCTGTAATCATTTTAATATTATATTCAATATAACCTATGGATGTTGTATTGTAATAACAATAAAGGCATAGTTGACATATATATATATGATTTTTCAGTGGTTTTAGGCTAATAACCATTGCGGATTACCTTCAGTTTCTTCATGAAATAATGATTGGAACTAAACTAAGAAAAAAAATTAATCGCTGGACAAACATTGTTGTGTTGTTGGTACGGTTTGAATGCATTTGCGTCATATTTGAACATTCTATATTAATTACTAAAGAATAATTATTTTCGAAGAGATTTGTATCTTTAAATTTTCGCATTCTAAAACTGTGCGCAGGTTTCACCAGCAATTTAAATACAAATTAATATTTTTTTGTCAGTCCGCTAAAAATACATTTAATTTTTTTAACTCCCTTCTTTCAGATCAACTTGGTCTTTATATACCTTTTCAAGAACACAATAACTTGAATTTTGGAATCTTGCATTAAAACGCTCTTCAGTCATTTGAGACTTGAAAATTGCTTGCAAATTTAAATAATACAGTCAATAGTTATTTTGGAACATTTTAAAAATCACTTATATATATTTTGGGAAATTTCTTAAAAGAAAAGCTCCGTTTTAGTATAGTTAAAAATATAATTTGTTCGTTCCATCTCACCTGACACGTACTCCGATTTTACGTGGCAGAGTAATTTCAGTATTAATCAGATACATATGTCTAACATATTTCCTTTTGCTTAAAATAAATTTCGAATGTGTTTTATGAAAGAAAGTTTATTTTGAGAAAATATATTTTGTATATTAAAAATCAACTTGCAACTGCATTACTATTGCATAAAAACTTAAAAGCCAACTTATACAACTTAATGTAGAAAAAATTAGAATTTATCAAGAAACTTTGTTGAGCTTATTTTTTTTAATTCTATACAAAAGTTTAAAGTCTTATTTGTAAAATTTAAATGCTTGGAGAAGCTTGTCTAAAGACCGAGCAAGACTCTGTTCGCAAATTATGGCACAACCACATATTGACACATTTGGACAATTTATTTTCCCTTTAATAATTAAAAATTATATGCCAATTTAAATATCGTTTATTTTCTAACAAAAAACAAAAAAACATTTTTTAATTTAAATAAAAAAAATTGTTTAACTCTATACGAAAAAGGGTATCTATAACAAAACTTTGGTCTTTTTTTAAATCAAAAATTTTTCGAGTGTGCAGTTTTATAGTTCATTCAATTTCAGTCTGACGAAATGTAAGTTTAAAGTACTTGCAAATGACGACTGATTTTTGACAGTTTTTTTACTAACGCTATTTCTCGATTCCTTTCATATAAAAAGTAATCGCGTGTTTGCATATTGTGGAAGAAATCGGCAGAAAAAATCAGCAGTATATTCTAGCACTTCATTATACCAATATTGAATAAGTTATAAAATTGTAAAACTATTTACTCAAAAAAATTCTAAAATTTCGAAATTTTTATGAATTTTGTTAAATCATATATTTATTTTGTATTTTGTTTTAAAAATGAGGGTTTGTCGGAGAATGAGCGATATTTTAAAAGAAAAATAAATTGTCTATGCTATCCATATTTGAACAGAGGGTATATACCGTAATCACCAAGTTATTATTTTCTTTAACTTTATTTCATTTTTTTTTTTTGTTAAATCTTTAATGGCGTTTTAAAATGATTAATAATTGATAATTTTACTGATCTAAAGGCTAGCTTATGAAAGATTTTATTTGGCTCTTCAACCCGAGGTTCTTTGGTATAAAACGGGGAAACCTTTAACCATTTATAGTTTCGGAAATTAACTGGAGTTGGAATAAAAAATGGGTAACAGGTGCTTGCTTTATAGACTTGGATAAAGCGTTTGACAAAGTTTGGATACAGGGACTAATAGTTAAAGCTTATGAGCTTCAAATTTCCACTTCAATTAATAATTCTTATTCACAACATGCTAACTAGTAAAACATTTAGAGTCCAAATATACCAATCTTATAGTGAAGAGAGTTTTTCGTAATAAATGGCTTGCAGCAAGGAACCGTCAACGCGCCAACGCTATTTAATCTATATATCCTGGACCTGGTAAATAAATCGGAAAATATTATTGCTTACGCAGATGACATTGTTATATACCACAATTAGTAATATAAACCGAAACCTACGAAACAAAATCAATATTATTTCAAAGTTTGCGGAAAACTGGCAGCTAAAAATTAATTACGATAAATGCGAAAGTATTTTGTTCCGAACACCAATTAAGAAATGCAGCTGTGAGATAAAGAAACGCTGGAAACAGTTTAAGGTAATAGTAAATGAAGAGGGTATTGCTACGAGTATAGCATTCTTGAGTACAGTAAAATATCTCGGAGTTATCCTTGACCGATTTCTATACTTTGACATGCATAAAAATGAACAAATAAAAAAAGCCAGCAGGGCTTATCACTGTTATAAAAGAATGTTTTCATCCCAATTAATGAATTCAAGCGTCAAAGTTATAATGTACAAATCCCTAATTAGACCAATTTTACTCTTATGATTGCCCAATTTGATTCAATATTGCGCCTTCGTATATGGAACGAATGAGAAAATTCGAAAGAAAGATGTTAAGATCATGCACATCATTACATAGAACACCTAACAGTAACTTTTTAAAGTACTACTCAAATCAAAAACTCTATAAAAGAGCAAACATTTGCAGAATTGATATAAGCACAGTTAATGTAACTAGAAAGCATATAAGAAGGTGCACTGCTAACACAGACAATAGTCTAACAAAAGCACAGTTTTTCGAAAGCGAGGGCTAGTTTAAACACGCTTTATTAAATGGATACACCCCTCCAGAAATATTTGTATTTCTTGACCAAAATGGTTACATTCAAAACAATGAGGCCATACCCATTATTTATCACATATTTAGAAGGCAAACAAAAAAAAACATTTCGTGTAAAATTCTTACCAATACAAGCAAACGCTTTGATTGCACAATATCTTTCAGGGATAACGCCGAGTCCAATGAAACAGCCTAAAAATGTTGGTGGCTCCTTGAACCTAGTACCGACCTCACTCCGCCAACTCCACCCCTTCCCCGCTAGATTTTTAAGCATTGTTTTTCTTTTACATTTTTATCTATACTCTCATAATAACCAAGCATTGTTTTTCTTTTACATTTTTCTTTGCAACAACATATTCTACGCACTTACCAATATATTAAGTAAGTCAATTTAACAGAAACACATTTCATAAAATGAAAACTAAATATTTTTATGTAATCAATGGTCTAGAGAGCTCGATTAGCGACGGTGGCCAAGTTAAAAAATTCATTCAAAAAAAGCTTTTGTTTATTTTAGTATATAAGAATATAAAACAAGATTTTCGTACTAATAAATAAACAAAAAAAAAAAACGGGGAAACGTTGATGAGTAATAAAAAAAATTGATCAAAAGAAAAGTCTGATGAGGATATCTCCAAAAAATTTTTGTTGTTTTTTCCTAATAAAATTTTTCATAAACTTTTCTCGAGCTCAATAGAATTATAAATTAATATTTTTACTTCTATTAGTAATGATAATTAAATAAAAAAATAATATTTCTCATAATCTATTAATCTGTCACGCATATTACGCAAGTTAATTTATATGTGTTCATATATAAAATATTTCTTTAAATTTAATTTTAATTTTGTCTCCTGCAGTGTTTAATGCCAACAGAAACGCCATTAACTTTCGTGTAACTCTCAATTAGTGTAAGTGCAATGTAAAGGACGATAAATTATTATTTTCGTACAACAGCAAAGGAAGCATTTTAAGCAGATTTATTACATAGAGTTGAGAATTTATTTAAATTGATTTATAATGCAATGTTTTGAGAGCTACAAATGAAATTGTGCTTAATATGAAAAATGATATACTTATATATATATGTATGTATTTGCAAGAAAAAACAAATAAATTAAATTAAATTAAAAACTAACATGACAAGAAATATCAAGTATTTTCATATGTAGTAAAAATGTTTAAAAAAATTGTGATACATCCTTTTTTTACATACATACAAATGTCACTAGCCATTTAAGGCCATGCCACCCCATTTCCTAAATACGAAACTTTACTTGAGTGTACGACAACGTTGTCTTTGTAGATTTAATAAAAAGAATTCGCCACACCCCTTTCATATGAACTTAACTTCAAAAAATAAATACAAATAATGTCGTATTGAAAAGCTCATAGGCTTAGAAATAGTCTGAGAAGGCCTTAAATATTTGTTGGCAACATTTTACAAACAATAACATTTTAATGGAAAGTAGTGGATTTTAATGCCAAGCTGCTTTGCAGCTCATTGTCACATTTAATTTATGCACTTGTCACATTTAACGTATGTACATATGTACAAATTTACGTAAATACTTACAAATGTATGCACATAGGAAAACACCAAAAATTTAAGTCCTTGCTGATCTCCCATCTCTTCATCTCACAACTTAAACTTTCAATAAAATTAATGGCCTATTCTTTACACCAAATCCTTCTTTTATCCCTTCTTGATTATTTTTGTACTTTTATGTTCGTCAGCTTGTGCGTGAAGTGCGATAAAATTATTTGCATCGTAAAAAACGAGCTACGCCTACAATGAGAAATCACTTTAGTCACTGTCATTTCTTAGCGCTTGAAATGAAGCGAGAAGAGGTGTGCAATCTCTCACCTTTTGGTTTTAGTTTAACCGTTGTGTAGACACTTGTTTTTGAATAAACTTTGAGAGCAGCGTGGTCTGCACAGACACCAAGCGTACATAGCAAGCAAATTGACTTCCTGGACACATTGTATATACATACATATATGGGGATTGAGCCCCTATGTAACACTTGAATTTCCACTGAACAAGGAAACAACTGTTTATTTATAATTTAAATTTATTTAAAATAAAAGAAAAGCTTAAACTATTTACACTATGGTATTTTATTCGCGCGACGACTGGCACGTCCTAACACTTGAACTACTCACAACAGACTTTAACATCGGAAAAAGAAAATGGCTTAAGTACGTTAAACAAAATATATCTTTCGTCAAGATCAAGGGTTGCGTCCTTGCACGTCAGTGTAAGTGTTGTATTGCCTACCACTTCTGGTCCTACAATCCAATCCCATATACATACTTATGTATATAACAAAAATATAGCATATATATTAATTTTTTATTTAAAGCACGGAACATACTGAGACAACTCGTATTTCAAACTTTATGCAAGATTAATGATATTGAAAAAAAAAATTTTATGATTTGTAAAAGTAACTATTTTTTTTTGATTATTAAGATTTTTTACCCCTGCTTATTGAGTTTTTTTTTGTACCATTTGCTTTCATACATTATTTTAACCGAATTATTTTTATGGGAATCAAATAAAAAGAGGCTGTCTTCGGCTATGCCAAAGGTTTCATACCTCTCAAGAATGGAATAATTGTATGGGATCCATATGATATATGTATTTCATCGATATTAATGATTAATAGTTGTCATAATAATTTTTCTTTGTGCAAAATTTCAAGACTTTAGCTGCTTAAATGGAGGGGTTTTCATGCTAATTGCAATATCTGAACAATCGGTTGTATGGAAACTATATCTATTTGATCATTATGATTTTCACTGCTTCTATAGAGCTTGGGACAGCGGACCTTCTTGCAAAATTTCAAGAATTTTGCTGCTTAAATGAAGAAATTATGAAGCAAAATATAATATCTGAACAATCGATTCCTATAAATGTACGTTATAGGCGTCCGATCTGGCCGGTTCCCACAAATGTCTAATAAATTATAAAATGACACCTAAATACCAAGATTCATTCGAATACCTTAAAAACTGAGGGACTAGTTTGCGTTCGAACAGACGGACATGGCTAAATCGACTAAGCTGATCATATTCGTATACTTTTTATGGGTCTAACTCTTATCGTTATGGTACTTACAAACATCGGACCAAAGTTAATATACCATTTCCATGAAATGTATAAAAATGCACCACTTTCGAAAAAGATGGATTGTCAAAAATCACCGTTCTTTTTACAACATCAAACTGACATTTTTTTACTAAAATTAAATAGGCTACAAAACTATTTACATACACATGTACATACTCAAAGACTTTTTTAATTAAAAATAAAATATGTTTTAAAAATAATCCATTGTTCCTTTAAAGTGAAAATTAAAACTTAAACTCAAAAATGGTCTGTCCATATCGTAGTGTTCACATAAAGGTTAATTAATGTTGAGTGATTAGTGGCGTTTTTCATTTTAAGTGGCTGAAAGCAACTGAGTGTGAAATTGTAGGCGTAAATGATGTAAAAAAGGTGATGGGATTATGAAATTATAACAGTTATCCGATAGATAGGGATGTATTGAGCAACGTTGCGCCACACAAATTGAAAATAAAAAATTTGTAGGCTTAGTATTTACAATCTTCTGACATTTTGATAATGTTCTGCGAGTAATCCTTACTACATACTTACATATAATGCAATTTTTCAACTTTAATACAATTATGTCTTAACCTCACTGGTTCTTTAGATTACACATATTGCTTGTTTTTAAACTGCACGAATTGTCCAGAAATTACTTGCGAACAATTAAAACAATTTTTTTTGTTTTGTTCCTTAAAAGCGGTGAAAAAACAAAAAGCTTTAAAATTGCTTAGGCAGAGAGCTACTAAAACTTTTGAAACTAATTTAAGAAGTAATTTCGAGAAGTATTAAAAAAAAAATAGAAAGCTTAGAATATGAGAACATTACTACTTCTAAATCGCTCGATACTTTTGCCTTGTTCTGGAGAGCCTAAGAAAAAATATAATGATTTTGCAACTCCTTTGGCACAAGTTATCATATTCTAGAGTGAACTTCATAAGAACAGGTTTATGAGAAACTTCCCTACAATATTGAATAAGTCTTTCAGCTAGTCTGCAATAAACAAATTCTGTGGACTGAAATAAATTAAATAAATCAATAACAGTAACCTTAGGGATAATTTTAATAGAAAAATTAAAAAACGACATTGTAAACAATAAAGATTTTAATACAAATTTATTCGATTCGAAAAATAAATTTGCTCGAGTTCGATTTTTGTTAAATATTTTTTACCATTTAAAAAATGTAATTGCGATACATTTTTGTTTTAAATCGAATTACAGAGTAGGATCCTGATCTTTTGCACGTACATATGTATGTATGCTTGCTACACTTTAGCGTAAAATAAAAGATTGGATTTAACCTTCTATATTAAGATGGCATATTTTTAAAACGAAAGAATTTTCAAATGTCAAATTCATAAAGTCAATTGAAATATGTATGTATGTATGAAATATAGAAATAAGCAGAAGAAAACTTAATGTTCCACTGATTGAATAAAACCTTTTTTTTTTTTGGAGGAAATGCTTGACACCCCCGCCGAAAAAAATTTTCAATAATCAACCTTATTTCTTATCCACTTAAGCCTTGCAATTTATCGCACTAAAATTAAATGGAGAACAAAACAACGAGCTCGAAAATTTTAACAAAAAATTCTAATTGATAAATATGTATGTATGTATGTATGTATGTATGTATGTATCTGTGAAAATTTATTTAATTTTGTGAACTTTGTACAAAGTTTTCAATTTCTCTAGATCGAAATTTTTTTAAATTAAATTCTTGTAATTAAAAACATTAATAACTACATAAGTATGTATGTATGGTAAGTTAGCAATTATTTTTTTTAGTTTCGGTAAAGTAGAATCTTATACCTTAATTTCCTTCATCAATGCATTTTTATATGTACATACATATGTACAAACAAACACCTTTTCACATACACACATATGTACATACGTATGCATGAAAATCAAAGCTGCCTCACTAACCACCTTTGTCCTCATTCAATGCATTTAATTGCAGTGAGCCTTTTCTAATCCTTCTGTTGTGCGCAAATTTCTGCTGCTGCAATTCTCACATGACTTATATGCATTTCCATGGAAGTAGTTTAATTCTGGCTGTGCTAAGTTATCGCTTCTCGGCCTTATGGCTAAGATCAAAGTGTAGTATCTGTTCTTATCAGCTTAACATCTGATAGATCCTCCATCGGAGGACAGCAAATGTTAAACTGATTTTTGGAAATGGACGGAGTGTTTTAGGGGCTTGCTCCACCTCTGTCACGGGTTGGCCCGGTATTGCAGTACCACCGGGATTTCGGCCCAAATTATTGAATAAATATAGAAGTAAAGGTATAATATTTCGATAAGATTGTTCGTACGATTGGTCAAAATATGTAATTTAATTATTAGTTTCCAACATGTATCTATTATAGGTGGCATTGCTTCTTCTTATTATTGTTGTCGAAAAAGCGTATGTCAAACTATCAGGTGTGTTGGCTTTGTTTACGTTTTATTTTTTACATCTTTCTTTTGAGAAAAGTATTGTGATTTGTGACTACGCGTTATTTTTGTGAATAATTTATTTTTTATACATTTAAAATATGTGCGACATTTGCGGGGCTGCGATTTAGTTTAGCACCCCCCGAATTGAAAATCAAGGGGGTGATAGGGGGGTAGAGGAGGACCTCCTGATTACAAATATATCTGTGGACTTTTGGAAAACCCGCTTAAGTCGAGATAAGTAAATTTTCCAATTTCTTTATCATAAAAGCACATTTTCAACGGTCATTTCTGTCTTATCGGCGTACTGATAGCGTGATTAGCGACGGAGATATGAATTTTGAAAAAGCATCTTAAGTCGATATTTTTTCCTAGTGCATTTGCGAAAACAACTTAAGTCAGATAAGATAGAAAAGAGAAAAAACATTCTAAATAAACCTCTAACTATCGTTTAGAAAACCATCTTAAGTCAACTTGATGTGACGCTCTTTTTTTATTTTGCTTTTGGAGAAAGAACTTAACTCGGTGTAAGTTTGTGTTTGTGTCATTAAAATGTTTGAAAAAGGAACTTAAGTCGTAATAGGTTAAAAATTTTGTGAAATTTTTCGTCTCAGGTGATTTTTGTAAATGCTCTTACCTGACATAAGCGGATATTTTTTTCTAAAATCAGTTTGGAAGAAGCACTTATTTCCTTTAAACTTGGTTTAAAATAAAACTGTTGCGGTTAGTCGAAGATAGTTAACTGGAAAATCATGACCCTTTTATGTAATGGTCCTATTTCTTTTTAATATGTATTAACAAAAGTTTTGTTAACAGTTAAATGTGTTTTTTCGCTCTCCTGTAAAATTTGGTTTATAGACTTAAGCGGGTTTTCCAAAAGTCCACAGATATAGTTTTTAGCTGCCGGAGCCTTATAGTTTACGAGATATTAACACTTAAAGTTTTTAAAATGCACACTATTATGTTGTTTATTTCACTTAAAATTACACAATAAACACGTATGTACCTATATACCGTTTGTAAAATGCTAATTATTAACATTCCCGAGCCCGCACAATTAAGAAAATTAATATTTAAACGTTTTATTAATAAATATTAAATAAATAAAATTAAAATAATCACGCATTTGCATACACGCAAAATGGTTGCCACTAACATTAGATGAGTGTGTTGCCATATGTATGATATGCATAAAATAATAAGAAAAATAGTAATATTCGCCTTTGATTGTATTGAAGGCGAATTCATAGAAGGTGGTGGCGAGCATATATAAGTAAAAGATTACATTTATTTTGTTTTTGTTTTTGAATGGTAAGAATGTCAGACAAAATAAAAAAACGGGAACAATTACAGCAACAAATATAAGAACTCCACGTATTTTGTTTTTGCTTTTAAATGGTAACAACGTCACGGATAGCAAAAAGTCGAAGAGAACAAACAATCACCTGAAGGGTTGATAGCACCTTATACGAATTCGCGTGGATGTACTGTTAGTTTCTTAAAAAGTAGCCGTTTTGGTATCACATTCTTTTATTTCGCAGCGGTTAAGTGATCGTATTGAGCTTACTTTTTATATTTCGATAAATATACTTATAATTTAATGTGAAAATGAGTGAATCCAATGAGCAAACAGGTATATTTTTCCTCTTTTAGATTTTATATTCATATATGTACATATAAAGTTGCATATTCTTTATAGATTTTGATGCACCCTCCACCAGCCATGCTGCGCGAAGAAACGCAAACGTATTAACGGTGTCAGAAGTGGAACCTATGTGGAACCTTGTAAAGGTTTCACGGAAGTTAGACACAAGGGAAAAGTGTGTTCGTTTCGCGGAGGAGCAGGGGCTAATTTCTACATCCAAATTATGCCGTGTGCATAGAACGACTATGCAGGTCTCGGAGAAGGGTAATAACACCGTCGGCACTTTTCGATGCCGCAAAGGGAACTGTGGGTCGAAGACCGATTCATCTAGGGCCACCGGTACTTGGTTCGAAAATGCAAAAATATCGCTCCCCCACATCTTCTACCTTATGTACGCGTACAGTTCGCATTGGACGCAGGCTCAAGTGAAGAAGGAGAATTTTCTCGAGGACGCCATTTTGTCCAGTGCTACCATTTGCGATTGGTACAACTACTGCCGTGAGACAGTTGTGTTATATCAAATTGATAACCACGAGGTTTCAGGCAAAATTGGCGGCCCCGGGAAAATTGTCCAAATTGACGAGAGCAAATTTAGAAAGCGAAAGTACAATAGAGGTAATATATTTATTTCTATACATATAAAGAAAACATACTTACTAATTAATTTTATATTTTAGGTAGGAGAGTGGAAGGGTACTGGGTGATAGGCATGATCGAGGACGGTAGCGAGGACTTCAGGTTAGAGGTGTGTCCCGAAAACGTTCGGTCCGCTGAGGTGCTCATACCTTTAATTCAAAAGCATGTGCATGAAGGCAGTATAATACATACTGATTTTTGGAAGGCGTATGACTGCCTAAAGGATCACGGGTATGAGCACCACAAAGTCAACCACAGCGATCCCGACAATCCCTTTGTGGCAGCCGACGGTACGCACACGCAGCGTATTGAATCCCAGTGGCGTGTCATAAAAAGATTTTTTTTAAAAGACAATTATTGTAATCCGCAATGTTTTGCGGATATGATAATTGAATATTTGTGGCGAAAAACAATTGCTCGAAACCATGAAGATGGGTTCATGAAATTAATCGAAGCAATAAAATTTACTTATAAACCTTAAAAATATCTCTTCTCAATTTTATTTTATATTAATTTTTTGCGAATTGGGTGAGAAATGCTGTATGCGAGGACCACTTTATAGATACCGTCCGATTTGATTCGAGGCAAGCCGATCAGACTTATGCCGTCAGCAGTGCCGACAGTCAATATCGGGACGAAATTCAATTTTAAAACTGAAACCAGGTAATTCAAATCAAATGAATTTAAACTATACTAAAACATAAACAACACATTTTGCAGACATAATGCGGAAGAGCACTGGACCGCGGCTGCTTTACTTGAAATTGGAAAGTCAAGTGAACTTCTACCAGCTCTCTCAAGCATGTGTACATCCGACAGCCAAGCCAATAAGAAGGATTGTGGCACACAAACGGAGTAAGTTTTCATAGTCAACCGTGTTATTTTCGAAATACTTACATATTGCTTCTTTTCTAAGTTGGGAGTACTTTGAGTCCTGTGCGCTTGCTGAAAACTACCGTTTAAAGCAGGCATATAAAAAGTTGTAGGCAAATTACCGTGCTGCTAAGAAAAATCTGGAGGAGGCGGAAAAAACGATTGAGATGATGAGGACGATTTTCACCGAGGGTCAAATAAGGAAAATGGCTTACCCTGGTGAGTTATAAACGAGTGACTATGATACTTAACATATTTGTAACCTGATTTCTCTTTTTTAATTAGACAAACCAATTAACTGGACATGGGAGGATATATCCAGCGCCATTTGTTTAGATGCGGCTGGACCTCGCGCGTACAATCACCTATATGGTAAAGGGTATCCATTCCCACACGTATCGACGCTTCAACGGTGGTACAGGAAAGTGGATGTGGATGAGGGCTTAATCAACTTTTCCATCCAGTCTATGGTATGGGCCCGGAGCAGCATGTTCGATGAAGAATGGCTATGTGTACTGGCATTCGATGAAATGTTTTTGACCGAAGCATTTGAATACGATGCCAGTACATATAACGTAAAATTCCCAGCAAAGCGGGTGCAAGTGGTGATGGCACGAGGTCTATTAAAGTCGTGGAAGCAACCAATATACTTCAAATTTAGCTGCGATATGCAGAGCGATATTTTGTTGGAATTAATAAATGCTCTTCACACTGCTGGATACAATGATGTATCTATGGTAAGCGACATGGGTTCCGCAAATCGTAACTTGTGGAAAGCTCTTGGAGTGAGTCATGGTAAGTAATGATATTTTTCTTCTTGTACAAAAATAAATATAACAGAAACTTTTTTTATTATAGAAAAATCGTGGTTTTTAAACCCAGCAAATGGCGAAAAGGTTTTCGTGTTTGCAGACGCTCCGCATTTGCTGAAACTCATCCGCAACCACTTTATTGATACCGGCTTGATTTGGAAGGGGAAGATATTAACCTGCAAAACTATTGCAGACTGCGTCGCATTCAAGTTAACGGATGAACACCTACGAGTGGAAAACGCTGGTAAGATTCATGTTATTGCTAATCCAGTTAATCAATTTCATCTAAATTTAATCATGTTTAAATTATGCGTTTTCTTCCATATATGTAGGTCGACAAAAAGTAAAATTGGCTGCACAGTTTTTCTCGCACACGACTGCCAACGCTATTCGACGCTGCTACAGTCTTGGTTTGGAGTTGTACGAGCCAACTGAAACAGCGGACTTCGTCCAGTTAACAAACGACTGGTTCGATGTTCTTAATTCGTCTATGAACACTTTTGGCAAACCTGGAAAGGTATATCCATAAAAGAAAATATGTTTTAAAATATTTATTCTATAAAAAAATTTATATCAGGAACCTTTCGGTATAAAGTTTGACCAACAAATCGCAACTCTAAAGCAAATGAGCAACACGGGAAATTTTATTGTTGCCTGATCATCACAACCTTACATTATTGAGTCATGGTTAGTTTCTTTCGTACGGCGCTGCAGAACTTCCGATTTTCGATTAAAATATTTCAAAAC
This sequence comes from Philophylla caesio, assembly GCA_963971545.1. Taxonomy (NCBI): domain Eukaryota; kingdom Metazoa; phylum Arthropoda; class Insecta; order Diptera; family Tephritidae; genus Philophylla; species Philophylla caesio. Next base: position 20,055,213 of record OZ020608.1, on the reverse strand, counting down.
GAATTTCAAAAATTGTTTAAAAGTTTGAATCATTTTACTCTTTATTTTTAATTGAATTTATAACAAATTGATCTGCATTTTATGCTCAAGAACAAGAAACTTCAAATTTTACGAAACTATTTTAGAATTGGTTTATGAAAATCGTAGCAACAAAAAGAAACGTTTTATTTAATTTTTCTGCGATAATTGTTTGTTTTGAGTTGCGATATTTGCTTATTCCGAGTATTTTGTTTAATAAAAGGAATAATAAATGTGTTTTACAGCTACATATGTATGTTTAAAATTCGCGAGTGTATTAAACTTTACCAAGACTGAGAAGTAACAAGTCTTCTTGCAGCACCTTTCGACAAAATAAATAAAAACCGATCCAGGGGAGTTCAGGAGGGGAAGGTGGTTAACAAAAACTTATTTTCTCTTTTTAAAAGTAATTATACATGCAAAAATTATGAAATACTAGTGAATTTTCTATATCGTGTGTATATGCACGCAGAAATAAAATGGAAATGTAAACAGTTGGTTGTCAAAGTGTACAAAAGTTGAGAGTTCGTCATAATTTTGCTTCGTTTTGCTTTGCTTTACTTTTTTCGCATTGTATTTAGCAGCACACGAAAGTCTTATGTGTACGGCCCTTTATTATTATTTTTCATGCTTTAAAGTTTAACCCATTTGTCAGTAATTTCAATTTGTTTTGAAATTTTTTAAATGAATTCCTCAAATTGTACGTTAAATTGTAAATTTCAAAATAAAAATATGCGGTATACAAGGCACATCAAATAGGTAACCGCAGCAAACTATTTTTTTTGAACTTTTTTCATATTTTATTTTAATTTGAATTGTCAAATTTTGAATTTCGTTGTGATAAGAATGCTTTCTGTACAATTCAAGGTAGTTGATAAAATATTTTTAAAAACAAAAACAAAATATACAGAGCTCGAATTTTTTTTTTAATTTTTCTACTGCTGCTATTTATGTACCTATTGAATGTGGCTTGGCGGTATAGAAATTTTCTCCTTTTCTGCGTTTTATTGTATTTAATTTTATTTAGCTGCATACAAATTTCTTTTACACACTGCTTGTGCTTTCAAAACTTTTTCCCTTTCCATACCATTTCAAATGACTACGCTTTATGATCAATAAAATTCGCAGCACCTGTCGACACCAGCGCCAAAGGGGAGAGCAAGTAGAAATTAATATAAAAAAGCGCAAAATACGAATTTGTATATACAAAAGTACGTGTTCGAGAGCAAGCACACGTGTGAGTCAAATTTTTTCTTGATTAATTTTTTTTTTTATTTCCGCAAAACTGGAGCAATAATTCGCAGCAGTTGGGCTCATCTTTGGTAGCCGAACATTGGCAATAAAAAAGTGGGATAGGTTTTTTTTTCACATAAAACAAAAAATCAATAATAAATACTATGCAGTTCAATGAACCTATAAAATGTATAAATGAAATTATTTATCTCTTTTTATTGCTTTCTTTGAAATATTTATGAGTTTTATTATTTGATAGCTAAGACGCACCAACTTTTCGCGCAAAGCATAAAACTGCTTAGGTGTGCGTTTAATAAGCAGTCAAATAACAACGTCAATCAATTCGATGCTTATTGAAAGACCATTTAAAATTCGCATTTCTTGTTGCAGCTACTAATTTTCAACAAATTTTTGCTACACTAACTACACTTTAATACGAACAACCGCATTTTATGCAGAAAATCATAAAATATATGCAAGAAATTAAATTAAACTTCTAATGGATGCTTGAAACCAGCAGCAGCAACAACAACTACCTAAAGTGTAACGTTTCAACATCGCACGCGGGTAGAATTCCGTGGCTAGCATTTTAAGGAGGCTCCGGCTCATATTACACCTTGTTGCCGGACATTTTTAGTTAATTCAAGAACTTAAGTGAAAGTAAATAGAGTCAAAGTGGACGACGATGGCACTCTCTGTCTTCGCATGCAATTAAGCAAAGACTGTGTTGGTTACTTGTAAATGGCAGTGAAATTTAGATGCCAAGTGCTAGGCAAAAGCAGTTGTTTGCGATTACACATAAATATTTCAGCAGAATAACTTTTGGCTAACCGAAGAGGCTAAGTTTGAATGAATTTTGTGCAACTTTTTTTGGTTAGAAAAGTATTATAAATTGCTAGACAGCGAACGACTACCGAATTTCTGGCTAAATATATACACGTCTGCATGAAAAAAGTAAAAAGTTATGCGTCAATGAAACCATCAACAAGTTTTAAACAGTTTTATACTTACATAATTATTAATGATATTGTGTGGTGCTGTAATATAATCCTTAATTAGCTTCAAATCGCATAATTCACAAATTATAGTACAAACACATATTGACACATTTGAACAATTTTTTAATAATCCAATTATTTAAAATTATTTTTCAATTAGTAATTGACAATTTTATTGAGCTCAAGGCCAGTTTTATGGAAGATTTATGTGTGGACAAAACAACAACAGCTTTTTAATGGTAGAAGTTATAGTACTATTTCGAAAATCTCCAGGAAATGTGATTCAGAATTATTTTTTTTTATTAAATTAATTAAATTTTCTTCTTCATAACCACTTCTGCCAGGATTTGAAGCCTGGAGCTCGGAGTTGCAAAGCCAACTCTTTATTTTTTTTACAAAGTTGTATAACAAAAAAGTTTCAAAATTTTTTTAAATAATAAATTAAATTAATTTAAAGTTTCAAACCAAACAAATTTTTAAAAACTGTCCTCAAAATTGCGAACTTTTTAATCAGAACTTTTACGAAAATTCTGAGTATGCAGTTTTGTAGTCCATTCAATTTTAGTAAAACCGTGTGCAACTTACAGATAGCTAAAATGAACCGTTGATTTATTCGATTTTTTTTTGTCAAGGGTGTTCAGCATTTTCTTCTACATAAAATTAGACACCCTTGACAACAAAAATTTTAATAAATCAACGGTACATTTTAGCCAACCGAAACGTACACTTTGCTTTGAAATTTTTATTTAAATGGCTTCGGTTATATATTCCACATAATTTTAAATGAAAATTGTCAAAATAAAATAAATAAATATAAGTTTCTAGAAATATCATTCACTATTATTTTTGTGAATAAGGGTGTTTGTGTGTGTATGAATTGGCATATTTTTACTATTGAAAAATCCTAACCTGTTTTAACAAACTGGAATCCTGAAATAATTTTCGTATTAATTAGGATTTATTTATTTTTTATTTTTTTATTCGGAATCAATGGCTCACAAGCTTTTAATCGCTATTAAAAAAAAAAACAATAATAACTTACCGCAGTCTTTTTATCTGCTTAACAATGATAAATTGTGTGTATGTGTTCATGTGTGTTTGCAGATAATTGTGCCAGCAAATAAAAAAATTCAATCAAGTGGCAATAATTAAATGCAGTAATTTGAGTAAGCTCCGATAAAAGATAATTTGTTGTGTGAGGTTTAATGTTTTTTGTTTTTTTATTTTTGCTAAGTTTGTGAAGCGTAAGAGCATTCAATAGATATCAAATGAATTACTAAGTGCAAGCGATACACTCTGAAGTGCTTTGATAGTCTATTTTAGTTTATTTGCATAAACTTCAGTTGAATTTTGCAATTTGTTTACAAAGCGTTAATCCATGCATTTGCAAATTCCAATGCTGCGTATTTAACAGCTTTTGAATAATGCAAAAAACCAATTCACTTGCAGTGCCACACCACCTAACGCCCATTGTGCCAAATCACACGCGCTGATATGTCATTCAAAATTAAAATAGAAAAAAAAACAAATTCGAGTATATTTATTTGTACACTCTGTTCATAAGTTATAGTACAACCACACATTTATTATATGAAATTATTTTTTATTTTAAATATACTATAACAAATATTTAAAAAAATCCATTTTTAAAACTTCATAAAAGATGCATCAATATTTTAAAAATAAAAAAAATTTAATTATTTTAAGTATGTAATTTTGTAGATAATTCAATTTCGGTATAAAAAAGTACAAGTTTCAAGAGCCTAAAATTAAAAAAAAAATGTTTTAAATAAAAAAATAAAAGTTTACTTTTTAAAAAAATTAAAAAAATGTTTTTTAAATGTTTTCCTGACGCTCTCTCGCAATTTCTTCGATATATGGTAACAAATTGCCATTAAAAAAATGTAAAAAATGAGTGTTTATTTGTTGACACTTGAAATTGGCACTTTGTTATACTTAATTTGAATAAACTGCATATTCGAAAAAACAAAATCAAATTTTTCAAATTTCAAAAAATTCGAAATTTAAAATTAAACGTGCTACACAAAGTTTGAAATTTTTTTTTTTTTAATTTTGACATATTGATCAAATTTTTTAAATTATTGTACATTTTGTATAAAGGTAAAAAATTTTGTTTATACGATTTTTGTCAGAGAATGAGCTACATATAATTTAATTTAAAATAAATTTTTTATAATTTGAAGAAAATAAATTAGCTAAATGTGTCAATACGTGGTTGAGCTATAATTTGTTAAGAGAGGGTATGTATGTACATATGTATGTATGTATGCACATTCATACAAACACTATTCAAGTATAAAAGCAAAATTGTTACACTTTTATTTTAAAGTCAATTTAATCGTATTGAAATTGAGCTAACTATTTCAAAGAATTCCGCCCGATAAAATGCTGCAACATTACAGGTACACACACGACAATATACAAAACGCATTCAAATTTCCATACATACACCATTGTATGTATGTTTGAGTCGATAAAGTGAAAAGCACGCCTGCATTAAAATGCAACACTGCGCTTTGACTGATTAATTTGACAAATTACCGCCAACGCCAAAAGGTTTTTTCTCGCCATTGAAATGTAAGTGTTACGTTAAATTTTGTTTGTATGCGTTGCATTGTCAGTGTGCCGTAGCGCGCTTGCGATATGCAAAGAGTTGCCAGCCTTTTACAATTTGCGTCATTGCACGTATTCCACAAGCAAAGATAATAAATTGTAATTTGTGTTAGTGGCACGGTGCTATTTTTTTTTTAAATATTTATATACTGTACGTATATTTACGTTGATAAAAAGTCTCAATCGAAAAGTGAAGCAAAAGTAAAACAGTATTTGGATTTACTGCGTTTAGAAGCAACGTTAATAAATTCAAAAAATATTTTATGTTTTTGCAATAAAAATTATTGCCATCGGTCGAATTTTATCCAAAGATTTTGTATTTCTGAGAAAAAAATATGCCAATATTCCGTTGGCATATAAAGTGACTTCAAGTTTCGAACTTAGCACTCTCGAGCTTAGAAAAACATTTTATTAAAAAAGAAAAATAACTTTATTTATTAAAAAAAAATTGATATAAAATATTTCCAGTAATTGTATAACTGGTTCTTATAATAAAAAAGTTGCTTTTGGATCAAAGTTTTCTAAAATAAAAAAAAATTTAACTCAGCACACTTATACTCCCCATACATAGGCTTTACCACAGCCTAATGTACCACACCCAAACTTATCGTACCTAAACACACTACACCTAAATTTGTCACGTCTTAACTCTCTTCACCAAAACTTACCACACATCCGTCACTTCAAATCAATTCACCTTCCTATACACTACAATTCACCTTAACTCATCACAGCGAAGTGATCACAGCAAAGCATAAATAAAATTGATTTCTTAATTTGTGATTCACGATTTAACCAATTTAAAATTTATCATATGTTAAGTTCAGTTCGTCCTTACCTAAAATTATATACCAGTATTATATATAGAATATATCTAATTCACCCACCTTTTGTGTCTTTTATTATTTTAACTAAATTTTTAAGTGATTTTTCAGTGGTTGATCTTAAATCGAATTGAAAATTGTCCTTTGTTACAAGCTACGTTACGAATTGACAAACGTTCAAAAAAGTAAGTTTGCGATTTTCAACTATTAAATATGAAAATAGAAGAGCTTTTGAACTTCGTTCATTAGAAGGAAGTTAAGGCTCATACTATTTTTTCTACTGCTAATATGATTCTTAAGAAATGCTCTAGAAAAACTTGCTATGTCAAACTTTTTTTTTCAAATTATCCGGCTCTACACTTTCTACTACAGTTTTCTTTAGTTCATTAAAAATTATTGACACAGAAGGCAAGAAAAATTTCTGCTTTCAGCTCAGCCAAACAAAAATCGAATTTAATTTTCTTTAATAAAAAAGCCAAGGCATCCATTAAAGACAACAAGCTTTCAAATATTATATGTCAAATATCTTTTCACACACAAAATATAAATTAATGGCAATCTTTTCTTGACCCTTTTCTTAAAAGCAACGTATTTGGCTACTCATATCAGCAGACAACTATGTGTAAATTATATCATTTATATTATTACTAATGTATGTATGTATTTCAACCATAATTTTGTACAGAATATTCATTACTAATGTTGTCGGTTTTATGTATATCTCAACCAACATCAATGCCGACACACTTACAGCTTGTCTGAAATTATTCCTCTTAAATAATTGAGATGGCTTACTTTCATGCAAATGAACTTGATAGAAAACACTTGCTGTGTATCCATTTCCCCTTTTTCGGCGTATTTTTTATTTCGCTACGACGCACCCTTAACGTAAATTACTGGAACAAAATGCTTAGCGAAACAGCAGCCAAAAAAAATTAATATTTTTCCACAAACGTACTTTCCCCGTAGTAAAAAAACAAAAACATTCTACAATGATTTAATATGGTTTAGCACAAATTAGATAACCGAAATAATTACACCTTATCTCTCTTTTACATTATTATTATTTTTATTAGTAAGATTATTAGTCCATGTGCTGCAACCTTGGTAGATCTATTGTGTTAACATTGCCTTTTGCAAGTCCCACCTTCTTATAAGCCCTTTCATGTGCCATAAAAAGACTGATGGCCATTCTGGCTACGTTTGGAATCCAACACATGATAGCTACATACATAATTGGTTTCTAGTTTTTCCACTATCATTTTACACCTATCTACTCGCTCCAAGGCATTTAATCTAGACAAATCTTTTTCATCCAGTTTGATGATGACTAAGATCCGTTTACCGTAATACATAGGTTGTTCGCAACTTTTTACAGATCCAACAGGATTTTAGGTATTTTCCACTGTAGATGGCCACTATTTTCTAGTGTTGACGGGTGTGACTTTTGATATACATACATAGCTTACTGATATATCAACAGCTAAGTCCGGCTCCACCCCCTCACCAGTGCAACTGACTGCCAACGTTTTCTCTACACAGCCTCAAGGGGCTGGATGTGATGCAAACCAAACACAACATCATCTTTACGTCCGAGAAGAAAGCTGTATTCTTTCAATCTTCTCTTTTTTGCGAAGGACTGTTGTAATCGGAGTTTACACGAATACTTGGATCACTAGAGAGAAAGTATGACACTTTAGAAAAGAAAAATTGAAACTTATAATTTCTTCTTCTTTTGAGAGGAATAAATAATTTGAGTCCACAGCTTACTTTTCAAGAACTAGTAAGAGTTTAACAATTTTAGCTACGCCCTTGTTGATTCTCAAAAGAATTTTATTTAAAACGAATAACTACAATAGTTGGTAGGTGTGCGGCTTGTCGGGTCCATCGCCTTGAATGTCTTGTGACTTTGCTGTTTCCCAGCTTAGAATTGAAGATTTTTGTAAGAAGCATTTTATTTGAAATCGAATATGCCTTTCAATCCTTAGATTGCTAACTGACTCTTGGCAAACGGCCCTTATAACTATATCCAAGAAAACATCCCAGTTTATTTAAGTATTTCTAATGGGCTTCTTTATGTTGCACCACAAATGGCGGGACCGACAGTTTTAAGCCAACTCCGAACGGCAAATGTATTTTTTGAGCACGCATCAATAGAAAAAAAATTTGACATTTGACAGGCTTTGCCATATAACTACGGGTGAACCATATCCAAATGAAAAAGTTCCACATTAGTTTATAGATAATTCCATTCAACTGCAGGCATTATTCGCTATGAACGAATATGTATGTGACGACAGACTCACAGCGAATGACCCTATAACATTCACGGCAAAGCAACACTACGAGGAGATTGAAAAGGAAATGTGTTAGCATGACTGAACGACGCGCGATGCATTCCATTACTGCCAAACCCTAAAGTGTGTACCAAAGAAAAAAAGCAAGATAAAGTGAATAAAAAGGCGAAAAGTAAAAAAAAAAAGCTAAAATCCATTATTGACGTTTAGTGATGCGCAACGCTACAAGTTACAATCCTTCACACTCCATCACCACCAAAAATCCACCAACCAATCAACTACGCACCAACCGCCCGCCATTTGCATGCAACTAGGCATGAAAAGCCCGGAATCCCGGCGTTTTTTAACTCCCGAATATTCCGGGATGAGTCTATTCAAATCTCGGAATTGCAGAAAACAGTGAATTTATAATTTCTATTCATAAAAATTGCACTTTCAAGGACAAAACAAAGTCTTTAGAGAGTATTTCTATAGTTCGCTATTAAAATAAAAGTAGAAGGTGTGTATGCACTGTGTAATTTCTTGTATTATTACTTTCATTATTATTATTGATAATTGTATTTATGGTTAACCGAATAAATGCAATAACTTATAGCTATGGCTACAGTGGTCTTAAACTAAGCTAGGCATGTGTATGATTTCGTTTATTTTTGTATGTGGTATTCAGGCAATTAATCAGCAATAAACCGCTTATGATACATTTGAGATGTCGGTTTCTTAAAAAAATATGTATACGCACATTTCCATTTAATTTTAATTAAAATTTTTTCAAACAAAAATAAACCTGAAACATGAAGAAGTTTTAATCGAAAATCATAAAATTTATCAGAAGGCTTGGTAAAATAAATTGATAGTTTCCTCGTTCTTCTTTGTTATATTAATGTTATCAAAACTTCGTGAAATTCGGGATCCCGGCATCGTCCCGGGATTTTGATTTTAGATCTCGAAAATCCCGGGATCAAAAATGCCGAAAATTGACATCCCTGCATGCAACATATTCGCGCACTATTGATTTTAATAGTTAGATGTTGCGTATATACAAATTATCTAATATGTATGTATATGAATATTTGCTATTTTGAGGGTTAAAGAGAGTCAAATAGATATTCAATATTTTCGTAATAAAAATAAGCAAAAGAGAGTTACATACACACATAAAAAATCATTAATATTGTATTAAAGCAATGAGATTGTGGTGCGTTAGAGGGGAGAGGATAAAATTGAGGAAAACCATGTAGTGGAGTTCAAGAACCGTGGCAAAAAATGTTTACACACATAAATCATTAGAACATGTTTACATAAAGACATACGCTCGGCGGAAAATGTTTGCGTTTAGTGATTTTTTCTACGTCTAATTTAAGAATGTTTTTGAATAAATTTTGAGTAATTTTTGGTATTCTCTTCTTTTATAAAGATATGCAAGTATTTCCTACTATGCAAATATCTATATACATATTTAAATTAAAATTTCAGAAATTGCCATACAATTAAAAAAAAACTAAAAAAATTTAATAATTATAAAAATATTGAAAAAATTATGTAGCCCTTTCAATAGCGTACTTAAAGTTTGACACATGAAAGTTTCAAGCTTTAATAAAATCTAGACACAAATTTAAATTTTTAATGGAATATTTTAAATTTAATGAAACATTTAACGATTTTTTTAATTCTAATGAAATTTTCACTTTCTAATGAAAATTTCAAATTTTTTGAGTTTTAAAGCTTTGGAGATAAATAAGCGTCGAAAAAATGTCCGAGGTGAAATTTGTATGTAAGAAAGTTCATTTTAGTAAACGGAAGCAGTTTTTAAACAAACAAAATTTTTTTACTTTAATGGAAAAGTTATATTGACATATTTTAAATGTCTTAAAAGCTTTTGAAACATTGATTGTATAATTTTTGTTTTATTGAACTGTGAATTTTTCGGGTTATTTTGGTAAAAATCGTTTGAAGTTTTAAATTTTCTTCAGAACCTTTGAAGAAAATGCCAACGCCGTCAGCAAAAAAGAAACATAAATAAGGAATAAGAAATCTGGTGATTTTTTTTCGACTAAATATACTAAATATAACTTATTTTAAAATAGAAAAAAAAACGTAAAACTTATTTTCTTAACCTCAAAAGTTTTTAACATTAACAAAATAAATTTCGTTTCTGTACAATTTAAGTTGAAATTTTTTTTTATCTAGTCTGCGAAAATTTCATGCATCATATTCCAATAAATTTAATTGGGCTATAAAAAATGAATACCCGAAAATTTCTACAAACTGTGATACAGCAATTTTAAATTTTTTGCGAAACTAGTTTTTTAAGCTACAACAAATTTTATTTTAATAAAAATTTGTATTAATTTTATTTTAAAGGAAATTAAATTTAAAAAAAAAAATTATTTTGATAATTTCTGTACAATTTAAAATCTTAAAATTTTTTGTTAATCTAGTCTACAAAGAAGATCTGCCATTGACTATAAAAGTTTAAAGGTTATTTGAAACTACCTAAACTTTAACTATTTTAAATTTTAATGAATATTTAATTTTTTTTAATAATTTATTTTAAGCACATTTGAGATTGTTTAGATAATTTATGTATTATTTAAAATTTAACATATTTTATTTAAGTCTACATAGTCTACACAAATTTCAAATATCATAATTAAATAAAAATATCATACCTGAAAATTTCTAAAAACACTGATACAACAATACGAGTATAACATTTTTTTTTTTATTATAAAAATTTGTATTTTTTTGGAGTTTAAAAATTTTTTTTTCGAAATCATACAAAAGTAGAACGTTTTAAAAATTTTATTTTTTTAATTTAAAGTTTTGATGCAATTTTTTTCGATTATAATTTTTGAATATTTTAACCACTTTGAAGCTTTTGATTTCTCTGAATTTTGTTTTATTGAACTTTGATTTTATAAAAATATTTAACGGAAAAGGTCTTTACATTATTATAAATATTTATAAAAAATCACTGAGTACAAAGTCTTGATTATGTGTGTGTGTATGGAGATATTTATTGAGAACACACACACACACACATGCATATATATGTAGATATGCAATGTAAAAGTTAGTTTTATTTTGATTTTTTTATGTTACGGCAAAGTTTGTGATTCAGAAATATTTTTGCGTTCCTCCTGAATTTAAGGACATTTTTTTATGCAGAACATCGTATCGCATGTCATTGACATTGAGGCAGCATGTGTACACAAAGTTAAAGTGTAAACACTATGTGTGTGTACAAATAAAACAACAACAATAGGTTCTAAGTTTTACGGTAAAACTGCAGAAAAGTATTATTAAAGTTACTTCAACAAACAGCATTTTGACAGCGGTTTTGTCACTGATGACATAGTTACATATAGTTTCAATACTTTTCACTTAAATTTGTATTTGCTTAGCTTATCTTAAGTTAAGGTTTTGTTATTTGTCAAAAAGTTAACTTTATTTGCTATATTTTTAAAGGCATTTTCATAACTTGCATTTTTGTCACATAAACATTTCTCTCACTCAGAGTTTAAGTTTACAAATTTTTGTCACGTTCAATCGCATATGAATATTTGCCTATTGGATTGTGATTTGATTTGAGATTTGATTCAGTTTACCATAAAATCAACAGCAATGTGCTGAATTTAGATTTAAAAAAGGGAGTTATGCTAGAGATTTAATAAGCTTTCGAGGCGGTATACATAAAAGCTTATCGACCAAATCAAATTTAAAAAAATTGTTGAAACACGTTCATACACATACATACACAGAATCGTAGCTGAAACAAGTATGATAAATTTCATGTGGCATATTTTTCGGGAACCATCAATTCATTCGATTTGCTGTGGTGGTTTACAGCCTTATTGTAAGGATGACATGAGATAAATAAAGTTGCTTAATGAATAATGAATAATGATACTCAATAGGGGTATTCGAGATCTGTTGTATTCGTAGTAATATTTACTATTATTACAATGAATTCGGATTTACACATGTAAATCGCGAACACACCCTATTGTAATATCTATCTGTCTTCGTGGCATTGTAAAATTTCCCGGACGGCTACAAACAAATAAACAAAAGTGGGTAATATGCCGCGAAAAAACGAAAATATTAAATTTTATTTCTAATATACGTAATTTTAAAAATCAGTTTGCTAAGATAAACGATTAATTTTAATACACACAAATAAATATCTATTTGTTCGACTAACGTATTTGTAGATGATACGAAGATTCATCTTTTTTGTTGTGATCGGTTGTGAGAAATTTATAAAAGAAAAATTACATTTAAAGCAGGGTCCACCTATTGTATTTGCTTGCATTGTTATATTTGAAGTGGAACGTATATTTTATTATTGGATTTTTACTACGTTTGCTATAAAAAACACAGAAACCACGAATACAAAATACAATGGCAAATACAACAGATCCCGAATACCTTTAATGTTTTGAACAACTACATTTCCACTTACAGCCGGACAACAATAAAGTTGTAGTTGACAACCTCCATTGCAGCCATGAAATACCACATTTCTCTTACGAGAAGACTGAGTCATTTTGTTAAGAAGGTGATATGGTTTCCAGGCAACTCTGGGCAGATAAATCTTCGATGACCTTGAATAAGTCAGATACTTGGAACTCAAGGATCTTTTAAAACTTCTTAAAAGTTCTAACAAGTTTTAATTAACGCAACCTAAACAAAAAGGCATGATTCCACATTCAGATTTCGTTTACTTAGAGCGATCTTCGTCACCTTCTGATGACATTCTTAACTGCTCATCGTCAAAAACTAGACTTAAGCAATGTCTTTCTTAGGCTGAGGAGCTCCTTTGAAGGTTTGTGAGAAGTCCTTTGTAGCCACTATAGGTCGGAATTCAAAAAAACCTAATTTCGTAATATTCAAATATCACTGAAAGAAAAGTCAATTAATTTTCTCTGTCTATTTTTCTGAAACGTCTTCTGCCTTAATGGTGGAATAGCTCTCACCTTAATTTCGAATTAAACTATGATTCATCCGCAGGGCCGGCGAAAGCCCCATGTACGGTGGGTACAACTACCCACTTGAAATTTCTGAACATGGCAAATTACCCACTTGACGAATTGAGATTAGAAAGCGATAAAGATATCTCTAAAAGATGTTGTACAATTCTTTCGTGAAAATAAATTGTGTATGGTTACTTGCAATGCAGCAAAAACGACTCAACCTTGTGGCAATACCGCTGTGGTCGAGTTGATAGCGGTGCGTGCTATAACTCAATATGCCGGTGAGTTCGAGGTTCCAATCTCAGTCAGGGCAAACAAAATCTTAATCATAGAAAAAGTGTTTTCTAATAGCGTTCACCCCTCGGCAGGCAATGGCAAACTTCCGAGGGGGTTTTGTGCCATGAAAAAGCTTCTCATTGAATTCATCTGCCGTTCGGAGTCGGCACAAAACTGTAGGACCCTCCATTTGTGATATAATATAAAGACGCACACCACAAATGGTAGGAGAAGCTCGGCCAAGCCCTGAGCTATATAGTGTAAGCGCCAAAATTATATTATATTATAATGAATGAATTTATTACTCGAAATTTAAAAAGAATGTCGCTGTTTGCTCCGCAGAAATAGAAAGACTATACTAGTAAATAAAAATGAGTACAAAGTTTGAAGATACTTCCATCAAACTACCCACCTGAGCTTAACACGTTTCGCCGGCCCTATTCATCCGTGTTATGGAATATTAGTTCCAAATTTATGAGAATGAGATTGTGTTAGAACTCGCTCCAAAGACTAATTTCAAAGTATTCGATACTTATCGAGTGCCCATAGGTAGAATAACTTCTATAGAGCGTTGTTGCGATGCAACAGCGGTTTTTGTTCTTGAAAATTGTATGCACTTTTTCTATATATTGTAGCGAAAGTTCTACACTGGTTTTTGGTTCCGGAGAGGCATTTTTTTATTGGCGAGCCTAATTAAAGTTAAAGGCGGTGATTTCAACAGCTAAACTGCAACTTAACGATTTTATTTTCGAAAATTGCTTATAAAGAAAACAGGAAAGTAAAATAATCCCACTACTACCGAACACAGCTCTGCTACTCTTGCTGAATAGTACCATTTGACCATTGGGTAGCTTCCAGTCTCTCTCAATGTGATCACCTGATATTTCTGTTATGTGTAGACACAGGGGCGTAGCAGTGGTGGTTGACAACAGGGATGACAACAGCCGCAGTTGACAAAAGGGCAACTTCAATACTGGTTTATGGTTTATAACAATATGCATATCTTTCGAAGAAACTTCCTCTCAAACACTCTTAGCGCTCTCTTAAATGTTGTTGCCATCGTCCATACTTCTGTGTCATTCAATAGGACAGGCAAAATTTAAGAAACTGGTTTTTGTTCGATAAGAGAGCTTCTTCCTATTCAGTTCGTAATAGCACTTGTTGGCTAGAGAGGTTGGCTACTTTTTCGAAATTGTAAGTGTTAATAGTGGCTTATGCCAGTGGTATCACAACGGGCTTCTTACGGCCTAAGTGTGCCACCGTGCTCCTGTGCGGTGGCAGCCACCCTAACCTAACCTAACCTAAGTGTTAATAGTAAAAGGAGCAACCTCTTTTTGTCCTCGTACACCTTCAGATGCATTCGCGTCGTGGTTGGTTAGACCGATGATATCTTTCATCGGTGTACGCTAGCATGTGAAAGGCTCTTATAAAAGACGGAGCTTGATCAATTAAATTCTGTCGAATTATCTTCTCCAGTATTTGATTGAAGAAATCGCAAGAAAAGAAATCAATCTGTCTGGAAACCACTTGGAGAGATGCTACCCATTTTAACGAAGCTGGTAATTGTATATCTCCCACTTAAAAAAAGTGCTTGCAGCACTACTCTGGCCCCCATCTACCTAACACATTTAGTGAAGTTTCATATTACTTGAAATATTAGGCTACTCAAATTCTGCTTTGCCAAATTTAATCAATGGAGTTCCTAAGTACATTAGTATGTTCATACCGCTTTTGCTACTGACACTTTGACTTTGCCTTCCAACTGTCACTGACAACATTTGTGTACATGCATCTACCCTAATCACAAGAACCACAAATATGTATGTTTCTATGCGAGTGTAAAAAAACAAATCTCTTCGTAAGAATTTATGCAAACATTTTAGTGCGTAAGTAGAAGACAAACAAGAATAAACAAAGGACTGAAACCAAATTGAATCTTCACAACTGCCACCACCAAGCAGAATCGAGTAATTTATGCTGCCTTCTTTTGCTTGCCAGTCTTGACGCCCATCACCCTCTAATCACATACATACATACATACATATGTAGCTAAACAACGCAGCAGTACTTCGGAAAATTTTGTTAGAGACAGAAGCAAAAAATAGAAGTGAAATATTTAGAAGAACACCGACTGCTTGTACTCACAAACTTAGACATCACACGATTCATGACGAAGCGAGAAGCGAGCATCCAGAGGCGTTACGTTAATTGACATGTAAGTGGCGCAATTAGATTTTAAAAGCAGTGCAGCCGGTTAACGGACAGATGTTAACAATATTTTTTTGTTTTTGTGAGAATATGAAATTTTTGTGCATTGCTTAAAACCAAAATGCAAATCACTAAATACTGCCACGGCATTGAATAAGTTGAAAAAAAGAAGATTTTAGAAATATGAAAATTAATGAACAGTGTGGGTAAATTCATAAGACCCCCCTCCATTTGTACCATATGCTTACATACAACCAACTTTGTATGTTTACACATGCCAACACATACAAAGTTATTGCCTACTATTCTTTAGCAGCTTCCAGCTAATTCTCAGCATTTTTTTTTTTTAGCTTTTTAACAAAGCTTCTTTAATCGCCCAGCTGTCGGTTTGCCTCCTTTTTAATTGCAACTCTGCAAAGTCAGCGCAAATTGAGTTTCAATTAACTGAGCACATTGAAAAAGAAATGGAAAAGTATTGAAAACAGTTGCTATTAATTAAGTCAGTTGCAGTTGGAAGCGAAAAAAAGCTTTGATTGCATAGCTTTACTTTGAGTGTACAAAGTAGACGGAAGTGGCAGTACAAGTATACAAAGCCAATACATTAAGCGGGAACAGTGCTCATACAAAGAGTAATAAATAAAAATAAGAACGAGTCATACTCTATTCACTCTATTAATTTAGTTAGCACAAGTTCAAGATTCTTTCAGAGCTACTTTGGAAGTAGTTTAAGCTAATGGTAAAACGATTTTGTCTAAGTAGTTTTAAAAATGGTTTCCGAAATGATCTCGACCAAGTCTTGAAATTATCAATGGTCTTTTACTAGTCCGAAAATGATCTCAAACTGGTCCAAAAACTTAATTGAAATGTTCCCAAACAGTCCCGGAACAAGTCCCAATAGGTTTCTTCAAGATATTTGACATAGTCTCGAAATAGTCTAGAAATATTAATAAAATAAATGTGAAAAAATTCGTAAATTACTACCGAAACAGTTCAAAATACAGTCCCGGAAATTTCCCAAACTATTCCAACAACGGGATATAACTTAATCGGATTTTTTTTGGAATTTTAAGGGGACTAGTATTGTGGCCGCTGTGGTCGATTTGGTAGCGGTGCGTGCTATAACTCGATATGCCGCTGAGTTCGAGATTCGAATCTCAGCCAGGGCAAGTAAAATCTTAATCAAAGTTTTTTCTAACAGCGGTCACTCCTCGGTAGGCAAACTTATAAAAACAAGTACACGTTTTCGAATGACTCCGAAAAAGTTCTGAAATGGTTGCGAAATAGTCAGGAGAAGGTCACGAGATTTTCTCGAATTGATCCTGAACTAGTTACAAAATGGTTCCGAAATAGCCATTAAGAAATACATAAATGTTCTGGGTACTGATCTCCAAATTCGGACTATCATTTTCATTGACACTTTTAACTTTTACGGCACATTTTAATGCAGTTTGGGCCAAGTCGACAACCGCAGAAGCGGCAAACATGCCCTAAAAGGTTAATTGTCATCTAGAGGCCGCAAATGTTCAGTATAACAACGGCAATAGGGCTACGCCAATGGTAGCGCTCTAAGCGATAATGCAAATGCCAGCTGAATAGTTTGTAGCCAGAACATAACCTTCATAGCTGCTTAAAAACTTAACGTTAGTAGCGTAGTTCCATACTAAAGATAACGATGGATTTCATGAGTGGTCTCTGAGAGCTTTGTTCTAGTCTAATACTTAGCAAAATTTTTCAAATGGAATCTCCCGATGATCAATCCACCAATACTCCAGAGATCCAGCCAACAAGCGGGCTAATTAATTTTTATACAGACAGTCAATCATATTACAATGCAGATTCTGGGACCGTTGATGATTGAGCACAGGTAATTTTGGCTGGTCATTATATTCCAGGCCATAACGATTACCTGATGCTCTTGCCTAGTGGGGCGATCCATTCCGGTAGCTATGTTGTATTGATTTAATTTTTTTTGTTTCGAGATACTGTCTACATAAGCGAACAGTGTATTTTTCTTAAATTTTTTGTATACGCTCTAAACCGCCTTAATTTAATTTCATGATTTTTATAACAAAAGTTAACTTGCATTAAATTTCAATCGCAGAAGGTTTTTTAACTAGGTAAGTGTTAATTTAAAAGGCTAAAGAAATTGCTTACTCCACTTTTAAATTCAATTCAGCCTCTGCTGCAAAACTTAAGGAGCTTAAAAAGTTATATGAAAGCATAAAGGCAATAGTGCAAGCTTGGACTGAATGATGCTCTGAGCTGTGGATACAGGCGCTACTCTAATGGATTTGTCATCAGTTTTATCGAATCTTGATTTTAAACTTTTTTTGGCTAATTAATAGTGGAGCACAAAATGTCAAGTGGGAAATTTTGTTTTAGATTTATATGTAAACAAAATGACACTTTCGCTTGCAAAACACCGAAACCAAATTCGACATATTGTCTGAACGCCGTCTGAATGCGGACTTGATGTAGAAAAAAATTTGCGAAATTGGTAAAGCATGAATGTGGGAACAGAAAACAGAACACGTAGTGAACGAACATACTACACAAATGTGCAACTCTGCAACCCGTATCGGAATGACAAAGACGCTATGACGGTGAATAAATAAAATGACATACGGCAGTTGATCGAAGAACCGCAAACCGAACGGCTAGACCGCGCAACACCAAATTAGTCTTATAATTAAACTTAAATTAATGTATTTCATGTAAAATAATCAAAGCTTTTATTTTTTTTTGTTTGAATCAGACATGAAACAACGCACGCATGCATAAAAGAGCACTCAGACTACATGCCTGTTTTTATTGTTTTCATGTTCCTTTTAATATGTTTTAAATATGCAATATTTACGAATAAATCTTAGCAGATTTTGGGGTGTCAAAGAGCTCAGGTGTTCGTCTCTCAACACGTCACGACCAAATGCCTCATACCTAGTTCTTGCAAAGGCGGGGCAGAAGCACAGAAAGTGTTCCGCCGTCTCTTCCTCTTCAAAACGGGATGGGCATATGGAGTTGTCATGTACGCCTATCATTGTCAGGTGCCTATACCACGTGAAGTGACCGGTCAACAGTCCAACCAGTTGTCTGCAGTCTCGCCTGTTAAGCGAGAGCAAGTGTTTTGATAGTCCTTCTGAGATTGAAGGTTACTTGTGTTTTGCCCATCTGCAACCTCTCGACGCCTCCCAGTCATTGCTGAGCGAAGTAAGTATTCACCCAGTTTCTGATGGTGGCATCGATGGCCGAAGGTGGGAGTGCTATAGTTGGTTGCGGGTCGAGGAACACCTGATCCGAGCCAATTCTGGCGAAATGGTCAGATGTCTCATTACCAGGCACTCCCGAGTGACCAGCCTCCCAGAGTAAAGATAGTTCATTATGTTTACCAACATAGTTCAGTCCGAACTAGTTTGGAAGTTGTTGGAGGGCTGGCCAATGCCTTGATTGCAGCTTGGCTGTCACTGCAGACACGTATACTCCACCTATTTTCCACCACGTAGTCCATTGAAGACCGAGGCATATTCCCCAAAAGAAAAGTGAAGCTTATCCTCATTATCTTCTATAAAAACTCCAAATCCTGACCCAAAGTCAGTTTTGGAGTCATCAGTAAAGATTCGTGAACGTGTAAGACCGGGCTCAGTTGGTGACGTTATAGAGTCTCATCAGCAAAGAAAACGGTGGCGTAATATCCTGTGCCATTGAAAAGACGCTAGTGTCCACAACTCTGCCGCCAGCAATTTTCGCCTCGTCCCACTCCGTTTTATACCAATATCCGTTTCTTTTAAGTCTGAAAGTGGCCTTTAAGGCCTCTCCATGTATGAATATATAAAGTGACGATAAGTGCAGCAATGCGTCAAGCGTTGTAGAGAACTGAGAGTCAGTTCCACCATACCACTGAAGCATAGCTAATTATGGGTCTGATCATAGAGGTATATATCCAGAGGATACCCTTTGGTGAAAGACCCCACGTTTTGCCGAAGACCCGTTTACACTGCCAGAAGGCTGCCAATGCTTTAGAGGTCTCGTGCTCAACGTGAGATTTCCACGACAGTTTTACATCCAGAATTACTCCTAGAAAATTCACTTCGGGAGAAGTCTGAATTGTGACTCCCTTAAGTGTAAGGGGAATGAAGCCATCCAACCTTCTCCGCCTAGTGAAGAGCACAACACTAGTTTTGGTTGGGTTTGCGGATAGTCCATTATCGTCACACCAAGTGTCAATCTTATTCAGTATTGTCTGAGCTTTCCTGCAAACAGCCAACACCCATCTCTGTTGACTAGACAGGCAACATCGTCCGCATAGGCCTGAGCGTAGATATTCGTGTCGTCAAGAGTGACAAGAAGATAGTCAATTACCAAGCACCAGAGCAAAGGGGAAAGCACACCGCCCTGAGTACAACCCCTATTTACTCCGCACCTTAGGTATTGATCCTCTTCCGCCTGAATCCTGATAATCTGCTGCGCCAGCGTTAAACGAATCCAATTTACCAGCGAAGGATCTACCCCATGCCGTAGAGCAGCAGTGCACTTGCCATCGTAGGTGGCATTGTTAAAAGCACCCTCAATGTCTACAAAAATGCCCAAGGCGAACGACGACCTCGCCAATTCTGGCAACCAGATTTTGCAAAGCCGTGTCACAGGATTTTCCCACCTGATACGCATGTTGATGCAAAGACAGAGGATGTGATGAATGCGCCTACCTACGAATGCGTAGCTCTACTAATCTTTCCAGACATTTTAGCATGAAGGATGTCATGCTAATAGGTCTGTAGCTTCTGGGGCTAGCGTAGTCTTCCTTGCCAACCTTTGGTATGAAGGCGACATTTACCAGCCTCCAAGATTGTGGTATATAAACAAGTGCGAGCGACGCTGTGAAATCAAAGCTTAATAAACATTTGAATTTAATAAACCTCCATGAATACCCCAATAAGTATATATTTCCAATTTATTTAAAAAAAAAACTTGGTTATTACCCTGGCTCTGATATTGTTACCATAAGAGCATCATCTCGTTTCATTTGTTTCATTTATTTTCCCTTCAACCACCACAACCACAAACGAGTTTTAAGTACCTTGGCAACTTTTAAGCAGCTTACCAGCATGGCGCAATATTTTCATAGAGACCACAAAAAAGAACAACAGCATTTTATTAATTTTTTTTTTGCCGACAGCGTACTGTGACTTTTTTTATACCATCGGTTCAATGTTAACTTTCCACTGTCTGGAATTTCGAGGTACGAGTAAGTTTATTTTTAGCTTTTCACTCTATTTTGAGCTGTAAAGGAAACAACTACTATTTTTAAGCAATAAATGTGAATATAGTTGTGAGTATAATTGATTTATAAGTTATGTACATAAATATATCAAAAAATAAATCAATTTAAATATGTAGTTTAACTCCGGCCAGTGTCCTGCAATGACCGTCTCAAGTCTAAATGCCTCTCAATTAATCAGTTTTAATGTCTTCGCATCTGTAATCTGTATTTCTATATCTAAATCCCATCATCTTTTCGCAGTCATGCCTACAAATTCCGCTTGGAAGATACTAGCTCCGTTCTATGGCCTAGGGAACAAGCTGACACCAATATCGTCAGAGAAAACTCCTACTGCTGACTTGTTTACAGGAGATTCCAAATTATGTATATGGCTTGATAGGAGCAAGAGTTTTTCCGCAGATAAGCCTATACTTTCGGTTACCTTACTATTGTGACGTAGTTCAAGCTGAGTTTTGAACAATCCTGTATGCTATGGAGAAGCTCGCCATTGATTGGTTATAGAGAGTTGTCTTCTATGCTCATGTAATCTAAAGAATGCGCTGCAATGCCGAAGAACTCTAAAGCGGAACATCCTTCGTAGAGATCGAAACATCGATGTTTTTGCTAATAAAACATCCATAGTATCGATAATATCGGATTTTCATAGGAATAGCAACTTTTCATTTTAAATGGAAATCGTTATAAATACGCTTTATTTTTTTCATATATAAGGAACATTTATTATTTAAAATGAAATTAAAAATCGAAACTAATATGAAAATGTTCATTTAGAAACCACATTATTCATTTGTGTTATAAATATGTATCTTGTTAAATAAATAAAATAATTGCAATAATGGAAGGTACATTTCAGTTTTTTAGTCTTAGTTTTTAATATTAGCGCTCGGACTGCCAAATTAATTTTTGTGAGAAACAACTGTCTTAAACAAATTATTCGTTTTACAATAAGAATTATCAACTTAATACATTTACCTTCCAGTATTCAAGAGGATTACAATCTTTATGAAGATTCGGACTATCGCAATAATTGGGAAGGCTTAAAATGGTCCTAACTTTTTAGCAATATTCCGCTTCAGAAAATGAAACAGTGGCTGATTATGGGCTGGACCTTGAGTTGGTGTTGGCGACTCGGGGGTATTACATATTTTTTTTTGAAACATCGATGTTTTTTTTTACTATCGATGTTTTTTGAGGATATTTTATCGCTAGAAATTTTATTCGTTGCTGATTTGTGGAAAAGACGACTTTGAGGTAAACTTATGTCTTTTTTTTTGCAATAGTACAACATGCTATTAGAGAGGTACTTAGAAGAGAAGAGGGAATTTTGAGAGAACAAGACTGACAGAGGACAACTGAACTGCACCAGTCAAAATGCTTATTGAGAGGATACAATCCAAAGCGCTTCAGTCAGTTAATTGTCCTCTCAAGAAACAATATGAGAATGCTTAAGGGATTCCTTACGCGCCACTGCAGACTTCACGGCCACCTTCACAGGCTGCAAATCTGGTCCAATGAGTCTTGTCGATTCTGAATGTGCTCTGCATCTGCTTCTCGAATGCGATAACATTTCGAGGAGACGAGAAAAATGTGTAGACTTTCGCGAACAAGAGGAAATATATGTACGGTCGCTAACACCAAACGAGTTCCTGACATGAGACCCATCAATTCAAGAGTGAAGAACAGATGGTCAGTGCGGCAATGACGCTTCGAGGGTCCCCTTTTTCCTTCAGAAATATATTCTGACGAAGTCGAGAGGGAGGTCTGATCATCTGAGCGAATGTTGAGTCCATCGCTTCACTGATGGCAGTTAATTCTTCACTAAATACACTGTGTTTGGAATACAGCAAGTAAACTATTGAGAATTTGCTAAGTTGATGTTTAATTATCACAACTCTTAGTCAAAGGTTGTTGGTAATTAAAAAGAATCCAGAAGAAAATATTTTTATTGTTTGTACATAAACTTTCGCACATAAATATCAGTTGGTTAATTTGTTCGAGAACCGCCAATACTATTTGCACTCGCTCTTACTACTTAGCAGTACCTGCACTGCAAGTTTTGTTCCGTTTGCTCACTTTTACTACCTCAACAAAATGACAGCTTTGCTTCAGCTTTCCATAAACTTTAATCCTTCTTCTATCATCACTTTGTACATTTCCTTTGTTTGCTACCAAAGTGTATAATAGTAAAAGTTTTCTACTAATGATGCTCATTAAGATCTCATCGTTTTCAATTAAAAGGATAAGGAAATTCAATTTAATAAGTGTCATCACACTATAAACTAAGCCATAGCAAAATGGGTTGCATATGTAACGGGTGTTTTTTTTTAGACATGTGCTTTTTAAGAAGAAATAAAACTCATATATTTTAATGCAATGGCCAAGAAATTAGCTTTATTATGAAGATAAGGGTTTGCCGTTATGGCTTGAATAAATTTCAGCCGAGCGGCCCAATTTTCGACCACTTTTTGCAGCAATTGGGGCCGTATGTCAGCAATAACGCGCCGAATATTCTCTTTCAAGGTGTTAATCGTGTCGGGATAATGCGCTCACCAAAAGTTTCCTTTAATAAATTGATTGTTTCGTTGGGTGTATGGCATTTAGAGCCGTCTTGTTGGAACCAAAGGTCGTCCACAACAACATCCTGCAATTCAGGCACGAAAAAATCATTAATCATGGCTCTATAGCCATTGACTGTAACATTATGGCCGGTTTCATTTTTGAAGAAATATAGATTAATGTTTCCCTCTGCCCATAGAGCACACCAAACAGTGACTTTTTGAGGATGTAACGGCTTCTCAACAATGACTTCTGGATTATCATTACTCCAAATGTGATAATTTTGTTTATTAACGTACCCATTCAACCAAAAGTGAGCTTCATTGCTGAACAAAATTTTCTTGTGAAAATCGGGATCGGTGGCCATCTCGTTTTGGACCCATTCATCGAACGTGCGACGCTCTTGATGGTCGTTCGTTTTGTTCATTATAATTAACACCAAAAATGCTGTCTGGATATTTCCAACTGATTTCTAAGTTGGCGAAAAGAATGTTCTGCATGAAACTTTGTTGCTTCCTCATAAAGTTCTTCTACCACCGCTTCACATAATGCTGGGATTGATGAAGCAATTTGTATAGTCACTTTCAAGAGATAGAAATTGCTTCAAATACTTAATATCCAAGTTTCCAGGCCTCTCGGAGGCGAAGTTGAAGAAAGGTGTTTTCGTTGGACCAGATATTAGACGGCTTGTGGCTGATCTACTATTCTTTACAACCATGACGGATCCTCAAAAAGAAGGGTAGATTGCCTTTAAAGAGCTCATAAAGAAATGTTTAGGCAATAACAAAGATCCTAACTACAAACAAATCGTCAAAAGAATGTTAAAAGCATTTCAAGCTTTAGGTTGCTTGATGAGTTTAAAATTACATTTTCTTCATTCCCACCTCGACTACTTTCCAGAAAATTTAGGAGACGTAAGTGAAGAGCAAGGTGAACGAGTTCACCAAGATATTAAGGAGATGAAAAAAAGATATCAGGGAAGATGGAGCGTTTCCATGGTGGCAGACTACTGTTGGACGCTTCAAAGAGATCTTCCCGATGCTTCCCACAAGCAAAAAGGTACCAAAAGGAGTTACACTGAAAAAAAGAAATGTGTTTAGTGCTTACTATTTATTGTATTTTACAAAAAAAATTTGTTTTGTTACGCAATTATAAATTTAAAAAAAATTTTTAATCTTTTATATTTTATTTTAAGTTGATAACTTGTTTAACATAGACACTTACATTGTCAGAAAACGTGACGTTTTATGATAAAATTAAAGTTATTTTCGGATTCAGCACACCCAAACACATAAGAATTACACAAAAAAACCAAAACAGCTCTCAATTATTTTTTTTTTGCAGACTTGTGTTATGAAATGGCAAACCTTTTTGAGTATAAATCAAGCAACAGCTGTCAAAAAGACCAACTCCGAAAAAAGGATTGTCTCATTGAAAACCACACGTCTAAAAAAAAACTCCCTTTATATACTGGTATGTACATATGTATGTATGTATATGTGCTTAGTTCGAAAGCGAGTAAAAACTTTTGACAAAAACCACAAAGCGGGTGGCACTTGTAACTTTATAGTAACTATTTATGTGTGTCGCATTGGAATTACTGATTGGCAGTCATCGACTTTTAATAGCAAATTAAAAACACATTCTTTAACATTTACTAGTTGGCTGTGGTGAAACACATACGACACAAATTTATAGTGCAGTAGTTAAGCTGCCGTTTACATTCAAAGTCATATAATTCGACACTTTTACCCGCACTTGAATTAGGTCAACGGCAAATTTGGCAAACTTTTCTGGCAGCTGGCGTCAGATGGAGGCATGCAAGCAGATAAAAAATTACGAAAATAACACAATATGTAAATATGTAGTCAGTGTTAGCCAGCAAGCTGGAAACCACATGTGCTGGCTATTTTAACTACAATAGTACTATTTGCTAGAGAAAGCTTGCTAGGAAATATACTGACTTCGAGCTGATACGAGACTGTGTGGATTAACTCGTTGCTAGTTAGCAGCCATAGGGGACGAGAAAAATTTTAATAACGAAATGTTAATAGGTACATGCCACAACATTATACACAAGTACTCTTGCACCGGTAATGGTAATTTATTTAAAACTTTTCTCGAAGATTTTTTCGCTGCCTCGCAATTTCTGGTGAGAATTCCTGTAATGATTTTTAAATTTTCCTTTGATAAGCCCATAAATTCTGGAGTGTTTTCGAGACTCTATTTCATAAACCGCAAAAGACATTAGAGCCTTTTAAGCAAGTTAATGCTACATTTTGGCGACTTTATTTCAGAATATTATAAAATCACTGCAAACGGTATTCCTTAGAACAAGAACTTGGCTTGTCTGTTCACGTGTGATACCTTATCAAAGGGCCTTCTTATTAAATCTATGATCCTGTATAGCTAATTATTTTACCAAAAATATTGTAAAATTCTAATTGCGAAAGTTACGCTTAACCTTGAGTATTTTCAAGTTTATAAGCCTATTTCTAAATATATAAAAATAGTACTTTCTATTAGATTCTGAACTGAATGCCCTTGAGAGCAAACATGTTAAGGTATGAGTATTATTAAATATTATTTTATATACATAACTTTAATACTGTAAACTTATCCTTAATTAAATTGATGAATTGGTAGTTTTTTGAAATCTGAATCAAATGAAGCGTCGAAAATTATTACCTTTTATTTAAAAAATCAATGACCATAGTAATTTCAGTTCTACTAAAAATTGCTTTTTATTGATTTCAAAAAAATAATAAATATCTGAGTTTTATTGTTTCGCCCATATGTGTTTATATGTGTTTTCAGTTCGTGAATTGAATTTAAAATTTGCTTTTATTGAGCTCAAATATATAATAAAAATATCACAAAATCATATTCAGGGTATTCATAAGATGTCATAAAGGGTCGTATTGTCGTAAGGTCATAAAATTTTAAAAATTACAAGTTGTGCCGTTTTACATCCTTTTTCTGTGGCAAGCAACAAAAACATGAGCAAATTCTTTTGAGCTACCGAAATTTGTAATGACTTTCCTAATTGAAAATTTTATTTCAACCGAACCTTGAGTTAAATAAAAGCAATTTTTTTTATTTTATTTTCTTCGGAAATATGTAGAAATTATATAGCGAGCGGTATCTTTTGATAAAAAAAAACTCAAACAACGCGAGTAGTTCACCGGAAATCAATTTCATTTCTGAATTGGTATTTTTTAAATATAATAATTATTTTATGAGTTTAACATTTTTACTTCAGCAATAATGATTATTTTATGGGTTTCATTTCTTCATCCAAATTAATAGCTATATCTTGAGCGTTATTTTTTCTCTCAGGTCATAAAATAGCAATTCGCAAATTATGAAGTTTATTATTTTGAAAAATTAACATGCGAAAATTATTTTGATTTCTAATAAAAAAAATTTAACTTGTTGTTTGAATTTATATTGAAAACGAATAATAAAAGCGAATTGCAATTAATTAATAACATTTTTTTAGATATTGATCAAGAACACCAATATTTTACCGAGACTTTTCTAGGGCTACAGACATAAACACATGCCATATATGTATGTAGTTTTCGAAAAACATGCCGAGAGACTGAACATTCCTTTATATTTTAGCCATTTTTTAGTTTTCTATTCATTATGAGCTATTTGACCCGCAGTAGAAAATTAAAACCATATTGCTTGGCGATTTGGCGCCAGTTACGGTATACTCAAAAAATTTCGAAAACCTTTTATTAAGAGTATCTACACTTTTTTTTTAAATTCATACAAAATTTTGGAGTATAAAATTTTATAGCCCATTTAATTTTAGTAAAATAAAGTACAAGTTTTAAATGAACACAGATTAGCGTGCATTGTTTAACAATTTTTTTGCTGACGCTCTAAATGGTTATAATAAAACTGCATTCTTCAACAAAAATTAAAAAATAAAAAAAAAAAAAAAAAAAATCAAAAAAAAAAAAAAAAAAAAAAAAAAAAAAAAAAAAAAATCAATACAAATTCGAACTGATCGCAACTAAATTATTTAAAAATTTTAAGTTTAGTGAAATTTTGCTAATACATTTCTACGAAGACGCGAATGACACTGAATGCTAAAAAATTGTAAAGCATTAAAATTTTTATTTTAAGTTCAAAATTTTGATACAATATTTTAAAACTTTTATAAATTTTCTACAAGGCTTGACGCTTGAGTTTTAATGGTTTTAATTGAAAAATACCTGCGGATGTAAATTAAAGTAAAATTTTTTTTTAGTTGGTTTTATTTTTATTTCCAAAATCCATTGTAGCTAGGAATGGGAATGAATTTCGCTGCGCAGCGCCCACAAAAGGTACTTATAAGGAAGAGAGAGAACTAACTACATAAATGCATACAATTGAATTAAATATTTAGTAAATTTTTGTTTTCGAACGAAATAGTTCCTTATTTCCAACAAGGATTCAAAATTTGTACGGTAGCATACTTAAACACTCGCAATACTAAAAATAAACACTCGCATGACCAGCAACGAAAATTTGTGGTTCTACTCGCATAAGTACATATGTATGTATGTAAGTGTGTGTGCGTGTGCATTCATTTCAAAGCGGCCAAGTGCAAAACCTCTACTTAATGCTATACACACAAGTACTTACATACATACTCGAATGACTATTTATATTCAATTTTCGGATTTCCGCACGCCGGAACTAAAAACTCAACAACACAATATCATCATCCTGCCAATTTGTTGTGCTTAAATTTTATGCTGCAATTATTTCCCATTTAGCAAACGAAACTAATATTTTCATTGCCATTTGCAGTGTTTTTTGTTTTAACGCCTTTGTTGTTATTATGTATACATATGTACGTGTACGTGCATGCATGTAGCTATTGTATTTAATTTTTGCCGGTTGTGAATGTTGCAATTCCCTTTACGTGTGTGTGTGTGTATTAGTATTTGAAAGTTAGAATGTGTGATTTTTGCTTGTTTGCTAAAGTGTAACAATTTCAACAAATCATTTGTAAATTGAATTTGTTTTGAATTGGTTTTTGTGTTTACTCACATACTTATGTACAATGTTTGTATACTTTGTTGTGGTTTGTAGATATATTTTATGTTGTACGCTTTCAACCACACTTCGTCTAAGAGTGCGTTTGATTTATTAAGCATTCAGCAGGGATATTTGTATGTAAATAAACATTTCTGAAATATACAAAAAATTAAACTTAGTTATTTGTGTGAATTTAATTTAATAAATTTTAGCTAAACGAATTTAAAATAAATTAATTTGCCAGCTCTGATAAACACACTACATTTTTTGGTGTTGAGTCAGGGCGTATGAGTAACTTATTGAAGTTGCCCAGCTAGCAGGTGTTCGTAAATGGAAAAGTTTAGCAGTTTATATGTATTTTTCCGTTTTAATTTTTTTTTTTCTGAATAATATAGAAGACTTAATTTTCTTAGTTCTTGCTTCGGCAGAACATATGGGCATATCCCAGAAACTGTCTACCAACCAAAAATATTTGAACTTAATCCAACCTAATTTTTTTTTTAATGGAGATTTAGAATAGATATCTAATTTTATAAATTTATAAAACAAAAATTATTTCGATGATGATTAATACAAAAATTATAACCAAATCCTACCCTACCTCAGGTCTTTTAATGTTATACAAAAAAAGTGAAATTTTTTACGTGTTCATATCATTGCTTTAGTATTAACATAGATGGTCCAATCGAAAGCTATATTGTTATTCACTCAATTCTCCTTAAAATTAAAAAAAAAAAATTTCGTTTACTTTTCTGGAAACATTAATATTTGGTATGAAATGCCAGGTAAATGCGTTGTAGCGTACGTAACGGAAAATCAGGTTTTTTTTATATTGTGAGTAGAAAAAATTTTTTTTTTTACAAATCATCTATATTTTTAATTTAAATAGCTATCCTGCTTTTAAGAAAAAAAAATTTTTCATTCTACAATTAAAAACCAAAAAATTACAGCATATTCATTTCTGTGGCGTGCGTAACGATTTGAGTTCTCACAAAAATTACAATAGAAACCTTTGCAATTTTTATTCTGTTTTCTTATCACTTCACTTCTTAAATCTATTCTTCGCCTACTATTCTTAGCCTACTATAATCGTACCGATTGGCGATTATTTTTTTAAACGGTAAATTTCACGTTGTCTCGCCTTTGGTTTCGTTTGAATCATTAGCAATTATCTTTCAGCGTCACTTTAGATTATCGGCATATTGGTACCACAGAAAATTGTTTGTTTACAGTATAATATTTAATAATAACAGTTGAAAAAATGAAAACGGGTGCAGAGCGTATTCGAAAATATCGCAAAAAAATACAATCCAGTGAAAACTTAACACAAATAGAACGTTTAAAAAATGCGAAAAGAATGAAAACTTATAGAAAAAATCTTAAAGAAAAACTTAAAAATGATGATTCATTATCAAAAAAAGTAAAGGCTGGCCACCGAAACCGTATGCAAATTCATAGAAAGAAAATAAAGGAATTTTTTAAAAAAAGTGTGTTGTGACGAAACCTCTGAAGTTTGTATGAGGAATGAATGCAACAAGTGCATTAAAGACATTACAGACGCTTTCGTCCCTTTGATTTACATTAATCAACTCGAAGAGCTAACTGAATGGAAGCATTGGAGAATCGTTGATAAACGCATGGTCGTTAGTTATACGAAAGGACCAATAACTGATTTGATTAATGAATTGGAATCTCAGTTACCTTCCTTTAAACTGCATACTTACGTTAAAAGGACTCAACAAAAATACTTTCAAGACCGAAAAATATATATTAAACAAGATGAAGCTGTTCTGCAAGTCGATTTTGCGGTCTGCACATTTTAGTTACTCCCAAGTTACCATTTTTACTTGTGTTGCCT
Organism: Philophylla caesio; assembly: GCA_963971545.1. Lineage (NCBI taxonomy): Eukaryota > Metazoa > Arthropoda > Insecta > Diptera > Tephritidae > Philophylla > Philophylla caesio. The sequence goes on along the minus strand of OZ020608.1, from coordinate 20,025,020 downwards.
GGTTGCACAATTGCACAAGATCATTTGCTATTACGAGCGATCAACTGTCACACAATAAACATGATGTTTATTGCTTTCTCCAGTTAATTGTAAAGAAACTTAAAGAACAAAATGCTATTTCGAAATTATTTTTATTTTCTGATGGCTGTGCAAGTCAATTTAAAAACAAGTTCATTTTGAGTATTATACCGTTTTTTAAAGAAAAATTAGATTTGACCAACTTTGAGTGGAATTTTTTTGCAACTGCTCACGGAAAGGGTGCAGTAGACGGAATTGGAGCTGTCATAAAGAGAAAAATTTGGCAAATGGTGAAAGCTCAGAATATTGTTCTTAATAACGCCCATGATTTTTTTAAATTGGCAAAAATTAATATAAATGGTATTTCTATTTTATATGTAAGCAGTACATATATAAAAATACAACTGCATTTCTTTCGGAGAGATGGGCTAACGTTAAGAGCATTCCCGGAATAAAAAGCAACCATTATTTTTCAGTACTTAATGAAAATGAGCTCGAAATAGCACTAACGGCAGATTCAGCAAAACATAAAATTTATTTATGAACATATATACATTAATAAATTAATTTATAAACATAAAATATGAATTAAATAATCTTATTAAAAAAGAGTATAAATTGTTTTGTTAAAATAAATACAATTGTTTTTATTTATATACTACTGGAAAAAATTTAGCGTGCGTAACGTTAATAATTAATCATAAATCCATTGTCTTTATGCCGACGATTTATATATCTTTTGTAGGAAAAAAAAAACTATTTGGAAAACGATACTGACCTAAAAAGCGTTTTAGATGACATTCTTTTGTGGTCTAAATACTCAGGTGCAAAAATATCACTTGAAAAAAAACAAAAAAAAATGCATATCTGCCGAAAACCAAAATGTAACGCGCTACTAACCTCTATAACCATTAACAATTATGTAATTAAAAATGTCGATAAATTAAAAATTCTTGGACGCAGTCCTAAATCAATTCTAAACATTTTTAAACCCCAATATCACGCTGCGGCGCGAGTCAGCTGTTACGGATTTCGGACAACTCCAATCAATACTATCTTGGCAGAATGTGATCTCCCTCATATCGAAGAAAGGGTAACTGAAGCAGAGATGAACTAACTACGAACTAAACTACTGCTCCACAATGTTTCAATCATCGACTCGTGCGTAGACAATATTATGAAAAATAAGCGGCTTCCAAGAATCTGTTCAGCATTGCACCATTCATATTCACGAGCCAAGGAAATGAATCTAAATAACAACTACCAAAACATACCGCCCACGACATCCACCGTGGAAAATTAATGCATCAAGTATCTACATAGAACTATCGTTGCAGGAAGAAGACAACAGTTCTTCAGAGAAATGTTCATAGCAAAGAAGCACTCCGCTGTGCAAAATAATTGGAATATGGTATTTACGGAGGGGTCTAAAATCGAAGATATAACAGCTTATGCTGTGGTAAATGGTGAAGGACTATGTCTAGTCAACAAACACCTTAATAAATATGCTTCTGTGTTGACCGCCGAATTCCAAGCTATTTCCCAAGCAGTTGTTATCACTTCGAAAACCAAAAACCAAACAATTGTCTGCATCGACAGTCTAGCTGCCTTAAAGTCCATTCTTAATCCATCTAAGAGTATATGGGAGACAATCGACAAAACTAAAGATGTGCTTATATTCACGCAAAACAAAATAAAACTCCTCTGGGTACCTGGACACTGTTCCATCCAAGGAAACGAATTGGCTGACACAATTGCAAAGTAAGCTTGCAAAGCTCTTGACCTTCAAACTAATTTAAAACGGTCATATACCAACACTGACCTGCTAAATAGGGGAAAAAATCATCACCACCATCATTATTCAAAAATTCTAGACACCAACAGCGTGCCCTTGTGTCCTTGCTCCGTCACTAAAGACAAGTTAAAAACATTTCTTAGATTACAAATGGGACATACTATTACAACGCATCAACACCTCTTAAGGCGGGAAGACCCACATACTTGCTCCAGATGTGGCCTGACCCTATCTTTTGACCACAGTATATATAACAGCTGCTCGACCCTGATTGCAATCAAACGACGTCTCTTTGGGAATACAACAATTACCAATTGGGAATACAATACCCTCAGAATCGAACTAAGAAAAGATACATCAGTTTATTACAACCTTAAAAATTGCCATTTAAACGCAAGCATTAAATTACTACATTATATTTTTCATTATTTTTTCTTACTTGAGATACCTATGTACATACCTGCTTAGTAGATATATGTAATAGAACTTTTATTCTTATCACACTTTTGTCTGAGTTAAGCGTGCTGATGGCCTTGTAGCCATGCTCTTGTAGATACTATTAAGCTTTTAATTTATTACAAGTTTAATAAATAATAATAATAATAATAATAATTTTCTTAATAAGATATTTGGAATAGTAATATAGTCAAATATCATAGATTTCTGAGCAGAGATAGGCTTAAATCTTCCTGCACGGTCTTTCTTCGCTTCGTCGTCATACAAATGAGAACTGTCACAATTCCAGTACGCAATATAAAAATAATAAAAACTGCCAGTTTGTACAACCACACATAAAAATTGCATATCTAGGGGAATTGCGCTTATGCAGTTTGATAAAACGCAAAACTTTTGGTAGTAGATGAATTATTGAGCGCATAATTTCTTTACTTACACTTTTATACTTTTCTGTATCGTTTGTTTAGGAAGCTTGTTGATTAAAACTATATAATTAAATCATCTTTCAGGCACCTTTTAAAGTCATAGAAATTATTTTCAATATGCATCAAATTATTAAACTTGTCAATTTTCTTTTGGTTTTCTGTTAAAAACTAATCTTACTCAAGCTGGTGAAGGTGTTTGTCTTAGGACCAGTTTTCCAGTGCAAGTTGAACTCTGTATGTCGCTTAAACTAAGTTTAAACTAAGTTTAAAAGGCCGTTCGGGCACGGTTAAACTAAGTTTAACTTATCAGCTCTTTGCTAACTATTTCGTTTTGGTTGCAACAAATTTAATTGAGCGCAAGGAAACTAAGTTTAAATTTAAACTGAGTTTAACTAAACTTAGTTTAAACTGAGTTTAAACCAGCACTGAAAAACTGGCCCTTAGAGCAATAGAACTAACTTAAAGTTCGACTACACCTCTTACCCAGCTATGTTATTTCGATTGACAACAAGTTCGCCTAGAAATATGCAATAATTGCTTGCTGATAAAAATACTATCCTACAAGTATACCGTCGGCGATTTTCAACTATATGTTTTAAATTTAACGTTGCGTATTTTAAGGCATCACACTTTTCATTTAAAAAAATTTGACACAAAATTTTAGCGTGAATAAATGCAGAACTACAACGTAGAATGTCTATAATTTTACATTGGATTTTGATTATAATATTTACTTATGAGCTGCATATTTTTAGGCTTATTTTATAGTAAACAAAAGTCCGATGTCATTCTAAACCAAACCAAGTATTGTGTGTCATTTTAAGTTTTTATAAAAAATAAAGTAATATTTAAATGAACGAATCAGTTCAATTCATATAAGAAAAACTTATTCAAATTGCTTGCGTGCTACAGATTTTAGTAAAGTCAACAGAAGACCAGCAACAGATTTTATAATCTCACTTACATGTGCACACACTTAATCCTAAGTAATCACAAAAACCCTTAAAAAGCCAAGCATCCAACGCAATTACATACGTACATATCTATACCCGTACATATTCAAGCTATTATAAAGTTATTACGAAGGATTATGGAGCGTAGACAAAAGAGATAATGCGAAGCAATGATCAAAAATATATGTAAATGAAGAAGATTGGAATAACAGAATAACAAAATGAGTAGCACACAAAGTAAATAAGCCGGCAAAACAGATGCGACGCGACGCGATGCCAAGCAACAACGCGCGCCATCATCAAGCGAAAATAGGCGCCGAAGCGGAAATTGTATGGCAAACGCCCACAAGCGTAACCTCCACACCCAGCGACGCTGCCTACAATGTGACAAAACTAAAGCGTACTGAGGATTGACTTTACAAAAACGAATGCGAACTACAGGCAGATGGATAAAGAGAGAGAGAGATGGTGGTGAAAGGTGGAAAAGCTATGAAAATATTTTTGTTCAAGTGAATTTTGTGGTATTTGTAAGTTTCCGGCCGAAACTAATAGCAAAGCGTATAGTGTTTGTAAGCGTGGCAGCTATTTGTGACTTACTTGAAATTCGTGCACCAAAAAGTATGCTTTGATTTTTGTCGAATCCTTTCTAGTCGATATCATATACTCAGTTATCTCGGAAGGCATTTATTGTTGAAATAGTTTTATTTATCTACCCTCAACTTTTTTGTTGCCCTATTGGATATGCATTTAATCTAAAATTGAATCTCGTCGCCATATTTACATACATGCCTTTCAAAAAAAATTCATTGGCTTGGTATTATCAATACTACTACGCCTAAAGCTATGCTACATAAAGTTGACTTCAAGCTTTTAAGGAATACACAAAAAATTCAAAAGTGCGCTTTAATACATTTTTAAATATAAAACGTTTTAGGTGTAAAATAGAGACTAACCAAGCGTTGGGTTTTTTCAGAGGCCTTTAGTTTTCGTATGTGCGTAATTTTTTTAAAGTCTGTGTGTGTTTGAATAAGTGAAAACTTCTATTAGTTTGTAAAAAAAGAACGGCTGCTAAATATAAATCCCCTCCCCCGACTGCAATTGATTAAGATAAATGACATGCGAAGTAGACAATGTTATAGACTTTGTGTGGCAAGTAATTTTTCTTAATAGTAAAGAAATGCAAATGATTGAAATTGGGTCAATATTGTATGTATTGTTAGTAAAAAGGACATTTCTAAGCCTACTCTGCGTCAATTCGTTATCTAATTGTAGTATTTTTGTGTGTTAAAAAATTTTAAAACGCTTAAGGCATATATTAAGATTCTGTTCGATCAATAAATAGCTTCCAAAAATATGAAAGTGTCTGCAGTGAAATGAACCACGGTAAAAGGGTATTTTCTTGACTCATTTTCAATCGCTGAACACGAATACTTTATTTTATTTTTTTTTTTTAAAAGCGTTGTCGAAATTTATTTGAATACATTATTGTTACTTTGGTACATTTTGATACCGCAGTTATTCGTCAATATCTTGTAAAAAGTTACTACAACGATATAATTTACAAAGAATTTTAAGAATAAGGAAAAATTTATTTTTGAATCTAAAATAACCGATTACTGACAAATAGTTTAAGCAAATTAATAATGTTTGACTTTTTTGACTTTGGTCGGTTGTAGCTCTAAAAGATTTTATTTTAACTCACATTTATTTTTGGTATTTTGTAATCGGGTCATCAATGACTGCGAAAAATATAAAAAAAGAGTCGAAAAAAGTTCGAATACGTAAACTCGCCACACACATCAACGCAACTCACCTTAACCTACCATACCAATACTCACCATACCTGAAATCACTACACCTAAACTTACCACAACTAAACTCACCTCAACTAAACTCATCACATCTAAACTTAACAGACTTATACTCACCACTCATTTCATGCTATGTTACGTTTCATTAAGTTACGTTTGGTGAAATTAAGTATAAGCTTTTTAAAAAAAATTGTGTCCTCTCTCACAGCTGGGTGAAGCAAATAATTAATACAATTGTTCTCTTAAATTATTAACGGAACAATATAAAATGACGAAACCCAGTGTTAACTTAAGAAATAAGAGATTGTATTATGCTGTATTATGCAACTATATACTTTATGATGCCTTCGGAAAAGATATGTATTCTTGACAAAGAAGAACAAAAATCTCAGGAATAAATATCGTAGATACATTTGACCTAAACGGGAACATATTTTCTCGGAACTATTCGCGAATATAGGAAGCCAAAAGTTTTTCGGGAGCCACAGCGTATACGTAACTTGATCTTAGTGCGGTCACCCCTCGTCAGGCAATGGCAAACCTTCTAGGGGATTTCTGCCATGAAAAAGCTTCTCATTACATTACATCTGCCGCAGATGGTAGAAGGACCTCGGCCAAAATTTGTGCTATACAGTGTAAGCGCCGAATTATTAAATTATTATAAATATTTTTCAAACTTTCAATGCAGGGGAATTCGTATTTTATTAGACTTAGTAATTAAGCAGAAGACCGACAGCAAACAAATATGTTAACGGTTGTTTGTAACAGCCAAAAATGATCAAACTGGTGTATACCAAAAAAATCAGAAAGAAAAGAGCCCTGAATGTCTGTCCGCCCGTCCGTTCTTCCATCCGCCCGTCTGTTGAGTAAAAATTGAGATAACTCAATGAAATTTGGTACATAGCTTGTCCTTTGGTCAGGGTAGGTTGGTATTGAAAATGGTCGAGATCAGTCAACAACCACGCCCACCTCCCATATAACGGAAGTTTTAAAAACTGCAAAAACCGTGTTTTTTTTGTTTCTATTAGAACAAATTGAGTGAAATTTGATAATTTCGAAAAATAGGCTTTGCCACGCCCACTTACGGACAAATTTCCGTATTTCAATAACGATGTAAATTTGGTGAAAAAATTTTCCTCGATACCGCTGTCATCATCATCAAACATTTTTCCTTCCATATATCGAAAGTTTTGAAAAATGCTAAAATTTCGTTTTTTCGTTATCCAATGGAACAAATATCTTAAAATTTTGATATTTAGAGCGATTGTAAATAAAGAAACTTGAATGTTATAAAATTTTGAAAAATAGGCGTTACCACGCAGTTTTTATTGGAACAAATTGAGTAAAGTTTAATACTAGCAACGATTTAAAACAAAGAAACAGGGTTTTTATAAAATTCTGAAATATAATCGTGGCACCGCCCATACAAAAGTACATCGTGAGAGTATATAAATCCGGTTTCGCCGGAATTTTGCTTTCCTTACTTGTTTTTATAAATAAAATAGATTTGTTAAGATTATAATTCATGGTTTAATGATTGTAATAGGTCCACAAACATGACTATGAATGCTCTTCAGACAAGCTCTTTTTGATGCTTTTTTATTGTCAATGTTAAGTTCTTAAACTTTAAGCACCCCTGTTTGTTCTCCGGCAGAACGTTTCCTGGCTTTTTTTTTCTCAATTGATCCTAATCTAATATGTTAGCAATACTTTCATTGGAAACGTTTCGGAAACGTTCTGTCCCATTATTCACTTTTGAGAACGTTTTCGAGAATTGTGTTCTCATTTGGTTCTTTCTCAGAACGTAGTCGAATGCTTGGTTCTCATTTTGTTGAGAACATTCACTCGCCCCTTTTCTTATCAAAAATACTTTTGCATAAGTCATCTTCATGTTGTTGCTAATATTTAACTAAGTGTGGTTACTTTTTCAGAAAATTTTACAAATTTATGAACAGAAATGGTAGCAGGATGCTTATAAATTGCGAAGAATTCATCACACATTGCAGTGCTATTGTATTGAACGCAGCTGTATCTACAAACGTATATACGTACGCACTCGATTGAGAAGAGTTATAAAAAAAATTACTAGTAAAAGCTCAGCAATCAAAGCGGCAGCTGCAATTTATTCACTTCATGTTGTGGAATAAACGAAAATTGAAAGGCCATCAACGGCACTTCAGCGCGCATCAACGAAAATTACAACAGCCAAAAAGAAGAAGAAATTTTGATTGCAATAAATATTTTTAACTTTGCCATCAGCGCGTGTTGCACACGCTGAAATGGCGAAAAATGCGAAAACTTTTTCAATTTTTGCTGCGTGCCACACCAGTACAACAATATTGTTGTAATAACAAACGGCTGGAGTAAAGTAAACATGCAGTTTCAAAAAAAAAGCAAAATATATTAAAAAGTAAGTCAACGAGTTTTACAAATGCTACAATGGAAAGTGTAACAACAACAAACAGTTGACTGACTTAATACTTGCATGCAACATGCAGCAATTTGTATGCAACTGGCAGCTGGCAGCCAACAGCCGTCACCAACGCCACTGACAAGGCTTCTTCCTGCTTGTATGTACATGGACCACGGACAGCAGCCCCCCCGCAGTATGTGTCTGTGTGGGTGGTTGGCGTGAGAATTTTATTTCACATTTTACCACCAAACAACCCCCTCCACACACACACACACACTCACCAACCATGGCCCGAACGATAGTGTTGCTCTTGGCGCCGACTTAAACCACTTTGCGCTCTTCGCAAGTGCACTTGATAAAATTTATTGCATGCAATTGCCGCACGATGATTGTGCAACGGCGGCAAGGAAGTCGACTAAAAGTTACTATAGATTTTCTCTGCGTTGGTGGTGGTACAAATGCAAGTATGCGTGCTGTCGTAGCGAATTAGTAGTGACCGCCCAAAGCATGCGGCACTCGAAAGTAGGCGTGGCGCAGATGTTTGTATTTTTGGTACAACGATTGCTTTTGACTAAGCAAGTGGCGCAGTTGTGTGGCAAGCTGACAAAGTGACTGTCCGTTTGGCTTAGGGGGCGCGCCTAAATCGTTGGTGGTCACCTCTCTCGTTTACCACAAACCCTACGCCACGCCACGCCACACTTTGCCTTCTTATCTACGCCGACACTCGAATGACACTCGAATTTATGTAGTTTACAGATTTGCGGCAGCTGAAACTTTTTCGTTTGCGTGTCAAGGGTTAAGCTGGCAAATTCAACTTTTCCTCTTAATGCGCACATTTGTTATTGTATATGTATGTATGTATGCAGTGCTGTGAAATCGGTGCGACTGAGTTTTATGTTTTGTATTCATTGAGGATGAACGCTGCACTTAAGCCACAGATAATGTCTGCTTAATTTACTGTGTCGGTGTAATCAATTTCCGGATATGTTGGTGCGTTTTAAATGGTTTTGTGTTCATTGTGTGCTCGTTGAGTTATTTTTCGAAATTGAAAATTTGCAAAAGTTTCTGTGCAAGATACTTATGTACACATATTTAGTTGAGGATAAATTTGAATGTCCTTCTTGTGCCAGCATGAGCTTCATCTTCTTGTGTTATGGGCAATATGGAATTATATGAAGGGTTAATATATGTATTTGTGTGGCTGTTTATTACTCAGAATAAAATATAATATTTTAATTTATTTTTGTAAAAAATTCAAGCCATACTTTGAAGCTGTGAAGACAACGCAAAAAAAGTTATACCACTCATCAGTGAGAACGGCGGCGGCGCATAGTGTAGATACGTTTTCTTCGTCTTCGAGGGAGTAAAAAAATAATTTTTAGGCCTTGAACAAAATTAATTTTTTTTTTGAAAGAAAACAATAAACCTACTCCAAAACCAAAAAATCTCCGTTTATAATTTTTTCGAACAGGGTTGCCACTTGTTTGAAAGTAAATTCTAAGTATTAATTAAATTATATGCAACATAAAAAGGGGTAGATTCTACGCCTTATTATCAACAGAGCTGCCATCTGCTTAAAGTAGATTTTAATTAAACTATACTTGTATTATATGAAAAACTAAAGGCTAAGTTAGTCAAGACTTAACTTAACTTAACTTAACTTAATTTAAGATTTGGTCAAACTGTTATATGGAAAGCCGTGCATGCGATTAGTCAACACTTAACTTACCGCAAGAAACTTAAGAATCTGTTGATTCTAGATTTTTAATATTCGGCCTAACGTAAATTGTGAGCGGTGAGAGCGGTGAGAGAATCAGGCTTAAAAAATCTTGATTTTTACGATTTTTAAAAGTAAATGTATGCAAAAATTAAATTTAAAACTAGTTTATTTGATGTGATAACATAGGCGGCGAACCGTCAAATAGCTGAAAATAAAATTATAGACAAGAAGAAAATTTAAATATACAAAAGAATGACGAAAATTTTATGGTATCCTCCAATTAAGGACAAGCAATATGCGTTTTAAAAATAATCACACTAGTGCTTTATTTTCTACTTGGTGTTAACGAAGATATTCGAAGAATAATATGCAACAAAAATTAATCGTCAAAAATTAAGTTGACGTGTTGAGTAATCGTCGCCAATTCTTAAGTAAAGTGAAGTTAAGCTAAGTTTGGCTAACTGAGCCTTAAGTTATGGTTATTCAACGATTCGCGTCGGTTAGAAAAAAAGTTTTGTAGCTATATTTTGCAGAGGGTTGCCACCTGTTTGAAATGTCAAATTGCATTAAATTGCAATTAAAATACATTAAACATTAAAATATTGTTGCCAAACTATTCGCAATCGCTTCAGTGAGGAAATATATACTTTTAACAGAGTTGCAATATATTTGAAGAGTTATTCGAGTATTTAGTTTAATTATTTAAAAGATACAAAAAATATTAAAATATTAATGGCAAACGGTTAGTCTCTGAGAGGAGAAGCTTGACAGCGCTGCTATTTGTTTACAAAATTAAATTAAATTCAATCATATTGAAGACACAAAACAAAATTAAAGTACTGAAGTCTCTGTAATGAAAATGCTTTTTTTTATATATTTAATAGCGCTGCCATATATTTAAAAAGTCAAATTAAATTAAATTATACAAAGTTACTTAGCAGTTTAAACTATTTGTACAAACCGCAAGCCACAGCTTTGCAAAGCTTAAATCAATATTTTGTATAGGGTTGCCATCTATTCAAAAAGTCAAATGGTATTCAATTATACTTGATTTACATAAAATATTCAAATATAAGTATTAAACTGTACACCTAAGCGAAGAAAAGGTTTAACGTTATATATTTAAAAGGGTTGCCACATGTTTTTAAATTATAATTTAATTTAATTATATATAAGTTAAATTAAATAATACAATATGTGTGTCAAGAGTTTAACCTCGGTGAGGCAACGTTTTGCAACTATATTTTTAAAAGAGTTGCCACCCATTTCAAAAGTAAAATTTACTTAAACTATTGTTGAGTTACGTAAAATAATTAAATATGTGTGCCAAACACGTTTCTTTAGCGAGCAGGTTATTTACAGCGTTGCCACATGTTTGAAAATTTTAAATAAATTTAATTAAATACATGTCAAATGTTTCGTCTTAACGAGAAAAAGTATTACAGATATATTTCGAACAGAATTGCCATCTGTTTTGTGAAATTGATTAATTGAATTTAATAAGCCCAAAAGAAATTTAGACGAAACATAGCCTGCCGAAAGTTTTTAAGATTACAAAAAAAAATTATAAATAGTAAAAAAAAAAAAAATATATATCAGAAATTTGTTAAAATTGTATGAGTCTATTAATGTGGCCGACACTGTACATAACACATAAGCATGAATCAAGAAATTGTATTTCAACAAAACAGAAAAAAACAAAATTATTTTTTAAGCACATCAAATAAATGAGTTATACGCAAAATTGCGAAGTGCGAAAAATATATGCACAGTGAGGCATCAAAGGCAAAGAAAAACATTTCAATTTGGGTCACTATTTTATGCCCCTCAACCTCTATGTTTTTTTGTATAGTTGCTGTAAACATACATACTTACATACATACATTGTTTTCTTATCAACACTACACCCGCTTGTGCGCCTATCGCACACACTAATTTGCAATGCCATAATAAACAAAAGGTAAAATGCCAAATAAAAAATACAACTTTTTACAAAAAAAAAAAAAAAAAGGAATTGGTAAACCATTGCTGAAAATTGTGTACGAAAAATAGGAATTTAATTAAATTTATGTCCGCTCATATACTCGTATGTAGAGTTGTTGTGTGAAAAATCGCTTTTCAATCGACGACGGGCGATGGTGGGCCACCGCTGTGTACGCCACTTTGGCTGGCATATCACAAAATATGTACCTATAAACAAAAGTTCGTGTATATTTATGTGTTATATATTGTGTATATGTATGTATGTATGTATGTTTGTATATCCACTCGCATATCGCGCAATATTGCTATGGAGTAACATTCAAAGCGGGCCATTGGGGCATGCAACGAACCGCTTACGCAGCAACCAACTACAACAATAGCAGCAGCAGCAGCAGTAAACAAAATGACAAGCAGTGAAAAATCTTTCATTCATACATACATACATATGTATGTGTGAGTACGTTTGTGCGCCACGGAAACCGCAACGGAACGTAGTGTATAATGTTGTCCGCACCCACTAGCAGCGCTTATGTTTCATTATCAGCAACAACGGTAATTAAATGCTGCTGTTAATGTCTGCCACTCAAACGCGAATGAATTCAACGAACTGCGCAGCGATATGCATTGCATTTATAACTTTGCGAAAGTTAATAAAATTTACACCAACTTACAAATTAAATCGCAAAAGTTATGTGGAATTTTGCATTTAATTAGGTATTTATCAGAATTTCTATTGATGTTGTTCTAAAAAATTGAGCGTTCAGCTGGTTTCACGTCGTCAACAAACCGTACAAAGGTTTTCACGCTGCTTAAGTGAACTTCAAAAGCTCACTGAACTCCAAAGGGAAATTTTGGAGCAAACAAATAGAAAAGACATCAATTAATTGTCCATGAAAAGGTTGCATCCACCTTTGGTTGAAACACTTATTTAAAAAACTTTTTTTAAGGGGGAAAAAAATTAATTCTCAGATTTGTCCAACCTACTCCCAAAATTTATTTTTCTAAATGTACTCACCTTATGTTCTAAACTATAATGAAAGTTAATTATGGAAAAAATAAGAAAGCAGAAACAAAAGAGCACATAGAATTTATTTCTTAAAGAAAAAATTTGCGTAGTTGTGACAAAAATTTCGCTGAACAAATTTCTGGACTTGTTTTTGACAAAAAAATAAAGGTTAAAAACTTTTCTGACAAAAATTAAACTTTTTATGACTTTTTTGTATAAAGTGTTCGCGATTTAGTTAACAAAAATATAAGTACCTTTGTTTCTTAATTCGCGGTGGGATCTATTCGTAATACTTACCGTAATCGTTATCGTTATTGTTACCATTATCGATTTTATTATAAACTTTTTTATTAATAATTGACAATTTTATTGAGCTCGAGGCCAGTTTATAGAAGATTTTATTGGAAAAATAACAACAGTTTTTTTTATTAATATTTCTAATATTAACTTTATTAATATTTAGTTATATTGACAATGGTAACGATAACTTGAAATACGATATTGTCAAAGTTTTCATTTCGGGCCTCTTTATCACGTTCAAGCTCTCATTTGTGCTTCTTATAGTTATTGTTATCGTTATCGTTGCCAATATCATTATTACTATCTTTTCCGTGATCGACTTTTTTTTTATTGATATTACTATGTTCTTATTTTTTTTTTAATAAAACTATTCGGGCTGTTCTGACTTTCGAATCCTACAAATTCTTTTGAAATACAAGTAAATAACACTTTTCTTCTCTTTTCGTTATCGATTTTATTAGTGTTTTGAAGGTCAGAAATTATTTGTTCTCATTTAAGGGATCAGAAACAATATTTGAAAAATAAAAATATAATTATTTAAGTCCAATACTTACATAAAAATATTAAGCTCTCCGATTCCGATTAACCAAGGAAATCTATCGTAATCGGTTTATGCCAAATTTATCGCATCTGAACTGGTAACTAATCTCACACCTTATCGCTTCACGTATCTTTATTGCTATCTATAGCATTGTATAATTCTTAATCAATATTGCTATCGTTACTGCTATTCGTGGCGTTATCAATATTTTTGAAACTTTCTTAGGGTAGTAGATTTATTTTTATATATTTATCGTTATCGTTCATTTTTATTTCATAAAAATAGTGTTCATCGTAAATTTATCGCATTTTTACTTGTAATTGTCGTCCTCATCGCTGCCATCAGTGCCATCGATATCGCTAAAGAAATAATCGTTATGCTGTACGTAATCGTTATTATTACTGATAACACTATCGTTTTTGTCAACACCTTCGTTACCATTTGGTATATGCATTTGCTTTATTAATTAAAAATGAAGCAAAATTGCTGTTAAAGGTACTCAAATTTTTTAGTTTTTCCAAAGGATATTTTAAAGTATAGCGAGCAATAATGACAAGGTCTCTAGGTCTACCTGGCTGCTAAGACAACTAAAATAGATTGTAAAAAGTATTAATTTTACAAATATAACAGTAGAACTTCAATACTCTATTCTCTCCCGGGGAGATAATTTTGTCGGAAATCTTTCAAAGACTCGATTAATTGTTAGAAGAAAGGAAATAAAAGAAATGTGTGACTAAATTATCGAAAGATCAAGAATTCTTGCGACTTCAGGGAGCAATGTAGGACTGTGGAGACATAAACAAAAATCTAGTTTGTGAACACACCCTACGGCAGGCAATAGCAAACCGCTGTATTCTTTTCTGACTAGAAAAAACTTTTAAATAATTATTTAACTCAACTTAAATAAATTCGAAACCCACAGTGTAATTAATCGCAAAGTCACACAATCTAACTGTTGTCAAAGCCGATTAACTGTAGTCTATTTTTGCAAAACTTGCCAAATTTACTCATACATATGTAAATACAAATAAGCTACAAATACCCGCTTTTTAACGCTTTAAAAAATGCAAAATTGATGACACACACAAGACAAAAAAAAAAACATCCAAAGAAAACGTGAAACATGAAAGTAACAAAAAAAAAGTTAAAAACAACTGTTAAAACCACATAAATAACAGGAAATGTCGTAAAAAAGTCATAAACACACTTTTTAAAGTTGATTATGTGCGCTAGAAAAAAATACAAAAAAATAAAAATAAAAAATTAAAAATGGTGGCGCAGTTGACGTTTGATTGTGGCAACAATGCGGCCTAAAAAAAAAAAGCTTCAAAAAAATGTAACAAGCAAATACTAAAAGAGAGTGATAAGCGCCAACAGCATCGTTGCTTACCGGCGATAATGAGGATTACGTTGATGCAGTCGTCAGCAGGTGTTGTTATGTAGCACTGCAGACTTCCCTTCGAGCGTACAAGTGCTGAGTAGGTACTTAGCTTTTGATAGTAAAAGTAGAAAATTGAACTAATTAACATAATTTCTTGATAAATTCTACAGCTACTCTACCAATGGTGGATAAGTGAATCGCTTACTTCCGCTTGACCAGGTTTGTGCTTAAAGTTACAGCACAAAATGAGTGCTAGTTCCTTCTGATAAAAACCACCATTGAAAATATTCGGAGAAAATTTTATCTCGCCATCGACACATAAATTTTTATTTTTTTTTTATTCTTCAAAATGAAGGTCAAAATTACCAAAAATCGACGGACGGTTCGATAAGTCAATGACTTTTTGAATTTCCCGCGTAGAAACTTCAAATTCATCACTGTTGTCCATTTGGGTAATTTAGTTTAAGCTTGACAGCTAATAAAACCAGATAACCTCGTGAATTTAAACAAAAATGGAAAATAGAAAATGAACACATGAAGTTGATTAAGAATTATTGTTTGCATACAAAAACCATCACCGAAACCATGAATAGACTTCATCAATACTAAAAAGACACTGCACCATCAATTTGAATGGTTAAGATGCGGATTACTGAGTTCCATTGTGGTCGTATTAGCACAAGTGACACCGAACGTTCAGGTCGCCAAAAGAGGTTGTTGTACCAGAAGTTGTCAATTAAATCCATGGGGTGATATACATAGTATGACAGAAGAATGAGTATTTGGATATGAAAAAGATATCCGCGCGATTGGTGCCACGATTGCTCACACCACGACCATAAGCGCAACCGTTTGACCAATTCAAAGATTGGCAAAAATCCTTGAATCGGGCTACGAACTGTTACCCCAACCAGTACTTTCTACAGTTTTAGTACCATGCGACTGTTTCCTATTTTCAAACCTGAAGAAATGGCTGGGTAGAAAAAGGTTTGGATCAAATAAAGAGGTCATCACAGAAACAAACGCCTATTTTGAGAGACTTGAGAAAAGCTATTATTTGAAAGGAATAAGCAAATTTGGAAAAACGCTGAACTAAGTGTATATAGTTAAAAGGAGATTATGTTGAGAAATAAAACGCTTTTTCACCGAAAAAAAAAATATTTTATTCAAAAAGTCACTGACTTATTACACTGCCGTCATATATTGCTAAAAATCGATAATAATCGCATTAAAAACATTAACAAATATCCATACTTATCCATATTTTAGATAAACAATCGTTAAATATCGACAACAAATTTAATAGTGAAACCATACCTACTTAAGTAAAAAAAAAAACGATTAATAAAATGGTTAAAATAAATATCGATAGCAATAAAAGTAAAGAATACGTCGAGGATAACGATTAAATAATCGATTAACAGTAGCAATTCTATCGATAGCTAAACGACAAACAGGTTTAAAAATTATAAATGATTTTTCTCATTGCAGCCATTTTCGAAGTCTCGTTTATTACTTATTATATATATTTATATCAGTGAAATCGTATGCAAAATTTCCACTCTGCGATGATCAAGCTTTAATTGGAAGGGTTGTTTAGATGAGCTAAACGATGTTAAACTTTATAGTTTAGTTTCACCGAGTATTAGCGATAGGCTTCTAATGAGGCTGCTCAATCAATGCTGGAGGATCGATTCGACTTCACTTTGAAGCAAAAACAAATTACAAGTTTTCGTAAATGCGGTAAGTTATAAAATTTCGTTACCGCCGTCAACATATTCTCCAGGTAATTTTTGATTATTAGCGACTATTTCCAACGAAGTTAGTCGAAGTTCTTTAAAAAAAAATAATCTTTAATAAAAGTTATTAAATTTTTTTTGGAGACAAGTCTTTATCAAGGCAATTTTTTTATTATGTGTTTCTATTAATTCAAAATAGAAGGGTTCTTTTCTCTGAAAAAAAAAAAACGCATTTCACCTTGTAAAGAAACAAGCTGCTCAGCTACAGAATAAGAACTCATCAGCCGAGTACAAAGTTAGAGAAATGCAAAGTAAGAAAATTCGATCGTTAGCTGTTATTAAGAGAGGATAGAGCAGTAATTTTAATTATAAAAAGTGAGTCCGATATATCAAAGGTGCTGGAATGGTTGTTAAAGTCTCGACATAAACCCCGAAATGGTTCATTCAACTCAAAGTTAGTTCTGCATAGTTTCTAAAAAAGTGGTTTAAAGTTTTTCGTTGCACGGGAGGGTGCATTAAAATCAATTTGCCCTAGAAGAAATGGACTTGAGATCCATCCATTGACTAATTTTACCGTAAATAGTATACCTTACATTTCTCTGCGACTTAAAAGAGTAGGTATATTAATAAGTTTCAAACGACTAGTGTAAGAGGCCAGATTGTATGGCGAATCCCATCGAAGATTTCTCTAAGCAAAAAGTAAGAATTGTTTTTGTATTGACTCTAGTTGGTCTGAGTGGATTCCAATGGAACCATACTCCAGTATTGGTCTTACCAATGAAGTAAAAAGTGTTTTAGTTATATACGGGCCACGGAATTACATCGACCAATTCTTTACAAAAGCCAGCAGACCCCTTGCTTAACTAACTGTGGAATTAATATGAAAATTAAAATTGAGTTTACCATCCATGCCAACACCCAGGTCAACAAAACTGTTTACATGTTCTAGGACGTAGTTATTTATTTTGTAGGAGGCCGGCTGAATGGTTTGTCGAGAAAAGCGCATGAGTTTACATTTGTTAAGGTTAAGCGGCATATAATTAATGTTGCACCAATTGACGATGCTGTCCAAATATTGCTACAGCAAGGATCTTTCGCGTACATTTATTTTTAGAATACTTTACTGCTGTAGAAATTTCGTTTATGAATAGCAGGAAAAGAATCGGTCCGAGGTGGCTGCACTGATCTCAGAATGAAAATTTTTAAAAACTACCTTTTGCGTTTTACCGGAGAGATAAAAAGACATCCAACAGAGGATAGCAGGTTGAAAACCATGCAGATATAGTTTTCGGATGAGTAAAGAGTGACATACTTTGTCAAATGCTTTACTAAAATCGGTATAAATTTGTAATGGTTGATTTGCCCTTAAAGAAGTCATGTTGATAAATCAATTGGTTGGTAACAAAAGCTTCAAACAACTTCGGGATATACATACGTAAGAGAGCTTAGATATACGACAATAGTTTTCAATAGAAGACCTGCTTCCACTATTATGTAGGGGGATTATGAAAGAATGTTTCCATATTGACGGAACAACTCCTTGCTGGTGGGAAAAATTAAACAAGTTCGATAATGGCAGGTACAGGTGCTTTGCACATTTTTTTAGGAAACATGTCGGGATCATATCAGGGCCGTAAGAGAACTATGCTATAATAGGTTTCCATAGAGTAATTCAGAAAGAAACTAAAAAAAAAAAAATGTTAAACCTTCAACTTCTTTAAATAAGTACAACATTTTTTTCAAAAGACTCTTCGCAGTAACTGTTTGAGAAAATTTTATGGAAGAAAGAAATTAAAAAAAAAAATAAGAAAATGATCGATCAAGTTAATGGAAATTGTTTAGACCCCAAAGAATTTGCTGCTATTCTTTTTCTTTTTCTTTATGACATTCAAAAATTACTAATCTTTTAAGGTTTAATCTACAGGCCATACTTGAATTCGCTTGTCGTGCAATATATCCATTTTGAATTTTCACATTAACTACATAACTTATTTTCAATTATTTTTAATTTTGTTAAATTTTATTGTCGACTTTAGTTGTTGCTATAGATTATGGCGGATTAATGACAATGGGTATCGTCTCTCATACTGATTTCTTATGTTTTCTTGGTTCTTTTACTTCTGAGAAAAAAGTTCAAACTCTATATACAAATTTGTTGTATTTTTTTTTAGTTTATGTTAGAGAAGGAACCGCATTGTATTTGAAAATTCTTAAAAATAAATAAATTAATATATGTAAGTGGCAAACTATGTAATTTTCAATTTATTTGCAAATGATATAGCCACCACCGTATGTATGCATTAACAAAAGTGCCTAAAACTATTTAAAGTTACATAGAAAAGCTTCTAACACATCCCCAAAACAAATTTCACTGATGGTGATGGTCATTATGACTCACTTGAAACTCCTAAACACTAACAAAACACTTCAAAGGCTGATTCTTTCATTTGACAAATGGACGTTTGCACATACATACATACGAGTATGTATTCATGCACGAAATCTCTGTGCTAAAGTGACACTTATCGACAGAACTCCCCACAACCACCCAAGGGCAGTTTATCACTTAACGACGGGTACGAAATCGCATCAATAAAAATAACAATCTCAGCGCCGCCTACACTTTAACCGCATATCACTCTATTAAGTGTCAAAATGTTGTCAGCAAAACAGCTGTTGACTTAGAGCATACAATTTCTTACACAAAAACTAAAAAGGGAGTTGGGCGTCAGTTTAAGTAAAAAAAAAACCAAAAAAAATAGTGAAAATGTAGTGAATGTATGAACGACGTCCGCGAATTTGACACAAAGGCGGATGTTGTCAAGAAACCCAGCAATGAATTGTGCTTGATAGGGGTCCTAAAGCAAGGATAATCAGACTGTACACCTTGTAGAACCTACCTTTGGGTTGATATTTTTCGAGTACGTTTGCCAATTATTTAATCCTCAACGCATCGACCACATCTCACTACTGTAAAATAATTATTCAAAACTGGTCGCATTCAAATTTTCCCATAAATTATTCTCCGATCATAATTACGTGAATTTAAAAAATTTATTTAAATTTTCTCTCAAAAAAGAAATTTTCCAACAGCTTGGAAAGGACCGCAGGTATTGTTCTCCATATCTTCTTCGATTTCAAAGTCACAGCATGAAATTGCTGGTAGCAAATCTATTCTTACTTGGTTTTCAATCTAAGCTTTTTCGTTTAATCTATTCTACTTCAACGTTAGAACACAAATGGCCTTTCTAAAGATGATTTTTCTAACGATATTTATGTCTCTTCAGGAGCTTCTCAAGAAAGTCACTTAGAACCGTTTGCGATTTTTATTAACGATATCTACGCTTTATTTAACATCTTATCGCATGCGGACAATGTAAAACTAAACAGAAAGCGCCTTTCTGCAAGCAAATTTCAAAAGCATAGCTACTTATATGTGCTTTTCTCGAAGGATGTTTCAACAAGGTTCTTATAAAAGAAATAAGTACAATCTAGAATAATAATAATAAATTGGCGCTTACACTATATAGCTCTGTGTTTGGTCGAGCTTCTCCTACCATTTGTTGTGTGCGTCTTTATATTCTACCACAAATGGCGGGACCTACAGTTTTGTGCTGACTCCGAACGCTATTAAAAAAATACTTTTTCTATTATTAAGATTTTGTTTGCCCTGACTTGAATTTGAACCTCGACCATAGTGGCTTTATTTTGTTGACCTGGGAATCACAACGAATCCCAAATTGAATTTCAATCTTCATGTTAATGCGCTGGTCTAAAAAATTTAGCGATCTATAAATAACTAAAGGCCATTTCACAACTTAAGTTAGACTGATCCATTATTTGGAAGTAACCCAAAGAAATTAAACTAATTTTTTACTAAGCTTGAGAACTCTGTTTGCCTCTTCGGATTGAGCATTCCACACACACACACACACACACGAAATATCGTGCAAATGCTTTGTAGTAAATGTTTGTCTAAGCACAAAGGTTCGAGCTGCAAACAATGTACGCACGTCATTATGCATTCCGTTTGCGAAAAGAATTTAGCAAATGCAAAGCTTTTATATTTAGTTCATTTGTAGATCAGTCAGCGATACGTAGTGGAATTTCAAACATTGAAAGTTCGCATTCAGAATTAGGTTAATCAAGGATACTCATTCTCTCTTTCATTTATCGCAGATCTAATTCGTGCTTTTTTTTGTCGTTTCGAAAAGACAGAACTTATTGCGCGGCTGTTGAGAACCGCTAGGTTTTAAAGAATCGATAGTTTTATAACTCAACTAATTTTTAATGTTCTGCCGATGTCTTTAATCTTCCTAAAGAACACTAGCAAAAGTCGTCGAAAGAAGACCGGCCGTATTCGCCTGTCAAGTATTGATTACTTTTCCACCAAGAGTCTATTCACAGGCGAGTTCATTATTTTGACGGTGAACTGTTGAAGTCAAAAATAGTTAAGGGACCATTAAGGCGATTACCCAAACTTACTTTGCCTTTTGACCCAGTCTCTGAGATGAGGTTTGCAGAGGAGTTTAAAAAAAACGTCCACGCCACCGTTGTATAAGTTCTCATAAATCCAGTCAACAAAAGACAAACCCAACTTTCATTCGCAAAATGGTTGGGTGTCAGAGAATTTTCTAGAAGAGCAATGGGCCAAGCAATTGTGTAGCTTTTGTTGTAGCGCGTTGTCTAAAGATCTTGACTTTGCTAGAGTTTTCATGTACGGAATTCGGTTAGGTATTACTATCATGGGTCTTGGACCCATTGGATTGCCTTTTATTTACTTTTGCAAAGGATAGTGGAAATTCAATTTTTTGGCGGAAGTGACTCCACGATTAGCTGATCGTAGACAAACGAATCGCGGTGCTGCACAATACGTAATCTTGTATCTATTCTAGCTTGTTACTGTGTTTTACTAATTTTATTTTTTAAGTCGAAATTCAGTGAGGGTACTGTGAGGACAACTACTAGATTAGGGCAAAATTTGCGTTTAAAGGAACATATGTATGTGGAATAGTTCAATAGTATTTGAAGACTATGTCAAGAAATTTTTATTCACAACTACCTGGGGACCATTTCCTTTGGCATTGTTTCGAAATAGTTTCGCAACCCGTTCAGTATTATTTCGGAACAAGTTTTGGAAAATTCAGGACTTTTTTTTTGATAATTTCTAGACAGTTGCGGTATCTGTTCAGGACTATTTCGAGACTATTTCAGTAACATTTTGAGACTATTATTGGATTAATATTTCTGGATTAGTTCTGTACAATTTGATACTAGTTCTAGACTATTTCGGGCCCAGTTTGGGTTCATTCCACACAGACTATTTCAGAAACACTTCGGCACTATTTTGTTTTCTAGACCAATTCCTGACCATTTCAGACATATTTTAAGAACATTTCATTACTAGTTCGGAGGAGTTTAGGGCCCACTTTAGGACTATTCCAGTTTAGGGCTATTAAGGATTAGTTCAAGCTCTTTCGGAATAGCACACAGACTATTGACATGTTCTAGATTTTAGATTTTAGGCTCGTTTTTGTTGAATTCGCTTTTAAATTTATTCCAAGTTTAAAGGTTTCATTAAAGTGGTTTTTATTTTAAAAGAACGAACGGAGTTATAATTGAAAATTCTTAAAAACAAATAAATAAATATATCTTAGCATCATTTCGGATTTGGTGGCAAATCACTGTTTGCATAGATATGAATCTACTTAGCATAAGTTAAGTCTTACATGCTTGATTAAAGATTTCATGAGGCATACATACAATCTGTTCACAAATTATAGCACAAACATATTTATTTATCCTCCAATTATTTAAAATTTATTTTCAATTAAAACACCGTTAATTCTCTAACAAACACCATTAAAAGGATGTTTTAAATTATATAAAAAATGTAAAAAAAAATTTACAAAATTTCATCAAATTATTTAATTTAATTACCACAAAGTGCAATTCTCTAGTGGCTACGAATTATTACTGATTTTTGACAATTTTTTTACTGACACTCTTTCGCAATTACTTTCATATAAAAAATAATCGCTGTTTGGCGTTGTATAGAGAAAACTGCCAGTAAAAAAATTGCTAAAAATCAGTGATAACTTGTAGATACTTAAAACTTGCCAATTGATTGAACCTAAAAACTGCATATTCAAAAAAATTAAAATTTTTTTTTTTTTAATTCGAAATTTTTATCAATATACTATATATGTATGTATGTATGTTAAGTCATTTTACATTTTTTAATTTGTTTTAAAAATGGGAGTTTATGATTTTTCTGAGAGACAAAATCATATTTTAATTCAAAAATATTTTTTATAATTTAAAAGAAAAATACTCTCGACTGATTTTTTTTTAAAAAGAAAATTTGGAATGTACAAGATTGAAACATTAGATGAATTATTGAAAATAAAAACACGGAATCGCTTTGGGCAAATACTCCATATAATTATGTACATTCCCGGCTTAATGAACTAATTAGAGAACAAAATGAGAACAAAACGTGTTTTTACATTCGATGCACGCAAGTCTTTCAATGCACACTCACCTGCATTTTTTTATTTTCTAACTAAAGGTTAGCCAGTGATTGTCATATTAATTTTGATTTCCTTCACTTTTTGTTTATATTAAACATTTTTTATAAATGCATGTCCCCACGTCCGCAAACGAAAAGTCAACAGCAACGACAAAATTAAATACCAAGTCAATCAATCACCGAAGCGTCGAGACAAGAAAAAAATAAAATAAAATAAAATACAGATTGCGTGTGGTCAGTGCGGACGCGACGTGGAGGCACGACAATGCGTAGTAAATAATAACATAAATACACTACACGATTTAAGTAAAAATACTTTAAAAACGCATTTATGTACTTACTGCATTTGTATGAGTTTGTGTGCGTGTATATGACTATTGATTCTACATATTATCGTATGCACACAAATGAGCGCGGGAACTTTTCATTGAAATGAGTGAGGAGAATAAAAAAAAAGAATATGAAAATCGAAACAAAGAAACTGCATTCAAGTTAAATAAGCGCATTTTTGTTTTGAAAAAAAAAACACAAAAAAAGACACAAAAGCAACACAAAGAAGCGGCAAATGCAAAAGCAGCTGTAAATAAAAACTCAAAATAATATCAATAATACAAAGTATGTTTGTGTGTAAATAAATATTTTATGGTAATCACAAAAATGGGAGGGAATGCGTGCCAATAACGTACAAAACCGCCGATTGACCCACTGCCACTGACGTCAACTGCCGTTCCCCGTACACCGCTGGTAAGACCAACAAGCGGCGAACTGAGACTGACTGTCATCGTTGACTAAATATGTAAGTATGCGTGTGGATGTGGGTGTGCATATATAGGAGTGGGTGCTAACCACACAAACTCATACTACAGATATAAAGGGTGTTTCGATAGGTTTTATGCACTTTTTCGTTATTGAAAATTCGATTAGTTGTAAGTCATTTAGAGGTATTATTTATTGCTTCAATAACATTTAGAAAGTTGAATTGACTTATTGGGGCTTCTCATTTTTCAATCAAATGATCTGACCGATATTTACACATTGCTCAAAAAAAATCAAATCAAAAACTTGTCAAAAATGGCGAAAATTTACCGAAATAAAATTCTGAAAATGTTTGAATGAAAAGGAATATATAATCACACACTCTCATTCCCTTTAATTAGGGGCAATGCTTTTGGCGTAGAATACGTCTTACCTTACGGTATGGGCACCCATGTCAGGTTTTTATTGTTGTAATCTCTATTTCTTTAATTATAAGGAAACGGCACGGTAACTTTTTTTAAAAATTTTTTTGTAGTCAAATGAAGATGTTAGCTTTCGTTTGACATACATTTCATGTTGGTTGATATCTTCCTAATATTTAAATTTCGCAAATGAAAATTGTATAAACACATGCACACAAATATGTGTGTGGTGTTTGGTTGAGTGTTTGCTGTTGGGCGATTTAAATGTACTCGTGCAGCCCTTTCTTTGTATTGCATAATTTTAGGCGGGCAAGTTAAAGTAGAGTAAAGGCAGAGAAAGCGCTGCCAACTACTGCTTATTGGTGGTGATTTTAACACAGAAATCACTTCAAATATTAGATTGGCGAAATTAATGAGCGATACGTTTAATTTGGATTATATTCGAAATGATGCTCCCACAACTATTGATAACACAACCATTGACTTAGTTTTTGCGAGAAATTTAAATGTTAATTTAAAAACATATTTATCCTATTTTTCCCATCATAAGCCTATATTCTCAAAAGTAACTTTCAAATAATCAAATAGATTTGGGTCTGTTATTTATCATTTATCTTTACTATTGATAACTTCCATTGACTTCGTTTTTGCGAGAAATTTAATTTATAATTTAAAAACATTTTTATCCTATTTTCCTATCATAAGCTTATGTATATCATCAAAAGTAACTATCAAATAAAGAAATTCATTTGCTTGTATTATTTATCATTATAAATTATCATTATACATATGTTTTCTGTCTTATCGGATGGCGTATTCTACGTTAAACTTAATGGCCGTGTCTCTGACACAGCCTCCTTCTTTTTTTTACTTTTTTTTCTGTGTTATTTTTCTTTTATTTATTTTGCTTTATTTTTGAATTTAAATACAATTCGTTCTTTAACTAAATACATATTAAAGCAAAGTTTGCAATTTTTTACAAAATTTATAATAATTCATCAAAGTTTCATTAAAAATTCAAAAACAAATTTCAGAGGATAGCAAAATTTTTTTTTTGAATATTGCAATACAAGATGTAAGAAAAAATAATATTAGATTTTTGACAATTTGTTTAACTGACGCTCTTCAAAATTTCTTCCACATCAAAAGGCTCGCGTATTCGTTGTATTGAAGATTTTTTGGTCAAATTTTTTGAACGCATTTTATTAAATGGAGCTTCGCTGGAAAATTTATAAGTCGAACAGCAATTAAGTTTGATTTTTATTTATTGCATTTCTCACAAAATATATTTTTATAGCAGCGCTCTTTGTAATTATAAAAATTACAAAGTTATAATATGGTAATACCAACAAATTATTTTCAAAACTGTTTCCATTAAATATATTGAGAAATTTAATTTGTTGGAGAACTAATATTTATCACAAATTATCAGCTTTTTGTGGAGTACGCAAACATCCAGCAAAATGGCGGAAGAGAGCGCAAATTGACAATTAACTTGAAGGGGAAGTTGCAAGTTTATGTTAGAAAAAATTTTGCCATTAGCAAATTGCCCGCAAGAAAATAGCTGACTGTAAACACCTGTTTGTAAATTAGAATAATAAAAAATTTTAAAAATGAAAATTATAAAATATGAGTTATTAAACATGCAAGAAGCTAGTAAGTGTTTGTTTGGTTAAGCTTTCTTTATCAGTGAAATGATACAGGAAAACACTAATGCAGTGCTTTCCATTTTACACATTTGGATGCGAACAAGAATTCAATCAGCTGTTCGTAAAAATTGCAAGTTTCTAAAAAAATATTGCGGATATATTTTTCCATTTGAGATAGAATTGTGCATTGCTCTCCTGCAAGTTGCTGCTGCATAATTTTTTACAGGAGATCTATTTGAAACAACTAATTATCTTTTTAATAAAATATTTTTCTCTTTTTCTCTTTTTGAAGTACGTGATCTCAGTTGTGGCAAATAAGATACCGATTTTTTAAAGCTCCTTCCAGTTTAATAACTTTAAAACAGACATAAACACTCTCATTTAAAGTTGTTTTAAATATTCTCTACCAAATCGTTTTGAATTTTGTAAACCTTAAGATTCGTAATCAGCCACTCTAAAAACAACCTTACATTCATTTTCTTAAAAATCGAATGATCTTCTTTATTAGTCAATGTATCCTCCATTTTAAACTTTCCAAATCAGATTCGTAAGCCAGTCGAAAACAAACTAAGAGTGTTAAAATACAAGATTGCGACAATCGAGCTGAGAGCAAAAATCAGAT
This sequence comes from Philophylla caesio, assembly GCA_963971545.1. Classification (NCBI taxonomy): domain Eukaryota; kingdom Metazoa; phylum Arthropoda; class Insecta; order Diptera; family Tephritidae; genus Philophylla; species Philophylla caesio. The sequence continues at coordinate 19,998,498 of OZ020608.1, read as the reverse complement.
GAAATTGTAAAATAGAAGGGGACGACACGAATAGTCGTTTAGCTGCCTTCACACGGTAATATTTGTATGCAACCATTGTGTGATCTAAAATTATGCAATGCAAAATTTATTACGTTTATTCATTAACACAAACTCATATCCCGACATGAAAAAAATCAACCAACTTTGAAAACCGTAAAATATGAATGGTTAAATGAATTTTCTACCATCATACGCTCATACTTTTCGCATCGTCACTCATGTTTGCATAAAAGTAAGATCGTGTAAAGGCAGCTTATTACTTGAAAATACTATTACTACGTCATCGAATGGGTAGATGCTGTCAAATCGACAAAGAGCGGACTAGCGATTCTTGGATGTCGCAACCTTTGTCTCCCTCGACGGTGAAAACAACCTTTGTATGAAGTTTCACATGTACATTGAGTGGTGACTTTCTGTCTACTTGACAGCAGGATATACTTATCGCTCTGCCTGACACCTCCTTCTTTCCACGGAATCGAATGGCTTAGACAGATCATTTCAAAGAGTGCATCCAGCATTGTAATCTCAAGAGTTCCTTGACGCACTTTGGCTCATAGTTTTTCCACTTTTTTTTTTACTTGTACAATATTCAAAATTATTTCAACAAAATCCAATCAGATAAATGAAACACCATTAACTTATAACCTCATTTCTAACAATGTAAGAAATTATTGCCGTCAGAACAGTGAGTTTAATGTAAAACTCTTGCCATGGTTATAAATTGAATTCAAATCACTATTTTGTCTTTTAAAATTATACTCTTGAGAAATGTAACTAATATTTCTCTTCTCCCCAAGAAAAGAAAATGTTTGCGGTGCGCTCCTAATGATAGGCCCATTACTTAAATATGTATCCTTTTTGAAGATCTTTCATGCATTTTATTGAGCGTAAGTGAGGCAGTGAGGCGTCTAACAGTCAGCTGGCGAAACTAGCAGTCAAATTGACATATCGACAATGCCATAAGTGGAAGATGCAAATATGCAATCGAATTAATTTATGAAATAAAGTTTTTCATTTGCAGTTTTCACCATCTTGAATGGATTTGTGTAATTGATGGGTGCTGCTGGCATGCTGACCGCCTTGCAGAAAGCGATTAATGACGAATACATACAAATATTTACATGCATATGTACATACAGTGACTGAAATAATTAACGACGTGTGGTTTTTTTTGTAAGAGTGGAAATATTTTTCGTGGAATTTTTTTGCGAAAACTTTTTATAATAATAATATAAGTTTTTTGATCAAAATTTCTTTTCTACAAACTAAATAAAAAGATGTACAAAACTTTTGCAAAAATTCGTAAATGCTTTATAAACATTGTGTTGATTGGTTGGTGGAAGCGTTGCCTGGTCTAAGAATTACTAGAAACCAATTAGCGCCATTTTCGTGGAACCTCCGGTATGTCTTGCGGCCTTTAATTTTCGAACCACTTCGATTTGTGGATGAAACTGCTTAAGTAGTTTATATTGCACCTAGAGAACGCCTTTAGCTCTCTTGAAAGAAACCAAGGATGCATTTTAACGTTAAATTTAACCGTTCCGAAATGTTTTCTCTTGTTTCGGTTGAAACATTTCAAAATATTATCGTTAAAGCAATTATCATAATAAATTTCATTACGTTTTTAACCGAAACGAAATGCTGGCGTTAACGTTAAAACGTTAAGAAAAACGCTGGAGATTCACTCGTCGCAAACAGAAGCGCAAACAGGCGCAAACAGCGCTGCATACTTTTAGGCACATTAAAATTAACGAAAACGGAAATTTTATAACGTTGCAACATTAACGAATTGATTTCGTTTTGATAACATGGCGCCGAAACGCAACAAACTCATTTCGTTAAGTTAATTTTGTTCGTTAACAAAACAAAATGGTATTGTTTCGTTTGTTGAGCAGCCCTGGAAGAAACCCTTATGTCTAAGGCGTGCCAGAGCTGGGCACTCACAGAGATAGTGAAACATGGTTTCTCTGCTGTCTTCGTGCTTGCAACTCCTACAGTGATTATTACATGGGAGGCCAATCTTGGCCGCGTGCTCACCATGCGGCCAGTGACCCGTAATTGTGGCTGTTATGCGGAACATTTCTTTTCTTGATCTATTAAGGGGGTCTACCGTTTTCGATACATCATTGATGGGCCAGATTTCTTTGGCGATTTTGCGAGTCGTTAACCTGCTCCATCTTGATCCCGCTGTTCGCACAAACTGTAAATGTAGTTCTCTCTTGATGACTTCCAATGGGCAGCGTATTGTTGCTGTCTCGGATTCCTCCGGCTGTGGTCAATTCGTCAGTCCTCTCGTTACCGTATATGTTCCTATCGCCGGGAACCCAAACGAAAGAGATGTTTACAGACTCAGCCGCTAAGAATAAGGCATACTTGCAATCATGGACTATTCTGGAGTTTGTTTTTGATGATGCTACTGCCAAGAGAGCTGCTTGAACATCTGAGAAAATTTATGCTTTTTTAGACCTTCGCTTGTGTAATGCTTGAAACTTTAATTCATTACATTTTTGTTGCATTACGGACTTTTATAAACGCAAGAAAAAAACGAGTTTCATATATTCTAACACATGTTGATTTATTTATTTAAAATTGAATAAATAAAAAAAGGAATTGGTATAGTTTTTTACGAAAGCCCATAGAATTGGCTATCAAAGTAGATCTGTCAATATTGAAAGAGCCCTTAAATATCAGAAATACGTCGCGTGGAAAATTTTTATAATTCAAATTTTTTTAATTTAAATTTTGTTAAGTTTTATTTATGAAAATGTAGCCCATTAATTTAATTATACTCAAACCTAGTTTCAAAGTTTCAAACAAAATTTGTGGAAATCGGTCAGTTTGCGAAAATTTTAAAATATTTCAAACTTTTAGCTCACAGTTTTGTAGCCTATACAATTTTGGTATAATGAATTTAAAGTTTAAAGAGCAAAAAATTTTCGCTGATTATTCTGCTTAAAAATACAGCAGTCAGAGTTGCTCAAAGCAAGGAAAGAAGTAATTGATACCTCATATGAACTTTTAATTTAAATTTTAATTTTTTTATCTGTAAAAAATGAAAGATGACCAAATTTAATACACCCTGTGTATTTGTATTTAAAATCATGCATATGTACATATATATAAATTCTCAAAAAGTTCTCACTGCACTTCTACCGAGACTACAAGAGTCATCTTCATCATGTGTCAGTTTATTGTACTTAAACGCAAATAGCCGTCATGTTGAAAGATTTAAAAGAAAAAATAAAGATAATTTCAACAAATATATGCATATGCATATATGCAGTGCATAAACATATACTCGTACAGATAAACGTGTTTGTAAGTATAAAATAGGCAGACGCAGTTGCAAAATGTAGAAGGCATTAAAAAAAATTTGCCAATCTACACATTTGCCTAAAAAGTATGTATGTATTTAACCACTCGAAAAATTCAATTGCAATTTTTTTTAGTACGCAGTTTTGTTGCCCATTTAATACTAGTAAAAAAATGTGCAATTTTTAAGTAGACAAATCGTTGATTTTTCACAATATTTTTTACAGACGCCAATTCACCATTTTCTCCTGTAAGGCATTTCCAAGACATTTTTGTTGTGAAGAAAATGCAGAAGAGCGCTAGTAAAAAAATTGTCAAAATTCAACGGTTATTTGCAGCCACTTGAGACTTTAACTTATTTTTTACTAGAATTGAATGGGCTACAATTTTGAAATTTTGAATTCTTTACGGTATTTATTTTTAAATTAAGTAGTTTTTAATGGAAAAATAATGAAAACAAAGTGTAGCTTGTTTTACAGATTAAAAAAAATTGTTCATTAAAAATTTACCCCAAAAATTAAATTGAATAGATACAAAAGTATTGCAGTTGGATTTTTAATGCCCTCACCCCTAAAATTTTCCTATATCGAAAAGTGTACAAGCATTATTACTATTTTATTATTATTTTAAATTTAAAAAAAAAAAAATTTTTCTTGGAGCGAAAAAAAAATATTTTTAGCCAACATTTTCTTAATAAAGCCAAATATGAGCAGCTCATAAAGCCAAAAAATATGTCAATTTACTCAATTATTAATATTTTTCAATTTATTAAATTTTTATTATTTTTCAATTTAAGTACAAGGAGTTGCCTCCCAAAACTTAGCACGTATTTTACATGAAAATAAAATTTTCGTAGAAGAGATACAAAATTCAAACCAATAACTGTAAATCGACGAATTTTGTTTATTTTCCGAAGGCTTCAAAGTAGAGTAAACAATTGTACGTTAGATTATAGTATTTAACGATAACGTTAAGGGTTTCGCAAAAGCTATAAAAACAAATAATCCTTAATATTAAATAAGATAACTTAGTTTGTATTAAATACTGAACAATAAAAATTTATTCAACTAGCAAATTGTTTTAATTGATTTTGAAGTGAAGAGAAACTGACTTTTCCGATTAAAAATTATTAATTTTTATATTTTTCTATACCATTTCTGTCAATCCTTTTCCCCCATATAAAATACATGTGAAACTTGGAAGGCTTTTAGTGACCTCTAAAAAATTTTTCATCATTTTCGATAGAGAATATTTGAAACACCCTAATGTACATACATACATATGTATGTACATATATACCTACGCATATTCCTTCATGTCACACACATCTCCTCAACAACCACTTGCATAATTCCCTCATATTTTAATGCGTTTTGGCGTCGTCTTCAGGCAACATTTTGCATTCAATTTTTTATCGTTTTTTTTTTTTTTAAATGCAAACATATATTATTTTTGCAAGCATTTGGCAAACGTCAATTGCATTCGAAAAAATGCCATTTATATGACAGTCTTAAGTGTTAAATATGTTTATGGGGGGCATGTCAACAAAATGGTATTGTAAAACCAAATACAAAAAAATCAGTCAAGCAAAGGCGGCGAGTTAAAAAAAAGATGTGCACTGAAATGAGTCATAAAAAAGTGACACAAAAACAGAAATTTGCAGACATTGTCTCGCAAATATTGATGTACAATAGTAGATACTATTTATGTACGTACATATGTATTTTTATAAAAACAATTTTACTCGTGACTACATATGTATGTACATATGTTCATACGTATGCTTCGATTTATGGCGAATGGTATGTGAATAAAAAAAAAACAATAACTTTGTGAAGAGTTACACCGAGTGGAGGAGAGCTGGGAATTGATGGCACTTTAACGTTTAAAAATACTACATAATCTTAAATCTCTAGACAACATAAAAAATATTTTAGAGAAATACTCGTAGCAGAAAGTTATTTTGTCACTTTGGTGTCAATCATAGAAGTTACAAAAAAAAAATTGAACTTCTTAAGGGACTAAATACGTTTGACACTATCGCGTGGACAAATAAATATGACATTTTTTTAGAGAGTTAAGGGACGAACTTTTACAGTGTTACAAAGAAAGTCGTCCTAGATACTTAAAGATACTATTTATTCTCATTTCTTCTCTTTCTTGTTCTTGTCCGACAGGGTGGAATGTTGATGCATGTTGGAACGATTTTTCATCATTCCTCATCGTTCCAACATGCATCAACATTCCACATATTATTTTTTAACAAACTTCTGATTAATTTGTTTAGATGCTACGAAATTAAAAAAAAAATTTTTTTTTCTTTTTGTTAACTTTGCTTATTTTATTGTTCAGTTTTATTAAGTCGGTTATTAAAAAACATCATTAAAATTTGAACCCAACAACTAACCATCAAATGTGACTGCATGCAAAAGTTTTGAGTTTACGAATTTGCAATAAAAACCACCTAGTTCAATTCATCAAAAAACTATTTTTATTATATGGATACTATTCTGCAACTAATTATAAAAATTGAAATGTTTTTTAAGCTGTCAAGAAGTAAAACTAAAAAAAAAAATGTTCTTCATCCACGTTAACTCTTCAGCCTCATTCACTGAGTCCAAAATCTTTCCGTCCCCTAACTGTCCAAACTGGGTCCGATTGGGCCCACCAAAGAGGGCCTAATGCAAGCAACGTGGCCTTCATCAGCCAATGGCGGCGCGTCTACAAATAAGGTATCAACACCCCACCGGTCTGAGACTATATTTTGCACTGAGATCTATGCTTTGAAAACTGAAAGTGATGACTCGCTGAGGCAAGGCGGACGAAGACTAAGCTGGGAGCCAGACACGGTCATACGGTCATACGCGAGAATAAGTCCACTTCTTTATGACTTCCGAGTTGCCTCCTCCCACACATCCACTATTCAGCGTTTGCTTATCGGACCGATGGCCGTAACCGGCGCTTTTAGTTCCGATTAAGCGCTTAACCGGAGATGGTGCGAACGGCCTTTAAAGTCTTTTGAAATGAAACTGAGTGGTCCGATTAAATTATATTTGCGTCTCTAGCATTTTATATTATTTCTACCCGACAAAATATTTCCTTTATCTAAAATAAGTACAAGGAAAAAATCTTAAGTGCTCTTAAAATATTTTTTGTTTAATTAAAAATCGATGTAAAGCAATCCTAAGGGGGCGAGGGAATGCCGATTTTACCTTTTTGGACCATACTAATGTACACATACACATATTTATTTAAAAAAATCAATAATATAATTTACCTTTTTAGTATTAAACTGCAGTAGTGTCAAAGCTTATTGAGATTAAAGTGAGTTCCTAAATTTATTTGAATTCGGGTACATTCCTGACGATTTTTTTTAATGTAGATATTATGTACTTTGCACACACATGAAAATTAAATTTTTACCTTTTTTAATAGCAAATTTTTTTCTTTTGAATTCCACTGTAAAATCTTACTAGCCCGACAAAGATAAATATATTCGCATATAAAACAAAATTTCACTTATTCACAAACACTTTGCTAAAATATTTATACTCGTATGAATCATTACAGCATTTATCACTTTCATCTCACTTTTTGCTAAAAAAAAAAATGTAAGCCTGCGCTCTGAAGTCTTGTAACATAAAGTAAAATTGAAAAAAAAAGAAAATTAAGTAAACATTTTAAACAAAATTTTGAAGCAAAAACAATAAGCACATGGCAAGCAAATTAGTTCAAACTAAGCGCAAAATAATATGAAAACGGAAAACTGCATACAAAATTAGCAAATTAACATTGTTGTCACGTTTCTGTGAAGACATTAAAAGTCGAAAAATTACGAAAAAAAAAAAAATAAAAATAAAAAATACCGGAACGTGTGTGGAGCGAGTGGAGGCACGCACACGCGCACACGCTAAGGTACTCAAGCGAGTACTGAGTAGTTAGCCAAATAATGATTAAATTTTGTTTTTATATTTTTATTTTTATTCACCAGTATTTTTAGCTATGATAGCGACGCTCCTTTTGTAAATGCGCTGAGTATTTGAATAAATTACTTTGATTTGGATACAAAATGAGATTTGACGCATGTTTATTTAGAGCTGTGACTGGGCATTGACTAACAATTTTAAAATTGCCTTTAATTTTCTCTTAAAAATCCATGCTTTGGAAAATTTAAATCGCAAATAGCGACAAAAGTGCCGCACGAACGAAAGTGAAACGAGACAAGTGGTTTGCATTTCTCATTATTACAATTATTTTTATTATTTGTTGCTAATGGCATACTATTTTTTTCTGTGCTATTTTACAATCGGAAGACGGCGAGTTCTCACTGGCACATGGCACATTATAAACAATCGTGCGAAGGGAACACATATGTGATATTTCAATTTTTTTTTAAAGAGGTCAATTATTCGGCAATAGCAGAAAAATACTTCGTAGGCCAAGAAAAATATATTTTGTGTAAATTGAAAGAGTTTGGCGCAGTTTTTTTAATAATAGCACTTTTAATTTCAATATTATAAAGTGCGAGTTTGATTTAGCTAATTTTTGTAAAGATTGTAATTATAAAAAACCAAACATGACAAGGGATGACGGAAAATCATTCCAACAAATATCAAAAACTTTAACCTTTTTATTTAAAACTTATGATGATATAAATCAACCCAAATTTAATAAATCAACTAATTTAACTTTGCTTTAAGGTTTTACTTTAATTTTTATATTTCATACACAAATTTATCTAATATTTTTAAGCAATTTCTAAGAAGAAGGATTTATGTATGTATAAGTGATAGGTTTGCATACACACATAATTACTTATTTGAAAATTTTATAAAGAGCAGATAAGTTGTCTGTAAATTGCTTTGGTTTTATAATAAGAACTTGTTTGTTTTGATTGTGGATACATTCATATTCTAAGTCGGAAGTTAAAAAATTTGATGTTTAGAAAAAAATTTTTTTTTATTTCTTTTGTTGTTTTCCCTTTTTGTTTTTACATGAAACTTAAATGTATTTACATATAAGATAATTTTACAGTAAAAAAAATTTTAGAAATCAAAAATTTTGGGTGTTTCAAATTGAATAAGAATAAAAAGTTAAAGTTAAAATTAAAAAAAAAATTGGATTTTGGGTGAAAAGTTTTTTTTTTAACTTTTTATTTAAAAACTAACAAATTTATTAATTCGGAACTCAAAATTAAATTAAATAATTCGGAAAAAATTGTTAAATAAAAATTTACACGTCGATAAAATTTTAAGTTCAAAAAAAATTCTTATTCTTAAAGCTGGGTATATATGTATTTGTATGCATGTATGCACTAAAAAAAGTTATTCAAAAAGTTCGGAAGGTGTAAAATATTCTGCAAACACTTAGATTTTATAAAGCAAAAATTATTTAATAATGCTTACTTCATTAAGCAATATTTCTTTTATACTTAAAGAATTTTCTTCTATAAATATCACTGACAGTATTCGCTAATTTGTATGTATATGTCCATATGTATATTCATATATGTAAGAATCTCGAACATGTTTTAATGGCAAAAATTTCGGTAATTTGTAGTCACTTGAAACTTTCACTTTATTGCACTAAAATAGAATAGACTATATAATTGTGTACTCAGGAAAATTCTAAAAAAAAAACTTAAAAATTTTAACAAACTTAAAAAGTCTTCTTTTAATAAAAGTTTGTTTTAATTATAATACATTTTTAATTTAAACCCATCTAATTTTTTCGATGGGTACTTAGTACGTAAATTGAAAAAAAAAATAAAAAAATTTATTATCACATTAGGTGGCGTTATTTATATGAAATGAGTATAAACCAAAAATTTTTGTATTGTCAAAAAAAGTCAAAAGTTTAAATATATTATGCTCGATTTTGCAAATTCTTCACATAAAAACAAATAAAAAATACTTTTGTGTTTTTTCAGACAACTGAAAAAAAACACTTAAATTTTATAAAACAAAAATTTATACTTAAAAACTTTTTTTAAATTTCTAAAGTACGCAGTTTTGTAGCCCACATTTTTTGAAATTTCACTAAAAATGTTCGTCAATTTCTTTTATGTACATATGTATGTATGTATATAAATTCGGAAAAAATTTCGAGAGAGTTTCTATAAAAATATGTAATTACTAAAACTCAACGGTAATTTGAAGCCACATGAAACTGTCACTTTATTGCACTAAAATATAATGGACTAGAAAACGGTGTGTTCAGTTATTAAAAAAGTCAAATGTTTGCAAAAGGGAATAGAAAAAAAATATTAAATATATTATGCTCGATTTTGCAAATTCTTCAAATATACATTTATACACATAAAATAAACTTTTGTGTTTTCAGAAGACTGAAAACTGAAAAAAACCCAACTTTATAGGTTGCTTAAAAATGTTAAAAATTAATTTTTCTATATATATTATTAAAAAAAAAAAAATTTTCGTCGTCATTAGCAAAAAAAATTTTTTAAAAAATGCATGCCAATTCCTAAAATGATATTCACAAAGGCATGACATTGAACATTTTTTGCAAAAGTCAGCCAAAATTGACATAAAAAAAAAAGAAAGAACATTCAAATTGCGCTAATAAATGCTACTGCTTTTATCGCAAAAAAATAAAAATTCTCTAAAAAATTATATTTATGACTAATATGCAGACGCATTTGTTTAAGAAGTGGCAAACGAGAATAATTTCATTATTAATAAGCACAGCTACACGTAAATTTATAATTTTTTTAAACAGTTTTTTTCTATTCCACTCAGAATCATGTCAACAAAGGCGAATGCAGTCAAGAAGCAGGCAAGCGAGCAAACAAGAACAAACGCCATATCGTTGGTAACACAAAACGAAAAACAGAAAAAATTTATTTAAAATGAAAATAAACAAAAGAGTTCAAAAATAAAAACAAAAACAAAAAGTGGCCTTGTCTTGCTGGCTGCCAAAGCACCTGTTGAACGCGCTTGAAAAATTGCAAGAAAAGTTTGCATCGCACACAAACAAATACAAAACAAAAAACAACACAAAATAACAAAAAAAAAGAGCAACAAAAGTACACTCAAGAATACACAATTATGAAGTGCGGTAACTTGTTTTATTTAATTTGTATTTTTTGTTATACAAAACCTAAAACAACACACTGGCGCACGTCGAGCTGAGTAAAAAGAAAAATTACAAAAAGAAAAAACACATTAGAAAAAAAATGCAAAGCAAATTTTGTATTTAAATTCCATTTAATTTATAAGCTACACGCTATTCGCTGCACTTTTGCAATTGCATTTACTTTATTGTAAACTTTGTTGTTTCTTAGGCAGCTGCAGGCGTTTGCTTATCTTTACACTGTTAGAAGCGCAGAAAATGTATTTTTTGCTGTATTTTGTTTTGAAAAAAAACAACCGTTTTCGGATTTTTTTCTTTTCATTAACACCGCTTTAACCGTTACAAAATGTGCAGCGACACACCTCCGTAACAAGACGTCCCGTTAAAATTTCCGAAAACAACCGCTTAACCGCCACAAGCGACGCACAACCGCTAACGACGAACGACAAAACGCAACTGAATGCGAATTAAATAGCCACTCAGCCAAGAACCAACAGCCAACAGGCAACAGCCTACTCGTGGTTCATATCAACCTGCTCCCATCGGCTATCAGCTACCAGCTTCTAACTCACGACCTACAGTGCGTATGTGGATCGTGTTGCGTGGCGTGCACTTTGCCAAAAGCCAACCCCACCAACCACCCACCCATTCATCCAATACTCGTTGATTTCCTAGACATGCTTTGGCGCGCTTAAATAGAGCCGGCAAAACAACCAACTCGGTACTCATCGGTACGCCTGACACCTCACGCACCACGCGCCATGCACCTCTCAAACCCCACACACCTCATCGTCGACTGCTTGGCGTTTCATTTTGATAAAACTTCGTCTGTCGTTTCGCAATACAAATTTCATTCTTGTTTTCATATTGTTTACATTTTTTGTTGCTAATTCGTGTGTTTATTTCTTGAATAGTCTGTAAAAAGCTTTCTGCGCGCGCAATCAGTTTTACATGCAATGAAATAGTGTTGTGAAGTGATTGGAAAAAGGTAGCTTTCAGGAACTAGATCCGGTTGGAAATGGAAATTTGAACCGTTAATTAAAATGTGGAAAGAGGTTGTTCTTGCGGTGAAAGAGGGGGAAACAAAGTAGCTTCTGGCTAACGGGACTCAAGACTACCGTCACTGTGACAATTACAACTTTGAAGAGGTGAATGAAGTGCCTTTTAAATTTAGCATCGAGCATGAAAAACACCAAAGGTTGGCAATCAAGTGAATATTGACTTTCACCAACAGCTGTTGATTAAGGTTCGACAGGCGTTTGAAAGGCAAAGCCCTTTCTCAACGAACAAAAATCTCATCACTATGCCTGTCCTCTAATAGCGTCAGAAACGTGAACGATGTTGATCTGCAATGACAAGGTTTTGGAGGCTTTCTGGTGAACTATTCTCTGTAAGATTGATTGCTCCGTTGGCATTGGTGAAGAATAACAAAGATGATGGAATGAACCTATAAAAATTGAACGATTCCATTGGATCCGTTGATGCTTTGATTCGGACATGAACCCAATAGAAGAACGAAGTGCAGAAGGACCTATAGTCACTCATCAAGGCTATCTGGTGTAAATTTGCAAAGGAGAGGGCCAACTAGTGAAGGATTTCATTTCGAAAACTCGAAAACCATGATGGGTGATTATGGCTTGGCTACTAGGGATGTGTTGAATTCATCATTTGAGTTTTTGAGTTTTTTGCAATGAATATATGTATGTATGAATTCGGTGAAAACGTTGATTTGATTCTGTTCACTAATTTCGCTGACCCATAAATTTTAAATAACGTATGGCGTAACACAAAATCGAGACGTGCCTAATTAAAATCCCACGATTTTTTTTTTTTTTTGTATTTCCGCAAATCATTTGTAAATTCATCTCCTCTCTGTTGCTATTAGGGTACATCTCTAAGCTCTCTCAGCCGCCAGAGGTAGATGGAAGTTTTGTACTGCGAATATAAGCGCTTATTTGCCGAAATTGGTGCATTTTTCACTAAACGAAACCCTGCTCTTGCTCTAGAGATCTTGGATCATGTATGGTCATCTGGAACGAGTAAAAAACAATTGTTAAAGCTACATTCTTGCCAACAAGAACGATAGAATAAAAGATTGCGCCTTCCCGACGAAAAATGATGTGAAGCAAAATGCGTGCAACGTCACGAACATGGTTTTACTGAGAATCGGAAGAAATTGCAAACAAAAATGTGAGGTTAGGTTCTGCTATTTATGATTTCTAAATTTTAAAGTTTTTACCAAATTCGGCACTTTATGCAACATATTTATATTCAAATAACTTCATTAATGCTCTGTGTTAGATTGGATGCCTTGAAGAAAACTCTAGTGCAGCATTAGGAGACACAAGAAGCTTAACTTGCAACCAAGTGCGCAGCTACACCTTCACATCATTTTTAGCGAGTTTTATAGCCCCGTATCATTGATAGACTCTGTGATTAAACACTTAACACTGCGCACTTCAAGTTTAATAAATTTATTTTAAATAAAATTGCTTTTAAGCATTGAATTTAAGCACAAACAATTGTATGCTTATAAACATACAAACAAAACTAACCGCGCTCTGTGACGTAGCATAAACAGCTGATTCTGTCAAATTTGCTGAGAGCGAATAGCGGTTTGCGGAAGGCGCAACCTCTGTATTTTCTAAATCGTGCTTGACTAGATTTTCGAAATAAATAGGGATGGAACTAAACAAAGAAGAGCATCAGTATTTGCTTTCAACAAACGGACCTGTCACTTAAATTGTCGCGAACTTTAACACATACATAAATATCGCAAGGAGTTCCACAAACCTTGCAATTTTTTTACTCAAATCGGCTTTTGTAGATTTGTCTCAATTATCCAAGGATGACAGATTAATGATTGAGTTCGCTAGATCCTGCCAATTATCGTTAACACCACTTCCAATAACAAAAATGCTCTCTGCTACTTCTGGAAAACACCCAAATGACTCCTCAATAATCTCTCAATTTAATAATGCGTTTTACGTCGCAATGCAACTCTGTGAGTATAGTAAAGAAAATGCCGAGCAAAACAAAAGCAGTAATCTATTGTCAACAGCTGACGAAAAGGAAAAGAAACTTAAAAGTTTTCAGCAGATAAGAGCTTGAGCAAATTAAAAATATTTATTTTTTAATCCAAAATACTTATTTTTACGCGCTGAAGCATGCTTGCAGACGTGGACGTATTTATATCCAACTATACGTTGGTCGATCCGGAAATATATCAATTGTGGATAGAGGGATTCTCCTGTAAGTTGCTTACGCTAACAGAAAACTTGTTCTAAACAAATTTTTTTTTCCTTCCAACTTTAGCAAGTGAAGCTGTTTGTTACTTGAAACAGAAGGGTTTTGGCAGCTTGTTTGGTGCACCAATTGATTTAATAGCTTCCGATGTGCTCGATCACTATCGCACTTACTCGCTGATAGAGCGATTGTTGCACGCGCCCACAAAGTTATTGGAGCAATCTTGCTTTCAGTTGGAACCGCACACGCGTGATCTAATTATTGAAAAGTAGAGTAAAACAAAATCTAAGCCAGATACAAAAACATACATATATATACTGAATTTAATGCAGGTATTACTCTATCGATGATGCGGTAGCGCGCGAGATTCTTGGCAAGAAATTATCTTCACGCTATAGAAAAGACCTCGATGAAGTGGGTGAAAAAACTTGCGTTAAACTGAAATCATGCAGGTGTGTAAGATATTGATTTAGTTTTTATTATAGAAATATTTCTCTTTTTGTTATTTATTGCAGACGTCAATTTGACAATGTTAAGCGCATCTTCAAGGCTGTAGAGGAACTGCCTGGCAATATAACAAATAATATAAAACAATTATTTTCTGTTTCGGATGAATTGGCCAAGTGATTAAAAATAAGTTGCATTTAACCGTTTAGTGCACTCTACTTCTTTTTTTTCAGAAAATATGCTTCTATTGTCTTTCTCGCTTGCTTGCGTTTTGAGACTTCCAAAAAGAAGCTGCAATATTTAACATTCTCCGATTTGTTTGCTTGCTCACAAGCCATTATGATATACTGGACATACACTTATCAACATTCAGGCCCTGAGTATTATGATACAGAAATGGACAAAGAATTTTTGCTTGATTTGCGAGAGTTGCGTTGTTTGTTGGATAAAGAAAAGGAAATAAAGCAGTAAGTACTCTTTACAACTGAAATAAAAATTTAATACAAATTTGTATTCCACTCTGTTTGGCAGCCTCGTTTGTTTGCGTTTAAAACCAGTGCTTTTAGAACGTGCATACTTTGAGTTGGATACAAACTTTCGGTGGGTATTTAGTGGTTGCTAAGTATTTAAACTTTATTTCTTACTTATCTATTATTTTTTTTTCAACTTTAGTTCTTACTGGCGTGCATTTATAACTATTGCCTGTAACTTGCATCGTAATCGTGAGTTACGTGACTTATTTTTGGACCTCTGTGAGAAGTTAATTGAACCATGGCGCCAAAATGGCTGGAGCCGAGAGCAAGTAAATAAATTTGTGTCGGCCATAACGCAAAGTGTATTGGATTTGGAAATTTCGCGGTGAGTAATTCATTAAAGTCACAGTAAGCAAGTTCTAAAGTGATTTTAAATTTTGTTAACAATCTTAATTGCTCAAAAATATTGTTGTAAAAGTACATACAATTTCTTAATATTTCATACACACAACATTTATGTTTTTCAACAGCGACCAAGAGACACGTTGCCTTTGGGACCGTTATATGCAAGTTATAAGCATCTGCTTGGACAGGATGTGTCATATTTAACGAAAACTTTTCGCGCTATTCAACAATTTACCGTCTCTCTAGTATTTAGTTACAAGTTTATAAATATGTATGTAATCCACTAGCTCGAAAGTTTATATTTCGAGTTCTTAAAGTGCAATGTACAACATTGAGAAAAAAACCGTTTAATTAAAAGCGTCCCATGACATTCATAAAATTGTTTTTTTTATTATTTTAAAGTAACCTTATCCACACGTTTGTGTATTCAGTTTATTTATTGCAAGTGCTTGTATTTGTTGTTGCGGCTGTACAAGGTGTGTTTTTTAGACAACAAATTCCATGAATTCTCAAATACACTTATAGAAAAAATTAAATAAGTTATAATTTTTTATAAAAAACTTGAAATCACATCTCTTGTGATATAAGAAACTATTAAGTGATATCCTTTACTATTATAAAAAACTCTTAAAATGTTTTTATTAATTTAAAATACATTTTTTTTATACATACATATGTATATATCTAATAACAGTTACTGTTTATTTTGATTTTTATTATATAAATCAAAAATAAGTTTTGTTTGATATTATTGCTAAATTTTTTAATTTAGTAAAAGAAGCAAATAATAAAAAATAAGCAGATTAATTATTTCAATCATTTGATTAACTTTAATTAATACGATGTTTTCCATAGTTTCATTATTTTCAATTTAATTATTATGTAAGAAAGTATAAATAATCGGGAATATCAAAAACGATAGAAAAATTCATTACTAGCAATCGTAGTGAAATTTAACAGCTCTGGTTCTATTTAATCATTTATATAATTTTACATTAGACCTTGCTGTAATTTTTGTAAAGAAAATAGTCGTTGTTTACTCTTACTTCATTTTAGTATGTACATACATACATATGTATGTATATTTTAATGCACACATTTCTATTATATTGAGGTTGTTTTCTATTTACTTTAATATTGTGCCATAACTCTTTTTCTTCATCTTATTTTGTTTTGATTTATTTAATTTCAGTTCGATTAACTTAATTTTTCCATTTAAAAATTTAATTTATTTTATTGTTATAAGCAAAATAATATCTTATGGTATTTAATATCACAACAGTAATTATAAAAAGAATAAAAAAAAGTCGCAATATGTTATAATAATAATAAAAGTAACAATAATAATAATAATACTTATGAAATTAAACAACAAAAATCTTTAAAGTTAAGTTTTACATACAATTTTTTTCAATTCAATATTGTTGTTAAGTTTAACTTGTAAAATTTTTACAATTTGTTTTACTTTTTTTTTTTAAATTTCTATGAATTAAAAAATAGTTAATTTTCAAACAAAATCTATGTATCTATATAAACGCAATTTTGGAACTTCATAAAAAATTTAAAATAATTTAACAAATTTTTAAAAATATTTTCAAACTCTTTGCTCTGAAGTTTTGGAAAACATATACATAGTATGTACATACATATATATATTTTTGCAGTATCAATATTTAAATTTGGCATGACAATGTGCCAAAAATACGATCGCTTAAAATAACGCTGATTTCTGAGAAATTTTTTCTTGTCGAAGGTGTAACGTTTTTACATATAAAAATAAATTTAGTTCAAACGATATACATATGTGCAAATGTATGTATGTATGTACGTATAACACTAAATAACAAACTTATTTTATTATATTATTTATTATTATTAATATTTATTTTATTTATTAAATATGTACAAATGTATGTTAATATTCACTACAAAAGTGGATGTTTCTAAAAAAAAGCTCACCTAGCCATATAAGCTAAACGATAGCACATCACACGCTTATTCCAGCGATTGCAAAGCTTTCGTTCAGCTGGACGATTGGCTTGTGGGTTGGCATGGTAGTAAACAAAGCAGTGGGACGGAAAATATGTTTTACAGCTTTTGCACATGCAGATGCATAGATACACGCGCCAGCAACCACCCTCCGCTCCATATCAACCACCCTTTGCGCACTACGATTGTGCAAAGAAAAAAAGTTCATTCCAATTGTCAAATGCACCTCGCCACTTCACATAACGATTGGAATTGTGAGAATTGTGCTGTGTTAAGCTGGTTTTGTGTAAAATCACTTCTAGTGCAGCTGTTGAAAAATCCTACTGCAGCAATTTTTTGATACTCAAATATAAAAAAAATAACTTTAATTTATAAAGCAGTAAAATAAAAAAAATATATTCATAAGATTCGCCGAAGTTAAATGAAAATTTAGTTTGATGTACTTCAATCGATAAACATATGGTAGCAGATATTGTGCCGATTATAAAACGGTAAGGAGGCGCCACAAGTGGGTGCAGTGTATTGTATTACTTTAACATACATATGTACATAGTATGTGTGTACGTTTGTCAGTGAATTTGGAAAATAAATCGCAAGTAAATTAACTAAAAAGAGAGAGGCACTCTTAAAAAACATTCGCAAATAATCTTGTGAAGCCGTCAGCCGTTTAATCAAGCACTCACCTTTTCCCCACTACCGCTCAAAATTAGTGCTTGCGGCGCAGCCATGGATGAGGGGGATGATGAAACATTCGATGATGCCAAATCGACGCGCACTTCAGATGAAAATCGCAAGTGAGTTTCTATGAAAAATTGCAACCATTCAAAAATTATTGATTCAACATTAAAATACATTTTTACAGACAAAACCATAGCGAGATCGAAAAGCGTCGTCGCGATAAAATGAATACTTACATAAATGAGCTTTCATCCATGATACCAATGTGCTATGCAATGCATCGGAAATTGGACAAACTAACAGTACTTAAATATACAGGTGGGGATATAGCGTTTGATTTCCAATTACTTTCCTCATACAACTAAGACTATTTTATCGATTCTTTTTATTTTTTTGCACCATTGCAGTACAACATTTGCGCGGCATACGCGGCAGTGTACATCCATACAGCGGCGGCGATTATAAGCCTTCATTTCTGTCGGATCAGGAGCTCAAAATGCTTATACGGCAGGCTTCGGAGGGTTTTCTTTTCGTTGTGGATTGTGATCGTGGACGCATACTATACGTTTCAGAGTCTGTATCGCAAGTTTTGAATTGTTCGCAAATGGATCTGCTCGGTCAGAGTTGGTTCGATATTTTGCATCCGAAAGATGTGGCTAAAGTGAAGGAGCAACTTTCTTCATTGGATCCTTGTCCGCGAGAACGTTTAATTGATGCTAAGAGTGAGTGTGAATTGTTGATTACAGTTTTTAATGATTTACTTATCTTATTCTTCTGCCACCAGCCATGTTACCCGTCAAAACAGACATTCCACAATCTCTCTGTCGTCTCTGTCCCGGTGCGCGTCGTTCTTTCTTTTGTCGCATGAAACTCAAATCAAATAATAACCAAATAAAAGAGGAATCCGACACTTCGTCTAGCTCACGCAGCTCGACAAAGCGAAAATCTAAATTGAGCGTCGATCACAAATATCGCGTTATACAATGCACGGGTTATTTGAAATCATGGACGCCTATTAAAAATGAAGATCAAGATAGTGAGAGTGAAGATAACCTAACGAATCATTCCAGTTTAGTTGCAATTGGTCGCATACCACCAAACGTTTTGGAATCGACTGTGCCGCCTTCATTGGACAACCATCCCAATATACGGCATGTGCTATTCATCTCGAGACATTCTGTGGACGGAAAATTCTTGTTTATTGATCAAAGGTGTGCAAATGATTTTTGATTTAAAATATAATTTACAAAATGCTATGAAAATCTTTTTAGAGCTACATTGGTCATTGGTTTCTTGCCACAAGAAATGCTCGGCACTAGCTTCTACGATTATTTCCATCATGAGGATATTCCTGCATTAGCGGAATCGCATAAAATGGTCATACAAGTGCCGGAGAAGGTTACAACGCAGGTTTATCGTTTTCGTTGTAAGGACAGTAGTTTCATACAGTTGCAAAGCGAGTGGAAAGCTTTTAAAAATCCATGGACCACTGATATTGAATATATCATAGCGAAAAATACGGTTTTTCTTTGAATGCTGACGTAGCAGCATTCTATGTATTTCTGTATACAATTTAGTAGAAATTGACTTAAAATATTTTAACTGTACTTTGTGTGTTAATATAATACATACATACTTATATGTATTCTCATAATATAGTTTAGTTTGTCGCATTAACCGTCTACATAATTCTATTGAAATATATAAAAAACTATATTCATTAATAAAACAAAATCTACACATTCTTGTGTGTATACGAAACCCTTTTATCCGTTCATTCATAGAGACATTAGAGCATGAGCTAAAGTTGAAGTTTCGAAATAGGAGAGAATTCGATTCAAAAATTTAAATTTTGATTGCGGCACTCGATAATACCACTGTAAATGCGACCTTTTTTGTATTCGTAAATAAAACTTTCATTTTTTTAATCGAACCGAATGTTTCGTGTAAGTATTGGAATCCAAATAAGAATATTTTCCAAACATTCATTACACCATAAAACATGTGAAAAAAGACATCGAACGTAGAGATGTCATCTACAGACATTATACCCTAATATACCTATCCGGTCAAGTGCGGTCGAGCTCGAAAAATTTCAAGTTTATATATGAACCTCTTGTCACCCTCTATCCGGCTCGCTATCATACTAAAATGCGTAAAGGAACTGAATATGCTGACAAGTTAGACGATTCAACCTGTTGCACTACGAATGAAGATCGACGCTTGACTGATCATCAAGTTTCGATCAATGCTCCCATAAGTGAGCAGTTAAGCATGGACGTGTTTGTAGCGTAGTGTAAACGATCGAACATAAGATTGTGATATGTGGCGGAACTTCGCGTAAAAGATTGATATATTCATCAAACTTTGCCTTGTTTAAACTTTATGTACATCTAAAAGTTTTCACAGCGAGTATAAGTATTAATTTTCAGGGTATCTCTGATTTGTTGGCTAATCGCCGAAAATCTTAGGTTCATGATCGATTGCTTGCTTCACTTCACGGCACAAACAATCACAATGATCACTACAGTATATTTTGAGGCAAATACAAATTAACATTGATGGCTACAGTCATAAGACTCGCCCTATCAGTATTCAATACCCCTATTATGTTCGAAGACTAGTAGCCGCTAGGCAACTATACTAGAATTTCCATTAAGCAAGACAAGCGGCTACTGGCTATCGGCTGCTGAAAGTATGTATTTTTTCACTATTTCTTCAAATTGTACTTGCCAAAAAAGTTAAATCATGGATGTTGTCTGCGCTTTTCTGTATACTGAGATCAATCGCCATACATAATGCGAAGAACGGTTTTAGTAGCTGTGGCGAATGGGCCGGTAACTATACTCTAGTTTAATCTTCAACGAGACAGTAAATGAAGAAAAAAATGGGACTTATTTTTGATATCTCCTGACCATCACTTACACAATGACGCCAGCATGCTACCTATGAAGGCCAAAACCACCAAACTCTGTTAGAAGTTCCTTCTTCGTTGAGTCCTACTTATGCATATCGAACAAACACTAGACTCTAAGGTGTATGTACATACATAAACAATATTCACTGGTCCCGAATAAATCCCGGCTGCTAAATGATTTCGACTCTTACGACTGATGGTTCAGTCAATCTGGTTAGAGAGACCACAAACATAAAATCTTAATTGACGCATAACACGGAGCATTTTTTTATTGTTTACTGCATTTGTTATTGAAACTCCTATGAAACGACTCTTGCGCTAACTGTCGATATGTCTATTTTAATAAACTCTCATATTTGACATCGACTAAAAATTGCTAAAGAACTATCCAAATTTTCTATGGATTATGTAAGAGTTCACCATGATCCTAGTCTAGGCATATCTATAGCTGCAGCCCACAGCGAGTTTGATGGTAATGTCATTAACAGGTTGACGGTAAGAATGATCCTTCTTAGTCCGTCCAAGTGGTGAAGACTAAAGCGAAATATTTAGCTGCATATTTACCGATGAAAGTACTTCGCAGATCGCCGAAAACAAAAACGGCTGAACAATGCTGAACAGTTTCTGTTGATGGCTCAAGTGCTAAATGACTTCAGGATTTTTCGAGCTCTAACAAGATTTGTAACAATAGCGATATTTACCAAGTTGAGCAAGAAGCTTGAGCTAAAGCGCAGATCAGCTTAGGCAAACAATTTGGCCAACACTCCTAATGTCTTTTGAACACCGAGAAGCAGATATATAAATTTATCTATTTGTTTGACACTTCAACCGCTGGCGATTGGGATCAAGCCCGATGAACCTCACATCTTTCCATTGTGCTCGCGGATGCCTTTTTATCTCCAATACAGGGCCGCCAGAAGCCAATGGATGTATAGGTAGTCCTACACACTCGAAAAAGTTCAGATAAATTCAGAAAGGAGAAAAGCAAAGACTTCTTTTCCTCACTACCCACTCGGGCTGAAAGTGTTCCGCCGGCTCTGCTCCAATAGACTTATGAATGAAACTATCGTATAATATCGTTTGCTTTCAGCGAACATATACTATGTATGAATATACAAACTTAAGTAAATTTTCTTTGTAAGTTCTTCTTAACTACCCTTCAAACACCAGTTGTCAATGTTGCTGGATATCTGACATAATCACACTTGCCCACGAATCCCTCTTTGCGTGCACCCAAGACTTTTCTTATTCATGCTGATATCTATCGAAAATCAGCAGTACACAACTATTTTTCAAATACACAAATATATAATTTATTCTAAACACAATACCCCTATACAATCACAACAACACCAACAACTCGTCCATTCAGACATCATGCGCGGAGTGTGCCGGCGTAAAGTAGCAGCGATCAGCATACAAAACACACCGGTAGTCAAGCAAAAAAGAAGTAAAAAATAAAAATAAAAAATATTCAAACGCACATAAAATACAATTTGATCAAAATACAAATGCGAAGTAACAACAAAAAAAATGCGTTAAAATTAACAATAGCAAAATTATCGAGTTCTTTGTGGAGCTCTACAGCTTGATAGGCGACTACAGCAGGCCAGTGACGATCAGTTTCAGCTAAGTTATCGGAGCAATAAGACGTAATCCATCCAAGATACGGGCAGCTACTGTTTTTGGTGGCAAATACACACTTCAAAAAAAAAATAAAAAATAA
This sequence comes from Philophylla caesio, assembly GCA_963971545.1. NCBI lineage: Eukaryota > Metazoa > Arthropoda > Insecta > Diptera > Tephritidae > Philophylla > Philophylla caesio. The sequence continues at coordinate 19,976,192 of OZ020608.1, read as the reverse complement.
AACAAAAACGGCGAATATTTAGTTATTGAATTGTATAAGCATAAATTAAATCATTGCTTTGTGGTAATAAATTTAAAGTTTCCGATCGCGCGAACCGACGTTGTTAACGGGCAGTTGGTCGAAGAAAAAAAAAACTTCTACAATATTTTAAACACGAACTGACTAGTCAACGGAGAGTTGGTTAAAAAAATATCTTAACTGCCAACTTAGAAACTCCAGTTTTAGCAATGAGCGCGCTGCTTTTCCTAATCGCCATTATAGTGGGCTATTTGGTGTATTCACTGATGAAGTCAATAAAACGTCCAGCAAATTTTCCACCAGGCAAGTAGTGACGAGTGAAATGTATTGGTTTTAGCTTCATGATATCAAGCATATAAACTTCTTGGTTGGTACATACATACATATCTCGGCCAAAGTGCCTTATAGCTGGAAGACCTAGTATTTATAAAAAAAAATTGAATTCAAGGTTGCATAATAGCGCAATCCTCACCGAGCTTTGAATAATAAAATAATATTCTCAGAGTTGCTGTTCCAGTGCGAAGCAAAATATTTAGGCTTTAAGATTACATAAATAAAAGTAATTCAGTATCTCCAACTTGATCTTTCGACTTTTGTATTAAAATATTAGAAAATTGTACTTCTTGTACAGCCGATATATTGGTGCAGAATTTTTTAACTTTAACAAGAAGGAAAAGTGTATGACTGAGTTGGTAAATCAATGTAAGATGGATACCATTGATGGTGCTCAAAATGTTTGGGCCCATATATCCCAGTCGTAATATTTCTTAGGGCCAGTTAATAAAAATACTCATCCCGACAATGGAATGTAAATTATGTGATAAGAATAAGATTTGCAAACTTGTTGTTAGGCTCCTTAGTTGAGCAGATTCAAGAAATAAAAGTAACAGTTAAAAAAGAAAAAAATATATATCCCAAATTGACGGCTTTTAGCCGGTTATGAATCCGAGCAATTCCTTTAACGTTCATTCGCGAGACTGATAAGTATAGTGCCCGGATTGTATTAAAGGAAGTTACAACAAATATTTTTATCATTTTCAAGAGTAGAAATAAACACCAGAACAATTCTAAAGAACTCGCTGTCAAGACTTTGAGATGAAAAATCTTTTTATTACTACTAACATCAATTTAATACTTAAATATGAGTCAAATTTGATTATCGGTACGATTTTTTCCAATACCTCAGCTCCAGCTTTATTTAATGCGTTCTTTTAAGTTAAAAAATGCTTCGAAAATGTACCCTATTAAATTATTGGTTTACTTTTTTGAAAACATGTGGACCACAGTTTAAAAATTGCAGATAGGTTAGAGAGGTAAACATTTGCATTAGCCTAACTATGATTTTTTTTTTTGAATTGTTTATCCTTCATTTTATTTTATATAGTTTTACAATATTAATCGAAGTATTGACTGTGATAGCTCATTTAACTTGAATTTTCAGTTTTTTGAATTTTGAATATTTTTAAAATTTCAACTCAAAAAATTTGTGCTTAGCTTGTTACATAAATATAATATTAAATGGTTCATATTCGTATTTGTTTGATATTTTTTTTTTGTTTAATTCAAAATTTCATCGATTTTGTTTGTTTCAATAAAAATTTTTTTTATAAAGTTTTACTTCTTTTTTTTCAATTAAAATATAAAATATAAGCTGAAATTAAACCATCCGTCATTATGTTTGGAAGAAATAATTATTATTTGGGATCGAAAAAAAGTCAATTATTAACTGTTATAATCAATTGACTGAAAAAATAACAGTAAAACTTTTGCTTTAATTTTGGGTTGGCTGAGTTGTTGTGATGAGCTTCGAGGGCACAATAGACCCACTGGTCACAGTGCATACCTCTCTTTATATCTATCTATCTATATTTGCTTTAATTTTGTTAGCTTTTTGCTGTTATTATTTTTAACGCAAAAAATAAATCAAAGTTTTAACGGATATTTTTTTCTTAAAAATGAACGAAAAAAATTAAAACACGAAAAAAGTTAAATTTTAGCATGTATTTTTTGGTCGAAAAAAATTTAAGTTTTTAACTTTTATTTTTGATTGGCAAATTAAGACACATTTTAACTTTTATTTTTGATCGAAGAAATTGTATAAAAATTTTTACTGCTTATTAAAGCATAAACAGTCCGCGCTGTTATTCACTACTTTCCCGATTTCCGAGCTCTTCTTCTTACTTCGAATCACCTAGAAGGCTTTTTGAATCAGCGTTCAAAAATTAATTATAAGAGAAAATGTTAGAGAGTTTCGAAGTTTTTAAAAACGTCTTCCGAAAACTCGCAAAAAAAACTATTAAAGATGTTCGGATTGTTTTACTTTTTTTAATTTTTTGTTTTAAAGTTCAAAAAACGTTTAAAGCATGTTATTTAAGTGATCGCCTTTTGAGACTGGTATATACACACATTACAATATCCACGACCTCGTTTATGTACGAGTACGTATATTAATACGCAAATGTGTTGAATCACAAATCATGAAATAATATTAAAATTAATTTATTAGTTTTTCATTTGGAGCAAATTAAAAAATAATTGAAATATCAAACGTTTTAGAACAAGTTTTTGTGTCAATAAACTTTGTTCCCTCATTTAATGTGGTACACTGACCTACCATCACACATACTCGTACATACGTAAGTGCATATGTTTGTTGCTATACAAGTATACATAATATGAGGCGCTCAGCGCCTAAACAGCCTAAGCCCAAAAAAATGGTTCTGAGAAAAACGAAAATAAGTTTTTAAAATATTTTTATTTTTTTTTTATTAATCGTAAATAAATATTATTTCTAATATTTCTTTTAGGTTAATCATTAGGTGTTAATTAACTTACATAAAAACTATATTGATAGGAACTGAGGGTTAGGCCATTTTGGCTCCATTAATTAAAATATACAAAATTTCTTCAGATATATAATAAAAATAATTTTTACCGTTTTAAATGATACGAATTAATAATAATAATTTTCCGTCTTCTTCCTGAATATCTTCGTCTTCGGCTCTTAAATTTGTTTTTAAATTATTATAAAATGCTTTATAGGAGGTACGAACTTTATGAGTTCGTGTAAATCCTTTAACTTTGCAGCTTCAATGAATCTTCCTTTAGGAAAAAGCGGTTCCAATTCCAAATCTACGAACTTGCTGGAATTCCTCTTTGAAATATCAACTTCTTGAAATAAAACATCTATGTTATTTGATTATTTGTATTGAATTATAAATGACTTCACATTTTGGAATCGAAGCCATTGAATCTTAAGCCATTCAACTTTTGAAGTCTTGTCTGCGGAGATTTTTCTGTTTGTCATTAGTTTCTCGATTAAGGATATGCTTTTAATATCATCTGCCATCATATTTACCAAGTGAAATAGTTCCCTTATTTTTGCAGTGCTGATAACACGATCCCAATCATCAGGCGTAAAAATGTCCTTATAATATTTTTATTCCTTTTCAATGAGACCAAAATCTTGATCGCATGGTAGGAATGAGTGGCCAGATACTAAAAATTTGTACTCCGATCCAGGATTTTCGAAGTCTTGTAAACTTATCGAGTCAGTATCGGACATGCTTATTCACGTACTATTTTTTTTCTTGCTAATACATTTTCAATTAAAAACACTTATAACAAGGCGTATTTATACTAGGTGGTGTCAGTAGGGCAGTAGTATTTATTTCAAAAGGTTCCGGTTATATCAGCGTAGTCAGTTTGATTTTTTTGAAAATGACGGTTAGGCCGTTTTGGCGCTGAGCGCCTCACATATCAATGAGATTAAATTTGTGCATCGCACATTGGATGTTAATATTTAAAAAAAAATTGAAATTAAACTGAAAACCATCGGAAACTCAACCACATTTTAATACAACTGCATATTTGCTCTTTATTTTAAATATAAAATACCGCAAACATGCCAGTGTATGCTTCTTTTACACAAGGATGATTCAAAAAGTACCTGAAAATTTAAACAAGAATACTAAGTTCGGCAAAAAAAAAATTATTTTTAACATATTTAGTCTCTGTTCAAACTCGACACACTTCATTGTTAGAATCATTTTCTTTCGAATCGGACTAATAGCTCGATACGAGTGTACCGTGACACAAACAATTGATCCCAACAAAATAAACATGTTTTGGCATAGGAGAAATTTTATTCCTTAATTTTAAATATTTCTTATTTTTCTATTGGCCTAATAAATGTTTAAATAATTGACAATTTTATTGAGCTCGAGCCAGTTAATTGAAGATTTTGTGTGAAAAAACCACAACAGTTTTTAATGGTAGAAGTATAAGATGAAGAATAAAAATATTATTAATTAAATAAAAAGAAGTTTGATGAGGAAATGTGGTGATTGCCGAAATAGTACTATAATTTCTACCAGCCTCGAGCTCAATAAAGTTGTCAATTATTAATTCCTTAATTTCTATAAAAATATTTCATAATTCAATAAAAATTGCATGAATTTAAGTTTTTAACTTTACACAAATAAATTAAAGAATTTTGCAGAGTAATAAAATTCACGATTTATTGTTTGTAATTTGAAGTAGAAGCAATGTACAATTAATTAATTGTAATTGTGGAAGTTGCAATTAACCAATAATTCATTGTCATTGTCAGTGGTAGCAATAAGCAATTAATCAATTGTTAATTGTTATTATTGAAATGCCAGTGGTGGCAATAAATAATAAACTAACACTTATTTTTCTTTCAAATATTAACTGATTCGCGATTTTAAATAAAAAGAAATTACGATTAAAATTGTCCACTTTACCACTTTGCTTAATGAAATCTGTGAGTAAATAATTGAATGCGGTTTATTCGAAATTAAAGACTAAAATAATAAATCATCGTTTATTTTTATAAAGCGTTATTGTAAAGATAAAAGGGTAACAATTTCTTATAAACGTATGGTATACTTATGTAGGTTCGAAATTCTTTACCAGGAAAATAATTTTTGAAATTGTCTTCCTGTTAAACATTAGAATCCATTTCATTTAAGGTGTAATTAATAGTTAAATTGCAGTTCATTTAATTGAATTGAGTTTAATTGCAAATGACATAATTGCAATTAAAAGTTAATTTTAATTAATTTAATTGTAATGTACAATTCAAGGCATTGGGAAATACTTTTTTAATCAATTAATGAATTGATGAAACGTCGAATTGATTTACGCTCAACACTGGTTTCAAGTAATGCAAACTTCGTACAAAATTTGAAAACTCGGTGTTGAAAATTTTTCGTCATTTAAAGCAAATACTTACTTACATATATATTAACATAAAAAATGCGAAGGATCCTCAGTAGGTAAAATTACTACGGTTTAATAAACAATTTCGTTATACGAAAAAAAGTTTGCAAAAAAACTTTTAAAAAAATCAGTGCGAAGTTTTGCCATATTATTTCACGCGAACTTTATTAGACTATAAAGCTGCATTCTCAGATTTTAAGTGGAGTTTCTAAATAAAAATTTCAAAAAATTATGAATTTCTTCAATCCATTTTTTGGTGTGATTTTTGTAAGTTATTAAAAATATTTTTACGATTAAATAAATTCAATGAAAAAAATTAAATAAAATTTTCACTATAGCAAAAAAATTTTCATGTGGTCAATTGTTGTTACTATGTAAACATACATACATACATAAGCATATCCATATATAACCTGCAATGAAACACGAAATTAGTCAGACTAGTCTGCTAGTCGCAGAGAAATGCTAAATAGGCATAGTATTTAGGGTCAAGCTACTGACAGGTTTGTTCTCTAGCCCATCTCTTCTTGGCGAAATAAAACTAAACGTTCCCTCCCGAATTTCAAGACATTTCCGGCCTCTTTTTCTGAAGCCATGTAAAAGTAATTTTGAGTTAACCACTGAGCCACTCCGTAATTTGTGTCAGGATTTTAAGGCTCACTCCGGTTCTTTTGATATTTCAGAAAACTATACTCAATGCTCTCAATAATTGATACATACATATATATATATATTACTATTCGATCAGCTGATGAGCATTTGTTCTGTAGCTGAATAGTTTTAAATAGATCTTGACACTTAATAAACTTCTGCCTTTCATGACTCGGCACAGCATACAATTAAAAAAAAATATTTTTTTTTTATAAGTACATATGTATATCCCCTTGGCAGGCAATGGCAAACCTCCGAGGGTATTTCTGCCATGAAAAAAGCTTCTCATTAAATACATCTGCTGTTCGGAGTCGGCACAAAACTGTATAAAACCGTTGGGATTATTATTATTAAATACTAATTTACAACTAGAATTTTCTGATTGAAATCGAACAAGTTCGAAAAATACCACACTTTTACTAAATACAAATCGATTTATTGATACCTTAGTTTATTTGACAATATTAACTTGCAAACGTCAATTAGAAGCACTAGACCGTGGATTAGTATTTTTCGGCTGTAGTAGGAGACTGGTATGTTTGGGTCCATAATGGGAGTAGTACTTGTGCTACTAGTATGAAAGTGGTACATTACTGATCCAAATCTGACCTTTGCAATGTCGTAAGAAGTCCCCTTGTTATAAATACCAGTTGCTTGTATGGAAAAAAAAATTGGTTGACTAGTTGGGCTTCCGATGTATACAAGTTGTAAAGTAGTTTACAACAAGTACATTTGTACATTTGTTCAATTTCCACTTCTTAACACACTCCATTTAAATGTACATGAACTTATTAAAACACCCTCGTATTTGACGAAATACGTACATGCATGGAAGCCAATTCCACAATAGACAACTGTCAACACGATTTAAATATCCAACACTTAGTATAAATATTTGGTTAGTGGTAATTGTATTACAAGAAATGTAATTGCTTGTTGTTGCTATTGCTAAGCAAACTGATCAATGTTAGAACTTAATTTGTAGTCAATGAATTTTTCTATCATAGCTACTATAACTAATTTTGATTCTAAACACGCAACACCACGCCATGTCGCGCCAATAACTGTCAATCATCGTAAGTTGGGCAGCGCTTTGTCAGGGGACGCGCAACCATTTGTGGTGAAATGTGTTGATACCACAATCAGGTGTTGATTGAATGGACATAAAACAAATGTATGTATGTACATAGTTACATATGTATTTTTTTTCGTGTAAATTATTTTTTTATTGCATGCATATTAATTAATATCGCGCGTTGGTCAATGGGTTAACTGTTGAGGCTTGAATATCAATGATCGCCTGTATTATAGTGTGAAATATTTATGAATGCCATCTCTCGACAGCGTGCCGCTTGGACGCTTGATTGAGTTTGTAATTTCCGGAATTTTAGGGCAATATCTATTCTTGAAACATACCGCAGTATTCCGTTCGCCTCTTTTTTTGGTATTCAAGACTTCTAGATGTGTTTAGAAAACTTGAGTTACTTAAAAATGTTTCAAAGCGGAAACGCAATGAATATCCTAAGTTTAAGCAATATTTTATACAGTAACTGCTGGTGCCTTAGTTTAAAGTTTACTTTCATAATTTATTTATAAAAATAAACTGATAACAAGAATAATAATAGATAAATATAGAGACATTGCGTCTCACACGCCCAGGCTTCAAAATGAAATCGAGTGAAACAAAAAAAAAAAAACAAGTAAGGAAAGCTAAGTTCGGGCAAAACCGAATTTTATATACCCTCGCGATGTATTTTTGTATGGGCGGTGGCAATAATTTTATAAAAAAACCCGTTTCTTTCTTTAAAATCGCTGCTAGTATTAAACTTTACTCAATTTCTTCCAATAAATACTGAAAACGAAGTTTTTTGCATTTTTCAAACAATCCGGTGTATGGAAGTTGGACGTGGTTATGGTCCGATTTCAAAAATTATTTACGGTGATGATAGAGATATCAAGGACAATATGTAATTATTGAGATACCTACAGACGTTTTTTTATAAGTGGGCGTGGTAACCAAATTTTGTGACGTTACCTGACACCGTTATTGAGATACCGAAAAAATGAAAATTTTCCAAAACTTCCGTTATATGTGAGGTGGGCGTGGTTATGTTCCGATTTAAAAATTGTCTACGGTAATAATAGCGATGTGACGATAACTAATACTGTTATTGAGATACAGAAAATTTGTCATAAGTGGGCGTGGCCATTTTTCAAAATTTCATAAGTACCTAATTTCTTTGTTCAAGATCGCTCCAAATACCAAATTTCACTCAATTTACTTTAATGGATACCGAAAAAACGGGATTTATGCATTTTTCAAAAACTTCCGTTATATGGGAGGTGGGCGTGGTTATTGACCGATCTTGAGCATTTTCAATACCAACCTACCCTGTCCAAAGAGCAATCTTTCTATCTCATTTTCGTGTACTGTTTATTTCTTCATCAGCCAATGACAAGAGTAAAATCAAAGCAATATGGGATCACCCGTGAGGCTCCACCTTTCGGATAAAGCAATAATTACGGAATCCATTTGCGGGGTTCAAAGTTATCAAGTTACATACATACGAGTACATAAAAACGGGGAAAATATACTACGGCGAATTGATAATCTTCTACTTTTTTGAAGTAGGTTAAAAATTAAATATTTTTTTTTAACTTTCTGACATCACACAAGCAGCTGATATTGCCTGCCTTCTTAGTAGAACCATCATACATTTTAAAGAAATAATTATTACTTGGCGATCAGAATAGTATTTCATCCTTTTTAACGTTATCACGGCGAACAATTCATCGTTGTTTCATTCCAGGTAAAGCAACAATCCAGTTGCCGCGTTTAAAAATTTCTCCACTACTTTTGGCTTTTTACTCACATTTCAGTTAAATTAAATGGAACACACTTTCCCTTATATTAAAACGGTAGAATACAATACGTTAATTTTAACATATTTGCAAGAAATTTTGTGCTTAAATTGCAATACAACATATTTTTACGCCAATTAATTAATTTAACTGCTATTTAGTAAGAATATTAAAACTGCAAGCTAAAATAATGTTAAGCTCTAAAATTGTTTTTATTCACAAAGTCGTTCTCAAGTCTTAAAATAAAGAAGCTTTTTCACATCATTGCTGGTTCTAATGTGTTGGAAACATGCAATGAGGGTTTCTATAGAACATGGGCACGATTTTATTTCTGCGCCATTAAAATTTTCCAAAACCAGCAAAAACAGGCTTTTGATTATTGCCAAAAACTCAATGGATGGCTAGGTCAAGGTGTTCCCGGACACTTCGTTAACCCAAGTCAACGAAGCCCTATTTGCATTATTTTGAGTTATTCCTTTTGGTTTATTCCTTTTATTTATTTACCATCGGTATCAGGGTTATTCTTAATATTGTGATGAACCCCTGAAGGGTGAAAGGACCAAACATTTTAATTCAGATAAATAGTAAGTGACTTTATGGAGTTAATGGAGTTGTAAGAAAACTACAATAATTCGAAGTTTTAGAAAGATAATCTTTATATATTAAAAGAAAATAAATCAAACTTCATAACTCAAGAATTTAGTTCTTACAAATTCTTGTTTTTGGCATTTGGATGATTATTATGTCACATTATTTTAAATTTATTTTAACCCATTCCTTCTTGAAATAACAAAACTTTCCACTCTGTCACATCGAATATGCGCATGAAAAGCGTTCAAAGAAAAAGCTCGTCATTTATACACATTTACTTGAAATATTTACAAGACGGGGTCAATCTTGTAATCAGAAAAAATGCTGTATTTAGAAACATTAGAAACAAAAAGTGTTGCCTGTTAGTTTTTGGTATTAAAAAGTTTTGAGGTTACTACTATTATTATTTTTAAGAAGTAACACGGTTTTGATGCTAAGGGAGCCGTTTGAGAAAAAGTAAGCGAGCTAGCTGCTTATCGAGCTAACCTTTTATAATTGAATCATGTAACAAGAGCGCTACACATTCACAAAAAATAGTTGCGATGAACGCAAAAGTTGAACAGTTGCAGATATCTAGAAAGTGAAGGCGTCTCTTTTGGTACTTCTGTGAGATCGTAAAACACCATTTCTAGACATTTTCTCCATTACCAAATGAATATATTTTATTTTAAGGTCAAGTTCATCCTAGACTTGTCTTCATCAAGCTACTACGATTTATTCTAATATTTTTCACGTGTTAAAAAAGACTGAAAATGAAATAACGAAATGAAATCAGAAGTGGTAAATTAAACAATAATACCGAATAAACTGATAAAAATACGTTTGCATATTTTAAATGCCTTCCTAGGTGACGATATGCATACGAGTAAAATCGTTTATAAAAATCAAAAACATGATAACAATATTTGGCGGCGATGCAGACAACTCCTATTTATATAAACCATGAATTCAATTTTGATAGAGTTGAAGTGTATTGAACGCAACGCCTTGAGCCCATGACTTACGTTAGCATAAAATATAAGTAATCAGTTCTTTCCAAAACGAAAATTATACAATACGAAGTACGATTCCATATCCATGTTGTTACATATATTATATTTTTCTCTTCCTTCTTTGCTTAATCAGTGTGCTGAGTAAAGTGCATTTAAACCTGGAATCAATATGTAAGAACGCAATCGTTTAAACATGACGTTAAAAAAATGTATACCCCTATTTTGTATGAAGACTAGCAGGAGACTAGTAGCCGCTAGGCAACTATAACATAATTTCTATTACGCAAAGGCAACCCGCTTCTGGCTATCGGCTACTGAAAGTATATAAATGTTTCCATACATACGCTACTCTCCATACATAATACGGGCATTCGACTAAAACTTCTTGCTGTTACATATTTCCTTACTTATCATATTAAAAATCTTATACTCTCCCAACCTCGGTTTAATTCTTGGCAGGAAACTGATCTAAACACTGAATTTTACGGCACTGTCCAAAAAGTCATAACAGCACTTTATGCCTTGACTCCGCCAATGGTGGCAAGCTTGAGAATAGTCAACCTATGTACATAGTATGTATAAGAGTAAACTGAATAAGTTACAGAGGCTTGCCGATATGTCAATCATGAGACAACTGCCATATATTCCCAGTTAGGCTCTAGAAACTATTTTATATCTTCTTCTTAACGCCAGTAACCTTTCACTTAGATGTTAAGGTACCAGGTACCTGGCATTACAATTACCACGGCGTGTGATTTTGACATCCTATTGTATTCTTTAAAGCCCCAACTTAAATCATTTGTTATTAAATTAGTCAACGAAATATGGGCAACATCTATTTATGTAGTTACCAAGCAGATCTGACCAAGTATCAATCGGAAAATACAACGCATTGTGGCAACCACCACCCTCCAGTAGATAAGTAAGTACTTCAAAGTATTTGTAGTTTTCTAGCGGATTTGAACAATTTTCGCCTCATCCAAGATCTTTTGATTACCACTCTTTCAACCACGGTAAATTTGCCACTCACAAATCCATCGTCCCCATACATTGGCTTTATCCGGGCTTTTATTTCTTGCAAATAGTTTGTTCAAAATTAATTTTTGTCATTATATAAATCGTTGTGCCGACGTTGCCTGAAGAAGATTACTATGATTCTCAGAGTTTTTCAAACAATATGGGACAGTAGCCAGCAAAATACTGTATTAGAGCAGGCGGCTTATCTGTAACGAGTAGACGTCTGCATGAATGTAGTCATTGGCCGTTTTAACACATCCACACGTAAGCGCAACATTCTACGCATTTTGCTCACAGCAAGCGCGATGACTGAATGAGTGTGCATATACATACATAGCAGAGAATACTGCGCTCAGTCGCATTTAGAAAAAGAGGCATTCGTTGTAGAAAGAGAGCCAACTAGTCATGCGCATTCGGATGTATGAGACCACATCCGGCTGTATGAGACAACACATTCGACTGAAAGATTTTATGACGGCGCCAATTTTTGCAAATGATAGCGGCTACATTATAAAAGCAAAAAATTTAATAATTGCATGTCTCTTCATATTTACGTACATACATGCATAATCTACATTAACTATAAAATAAATGCATACACTTATAATAAAGTCAATGCACATTTGTATGAAAATATGTTCATATGTAGGCGCAAATGTATGTAAAAGGAAAGAAAACAGATTTAGAAAAAATTTTCACAATGCTTTTTATATACAGAATTTCTTAAGATTCTCAACTTTTCAATTTCTCATTAAAACGTTAGAAATTTTGGATGGAAAACTTTGATATTTGGAAAATGTGTGCACTCTGTACAAGTTTTAAAACTTTAATTGATATTGTTCTAGTTAAAGAATGCGATATTATTTTATAAAGAATTAACGGAAAGGATTTGTGTTAAAAAACATTGTAAGTATGTGTTGCATACAACTGTAACCTGTTTTTGACGCTGAAGTGCATACATATCTATATACATACGTATTTATATACGTACATATGTATGCCCAATAAACATTTAGGCTTGAGCTCAACTTGAGGTTAAGTTGAGAACTAAGGTATTTCTCAAACCTCCAACGTTGTTTCTCAAGTGCATCTCAAGTTGAGAATCATAGCGTTCTCAACAAAAAGGGGAATTTTTTTGTATGGCAATAATTATGATTCTCAAGTTGAGATACAGTAAGTTCTCAACTTGATCTCAAATGTGATTCTCCAATTGGTCTCAAACGTTTAGTAGCAGTACTGAAATAAAAATCGAAAATATATTTTCTTTCTTTTGAATTCAAAACACCGTGAATAAATGTATGTAAATTCATTATACTCATACTTTATTGCTTTTGATAGTCATATGAAAATACCAAAAAAATGAGAAGAGTTGGATATCAACTTGAGAAAAATGAATTTCTCCAAGGTTTGAGAAATTTGGAGAAATACGTTGGATATCAAGTTGAGAACTATGAATTTCTCCAAGGTTTGAGAAATATTTTTTTGATGTTTGTTGGGTGTCTATTTATGTGTGGGTATAATGTATGGTAGTAAAACCCTTTTACATGTATGTATGTATGTATATGCAGCCTACTTACTGAGTGCCAGGCGGAACTTGGTGATTATCCCTTTTGTATTTATGTACACACATACATATATACATACATAAATACATGTGTATTGTACGTATGAATAGAGTGTGCGTCTGCGCTTGTGAACACATACTAGGTCCGTTCCTTATCTCCCAGAAATAGTCCGAAGTAGTCAGATTTAGTCCAAAAAGCGTTCCTTAACTTGAAAATCCTGTAGATGAGAGCAAAAATGAGAGAGTAAAATGTGACTCTCTTTTGTCAGAAGTTGCAAGATTTAAGGGCCGTACACATACAACTTTCTTTGCTTTACTTGACAATTCGAACTTTAACAACAAAGCATGAGGTGTAGAAGGTTTGCTACATAGAACGCTTTGACAGTTTCTGCGATAGTTGTTTGTTTTGAATTGCGATATGTGCTTATTCCGAGTATTTTCATTAATAAAAAAATAATAAATGTGTTTTACAGCTACTTATGTATGTTTGAAATTCGCGAGTGTAATAAACTTTATTAAGACTGAGATGTAACAAGTCTTCTTGTAGCATCTTTCGACAAAATAAATAAAAACCGATCCAGGGGATTTTAGGAAAACGATGAGGGTAGTTAACAAAGAGGTGTCTCATTTGCTATTTGTTCATATTTCTCTTCTTTTCTCTTTTTAAAAGTAATTATATATGCAAAAATTATGAAATACAAGTGAATTCTCTAAATCGTGTGTATATGCACGCAGAAATAAAATGGAAATGTAAACAGTTGGTTGTCAAAGTGTACAAAAGTTGAGAGCTCGCCATGATTTTGCTTCGTTTTGCTTTGCTTTGCCTTGTATTTAGCAGCACTCATATAACATCAGGTCTTCAACTTATCTGTCAAAGTGAAACTCCCTTTAGTCCGAAGAATTTTTGCCGGCAAAATCAGGAAAAGTGTCAAACTCAACTGACAGCTGACTTTTGTTAAAAAATATACATACACAAAAAGTGAAAATAATCTAAAAACCTTAAAATGTACATAAATTGAAATGGAAGGTGGCAAGAAAATAATTGAAATCGTAAGTGTTTATCGTGGTTGTGCTTGTAAGCATGTATTTTATACATACATTTGTCAATATTTCTTGCAGATAAGTGATGAAAGAGTTTGTGGTGCTTCTGGTGCCAATTTGAATGCGCCAATAAACTTACTGGTGAACATTTAACATTAATCGGTAAATTATTAATTTTTATTTTTAAAAAGGTTCCAAATCTGCACTACGATCAAAACAAAATGACAGTTTTATTTGACATTAGTTTGGTTGTTGTCATTCTTCGGACCAAAAATTGGTTTTTTGCGTTCCTTTACTTTTTCTTGTTATTCTCTTTTAGTGAGCGGATTTTGCTTACGCTCTTGCATTTTGACACTTTTCAAATTTTAGTCAGAAAAGATGAGGAACGGACCTACTATGTATGTATATATGTATGTATGTACATATGTACATACATGCATAAATATATTCTATTCCTGAAATTGTGTTCCTATATCATATTCTGTATACCTTTGAAAAAAAAAATTATAAAGTTTCTGGTTATGATTTTTGAAAATGGAAGTGCACTATAGTTTCAAAAATCAGAATAAAACATATTCATACATAAGACTTTTCGAATTTATACCAAAAAAACCATTAAAATGCATTAATTTTGCGAGCTTTCTACTTACTATATCTCGAAAATAAAGCATTTAACTACTATTGCATATACCTACATATGTATGTACATTCATATGTATATTGAATTGTGAAAAAGTAATAATATCAAAAAAACAACTCAGAAAATATTTAAATATTCAAATTTTCTTTGAGGATTATTTGGATAATTTAATTAAGTCAAATGTCCATCCCTTAAATCATAAGCAGGGAGTACCCATATTGGTCTCTTTTTTCTCTGTAAGTACACATATTTATGATCGCATGAGTGCCTGAGTTGAATGAGCACCGCATTCACATTCGTGTCATTCGGCTAACAGAAGAAATGAATGTGCTCATACAGCCCTCTAGTCAAAGATAATATGATACGAAACTTCTCTCTTTTGCTTACTGCGAGAGCCCATGATCTCACATTTTGGGCTGGCAACAAAGGCTGCTGAACAGCTGAAACGCAAAATGGTGAGCTGCCAGAGGCAAATGCTATTATTTTTATTTGGATTAAAAAATCGAGTAAATGTTATTTTTTATAAAATGTCTCTTGAAATCTCTAAATTAAGAGTTAAATTGAATATATAAGTTTTAGCAAACTTTAAATGTTTTGATGTACATACATATATTGTATTTTATTTTAAAAATATATCCCAAGTTTTTTTCCAAGCGAGATGGGTATATATTGCATTTAAATATACATGAATATACATGTATGTACATATATAAGGAAACACGCTATATCTTAAATTTATGTTTAATGCATATGTAAAAGCAGTTTTTGCAAAATATGAATTTCTGCGATATTTTAATTGTTTTCATTGTTTTGATTTTATATATATGATCTTCTGGCATTAAGGTAAATAACATTTGTTATTTATAATGCATTTTCTTTTATTCTGTTAGCAAACCTCAACGGTGGCGAAGAAACTCCAAAATCTCCAAAAAAAAAATGCAATAAAAACACCCAGATACAATTTCTACAGAGTGGCTCTTTTGGAAAATGTTATAAAAAATGCGCCTTTTGACAGCGCAAAGAGTTTCGTATCATATTATCTTTGCTCTAGTAACGAGGCATTAAGACACAGATAATATGATACGAAACTCTTTGTTTCGAGAGAGCGCTGTCAAAAGGCGCATTTTTTATAACATTTTCCAAAAGAGCCACTCTGTAGAAATAGTATCTGGGGATTTTTATTAAATTTTTTTGGAGATTTTGCAGTTTCTTCGCCACAGATGAGGTTTGCTAACAGAATGAATGAAAATGCAATAAAAATAAGAGTAAATAAGAGATGTTAGTTACCTTAATGCCAGAAGCTAATATACTATATAAAATCAAAACAATGAAAACAATTAAAATATCGCAGAAATTCATATTTCGCAAAAACTGCTTTTATATATGTATGCATTAAACATAAATTTAAGATATAGCGTGTTTTCTTATAAACATACATGTTTATTCATGTATTTAAAATGCAATATTTACCTAGTTCGCTTTGAAAAAATAGTTTTGGTATATATTTTTAAAATAAAATACAATATTTGTATGTAAATCAAAACCTTCATTGTTTGCTAAAACTTATATACTAAATTTAACTCTTAATTTAGAGATTTCAAGACACATTCTATAAAAAAATAACTTTTACTCGCTTTTTTTATCCAAATTAAAATTATAGCTATTTCCACGCATTTGCCTCTGGTAGCCCACCTTTTTACGTGTCAGCTGTTCAGTAGCCCATGATTCGGCTTTGTTGCCAGCCCAAAATGTGAGATCATGGGCTCTCGCAGTAAGCAAAAGAGAGAAGTTTCGTATCATATTATCTTTGATTAAGGGCCAGTTTTTCAGTGCTGGTTTAAACTCAGTTTAAACTAAGATTAGTTAAACTCAGTTTAAATTTAAACTTAGTTTCCTTGTGCCCAAATAATTTTGTTGCAACCAAAACGAAGCAGTTAGCAAACAGCTGATAAGTTAAACTAAGTTTAACCGAGCACAATCGGCCGTTTAAACTTAGTTTAAACTCCGTTTAAAGTTGACTGAAAAACTGCACTCTGAGTTTAAACTTAGTTTAAACGACAAACAGAGTTCAACTTGCACTGAAAAACTGGCCCTAAGATACATAATTCTTTGATGTATATTGAAACGCTTTGCGGCATTGTGGCTTGTATGTATGTATGTACATTGCAATTTCTCGTTCTCATGACTTTTATAAAATCCATATTAGGCCACCACCTATCGAAGCGATGGGATTTCGATTTACTAGAGCATTTCAAGTTGTAGTCATCAATAAGGTTCAAATTCAAGCATACTTTCAAATTAACGAGCATAATCAAATGATTTCATTTTCTTCTTTCAGGTCCCAAATTTATGCCATGGTTTGGCAACACCATACAGTTACGCAAAGAGGCACGTGCGTGTGGGGGCACACATTTAGCATTTGAAAAATGGTCTAAAAAATACAACAGCAAACTGATTGGACTCAAACTGGGTAGCGAGTATATCGTGGTGACACTTTCCTACCCGCTGGTGCACGAGGTACACCTTAACGAAGTGTACGATGGTCGCCCAGATACGTTCTTCCTGCGTTTGCGTACAATGGGTACACGCAAGGGCATCACCTCTACCGATGGCCAACTCTGGCAAGAACATCGCAATTTCGCAATGCGTCAAATGCGACATGTTGGCTATGGACGCACAGAAATGGAGCAGTATATCGAGAAGGAGGCTGCAAATTTACTATGTTACATTGAAGAGCTGCAGTCGACACCTGTCTGGCCGGGCTCATTTCTAGCGCCTAGCGTACTCAATGTTCTGTGGACTTTGACAGCCGGCAAGGGTATTGATCGTGACGATAAACGTTTGCAAAAATTACTCGATATGTTGAATCGACGTTCCAAAATTTTTGACATGATGGGTGGCGTGTTGTCGCAAATGCCTTGGCTGCGTTATGTGGCGCCAAATTGGACGGGTTACAATCTAATTTGTCAAATGAATCGCGAGATGCACGCATTCTTTTTGGAAGCCATTAATGAACATCGTGCAAGCATAACGCCAGAGAATGAGGAGAGTGATCTCATTTACGCCTACATACGCGAGATGAAGGAACACAGTGCTGAATCGGAGAATACAACTTTCAATGATACACAGCTGACAATGACCATTTTGGATTTCTTCATAGCCGGCTCGCAAACGACCAGCACTACGACAGATTTAGCATTAATGATGCTCGCTCTAAAGCGAGATGTTCAAGCACGCGTGTTTGAGGAAATCATTGGTAATACGGAGAAAAATGATATACCGGTGAATCTTTGCAATCGCGAAAGTTTTCCCTATACGAACGCCTTCATCATGGAAGTGCAACGCTATTTTCACATAACACCCATAACCGGACCGAGACGCGCTCTATGGGATACAACGTTGGGCGGTTACAATGTGCCAAAAAATACAACAGTACTTATCGGACTGCGTTCGGTGCATATGGATAAAGAGCATTGGGGTGACCCGGAGAATTTCAGACCACAACGTTTCATTGACGAGGATGGAAAAGTGTTTCGCGATCAGTATTTTATGCCATTCGGACAGGGTCGTCGTCGTTGTCTAGGCGATGCTTTAGCCCGTGCTTGTCTATTCTCATTTCTTACGAAAATTGTGCAACGCTTTCGTATAGAATTGTGCGAAGAAGATTTGCCATCTGTGAAGCTACAACCGGGCATTACGTTGACGCCAAAACCATATAAGATACGGTTTGTGGCGCGTAGTTGAGCGCAATTAAAATTAACCCTTCAAAGGGTGTTGGCGAGTGATTTGGGAGCGGGAATAAGGAATTTAAATAATGGTAATTAATGGTGAATTGTTTAGAATTACTTATTAAATAAGTTGTTAAAATTTCTTCTCAATAAAACTACTTACCTTGGTAATCGTTAAATACTTGACTTTTATATAAAACAATTAAATAATCCCAATAATACAATAAAATGAAAGGTAAGTTTGGTGTTCTGGCAAAGCCCAGTTGGTGGGTTTCTAAATACCTAACGGCGTATCCATTGATTACAATCAGATCTTCCAGGCCTTGAACGGATTCTGGCCCTTTCTCGTCTCTCTTAATTTTCTGTAGAAATATTCAGCAGGAACTTCGAAACTTCTCAAAGTCAAATGGCCCGTTAGTATTCCCGTGAGTTGCAGGATTCACATTCGCTGTTCGCCAAATTTAAGCCAAAAATATAGTACTACTATGCGATCTTGTGGATTTCTGCTGCTTTTAAGTAATAGAATCCCTGAGAGATTTTGAATTATTGAATTATCAGCAATCAATTCTAATTCTTTGGAATAAAGTCCTTGAAATCACTTCAAGGAAATTAATTTCCTTCATCAAGATGTGGCCGCAATGAGCCAAAGTATTTTTGGTGACATATGTTTTAACTCTTTCCTGTGCTTGGTGAGACTGGAGGTCCAATGGATCTCCTGGATCGGCGGAATCACTTCACTTCTACACTGACGGCTTAAAGCTTAAGAACAAAATTTCAGGGGGTGTTTTCGCAGCCCACCTAGGATTAGAAAACTCCTTCCGCCTTCCTGATCACCGCAGTGTCTTTCAGGCTGAGGTAGCTGCAATATAGGAGGCGGTGGACTAACTAAAAAGAAAAGAAGTTGGATATAAAGAAATCTTCATTTTTTCCAACAGTCAAGCAGCACTTAGGGCACTTAATTCTGTCAATTGCAATTCTAAAAAAGTATCGCAAATCTCTAAACGAGATGGCGGAGCAGTTTGCTTTTCACTTGGTATGGGTGCCGGACACAGTAACATACCGGGCAATGAAACAGCGGACGAGCTTGCAAGAGGGGAAACATCCATTCCAATTTCATCACGCTAGAAGGTTCTAGGTATGCCGCTCGCTATATGCAAGCCCCTTCTAAGGGACTCATCCCTTAAGGAAGCAGGAGACCGTTGGAAAAACGGTAGCACATGTATCATGTCCAAGCTCATATGGCCGGAGTGGGACACTAAGCGATTTAAAGGTCTTCTTTTGCTGAGCAGAGGAGACCTGTCCCTAGCTTTAGGAATAATAACAGCTCATGTACTGATAGGTAGACTCACAGAGAGACTAGCTGTTCCCTGCAATGACTTCTGCAGAAGTTGCAGAAATGAAGAAGAGCCTGAAACCGTGACGCACCTCCTATGCGAATGTCCCGCATTATGGGAAAGAAAAAGAAAATTCTTAGGATCAGAGTTCTTCAACGACCTAAGCGATCTTTCCAGAGTAGAGGTACGCAAGATATTAAGCTTTCTAGTTTCCACACGTTGGTTCGAGTAGGGGCCTAAATGTGCTGGCCAGATCGCCAGCAGACACTTTAACCTAACCTAACCAAAGCTTAATGAGCTTTTCCTCAATGCACTCTGAGTAGAGAGTGGACTTTACCTCAGAGGAAGTAAAATAACTTCCGAGCTGATAAAAAATGAATAGTTTTGTTGTAAGTTTATATCTTAACATACATATTTCGCTGGAAAACAAGCTCCGGTACCTATCAAACCTAGTTCCGTTTTAAAGATATTTTCTAATAAAGATCATTTCAAAAGTTTATGTTGATGAATATTCCCATGTGTCAAAAATGATGTACTCATGACTTTCCCAAAACAACCCTCTAAAAAATGTTTAGTAGTGCTGTATACAAACTTAGTAGCCCTCAGTTGTCAGTTGAAAATTGTCAACTAATACCCGAATTCTGTAACTCAGTCGCATATCAAGTCTCAAAATGAGCAAGAGATTATTGCCTTTCCTTGTTTTCACGTTTTTTGTTTTGTTTTTATGTTAATTTTTTCTGACCTGCTCATCACCTGGTTACTATTTAGATACTTTATTTTGAGAGTAGAGGCTTTATTTTGAAACTAATGAATGCCAACTTGTCTAAAATAGTAACTTTTGTCTCTATTAGAGACTGAGACTGCTTGCTGAATGCGGGTATAAGAGTATACTATCATTTTGGCATTAAGCTACGTTACTGCAGATCAGATTATCGAGCCATTAAGGGGTTACATATAGTTAGAAGCCCTAAAAAAATATGTTTTCCAAACATTTTTCCTAAGAAAACTTCTAAATTTATTATGTTAAGCAAAAAGCGTTTTGCGGTGACCACTATGGATACATACATACATATATCTGAAGTGGATCACCTGAAATGAAAAAACCAAACGGATTTCGTTAAGGAAGGAATAAGTAAAATATTTTGACAAAATGGTGGCTTCTCAAAAAAAATCTATTTTTTGCCATAATTTTGGCCTTAAATTGTGTATTAAAATTTTTTTTTTATCAGTTATAAAAAAACTTCGATTAAGTACTAGAAAATATAGTTCAGAAGCCTGTGTAAAACTGTAAAACTTTGAGACTAATCAGTTCAGCCGTTCTCGAGAAATCTTGGTCACCGACTTTCAAAACACAGTTTTGAGAAAAACAAGGTTAAAGTTTCAAAAGCATTTTTTGAAATGCTCTGACGCGTCGTTACAATTATGCGTGTAACTACAAAATTAACCGTCGTATTGACTTGATTGATTTTCAGAGTGTTTACTTGAATATTGCAATTTTTTTTTGAAAATTCTAACTAATTCTAATCATGTCGGAGTAGACAGACATACTTTTTTGATGAGCTAAAAACTGTTGAAAAAAAAAACGCTTCGATTTCGCCCAAAAATATTACCGTTCGCACGCAATACGCAAATCACAAAACATAATCGTGCGAGTTAAATGAGTCAGGAGTGTAATAGAAGTTTATTACAAAATGTTTTTTTTTAATAATTTTTTTTTGTCATTTGAAACAAATCTCTGAGACGAAAATGATAATAACAGCAGAATTAATTAATAGATAGTTATATATATATATATATTTGTATATATATAAACTATGTGTGTATGTGTAAGTGTGTGTATGATCGTTTTCAGTTTTTTTTTGCGTTTTTTTTTCTTCTCATTATGTTTCACTTGTAAGTAATTGTAACAATTAAAACTTAAAACTTTAAAGATTTTTATCTTCACTTATATTTAAAATCACTTTTTCAACAGGTTCACATTTTTCATTTCGTTATACGGTGTTCAACAATGCCTATTTTGTAGTTGTTGTTGTTTTTTTTTTGTATTTTTTAATATCTATTTTTTTCTCTTCTCTTATTTTTTGTTTTTAAATTTACATGTGTACTACATACTTATGTGTATATCTATGTATGTATGTATGTATGTGTCATTTGCTTTCTTCAGCTAATTCCATAAATTTATGCTTAAAATATAACATTATTAAATCATCGCTTACTGCTCTGCTTTGCTATACATAACTACTGCAACATTTTTAAACACGCAAGCACATCTCAAATAAATCATACAATGCATTATCCTGCAAACATTCGAACATACTAGCAAACTGCACTTGAACATGGCGCGCGCACGCACTCGAACTTTTAAGTAGTGGCACATCCCATAAGGGAAAATTTTTTGAATACGAGATATGTACATGTACATATTTTTAAAATCCAACACATCTCAAAATCCTTGCGGAAATCTCTCTCTCTCTCTATTCGAGTTTTTAAGTTGGAATGCCACCGCTGATTGAAGTGAAATGAAGTCCAAAGATGGCCTATTTTCTGATGCAAACGAGTATGTGGTGTGCGCGCAAGCCTATTAGTGAGTAGCTCACATCACAACTTTTTACAATTTTCTTTTCATATACATACATACATACATACTTTCTGAAAGGTGAATTTTATTTTTTATATAATTCGTTCAATTTAGATTTCTTTCTTCTTGTTTACTTTTTATGTAGCTACACCCAACCTGCTGCTTTGCTTTTGAACACATACAGCATTGGAAAGTCATTTGTGCGAAAAATTGAAATTTTGAATTTTTTTTCAACTCTTTCGAATTGAAGTTTCATTCGAATTCAACTTTTTCGATCTCTGAAATTTTCGAGTTCGAATTTTTTCGAACATAAACCGTTTCTGTTTCGAATTGTTTCGGAGCCCATTTTTTATTTCTGTTCTGTTCAACTTCGAAAATTTTCATACTACCTTTTTTGCGCTCGACTTTTTTGTGTTAGTTGATTTCTTCAAATTCAAATCTCCCTACTCGATTCTTCAACACTTGAGATTTTTCAATTTTGAATATTTATAAAGTATAATTTTATTTTTTTAAACTCGGCCATTTTCAAATTTGAATTTGATTGGATTTTATCTAAAAATCGAGGTTTTCAAACTGGAGTCTTTCTGAATTCAAATGCATTCGTTTTCAAAACTTATCTATTATTTTGAATACGAAAAATTTCCAAATCGCGAATTTCTTGAACTTGAAACTACTTTGAGACCGAAACTTCGAGAGTCAAAGATTTTTCTATTTGATTTTGTAAATGACAAACTTCTATAGTTTTTTGGTATTTCTTACGAATTTGAGTCTTTCTTCCACTCGTTTTTTCGAAAATGCGAATTTTAAGTTCTATTCTTTTTCATATACTTTGCAACTCATTTTTTTTTTGTATTTCGAAAGCTTTTTTAGGTTTTTCTACTCGAATTCCTTTGATCTTCAACTTTCCTCGAGCTTGCGTGTTTTTGAACATGAAGTTTTTTATTTTTATTCTTTAAACTTTTCGATTTCTGATACTTTTTACGTTGTAACTATTCGATTTCTTTCGCACTTGAATTTATCTCGTTTTGAATATATTTACCACTCGAAGTTATATTTAACTTCAAGTTCTTCAAAACCGAAAGTTTTAAAAATTTGATGGTTTTTTCGTATTCGAATTTTATTTTTCAACAATCAATTTTAGTGAAGTAAGTTTTTGTGCTTCAAAATATGCAAATATGAGTTTCCAATTAAGCACAATTTTCGAAACGCAAGTTTTTCTTCGATTTCGAAATTTTGCAAATCAAACTCTGGTGTTGAATAGTTTTTCGACGAAAGTTATTAAATTTCCAAATGATTCGCGTGTTTTACTTTTTAAGTCAAACGTTTTTGATTTCGAAAATTTTCGAACTAAATTTTTTTTTCGATTTTATGCTTTTTTAACTTGATATCTTTGAAATCGAAGAGCTTTATTTAGACTGTGTTGGAACTGATTTGTTTTTAAACGCACAAATGAACTTCCAATGCAGTTTCCAATTTGCAGTTTTAATTTTTTCTGAAATTTATTTATGTACATAAATTTGTAATTTCATCACTTGATATAATTATAAGGTACGCGATTTACTTACACTAAAATTTTCAATTAATTATATATTTACATACATACATATACATTCTATAATCGTATTATATAATAATTACATAGCTGAGTTAACTACACTTAAGCGATTAAGTTATAGCAGTGGGGTGTATTCTCTGTTACATTAATAACAACTTTTTTCCATATACATACATACATGCATATATTTGTAGTATACTTTTCAAATTTAAAATTTTAATTTATGTTTATTTTTCTTTGAACAACATGATTTCCATTCGTTTGTATGTATATCTACTATGTATGTATTTAATAAACATTCGTTTGCAACTGTGTATCGTTTTCACAATTTAAAAATAATCGTCAAAATAAAATACAAAGATATCTTCAAAATAAAATATAAACACGCATACAAACATACATACCAAAAAGCTAGTCATACGTACGTACATACGTACATACAGGCAGGAGAATGTTGCAAGAAATGCGTTGCACTTATTTGATAAGTACAGTACATCTACAACAACAAAGCATAGGACACTTTGAAATAAATTATTGTTAGGTAATTAATTGATATTCTTTCATTCTTCCCTTTTACTTTAACAACAGCAGAAAAAAGTCATAAGCTATATAACTCTTGCCAGCTATATATGTATATATATATGTATATATTCTTTTCTGTTTTCTTTTTATATTCTTTTATTTATCAATCATATTTGTACACCTAAACTACTAATGCTTATGTTTAACATATAGTAGAATGATTTGAAAAAAAAGCCACAAAATCGCTTAAAAGAGCATATGTAAATTGTATTTGTGTATATTTAAAAACAAAAAAAAACATAGTAAATGTAAATTACAGTGAAAGAAAAAAAACAACAACAACAAAACGGTTTTTATGAAAATTTAAAATTGCGAGTAAAAAACTACATATAGATACTTAAACCGATAAAGCCTAATTATACGAACATACATACATTTATTACATTAATTATAACAATTAATAACATTATGTAGAACACTATTTAACATTAATCATTCAATCAACAAATTTAGTAAAGAATTATGTGTGTATTTTTGGATGTTTCCATTTTCAATTCGTTTGTTTTCTGATTTACATATGTATATATTTTATAATTTTGTGTACATTTTTATTAATGCTTTTTGTTGTTATATATTTACGTTTTTTAGTTTTAGCAAAAAAAATCAGGTAGTTAACTTTATTTACACATTTATTTTTCTTGTTATTTTTTTGTATGATTTCCTGCTTTTCACTTTTCAAGTGCTGTGAGCGTTGTATTTTAAGTTAGAAATAAGGGAAAAATGTAAAATAGTGCAATTAAAGTAGTTTGAAGTTCGAAAACTCCAGTCGTGTTTTAGTGTGAGATAGAAGTAATTTTTAAAGAAAATAAAAATGTTCATATAATTTGTTCAGTTTCAAATCGTAAAATAATGATCGAAAGAATTGACGTTTCTTTCCGACAACAGGCAAATTTAAAGTACTCAAACGATTCGGAAATATACAATTTAACAATTGACACAGAAGGGTTACATCGCATACATTTCCACTAGAAAAATTTTTCCAGCTGAAACTCAATGAAGAGCCACAAATAATTTCGACAATTTTGTGTAAAAATTGAAATTTTTGTAAATCATAGTTTTAGCTAAACATTTAATAATAATTATTGTAATTTATAGCAATGACATATCAGTTTGCATTGTTTTTTTTTTAATAATTTCCGAAAAACAAGCAAAAGTAATACTTTCGAATTATATATTTTCAAAAATGTAAACCGCAACCAATTTGAATTTAAAAACTTTACTTTTCGCACATATCGCAATTTTATAGAAATTTAAGCAAATTATTATTAAAAAAAAACATACTATTAAAAAGAATTGTATCGAAATATTATAATATGAAATTTAGTTCTTCTTTGCGAGTTTCGCGTGACATTTCACACAGAATTATATACCAAAAACCGTATATTTTTTAAATTAAACTTAGCGTCGTTTTCCTTTGCAAGAAATTTTAAATTTTTACTTTAATCCATGTTTAGTACTTTATAGTATGTATCAAGAATTGTTGATATTTTTTTGATAAGAAAATACGTATGCAGTTTAGTAAGCCAACTTTTAAGCAATTTTTTGGAAATCTTAAATTTTTTTTTAAAACAACGGAAGCTTAACACTTTTTACAATAAATCGAAAAAGAAAATTTTCGAGGCAACGATAATATTTGTATTTGAAAAAAATAAATAAAAATTAAGAGCATTTTTCATTTATAGTAAAATTTATTATACTATGAGTATTTAGGCCGATTTTACTGAAAATTTCGAAACCAAAAATTATTAAAAAAAAACAAAAATAAGTAGGGTTAGAAAAATGTAAATATATAAATTTCTAAAAAAGAACTTAGTTTATTCAAAAAAAGAATACAATTAAAAAAAAATTCCTAATTTTAAAAATACGTTCAAATAAAACAATAGCTGTAATTTTTTAGGAAGTATGAATGTTTTTTTTTAATTTTAAAGGCACAAAAGTTTACAAGTAAAAAAAAAAATAATGAAGAAAATAGTAATATCACGAAAGATATAAAAAAATTGTAATACATCAAAAAATATGCAACTAAAAAAAAGTGCATAAGTTTTAGCTTATTACGAAAAATGTTTTTGCAGAGCATATAAAAAAAAAAAATATGCTCGATGTTTGGCCGAGCTTCTCCATACTAACTCGGAGGTTTGTCATTGCAGGTATAAAACTGATAACTCCATTTTTAAATTGTATGTCACTTGTTACAAATTTCTTTCGATTTGGCTACTTAATAATATCTCTTTAGAAAACCTTCCGCGATCCTTTTTTTATGGTATCAGAGTTTACACAAACACATACTAGTTGCTCATAAATACAAACATTATTTCTGACGTCTCATGCGTATATTTCGAACACGATTAGATCAATTTATATGAACGCTATAAAAAAAATGTAAAAATTTTTTAATACTTTTGTAACTAAAAATCTTCTGTGTAAATTTCCAAATTTCAGCATAGACTGGCAAAGAGAAATTATAATTTTCAACAAATTTTTAGAAATTTAGAGTAGGACTACCGTAAAGAGAAGTTGACTTTACGCCAAAAAATGGCCAGTAACGTGAATTTTTTAGTATTTGCTCTATTTTCCCAAAATGCTAGATTTTGTTGGCGATACAAAAATAGAGTTTTGTCGTAGCGTGATGTACTAATTAATGTGAGTCTTTCAATTTAAAATATTGCAAAATGCACAAACACAAACACAACTGAAGTCTCATAAGCTTTAATCAAGTGCTTACTTGAATGTTTTTAAAAGAAAACTAAAAAAAGAAACAAAAAAAAACTTTCAATACTCGACGCCCACAACACTGTCATATCGCTTTACTATGATTTGCGATTTCAATTATACATTATTTTTTTACAATACGTGTTTGCTTTGCTTTAGATTTTTTTTTTTTTTTAATTTTAATCAATTTTATTTTTAACATATTTTTCTTTTTAATCACTAAATTAATGCGCACATAAGTATGCTGTGTAATGCTTAACAATTTAAAATATTTTACGAACACATTGTTTGCTGTGTTGCTTCTTTACTTTTGTTTGCTTATAATACATTTACATACAATTATATATTTAATTATACATATATACATATATATATTTTTTTATTTTTTTCAATATAGTAATATGAATAAACGCTTAAGCTATATCAATATACATATATATCCATTTTAAAAATATATTATTTATCTTTGCTCTGCCTAAACTGCCTAACCTTAAACATACATAACTATCTTCTTCCTCGCTCGTCCTTCTACGTTTTACATTCTGCAGTTAAATTGCAAGTGTGAATGGAGTTAACGTAAAATCCAAGTGCTACTAAGTTACTTGTTTAATGTAAATATATATATTTATATATATACTTTTAGCTTAAATTTTCCAAATTTTTAATATTTTTCTTCTCATTATTTTTCCTCTACACTTTTTTTGTTTGTTTTGTTTTTTGCTTACATCTAAAAACCAACCCTGGATTTTATTCAGCGTCATTCAACAACGAACCACACTCGTCTCCTGCCGCATTTGAAGCGCTTTCGCCATATTTTATTTATACACCTTGACAAGTGTGTGTACTCGTATATACATACATAGAATATATACAACATTTTTGTAGCCAGTCCTCTTGCATTTATGCTTTTCGTTTTGCATGCAACATTTCCATGAGTAGCGTCTGTGTGGGCGCACTACCAGCGCAGTGTTTTGAATAGAGGTGATCTTCTCCACGCGAGGCCATCGCATGAATATCGGGCAGTATGCTGAGCAGCCTCCGAAATTTGTCCTAAACAGAAGCAGAGAGAAAGAGAGAGAGAGATTAGTGAAAAAGTTACATAAATGTGAAAATAATTATATGGATTTAGAAAAGTTTAACTTAAGAAGGGAAAAAAGTAGATTGAATCGCTTTTGGTAGTTAAATAAAATAAACAGTTATACACTGTTATTATAATGAAAAAAATACGACAAAAGCCAATATTTCATGAAAATCATCTATAGTAATCGATGACAAAAATATATCAAGGAGCCGATTGCTAAAAAATCGTTAAATTGATCAACGAATGCTATAATAATACCGATAACGATAACAAAAACAGCTATTGAACTTGAATCGATAACAGCTACGAAAGTTATCAATAATATCAATAAGAAACACGATATCAAAAATAAAAAATGGTTAGATAAATTAATAAATATCGAGAGTTAACAAAAATTTTTATTGAAAGTCAACACTTTTGAAATAGAATCGATAGCATGATCGATAGTTATCTATAAAAAACACCTTATCGATAATAAAACATACTAACGGCAATGATAACAAAAAAAGGTGCTGATATCGATAAAAGTATCGATAAAAACATATCGATAACCAAATATTATAATGATAACAAGAACTAAATTGTTACACAACAAAAACGTATGTAATGATATTGATTAAATTAACAACGATTAACGGATTGCGTGAAAATTTCGGCAAAATTCATTTTTAAAAATAAACTTTTAAAATTGTTAAAATAGATAACAATATCGATAGTTATTAATAAGAAAAAAATTCAATCGTTTAAAAACACTGATTTCTATTAAATTAATGATAAAAAGCAAAAAATATCGAAAACCAAAACTACCATGAAAGCCTAAACTAGATTGAGTCGCAAAAAACAATATCTCCAATAAAAACGGGTCCGATAAATAAAAAATACGAAAACGATAGCGGGTAGAACATTGACACAATTTTGCGATAGTTATAGATCGATAATAAGTATAAACTAATGGCAACGAGAGCGGCGATAAAAATAATGCTAATGAAACCCGTTTACTATTTTGAAACTCCTAAATAAGACCACTTCTCCCCGACTTTACTACCCTTCCCATTTAAGAAACGCTTAAAACTGCATTACTTACCGTCACCGATGGATAACAGGTGAGCGTGTAGTCCAGTAGCGCTGCTTGAACATTCTCTTGACCCTCCAAAACGGTTTTCTTGTTTACAATGCCACGCACATCTAAAATGAGTAAAGAAACAAACAAGTATTTGTCATAATTTTAAGGAAAACAACATTCAAACAATTCTTACCTGGATTGAGTAGTATTAGGAATTTCATACACACATAATCGCCCATATCGAATTTTAGATCTTGCAAGCGATTTTGCAGCTCATTGAAATAGTCAACCAATTGTGGTACACCAAGCAGACCCAGCCAGAGGAGATTGAATATTTGACCGTTGTTCAGTTGCGTTTCATCGGGTAGGCCATTATGTATTCGCTGATGTAAATGATCTAGCACAAGCATATCTGACCAGGAATGCTGCAACAATTTCATTTGGTCATCGACCTAAGGAAAATAAAAAAAAAAATATGGGAGGATTAAATATTTTTGAATTGTTAATGAGCAAGCGTATTTAAGGGTTTTTTTTTAATCTTTAAATAATTTTTCTAACGCTCTGACAAACTTTAGCTCAAATACTATTTAAGTTCCAAGTCAAACCACGACTTATTGGAGCTACGTTATTGTTTTGAACACCAATTCGTTTGCTTCGGCAAATCTAGTAAAAATTTCATTGCCATAAATTATCAAATTAAAAATAAAAGGCGTGCCTAGAAATATGCAACATGAAATCTGACAGTTATTTTTTTAGGAATGAAAATTCCAAAATACCACTGTTGATTATGAGTGCGGATACTTTTGACAACTTATACCCGTCTAAAAAAGAACCCATCAGCCTAAGTTTACACTTTTCAGATCCCCTAATTTTTAATTAAGAGTTGAAAGTCGAAAAAGTAAACCAACATCGGAATAGTGCTGTCTCAGATGCGGTGAACTTTTACAGGAAATTTTTCAGAATGCAAGAAACCTGTGGAAGTGCTTTCGTGAGAGCAACTTACGCTCCTTATCTGTCAAAAGTAGCTTGGTTTAGTTCGACGTTTTTCTTTCTGGATGTTCATGGAGAGTGTTAAACTATCAGCTGTGGTATCAGTGGTGAACAAACATTGTAAAATGGAGAGAGAGTCATTTAGTTATCGAGCAGTCTGAGAGAGTTCTACACAAAGATATCTGAAACATTGATTATAAAAGCTTTTTAAAATCTGGCTTCTTTCTCCCTGGCGAACTTTAAGATTTTTTTCTATATATATAGTTATTATAAATCCTTAATAGTTATCATGTCGGACCATAAATGCCGGTTTTATTTAAATTTTCGCTCCAGCGCCATCTAGCGGATAAAGTCAAACCGTATGTCAAGAAACGGTATGTTTAAAAGAAGTGAAGTGTGAATATTTTGATTGCGATCTATCAACCTTTATTCAGTGCGGTTCGGAGATAAAATAGTGTCTGCGTTGTGCTATATTTAGTGTCATTTTTGACAGCCTAAGTCGGGAGCCAGTGCCAAAGTAATGAACTCTGAAAAATTCGTTTATAAAAACCAATTGCAAAACCCGGATCCTACAAGATCTTTCTTTCATGAGCTCAAAAATAGAAAGTGCAACCAAAGCTAGTTGCTATTATAATTTGTCACACTACTATTATCTATTGATCTAATTACCATATCCATATGCAACCACTCAGCATATGAATCAAGAAAAAACTACCACTTAGATTATATTAAGGGCGCTTATCATAGCGCCGAGTACACTCACGTTTAGCATTCTTAATAAACAATCAGTTAAAAAATCATTGCGAAAATGGATGTGCAGAAGGGGAGTTCAATTTAACGATGAGTAAAATCTGTGGGAAATAATCAATTAATCCAAGGAGTGTATCGATTGACGTGAATTGCAAAGAATTAAAAACTGACTCATAATAAATATCTGCGTAAGTAATACATAATAATGCCTTAACTCACAAAGGTCCTAACAAACACTTTTTTTTTTGCAAATTTTGGTAGGCTTATATACTTTTTTAAGGTTTTTTGCTTAACCCGTAAAATAGAAAATTTGTTGTTTTGGGCCTTTCTAAATGAGAGTGACGATATCTAATTGAAATGGGCATTGCTATATAGGCAAGTGACTCAAGCGCAAATTCCAAGCTCTTAGTATACACTTCTTTGAGGAGTTTAATAATCTAACGCGCATGAAGATCAAGCCTCTAATAGAAAGCATTCAACGTTAAAATTGATTTTATGGTAATTCGGGAGATCACAAAGAGATGAGTGACGATGAGTCTTACGATCGATAGTTTCCTCCACCTAAACTAACTTAGAATGTCGCTGGTACCAATGAATTTCTTTGCGTACGTTAAGAGTTCTGATTACGCGCGCCTCGTCAAAGTCAACAAGAGATATAAAAATCGATCACCAAACAAATTACATTTTTATACACCCAATTTTGAATGCTTCCATGCGACACTCAGCTATAAAGCGCTCTCGCCAACTACACGCAGGCAGAGCGAATGAAACTGCAAGTGCAAAGTGAGACAGGGAGCAATACCCAAAAGCCACGCTTATTACAACACGTGCTGACTGCAGACGACTCACGCTGGCGCTCCAGGTTTAAAATCAAGTTTTTGTTTTTTTTTTTTCACAGCGCGCTCAATGCGTACGCTTTAGCGGCGACCAGCAACGCGTTTTGTTAACTCATCGCCAATCTCAATGCAATCACTGGCATCGACGAGTATCTACATACATACGTCGGCGACCGCATTTTGTTGCGTTTGTCCATGAATGTGCGCGCCCGCTTACCAACACACATATACCCAATATACATATGTTCATGGAAAATTTAAATAAAAAAATAAAAAATTTATTAAAAATACCAAAATACACACTGAGCGGCAATCGACTTGCTCGTTTCAATATTGCTGTGTTGTGTGTGTGTGTGTGTGTGTGTGTGTGTGTTGGTGAAACCTTTGTGCAATGTGTTGTTGCGTCATGAGCGTGAATTGACTGACGACGACTGTGTGACTGTGCAGTTGTATCTACATACATATAAAGGTATACGAGTATATTTATGTATGTCTGTACGCTCGTCAGTTCACTTCGTTCAGCTTTGGTTGGTAAGTAGGTCAGCCAAGCAATCAGTCAGTCAGCGAGCGAGTCAAGCAACAGCGCAACAACAACAACAGCAGCAAGCAAACGAAATCGAAACTTAATTCAGGCTTAAGTATGATTGTTGTTTTTTGTTGTAGCTGCTGCTGTTGTTGTGCCGCCTGACGTCCCTTACAACGCCAACACCCCCCTGCCATCTGCAGCCTCTGACCTGTGTGCAAGCGGTTTACATAATCGCTACAACGCGCGCGTACGAAAATCACAGACACAAAAACGACCAAAAAAATACATGTGTGTGTGTGTGTGTGTGTATGGAAATGTTATAACAAAAAATTATACATAAAATGCCAACAACAAATTGACCGTGGATTACGTAGCTTTGGCGCTTGAGCTGTGCACTTAAATGGTGTCTATTTTAAGCTACATTTTTGAAAGCTGTTTTTTTTTTTGCTTCGATTTTCGCCGAGTTACGCCGTTTCGCATTCGCTGTTGCTGTGTGACAATTTTGCGCCACTCACCTTAAGATCCTTGAAGAAGACAGTGTTTCTGGCCCAATCCACTTGCGAGAATAGATTCTGATCCAATACTTTGCACATCAGCTCGAAGAGATCAACTTCCACTTGATTGTAGGTTTGTTTTTGTAGCAACGCAAAGAGCTGCGTTTGCCATTCCCGATCGTCTATCGATTGCACAAAGTCGCGTATCATTGGTGACACCCTGTGAATGGAGTGAATTGTAAAATTTTCTTATTAAAATATATATTTATTCATATAACGAGTGTGGCAACTCACCTGAGCGGCTCGATGATGGAGTCAGCAGTGCTTGAAGGATGCGTGCCAGAGTCGAAGCTTGAAGGGGAACAAAAAAAAAATGTTGTTAGAAAATGTAAATAATTACTAAGCGCGGTTTGACTTAAATAGTAATGAATGTTTGCAACAAATCAAAAGAGAGGTGCCGTTTCGTAAGAAATGTTTATCTACATAAATAACCTCAGGGCTTCGAAATCGAACCTAAGTTTTCAAACTATAAATCAGATGATGCGGAGCGGTTTCCTTATTTCTATCAAATAATTTTTTGTTAAGAAATCTTCAAAGTTATGGAAATATGTTTATGTATAAAGGTATGTACATACATACATACATTGGTTCACAGTAAAATTTTAAAATTGCATAAAATATTTAATATTTTTAAAATTATGTACATACATATGTATATAAAGCAAATGAAATAGAAAAACTAGAAAACAATTACTTTATGAAAAATTTAAAAGAACGTAATGCAAAAATTTAAATTATTAAAAATACATACAAAATATAGAAAAAGATTTTAAAATTAAAAATTTATTAAAAAATGTTAAAATTGTAAAAAAATGCTATTCATAATAAACAACAAAAATATAAAATGTATCTACTAGTTTATGAAAAAATTTTAAATTTGATAATAATTAAAAAAATTTTCAAAACTAAAAGAAAATTATAAAAAAAAGCATAAATATGCATATTTTCAAAAACTTGTTTAATAAAATATTTCAATGCATAGAAAAACAAAATAATACAATTTCAAATTTATGTATAAAAACAGAAAAATGTATATCTAACACAATGTTATGCACATTATTTAGTGTGTATTAAATTTGTATTTAATAAAAAAATATTTTGTATTATTTTTAAGACTCGAGTTTTGAATAATAATTGTTTTTTTCTGTGTGCAAAGAACTCCTATTTTTTCTCTAAAATATGATATAAATTTATAAAAGTAACCTATATAAGTTTTTTAATTAAAAACAAATAAAAAATTTTGAAATTGAAAAAAAAATTAATTTGTAATAAACAGAAAGTAATATAAAATTAGTTATTTAATGAAAAAAAAAAATTATAAAATTATAAAATTATAAAACAGCATACCATACACATGCATACTTTTTTTTCGAAATCTTTTTTAATAGATACATATGTACATGGTTATATTTTATGATATTTGCAGTTTTTAAATAAAAAAAAAAAAAATTAAATTATAATTGCGTTTTTATGCGAATATGGGCCTAGCTTTTTTGAAAGTGAATTTATTTTCTAACAACAAAAAAACATTTTTGCAAAACTTTAAAGAGTAAAATTTTGGACATTAAAAATAACTATACATTTTTTTTTTTACTTTCTAGGTTTCAAAGTTGTGAAATAGAAACTTAGTTCAAGTTTTGTGAGATATACTATGTATGTATCTATTTGTTTGCAACAAAAATTCATATTTTGGGTGTCATTTTAATATCTGTGGTCACAAGCGATAATCGCCTAAGTCCTGTGTTAAAGCATGGCCACAGATATACATATGTACATACATAAATATGTATTTTATAGCCTTAACATTTTCATAACCTTTTTAGTAAATAACGTTTGAAACGGAAATTTTTTCAAATAAAGTTACAGAATCAAAATCGGTTTTTTTTACGACAATCTTGCGTCTGGTATTTTAACCTAAAATAGCTCTGAGAAGATTAGTGATAACTATGGATTTTTTATTTTTTAATTTTAAAAGAAAAGAAA
This sequence comes from Philophylla caesio, assembly GCA_963971545.1. Taxonomy (NCBI): domain Eukaryota; kingdom Metazoa; phylum Arthropoda; class Insecta; order Diptera; family Tephritidae; genus Philophylla; species Philophylla caesio. The sequence continues at coordinate 19,941,303 of OZ020608.1, read as the reverse complement.
ATTATAATTCTCGACTTTGCAGCTGAATTTTTGCACAGCTCACCGAAATATGTCAGTTATATTCTTTAATCTACCGTGATAAAAATTCGTAAAAGGTCTCCATAACTCCAAAATCAAGAAAACTAATTCTAAAATGTAGAAAATGGCGAATAAAATTTAAAAACTTTTTCAACTCGTCCATTTCAATAGCCCCTTTTTCATTAAACCGTACTGCAACTTTGGCGCGAAACTCTCCTTGAGAATTTCTCGACAAAAACAGTTATATCACCTCTAGCGGTACCTCTCGAATATGTTTCCATTGCTTATGATTTAAAGCATCTCATTTTTCCCATTTCAAAAGCAGCCGTAGCACCTCTCAATCAAGCCGAGAAGTAATGAAGAAATATGAAGGTTTGCAGACATGCATGTACATGACGTATGTACGTATGTATGTATGTATATTTGTACACACACATCAATAGCGCAATTAAATACACGTATGTTTATAATTTTGTTTAGACAGTTAAGCATATACCACATTTTCGATTCGGACGCATTCTGCAGAGATCCAGTTCCACTGTCGTGACAATTGCCACTGCCACTGCGGTTGAGTCCATCGCTGGTGTTGTTGCTGTTGCTATTGTTGGCACCGGTGTTGCCACCATTGCCATTGCCACCGCTGCCGCCACCACCAGCGCCACCACCGCCACCATTCATGGGCGTTGATATCACACCGCCGCTGGTATTGACCTGTCCCAGCGCAATGGCTATGGGACTGGGCGATGAATCGGGCGATTGTGTGAGAGAGGACACCTGTGTAATGTGAAAAATTAATTTGTAATTGAGTATACTTTGTTGAGCGATTTTGTTGTAAGTTAATTACAATTTTAATATAGCCTTTTTTGGCTAGCGCGTCTTACCTGAGGTATTTGAATTTCTTGCTTTATACTCATATTCGGATATGATTGTTGGTAACCCGGCGAGAGTGGTGACGACTTCATCTCAACCGAACCGATGGATGTGCGTAACGCTTGCAAGGCGAGTTGTCGTTGGCGCATCACTTGTAGTTTTCGCGCCCGATCACGTTTGTACATGGGTCCGAACTTGTTACGACCACCGCGCATCCGATCCGCTCTCACGGCTAGAAAAAGAGGAGACGAAATTCAATGTTTATATTATTAAAAAAACTTGTATTAATTGTACGGTTTGTATTAAACTATTAAAATCACGATCAGCTGATTATAAGATTTCAAAATTTCTTAATTTATTTAGACATAATCTTTGTATAAAAATCTTATAAAAATTTCAAGAACTTATAAAAAATAGTTAAAAGTACTCTGCAAGCTTATAAAAATTTCTGCCTACAGCCTTTTCTGAATGATGTTCAAGAAGAGAGTACACAAAATGTGGGGGCCGTAATTTAATTTTTTTTGATTTTTTTTTATCATAAATTGTTTATTGTGACATAGACCATTTTTATTGTGGAAAACGCAGAAAAATGTAACTTTCGCTTTCTACTTAAAAAGTTTTAATTTTTGTAGATTTTCATAAAACATTTTAAATGAAGCATTTTTTTACGAAAATCAAAAATTATATTTTATTTGATGAAAAAAATAAAAAAAAATGTGAAAGCACAGAAAAATGTAACTTTCGCTTTCTGCTTAAAAAGTTTTAATTTTTGTAGATTTTCATAAAACATTTTAAATGAAGCATTTTTTTACGAAAATCAAAAATTATATTTTATTTGATGAAAAAAATAAAAAAAAATGTAAAAGCCCAGAAAAATGTAACTTTCGCTTTCTACTTAAAAAGTTTTAATTTTTGTAGATTTTCATAAAACATTTTAAATTAAGCATTTTTTTACGAAAATCAAAAATTATATTTTATTTGATGAAAAAAATAAAAAAAAATGTGAAAGCACAGAAAAATGTAACTTTCGCTTTCTGCTTAAAAAGTTTTAATTTTTGTAGATTTTCATAAAACATTTAAAGGAAGCATTTTTTTTACGAAAATAAAAAATAAAAAATTATATTTTATTTGATGAAAAAATTAAAAAAAAATGTGAAAGCATTGCCACCCGTACACAAATTTTGTAAGTTATACTTTGGAAGAATAAGTTTAAGTATTAAACTAAGCGAAAACAAAAATTTAAAGCGGGTTGTTTTTGGAAAACCTGTCTTAATTTATTTAAAACAAAGCTTGTATTCAATAGACACGATATAAATAATTTCATTTCAGGAACTTGCGAAATGAAAATTAGGGATAAAAAGTTTTGAATGGAAATAACTATTGTTGAAAATACCTACTAGGAAGTATTAATTTTTTTCAACAGTTTTTTTTAAGACAAAATGCGAGTTGAAGATGAAAAATGTACGGAAAATGCGTGTAGACACGTAAATATAAAATATTAGTATATATTGGGAATTTTGTTTTGGGAAAGGTTCTCTTCCGATTACTTAAATACATATTGAAGACAAAAAATTTATTGAAAAATTTTGTGGGGAATAACATATACATATTTTTTTTTTTTTTTTTTTAAATACTGGGAAATATAAAATTTTTGAGAAAATTTGCACTTAACGGTATGCAAATTGAAGAGGACAAATTTATTGAAAATCTTTGCGGTAAAATAAGTCAAAAATGTAAAAAAAAAATTGGAATTTTAAAGGAGATAATCTCCATCGATATATGTATATGTATGTATGTAGTTAAAGCCAAACGAAAGAAAAAATATGTTTTGGAAATTGTGTAGGGAAATAAATGTTTGTGAAAAATATTTATTAGAAAATTTGCACTTAACTGAAGAATGCCTAACTGACGATGAAAGTCTTTATGGAGATTCAAGTAGAAAATTTTTAAACATTGGAAATTTTTGAGCTTAAGACCGATCGGTTTTTGGAAAAAATTATTAGGAAAAAAAACAATACTCAAAGCGGTTAAAGTTATTGTACTATTTCGGAAATCAGCACATTTCGTCATAAGACTTCTTTCTTCTTGGCTTCTGCGGCAGTCGACCCACAACATCATGCGTATTTGATTTTTGTTGTGGAATATTGGGAAACATCTTAGGAAATTTTATTCGAAAAATACTTATTTTTACAAAATTACTGGGATTTTGTTTGAAATTTCCCTTTTGAGTGTTGGCATTGTTTTCGACAAAATTCACCGCAATTGAACATTTTTGTGACAAGATATATGCAAACATATCGTAGTAAACTTTATAAACATTTTTGATAAAATTGAAAAAAAAACACTGATAAGTATTCGGAACTATTTTTGTCTGAAGTGAAATACAAAAAAATAATTTGTGATGAATTATTTGTGTGGGAAAACAAATAGTTTTTAGAAAATATTAAGAAAAATTATGTTCTTTTAATGATTTCTGAAAAAAAAAAATTGGTAAATTTTTTTTGGAAAGTAGCCATAACATGCTAAACTGCGGATTAAAACGAACAAACTATTTTAATATATTAGAAATTAGGATCCGAAATGAAAATATTTTTGCGGGTATTTTTTTTTTGAATTGTGTCCGAATTTTTAATATTTGAAATCGATTCGAATTTGGATATTTTTTCTAAGCAATTTAATGAAAAACTTCGAATTTGGCACTAATATTACTTATAACACAGTACAAAAAAATAAAATTTTTTTGGATCACATGAGAAATGTTACCAAAATATGAAAATAGGCCTAAAATAAAGTAATACGTGTCTCGGCGCTTTGCTGTAGCACGTCAGAAAAATCGATTTTCACTTCTAATGTAATACTATTATAAAAAGTTATATTAAAACAGAATGGGTGAACCGATTTTAATGCTTGAGTCAGTTTTGAAAAGGTAATTAAATTTGGATTTTTTTTAAGAAAACAAGTTTTTTTCGGTAGATGGCGCTTTAAGTTTCACGTAAAGTTAAAAAATAGCCAAAAATGTACGAAATACAAATTTAAGAAAAATATAAAAAAAATTTAAGGACCAACATTTTAAACACAAAATAATAGTTAAGATTTTATATTAATTGTATTTTTAGAATTTTTTTTTAGTTTTAATGAATTTCGTACATTTTTGGTTATTTTTTAACTTTACATGAAAATAAAGGCGCCATCTACCGCCATCTACAATCCAAATTTAATTTCCTTTTCAATACTGGCTCAAGCATTAAAATCGGTTCACCCATTCATGTGTACCAACCACTGTCGTACTGTGTAATACGTGGAATATGGCAGATATTTTTGTTCATTTTTGTTTCTTTTTTTTTAAGAAAACGCTGTTAAGATACCCCGTTGATCTTAACAGTCTTAAAACTGATTAAGCAAAACTTCAACGGAATTCTACTGTGGAGTACCTAACTCGGTTATTTCAGAGCAAGGTGTGCCTGAAAATATGCAACATAACTCCAAAATATTTTTATTTAAGGATTATAATATCGCGCAAGAGGTGTTATTAATCGATAACACATATTGCGTGTATTTAAATAAACCTATGATTATTAATTAATTTTTTAAGTTGAATGTAAGCATATTTAATAAAAAAAAAATTAACAACTAGAGCAATTAATAATTGTACGCCGGTAAATATGCAGCAAAGCGAATCTCTTGCGGATTATTTTAAATAATTTTTGAACATGTATGAAATCAAAATTAATTGCGACGCACAACGAAAAAGCGAATGAAATTTCAAATATATTCGATAAATATATCCATAAAATTCCAATTAAAAAGAGGTAGAAAATGATTTTCTTTGCATACTTTTTAATACACATTTGATGTGAATACGCTTTAGAATACACTCTGCTTATTTGAAATCTATCTGCCCTCTTTTCGTGAAATAAGGACAAAAATGTAAGCAAACAAAATGCAATCAGGCGTCCGTCCAACTGCTCTTCTTCACGCAGCGGCAAGCGGTGGTGGGGCGCTGTCAGGGTGACACCATTTCATGATGCAAACGTGATTGCAGTACAAGCTGCACTTAGCGACCGTTTGGGTAGAGGAAAGCTTGCCACCACAACGACCAACAAGCACCACCTAGAACTAGGTTTCACAAAAAATAAAAACAAAAAAAAACATAAAATAAAAAAAGGCAGTAGAAAATCGTTAAAAAAGAGCTTTTCATTATTATTTCTTCTCATTTTGGTTGGTCGTTTTGCCGTTGCTGTTCGCACGCTTCACGCCGCACAATCTCGCTCGTATTTCTTTTTCACTCAAACAAGAAACTGTAATTTAGGTCAAGCATATTGTTTACAAATATTCAACGTGTGCGTATATGTTATGCACACACGCACACACACACACACCAACACCAACACAAATGCATATATGCAAATACGTTGAACAAACCATTGAAAGCGAAAACGAAACGCACACAATGACAACCAGTTTTTCAACAAAAGCAATGAAAAATAGCGGAAATGCATATGTGTGTGTGTGTGTGTGTGTGAGCAAGCGGCACCAAAACCAATAATGAAAACAAAAACAAAAATAAAAAGCGCGCAAAGCACCATTTGTAGCGATGTCAACGTTGCTGTCTGCTGCGCTGCCAAACGCTATATGTGGAGACCAAGCGGCAGTGAGCGCGCCTATGCGCTGAGCAAAGCTTTTCTAATGCCGCTCGCGCGCTGCTGAAATCTAATAGCAACAAAAAAAAATTTTTAAATTATTTCCAAACTTTGCTGTGATGAGGTAATAGGTAGGCAGGCAAGCCAGCGCGCAACTTACATTGTGAACTCTTTAACAACTTATGCGCTCCGCGTGCGCTAATACGCGCGTGCTCCCAGAGCGCATTCGCTCCTTCGCTCCAACATTGAAGCAGCATAACTACAACGCAGCGCTCTCGATTAAGACACAGCTGTGTATGAGGCTAGCTGCCTTTCAACAGCAATACTGTGCTATCAGCAGCAGCAAGCGCGAAGCGATGAGCGACAACAACTGCCATTGGTGGTGAGTAGCAGCAGCAGCAACAGCAGCAGCAATAACAGCATGAACAGTCAGCTAGGCAGCTAGCACGAATGCGATTCGAAGCGTTGCTGTGTAGCGTGTTTTCGATTTTGTGTGGAGTAGGTCAAGGACAGAATGGAAACTGGGACACCACCACATACGACAGTGCATCACGCCAAGCAACATCTAATGCCGCATCGTCCCATCGTTGCTCCATTCCACACAGCAACAAACAACAACAATGCGCATTGGCAAAATGAAAGCATTGGAAAGCGCTTAAGTATGAGGAGCTTAACATGCTCGCCGCTCGCCGATTGCCGATTGCCGCGCTTGCTACTTGGTTGCCTCAGCTGCGCAACAACGAGTATTAGCTAATACCCAACACCACTATCACTATCACTTTCAATATGAACAAGAGCAAGCAGCGGCAATAATAACAACAGCAACAGCAATAACGCCATTGCACATTGTACCACATGACCACTTTCATTGGCATTCGTTTTGTTCGCTGGCATTCGACATCGACATTCGGCATTCGGCATTCGCGGCACATCTAATTTGCACGCTTACATCGGTTAATCCAATTTGAATTGTGCCGCCAATTTCAAAACGAGGTGAATGTTGTTCAATTGGCATTGGGAGGGGTGGCGGAGGGTAGACGAATGCGCCAAAGGAGGGGAAGGATGAGAAATGCTCTCATTATATTTTGTATCTATTCGAAGTAGGAGTGGTGCTGTACACAACTCCTACATACATACATACATATACATATAAGTTTGTACAATACATAGGTCATGGTACCGGTGAAAATTCAGAATTTTTTCATGGCGGGCGGAATATTTAATTGGGTCAGTCTGACAACATCCTCACGATGATGATTGTTTGTGTGTAGGTCAAACAAATTTCTGGATTTTTAGCATGCCGGTGTTTAGTCAAACAATATTACACATTAGTAGATTCATATTGAGGTGATTGTCCAGTGAAAGGCTATGCTGATGACGTTAGTAAGGAGTAGATTTTTCGATACCCTTTTCGAAGTGATCCAGCATCATGTGAACTTGTTGGTGTTCCAATAGATGCTTTAGCGTCTTCCACAGCAATAGGAAACTGTTCTTATTTTACTCGCGGTAAAAATCTTCATGGCTGAGTCGAAACTTCAAACTGGCGATGTTCCTATTGGCGCTAACTTAAAACTTCCGAATTGCTGTAGTGTTTTTCAGTCGCAACTAGAAGCCAACAGAGAAGCGCTCAATATTAATTGGGGAATGTCTGATTTCCCGTTCAATTGTGTCAAGATACTTTTACATACAAAAAGTGATGATATTGAGAGCATAGCTGGGGAATAATGATTAGTAATCCTATTGATTAGTAATCGGATTAGAAACTTTTATTTTGCAGAATAATTGATTAATTAGAATTAGTTGGCTATAGTAATCGATTACTTATTGATTAGATTAGAACTAATCAAAAATCTAATCGCCATTAGTGACGATTAGCATATCTAATTAAAAGTAATCAAAACTAATAAAAAAAAAATCGATTAGATTTCTCGATTAGTTTTGATTAGATTAACTATTTTGAAATATTTTTGTAAAAAAAAAAATTTATTTATTTTTGTATACTACATATATTTATTTACATGATATAAATATTTTTTAATATTTCAGAATATTGGAATAAATATGGGGCACTGAAGGAAGCGTGTCTAGCGTTCAATACCCCCGCTTGCGTCATCAGCGCCCGTCGAAAGGCTGTTTTCATTTGCTGGAATAGTCAATAACCCAAGACGGAATTCATTGTAATGATTTCTAATTCTAATCGAAGTTCCCCAGCTATGATTGAGAGCAACTATTTAGCTGACAAGCCTGCAGGAAATTGCACCCTTGAAGCGTTTTTACTGAATAAGAAGCAATTGTGGTAGCCCTTGACAATCTCTACCTAACTCTTAGGATTGACAGACCTCATGCTAGCTTATTGAGTGCTGAACGGTTTAAGACGATTGCAATTTCTTTTGACGTAGATTGGATCGAGTTCGGTTTACGCAACTCCTCATGCTTGCAAAACCCCACCTGTCCCTTTAAACTTTGTCGCAGCTGCCTGAAATCGCCTTGAAGAATGCTTTCTTAGATAGGTTCAATAAGAATTTTTCTGGATTGCGGGAGCACAAGAGAAATTATCCTTTGTAATCAAGTAAAAATCAGCGAACTCTCGTTTGAGACCTGTTAGGCAGCTATAATTGATTTTAAAAATATTATAAAAGACCTCGAGACATGACAAATAATCGTTCTTCGAATGTGCAACATGGGGCAGGGTAGTCTAAAGAGCAGTGAAGTCCGTCTCGCATTACAAATCAAAATCACAATTTCTAAGTCTTTCATTGTGTTTGCTTTATTGTACAGCAAATGCTTAAACGCATGCAAGTGCTCTTCATAAAAATTAAGACACTTTCAGGCTGAGTTGATGACCCCAAAAAGGTCAGAGCAGACCATATAAGGAAAGTAAAGATCGGAGAACGGAGGAGAGATCATTGATCATTCGCAAATTCCTACTTTTGATCTCGCCCTAAACCAACAAAGAGTTTTAAGTCAAATTAGAAGGTGTAGAAAATGTATTGGAAATGTTTATATGGCCAAGGGATTTGATAGGATTTGTGCATGAAAAGTGATTAGTTTTTAGAAGCTCAGTCGAATTTTGAAATTTTAGAGAGACCAAAGGCAATGTCATATAGTTAACCAGTGGTTAGAGGTCAACCCAAGAAGATAAGATTTCTGGACAAGTTTTTTCTTAACACTTTACAGTCACCGCTAAGTCAGGCACCAGGAGACACTGCCTCGGTTACAACGCATATCTCATTTCAATTCGAGGCCGCGGATTAACTTTCAAACAACTAATTTAGGCACTAATGGCTTGACCGTGCTTGTTGAAAAACCTACCGCCAGCCGACTGAATCCACTCTGTCTTGACAATGGGCCGTAACAATGATTATCTAAGTACTACTGCCGTAGACCTCCATCTCTGCGGGTAGGTGGTTGGTTAGTTGGTTGGTTAAAGTGGATTGCCACCCTGGCTAGCAATTAGCAAGTATGCCATTTTGATTCCACATCTCGTGCAACCTACAGCCATTTGGCGGTTTTTATGCATCGCAGTATATCATACAAAAAGAGGCGGCTGCACTCTAAAATACTCTGCAGGAATGGTTTGCCGAGGGCCTTTAACCTTATTCTAGCAAGAGCCGGGCACTCGCACATAAAATGCTCAACGGTAGTAGTTGGATCAAAATGATTTCTAACAAAAAAGTACATAAAAAAAATAAGGAGTAACACAAGGATATCAACAAGTGTTTATAAAAAGACGGACACAGCAAGACTTCAAACCTGTTAAACAATGTTTATCAATTAGAAACATGAAAACTGAAAATAAATTCAATTACATCTGAACCAAGTGTATCTAGAGGTCCTACTTTGAATCCAACTGTCGTAATGCAACAGCATTGAGGAGGGTAAATTCTCAACCTCCAGAACTACTGTACAGAAGCTGGAAGACGCATTTAAAGGTAAGTTCATAACATCTCGACGTAATCACTCGAGCTCAGCGGTATCGCGAGTCAGTCACTGATCACGGCAAAGTTAGATTAGAAGGAACATTAGGGACAGTTGGAAGTTGATAGTTATTGGAAAGCAAACCGCTTAGCAACATGAAAGTCTGACTATAACATACCATTAGCAGGACCTACGAAGTCATAATACTTGAAAGGAACACATGTAAAAGGATGATGAAAGCAACCAATAAAGGATCACAAGTGTGATACACTGGCGGATCCAAACTTATCAACGAGAGCTATGGGGCGGGGTGTTCGGACCCAGACTTCAAAAAAGTATCGCAATGGGTTCATACCCAACCATCTTCCAGGCGGAAAACTATGCAATAGAGTTGTGTGCTCATGAAGCCGCAATCAACATTATATCCGACAACCAGGCAGCCTTTAGGGCACTAGACTCCTTCAAAACGTAGTCAAAGCTGGTATATAGCTGCAGAACGGCGCTGGACTCACTAGAAGCCGACATACAGAGTTAATCTGTGGTGGGTTCTGGGTCATGAGGGCGTGGATGGCAATGAAAGGGCGGTCTATCTCGCAAAAAAACGCGGCCGAACAGAGCTTTTACGGCCCTCAGCAGTTCTGCGGTCCTTTTAATGGATACACAGCAGAGCTTCTAAGAAGGTGGGAGGATTCAAGAATCGCAGCCCAATGGCAATTGTCCAAGGGTGATAGACAATCTAAGAGGTTCACAAGTCCATCCCGTGAAGCCTCTGAAAAACTTCTCAATCTCAGCGGAGAGAGTCTAAGAACTCTCCCCGGGTACTTGACAGGTCAATGTAGGTTAAGATACCTTCTTCACAAAATAGTACTCTCGGAAGTTGCAAACTGTGTAGGTAAATAGTGGAGTTAAAGAAATTCATAACGCCTCTGCAACCAAATGACAAACTGAGTGAATTATGGCGAGCTTATAACCTTAAATGTCCGAATATATGTACATATATGTATTTATATGACAAATTAAAGGTAACGGATAACAGCATTATTAAAAACGTAGAAAATAGGTATGTATGCATAAAAGATACTACTTGAAAAAGGTTAGGTACATACTATACCTATTCTATGTGTAGTATATAAAATGTATTGCATGAAATCATACAAAGCCAAAAAATCGAAAGAAGTGTATAAAGAAAGAGATGAAGAAAAAAAATATACATAAATAATAATAAATGAACCAACAAAAAAAGAAAAAAAAACAACACGTAACGAAAAAAAAGCTCTCTACATGTTGCATTGATTACACATATGTATAAGAAAATCTGGGTCATGAGCGTAAGAGATGGCGCTATGGGCCAAGTGCGCATACGCGGAAACGGGACGGCGGTATGAGTGTAGGTAGAGGCATGGGGCACACGCGACTATTTTACAAAACGCACACAAAGCAACAGACACACACACACATATGCGCGCATATACATATGTATGTATATATGTACATCAACGATACACCATATGACGGATGAGGCCGCGCGGCCGCGAACACGGCACTGAGACTATTGGAGCGGCAGCCAAATATTATGGCGGCATTTTGGGTATTTCGCGCTATGTTGGAGCGGCAATGTGAAGCAAGTTAGTATGCGCTCAGTTGCGGCGCCACGCGGCGTTACTTTTCAATGCAAATGCGACTCTGCGCTGCAAATCAGCCAGTCCGGCCATCCAGCTAGTTTGCGACACAGCATCGAGAGTTGATTGGAGGCCGTCGTCGTCGTCGTTGACGTCGACGGAGACATCGTCATTATCGCCAGCCAGCGATAGTCAGCTCCATAGCTAATATGGGTGCGGAAGAGCGAGGGAGTACTAACTTGTTTCTGTTTTCGGTTTTCATTTTCATTTCGTGTTGGAAAATTGCAACAAACTAAAAACAAAAGCGAAAATGAAAACGAAAACGAAAACTGACAAGAACATTTTTGTTTTCTTTCCTCTCAACTATTCGCCAACTTACATGCATATACATACGAATGTTTTCGTATAGCAATGGAGCGCAGCATTGCAGCTGAATGTCGATTACAAAATGCAATAAAAACCAAAACGTGGCTGAGCTGCATGAAAAAGTTTTGCAGCTCATTTGGTCGCTTGAGCAAGTTGTGTTGGCGACGAAATTGCATGAAAATAAAATAGTTAGAGTCGCTTGTTGTTTTTTCTGTTTTTTTTTTTTTAATAAACTTAAAATATTGGCACAAAAATGCGTGTCGGAAAATTATTAGCGCGATGCACATTGAATGTGGTCTTGATTTCAGACATGAATGCAGAACTGTATGTTGTACTTGCACATGAATATGTGTATTTATGTAGGGGAAGGGGGGCGCAAATATGTAAATATGTGAGGGACACGAATTGAGTGACAAGTTCAAATGTTTTAACGATATTTAAATATGTTCCAAAAATTACTGGCTTACCAACCGAAACAATAATGTCGTTTTCTTCTGAGCCTTTATTGTGGCAGTTAGCAACCAGCTTTAAGGTTGCTTGAAATGCTCGGTGTTCATTTTTTTTTTATATTTTTCATATTAATTAAAAAATTAACGCATTTTTTGAATTCGATTTTATTTCAAATTAACTAACATATAAAAGAAGACTAAGAAATGATCAGTTTCTAGAATATAAAAACAGCGATACATTTAAAAAAAAATTTTGTTAATTTATTTAACTTTTACTTAGTTAAATATTTTCGATTAAAATACAGCTCATTTTCTAACCAAAATCATATACAAATGTAGATCATATAATTTAACCTATTTTAGTTGGAATTTCAAATTTTTCTTCAAATAACTTTAAACAATTTTCGAGTATGCAGTTTTGTAGCACACTACATTTTACTATAGTACAGTGCCAATTTTAAATGGCTATTAAGCATCGTTGATTTTTTACAATTTTCTTCTGTTGAGGGTGTTGCGTTTTTTTTTTTTTTTTCTTTATATAAAACATTCAAATGGCAAAAAGAAAAAGAAAAATTGGCGCCAGACTTATACCTTATTGAACTTATGAACTTATAAATTATTAAAATAAAATTGAATGAGCTACAAAACTGCATACTCAAAAATTTTCTAAAACATCTGAAAAAATAGTTTGAAAGTTTGTTAAATTTTTTTTAAATAATTAAAAAGTTTGCATTAAGTGTCAAACTCGGGTTTACATGGTTTTTGTTAGAAAATGTACAGCATTTTAATTGAATGAAAGTGCAGTAAAGAAACGTGAATAAAAACATCAAAACATTCTGAGAAAAAGTTCAAAATTGTGTTAAATTATTTTTAAAAAAATTGTTAAAGTTTGTAAATTGCGTCTAAATGAGAGGTTTGAGAGAATCAACTGTTGAAAACATATTTAAATTAAAGTTACGTAAAATGCTCATATTTTTTTATCCCCAAGGCCTTTAATTACTGAGAATGCCTACATTTATATATTCTAACAAAGATTTTTTTATCAGCGCTTGCCGGTATTGAACTTTATAATTTCAAAAACTAGCAAAAACTCATCACAAGTGCACGATTTAGTTCTCCTTAAGTAAATTTATATCGCCCAGTGGCTGAAACGAAGTCCCTAATTCGAAATACGCTCAAGAGCAGCATTCCACCATAACTTAAGAAAAAAATTTATAATAAAAAATTTTAAGTCAAAATCATAAAAATCTATTGAATCGGCTTAAGAAAAGTAAATCTGAAATTGTTTCTACTAAAAATCATATACAAAATTGTATGGAATCGAGCCATTAGAAGATTTTGTAAAATATCTCGACCTCCCCGCAAAGTCACATAAAATCTATGGTCTCATTTATAACTGCATAACCTAACATAGAACTGTAATTGCATTAAATAATGCAGGGTGTTTCATGGCATTCGGAAGAATTACCGCAAAGAATATTTACTGTAATGGTTTAGTTCAGCCCTTAAAAGAACAGAAAAATGGATCTAAAGAGCTAAAATAGATTCCAAAAAGACCCGAGAAATGGTTCCAGAAGAACTAGAATATGTTTTCGAATTTCCCGAACATCGGTATTGTATCAATGAAATTGAAAAATAAATACATAGAACTAAAGCACAACTCCAAAAGCATCGAAAACAATACCTACAGCAACGGGATACAAGGAAACTGACGGGTATAAACGCAACAAATCGGGCCACGGAAAGACGATGGGTTTGAGAAAGAAATACTTAAGGAAGAGTTATTAAAGGAAATAACATGACATGTGATTTAAAATCAATAAAAATACATTTGGAAATTGGATTGAGTACTAAAAAAATACTGACGTCTATCTCTATCTCCTATAATCTTAAACCTTAAAGTGATGTTATTGTATGTAAAATGCTATTGAAAGCTGTAGAGGACTTTAAGAAATTTGATTTTTATTTTTGTTTTGAAATCGAATATTTTTAGATATACCGTAGATTGTACCTTACAAAAAAAAAAAGAAATTCAACAGTGAGAGTGAGTCTATCTTTGGAAGTCAGATGACGAACTCAGATCAAATATGTCGAATTTCCTTAATATTTGCCATTGACTATCATTGTTTTCACTTTGAGCTCCTTTATACGTCATAAAGCTTAAGAGAACATTTAGAATCGACCTCATTCATTTCGGACGCTGTCAAACAAATTTAAGAGCTCGGGAAGGCAGAAATGTGTTGTGTAATATTAAAAAAAAAAAAACAAATTTAACCAAAATATTAGCATTTTTTTATTTATCAAAAAATATGTCCATGCAGCGGTACAACAAAAAATAGAAAGTGAAGATAAAAAACCGCAAACCATATAAATTTTAAGTGAATAAAAGATAAATAAAAATACAAGTGGTACACACGTACATATGTACATACATGCGCGCAAATATTAAGGAAACGAAAAGAACTGAAAATATGCTAAGAAATCTTATAATACGAAGTTAAAAATATCTGTATATTCATATGTATGTCTATAAATACCCAGTAGGAAATTTAAAGACTGCAACTAAATACAAATCAATGGAAAATTTATTTTGGAAGCTCACTAGAATTAACCAGCCGAAAAATGGGTTTAAAAAACAGAACCTTAATACAAAAAAAAAACCCCGAAAAATAGTTTTAAACCAAACGAAAGATGATTTCAAATAACCCGAACATCAGTTTAGAATAATCAAGAAATTGTATCAATTAAATCGAAAAATGAGTACAAAGATTTAAAAAACAATTCCAGAATCATCGAAAACGACCATTTGTTGTGACTGCACAAATTGGTTATTATAATTCAATGCAAATTCAGTGAATTCTCTAAAAACAAAAATTTTTAAACAAATTTTTAATTAAAACTTTTAATTAAAATTTTTTTCGACTATAAAATTCTCTAAAAAAAATTTTTCAAACAAATTTTTAATTAAAACTTTAAATTAAAATTTTTTTCGACTATGAAATTTTACTAAATTCAAGTAGCTTATTGATTTTAACAATTTTTTTACTAATGCGTTTTTTCTTATGTGAAAGAAATTGCGGAGGATCGACAGTTAAAAACTAGTGTAAAAAGTCAACGGTAATTATTAGCCACTTGCACTTGGCACATTTTTATACCAAAATTGAATTGGCTACAAGGCTGCATACTCGAAAATATTATAATTTTTTTTTAAGTTCGAAACTTTGATGATATTTTGTTTAATTAGTAAAAATGTTGTACTAAGTTTGAAACTTATATTTATTATATGATTTTGGTAGAAAAATAAACTTAATTTTAATTGAAAAATATAAGAAATTAAATTTAAAAAAATACATAATCAAAACTTGGCAATACGTGGGTGTCGTATGATTATGGTAAGCATACATATACTGCTTTTTGCAGGGAACATGGTTGTTGGGCAATTGTACTAATCAGCTGGTAAATTTTTTCCTTTTAAAAAATCATTAGGATTGTACTACTTGTGAAATCAAACGCAAATCTGAATATTTAATGGATTTTAAGAAGAACATTTAAGGCAGTTGGGAAGTTGTTGTTGCTATAGTAACCGAAATTTTGGCGTTGCGCGCTCCATTCGTTGGTGCTGAGCGGAAGGAATTTTCTATGCTGCTCATTCCTAATAAAAGAAAAAATAATTAAAAAATCTAGTGAACTCCTAGCAAGCACGTCAATGTATGCCTTTTTGCCGACTAGGCTTACATATCAGCATACATACAAACGTATGCAATATATTTATGAGGAATGGCGCGTTGCACAGTGTTGCGAGTAGTAACAAAATTTGTCAAATAAAAATGTTAAAAAATACCCAGTTTAATTTTTAATACTTTGGATAGGAGAAATAAAAAATTTTAAATAAAAAAATTATGAACTCTCATAGTAGACAATTTAGCGGAAACAAACATTAAACTTAAAAAAAAAAATTCAAATATTTTAGCTTGGCATATTTGCGCGTATTTTTGTAGGGGAAAAAAATGTAGAGTATGCAGTTTTATAACCCATTAAATTTTAGTGCAGTAAAATGCAAATTTCAAGTGACTAAAATTTATTGTTAATTTTTGAGATTTTTTTTTATCGAGGGTATTTGTTAAAATCTTGCGCACAACACATGAAAAAACCATCTTTCAAATCTTTGTATGTGCTGGGCGTAACTGAAATTCGATTTCAACAAAACATTTTAAATAACCTTCTCAAGACTTATATTAGGCTTAATACAAAATTTTATTTGTGGGGGGCGTGTCAGCTGTCAATGTATTCCAGATTTTTTTTCTTTCTTTAGTAAAAAATCGCCTATAAAGAATTATAATGAAAACAGAGCAGGCTTAATATTTTTGCGCATAGTTTATATGGAATTGCGACACTGTGCGTGAAGGGTGTGAAAAGCAGCCACCCAACAAAACGAGCTACAACAAAAAATAAAGTTAAAAACGGCGTGTTGCTGTCGCTTCATACTGGAGGAATTTCAAGTGTAAGAAATTAACCAAAATTGTTATGTACACATGTATGTATGTATGTATGTATGTATGTATGTAAGTTTGTATCGAAGCATGCTCGACGCACAGCCAGTTACGATAAGAAGTCAGTCGTCGTCGTCACGTTTTACATATTTTCTTTTCTTTGCGGTGTTTTTTTTCTTGTTTTTTTCTTTCCTTCTTACTTTCTTAATTTCTTTCTTTCCTGTTCTCCATGGCTTGGGATAGGTCGGGCGTTTCTATTGTCTTCCGCAATACATTCCGCATACACAAAAAAATCCACCCACTCGCTTGTCACCTCACCCCCCTGCCCAGCTGTTGAGTGAGCGCGCTGGAGTTGTCCCGCTGATGGTTGACTAGAACGAACACTGCGGCGCTGCTCACTTCTGTTTTTATTTTTTATTTTTTTGTCTTCACGTCGAGCTCTTTAACAGCGCACAGCTCTCCCCCTTATTGTCTCTCTTTCGCTTTCATTGGTTCTACGCTGCTCTTTGTGCTGCTTTGGTATTGCTGCAATCGGCACTCGACACTCGTTGCTCGTTGTTCGCGTTGTCAACGCGTTTCCCTTTCGTTGGCGACGCATTGCGACCGATTAGCGCATATAGTAAATGTATGTATGTATTTATGTATGTAAGTTGATATACATTTTTTGTCTGTAGATACTATATTTATACAAACATTCAAAGTGATACCGAAATTTTTGTTATTCACAATATTCAAAATATTGTGGAAGGCATTAAATGCAGACAATGTAAATGGAACGGCATGAAGTTGAAGTGAGCAGTAGTTTACACGCTTCCCCTTTACTGGCCAAACAAAAACAAAAAATATAAAACACAGGAAAATTAATAATGCGAGTTTGTCACATAAATTATTTTAATGTTATTGCCAGTCGATATTTTTCCCATGTTTTTTTTTTTTTGCTTTTGTTTACAAATTTCCTTATTACTTTTCTTTCTCACATTTTCACGGTTACTGTCAAATGCAACGTGCCCTTTACATACAACAATAAAAAAATAATAAAAAAACATCCTGTTCTCGACGCCGCTAGCAAGCGCACAAATCGATAAGCGAATATATGTACATACATACGCGCATACATACATACATACAAAAGTACTTTCAGCTAAGCAAGCTTCACTACCATTACCATAAATCAAGCCCTTACTTAGCTAGTAGCCTAAAACGCATACGTCAAGTAATCTATTTAGCTAGCAAGTTCGTGTGTGCCTGTGACTGGTGCATCACCATCATTTCAGTATTTCAGTATTTGAGTATTTAGTAACTCGTGCTCGTATTGAGGAAGGTGTGTATGTACATAGAATATAAAATTTCTTCCGCAAACGTTTCTGCCTTTTTAACTCCTTGTGCCTTTCATACATTCAAAAGAGGGTGCCAACAACGCGACTATGAAAGCACTAAGAAATATCGATTAAATGCTCCCAACAATCTATGTATGTATGTACATATGTATGTACATGTATGTAGATAATTGAGTAACTGCTTAATAGTTAATTGCTAGCGTGAAATTATAAATCATTACGGCCAACTAACTGTGATTTATGATTTATGTCTCGAAGTATTTTGTATAATTTTTTTTAATAATAATTGGCGAAAATGAGGAATCATATCGAATTATGCATTGAAATTTGTGAAGCAACAAAAAACTCTGTAGATATCTTTTCGAAGATAGTCAAGATAGTCCGAAAATGAGCGCCACTAATTCCACTAGAGAACCTTTTGAGAAATGTCACATAACGATTCTATTTAATTAACATTGCGTATAAGTGATTAGCTAATACGTAGCCCAACATAACTTTACTTGGAAGTCTGTTGAATCTTGATTTTCTAAGTTAAGTCCAAGTGACATTTAATATTTGCGTTGCCACTTGTGTTTGTTTACTTGATTTTGACAATTCTCTTCACATACTTGACAAGTATTTGAATGAGGATGGTTGGCGCGATTTTCGATTTCGGCAAAAAAGTAAGTATTATTTATTAAATAAATGCTAAATTTCTTTTATTAAATTATATTTTTGTGTATTACGATGATCGGCCTTTGAATTTAAATTTTTAAACAATTTTTATTTTTCAAGCTCGAGGCCCCCAAATTATAGTCCTGATGATGATCTCAAATTGAGGTCGAAATATCGACAGTAAAATACAAAAATAAACAAACATCGAAGTTTATTTAATTTGGGGGCCTCGAGCTTGAAAAATAAAAATTGTTTAAAAATTATATTTTTGTCAAAAAATCGTATAAATAGCTATGCATACCGTACTTATAAAGAAACTCAAACAAAACCAGAAGAATAAAATGACAGCTGATGAAGATGCCAGATGGTATGCGCTATGTGGAGTATAATTAGCTATGTATGTGTTGGCCGTATGTTGTAAGTTTAAGTATAAGTAATACTAAGTACGCATAACTAAACCATAACTGAGTATGATATTTTTAAAATAGCGATGTTTTAACAAATGTTCGAATTTCAGATTTAAATGTACATATGTACATATGTATGTTAGCGATGGTAAACTTTAACTTTAAAAGCGCCGTTCGAATATTATTTAAGAGAATCAATGTTTGGATGAATAAAATTTTAAATTTTTTGTCAAGAGTTTGCACAAGCAATGTTAAATTTGAACGAGCAGAGAAAAATGGCAGTTATTGATATACAATGTATCAGTTTAAAAATATTTAGGTGTTGTACAAGATATGCCCAAAAGCTCTTTTAACATTATTTATTGGTACACTTAAAAGTTTTACGACCGCAACACTTTACCTTGTATAACACATCTAGAATATTCACAAAGTTTCGGAAAGTGATGTAAAGTTGTAAAGTCATAACAATTTTTCGCAGCTCAAAATTTTTTTATTTTTATTTTTTTATTGCATTGCACAGAAAAAAAAGTAAAATGACACAATATGGAATTATTTAAATTTTATAATTTTACGACAAGACGACACTTTACGATACCTTGTGAATACCCTAACTTAGTATGCATGTATGTATGTATTTATTTTGCAAATTTTAATTTTTGTATTTTTTACCTTTCGATTATGATAAATATTTTTTTATTTTTATTTACTTTTTAAATTTTTTCTAGCTTTCCATTATAACTTTT
Organism: Philophylla caesio; assembly: GCA_963971545.1. Classification (NCBI taxonomy): domain Eukaryota; kingdom Metazoa; phylum Arthropoda; class Insecta; order Diptera; family Tephritidae; genus Philophylla; species Philophylla caesio. The sequence continues at coordinate 19,921,792 of OZ020608.1, read as the reverse complement.
AAGCCGCATTTCACAACTATAACACACACACACACACATTTTCGAATTTTGTTAATTTATTTCTTTAAATTAAATTTTGAAAAGTTTTCCCTTAAACCCGTATATCAACCCAAGGCAAACTGGACAGGCAGCTCCAGCAGAACAAAAATAAATTTCAGTGAATTTCACTGACTATTCTTATCTTTAAAAAATTAAAAAAAAAATAATTATTGTAAAATCACTTTCTCAAGAAGTTATATTAACAATTTTTTTTTATCTACTGCTGTTACCTATTTCGTGTGTCTCGGTCTGAACCTTAGTTACAAACTTAATTCAAAATTCATATTATTTAATAAATTTTCATTAAATTTTTTAATTTAAAATTTTAATATAAATGTTTGTTTATTTTTTTGTTGGCCTAGTAAATGTTAATTTTAATTAAAAAATATATTTTTTTAAATATGCAGTTTCTTAAAAAATTCAAGCAGCTGAAATTTAACATATATTTTTTTTGCCGATAATGTTCCTTTTTTAATAAATTCAACAATTTTTTTTCAAAATTTTAAATTTTAATCAACATTTTTTTTTTGTTTCAAATATGCAGTTTTGTAGACAATTCAAGTGGCTAAAAACTAACACAAATTTTTTTGCTGAGGATTTCTTCTATAAAAAAATGAATTTGCTACGTGAATGAATATACGGTGAAATATATTCTCAAAAATCAACTGATATATTTAGCTACTTGCACCCTATACATACATATATGTATGTATATGTACTACTGAAATTAAATAGACCACAAATCTATATTCTCAAAACAAATTTAAGTTACAAATTTTGGTTAAGTTATGAATGAGGTTTATATCTATCGTTAGAGAATGAACAGTATTTTAACTGAAAAATATTTTAAATTAAAAAAAGGAGAATAAATAAAAACGAAAAATTCGCCAATATGTTTGTAGGTGTGCAACAGTTTTGAAACGCCATGAGTGTACAGGGATTGGTAGTCTTATCACTTGTTATCATATTCAAAGTGATATTGTGTTTTTTTTAATTTGTAAGAATTTTCAATTAAAAACAATTTCGTCTTACTTAAAAATCATATATATGTACGTAAAACCAAATTTTTCCTCGGCATAGAATAAATCCTTTAGTTTCACCTTCCAACTATTGCAAGCAAATATTTCGATAGCTTATTGAGAATTATAGTCATACAAATAACATGATTGACAAACGAAATAATTCAAATATTACTTCACTCTTTTTAATATTAAAATCATTTCAGTAAAAATTTAATAAAAATGTTCACTCACCTTCAAGTTTCATGCCCACTTCGAGGCATTTCTGGAATCTGCAGTAGGGGCAACGCTTTCGTTGCGTCTTGTCGATGTGACAGGAACGCTCGGCGACGCATGTATACACCTTCTTATTCTGTACGGTGCGCTTAAAGAAACCTTTGCACGATTCACACGTCAGCAGGCCATAATGATAGCCGCTCACTTTATCACCGCAAACGGGGCACAACTCTTCGAACAGATGCTTGAAATCGATGCCCTCACCGGAGCCACCCGCGCTAGCGCTAGTGCCGCCCGCCGATATGCCCATATGGGCACTCGATGAGGCCGGTGGCAGGAGTGTCATATAGCCGCCAGCAGCATTTGGATTACTGCCATTGAGTAGTACAACATTGGTGGCATTACTGCTGGCGCTACTACCGCCGCCATTGCCACCACCACCACCGCCACCGCCGCCGCTAACACTTTGTTGCGAATGCGACGACGTATTGTCTTGATAACCTGTCGGAAATACGTACTGTGAGTCAAAATTATATATATACGAATATGAAAAGTTGGGATTGTTAGCAATATTCTGTTGTTGTTGTTGTTGTTGCTGCTGCTGCTGCAATTGTTGCTGTTGCTGCGGCTGTTGTGTTTGGTAGTGTTGTTGTTGCTGCTGCTGCTGATGATGTTGCTGTTGTTGCTGCTGCTGCTGCTGCTGTTGTTGATGATGATGATGATGCAGTGTATTGTTGCCCGCATTTGCGGACCCACCATCACCATTGCCATTGCCATTGCCACTGCCCGCATTACCGCCACTGCCAGCGCTCAAATGTAGCGCATAACTGCCATAATCGGCTTCGGCGCTATTCAACGCATTCGCATCGGCATTGCCGCGATTTGAAGCGGCGCCACCGCTCGAACTACCATTCGTTTGGCCGTTATTGGGGCCGCCTGCGCCACCCAAGGCCGGACTGGACGGCTGTTGGGGATCCAGCTGCATTGTGAATGGCGACATATTGAGCGACGATATAAACGACGCTGTTGCTTGTTGTTGTTCCATTTCTAATAACATTTTTCACGCACTAAGTACTACTATTGCACTGTTGAAAGACGCTTACAGCGCACACCAAACATTTATGTGCCTTCAGCGAATGTAAGGCGAATTGGTGCGACGATGCGTGAAATATAGTCAACGTTGACAACTAACTGTTGACTGCTTTGGTTGTTGTTGCGCCTACTCCGACAACGTTGACAGTGAAACAAATTCAATTTTAGGAAGCGCGCACGCGGCGCAGTTGGATACAAATGCAAATAATAAGCGTTAAGTTCACGCGCTGCTGCTATAGCCTACGCAGCGAATGACTGCGCCTAAAGGATGGACGGAAATTCCAGGCGCAATACTTAAGAGCTGCGCGTACCGTATGCGCGCGCAAATGTGCACTGGAGAGCCTAGTTCTAGTCAAACAGGTAGTCGAAGTAAGTATATTTGAGTTGAAGCGTTTTTGGATGATTGGTAGCTAATTTAGGTGCGCGTAAACTAGATATATGTTTGCTGTATGCGAACGTAGGTAGGGCGTTGTGATATTAAATGTAGATAGCAAACGACACGCCTATGCGTCGCAAAAAGGTACATACATACGTACGCTAGATGTATAGGAGAAGGAGGCGAGGCGCGCGCACGTAGCGTACTTTTGACTGACTGACTAACAGACTAAGCGATTGCTGGCTATGACTGTGTGTCTCTGTGCGCTCTGCACTACGCTGATGCTATTGTGTGTCACTGCAGTTTAGCGCGTTGTTGACACACACAATATTTTGACGTTCGACGTTTTCGTAAATGATTTACGATGCACAAATTAACACGTCTTTAACGCGCGCGTACACAAACACACGCACACACACAGAGGCATGAACAGGCAAATAGATTGCTGGGAATATTTGCGCGTGTGTGTGTGGGTCCTTTTTGTTTGTATTATTTTAATTTTATTGTTTTATGTTTTGTTTTGTTTTTAACACAACACGCCCTCTATCCAACGCCTTTGTTTTGCTAGTGCGTTTGTAATTTTTCGTTTGATTTTTGCTGAACTACAATTGTGTAGTTCTTGCGTTGTCACACAAAAAAATTTTATGTGTTTTACGTAGCGTAGTTGTTGCTGTTGTTATAGTGCTTGGTAGTTACTTTCACACTTCACAGAAAAAAAAAACAAGTAAATATTAAAATAGTGGTGAAATGTTTAGCGCGGTATATCTGTTTGTATGTATGTATGTAGCAACAATACAGTTTTCGTTGCCTTGCAGTTGCAAAATGTTTGCCTTTGAAGCTTTTAGCTCTTGCGTTTTACGTTGTTGTATGCTTATGACTGTTAAAATACTAATTTTTTGGAATATTTTGTTTATTTTTTAATTACTTGTGATTTTTTTCTTTAATTTGTATTTGTTTGTTTACTTATGAACTTTTTATATTTTAAATTCGTATTGTTTAATTTCACGTTGTTTTCGTATTGTTTGTTATTTTGTTTTTCTTTTGGTGGTGCTGCTGAGGTGTATTGGTTGATTGATTGCTGATGTTTATTGAATTTGCTTTCGTTAGTTTTTTTAATTATTTATTTTTGTTTCTTGCTGAACGACTTCTGTACGTCGTTATCCTTTATACTACCTAAAATATGTGGTTTGTTGTAGCGCGCTTTTTTTTTTTTTTTAAGAAAAAAAATGCTAGCTGCTTGCAGTAAAAAATTGATAATCAATTTCGCCTTGTTTGCTTGCAATTATATTATCCTTGCTTCACAATTTCTTTTTAAAGTGCTCACTTTTCGCCGCTAGCGTAAATTTGTGTATGCAAGTATTATTAAAAATTTATTTTTAATTTTTCAATTTTTTCTTAATTATTATAAGTTTTGCTGCTAATAAATGTTAAGTGCTTTAATAGCGTTCGAAATACACGCGCGCGCCGCGCAAACACTTTCACAGGTATGTGTGTATGTACACATGAACAACATTAATATATATTTCTGTGTATATATATGCAGGTACGTTAATTTTTCGATTTTCCATCACTTATTCTCTCACTGCTTGTTTTTTCTATTTTTTTTTTGTGTGTATTTTTTTTTTTGTAATCTATACACTGTTCGCTTAAAGCCTGGGCCTGCAGACTGGGCAGCAGCGTGTTTACAGGTGGGTGGAGAGCAGAGAGAGAAAGGTTGTAGTTTTTATAGCACAGCTGTGCGTTTTTTTTTGTATTTATATATACACAAGTGAAAATAAACAGCGCGCGTCCTTTAATTGCCACACTTTTTGTTTAATGTCCCTTTTAACACTTTTCGCAATGCACTTGTTGTTGCTGTTTTATGAATGTTATTGTGTTACTTTTATTTTATTGCGAGAAAATTTTAGTTTCGTCTTTGCTAAGCTTTTTTGTTGGCTTTATTTTGCTTTTATGTTTATTTGTACATTTCGCATATTGTGATTGCACTTGAATTGCTGTGGAGGCACACACAGAGTTGCACTTTTTGTGTTTATATTTTGTTTGTTACAAAATTTTTGTTTGTTTTTTCTTTTTTATAATGAGGGATAATGGTTGACGTTGAAGTTGCACTTGTTTTTTTAATGCCTCAATTAATTTTAATTTGGCTTGCAATTGATTTTTATTTATGTCACAATAATTTTAAGGTTATACATAATTTTTTTTGTTGAGGAGGATTGTTGTAAGATAGGCAGGTTTTGGTAAAATTTTGTACACTAACTTAGCACGCTGGTGCTGTGTTTTCAAACAATAACTAATATTGTAAATTTTCATGCGAAATCGTCACAATTTTTTTAAAAGCGCACTATTTATTACTCTTACTTTTGATTTTGCTGCTTTTGTATTTTAACACAAAAAAATTTTTTTATGGTTTCTTTTGTAATTAAATTTATATATTTTTACGCTTTACAATTTTGTTAAAATTTTACAGTTAATTTGTTGCTTAACTAACAATCCATTAACCCGTTTAATGCAGTTGGCGCTCGATTTTGTGAATGAAGCGCTACGACCCATTTTAAACGAGGGCAATCGAATCATAGCCTGGCATATACATAAATGGACGCGAATTAAAACAAACAAAAAAGCCAACCGATCGTTAATAGATAAAAAAAAAATATAAAAAAATGTAGCAAATCGACTTTCGCGGAGTAGGTGGCGGTAGCGCGCAGAACGCCGTGGCCAAGTTACGTTTATTGCACAATTTGCGTTGCAAACGTTTAGAAGATTTAACTGAAACTTTTCTTTAAATGCACTTTTTTTATTGAAATTTTCTTGCTGTTGTCTGCTGCTGATTTTGACTGCTTCTAAAAGCGCAATCTAGTTGCTTTTAGCAGTTGCAGTGGCAGTTGGAGTTGGGCTTACAAATATTGCACAAATGCACTGACTGACTGCCGCACTATGTTTTTTTATTTCGTTATTTTTTCTTCTTCTTAATTTGGCTACTTCAACGTTGTTGTTGTTTGGTTGCAGGCTTGTTTAGTTGTTAGTTTCATTAGTTGCTTGCTCGCGATTTTTTCCAATTTTTTTTTTTTTTTAGATTTCTTGCTATTTTTGTTGGCGTTCTGGCTGGCGGCTGCTGACTTGGCCGTGCCACGGACGTAACTGCTTCCGCTACTTGGCTGTGGTTTTCAAGTTTTGTGTTTTATTATCGGTTTTTTTTTCTTGGTTTGATCGTTTTATTTCATTCTAGTTTGTTTTGAGAATTTTTGCAAGTGTTTGTTTTCAGTTGTTATTTACAATGATTTCTTGTAAGTTCTGACTATATTTGGCGCTGGAATGTGTTTTTATTTTTTGTCTTTTAAATGTATAATTTTTTACGGAAAGTGCAACAACTACACATACAAGGAACATAATCCACGGTGCTGTTCCTGTATTAGTAGAAGCGACACTTTTGGCAATAAAGTTATTGTGACATGCATTTAAATTTTTTTTTTTTTAATTAATTGTATGAAATTTTTGAACTTTTTAATGCATATAATATTTGTTTAAATATTAAAATGCTTGAATTATGATTTTTATAAATTTTGAAATTTTCGCTATTTTTGTTATACTATATTGATTTTTCACATATAACGCAAATTTCGGCTACAAAATTTATTTTGCATCTTATTTGATATTATAATTATTTTTTTTTAATTTTTCTTTATTCCTTTACAACTTTGCTCTACACAAACAAGCAGCGTTAAATTCTTGGCAACTCATTAAAAATTTGTTTCTTTTCTTTACCAACAAAAAAATAAAATAAACACTTACGCGTTACCGTTACAATTAATTTCGCATATTTCGTTTACCAAATACACGTAATTAAAATAATTAACTTTTATTATTTCTTTCAAATACCTCAATATTGTTTGCTTGAATATTTATTGAGGCAGGTAAGAAGCTGACACTGTTGTTGTTTATTATTATTGTTGTATTGTATTAATAATTTCTATGTTATGTGTCTTTATATATTACAATATTCTGTACTATGTGTGTCGCTCGGTAGAAGAGATTTTTGCCGAAAACACGACCAACATCAACCGCGAATCTCGATTGACTAAACCCAAGCAAACGCTAGGATTCACGCAGTACTCCATACGTAGCGCGCTGCCGCAAAGCACACAGCAACACAGGCAGTCGTTGGCGTCGCTGTTGACGTCGATGTCTCTGTCACTGTCGCAATCAGCAGCGTCGTCGCCGTCTCTCGCTGTACTACTTAATAGGTACCTAAATAGTTAGTCGTCGGCTCACTGAAGTCTTCGTCTCCTCAATACTTCGTTACACGTATTGCGCTAGCTTTTTGAGCATCAATGCTAACTGCGCTGCTGCTGCGCTGTTGTGCGTCGTTGCAATTTTTTGGCAGCATTCATATTGCAACTGCTTTACGATCTAAGTTCGTCTATAACATATGGCCCCATTGCCTCCGCCACCACTACCCTATCACTATAATAACACAATGTTAGTGTGTCGATGTGTGCTTCTTTTCGCTCTCTCAGTGCTCCAAATAAAAATTAAAACTACATACACATACGAGTATGTGTGTATGTACATACATACATATGTAAGAGCAGCTTCTCGTATATGAAAATATGCCATAATATATTTTACGTATATACATACATACAAATTTAGCTACATATAAATTCATGGAAGTATACTAATATTATATATATATTCATCTATGTAAATGCATGTAAATTTTTGTATAGTTATGTATGTACTCGTATGTATGTCAGCAAGTGCAAGCCCATGCCCCCATTTTCACTCACACACCGTCATAAATGCTCGTCATATGAGCAGCGAGCTTTTGATGGACCTACGCCAAACATAAAACAGCACACGAGAACTCGTATTCAATGAGATATTCCCAACATATTTATGCTTACATTCATACATACATATATATGTACATAAGTAAATGTACGTCTCTATGTACGAGTATGTATGTACATACATATGTACATATATGCAGTGAGTGTACTCACATGTGGGTAGTAAATATTTCGTCACAACCAAAGGTATGGAAACACTAACTTTCAATAAAAGGTTACCATGTTTGAACGGAAAACTTGAAATAAAAGCTGCTGTCACCGATTCCGACATCGGTGCGGCTTGCCGGGGTAAAATCATGATTCAAAATGGAAACAAAGTCTTCAAAAAATGCAGGGACTTATTTGAAGACGAATTACAGCCAAGACGACGAACACTCCGGAAATTATTTAACAAATTTAAAGATACTCAATAAAAGAAAAATAGCTCGTGAATTTTGATATTATAGATCACTTCGCATTTTATATTGAGCGATAACTATTTATTTTTCTTCTCCTTTCTGCACTTAGTGCTTCCACCCATGGGTATCGATTTTATTTATTTATTCCATACGAACGACATGGCCAAGCCATCGCAAACGTTGCATTTTTATGGCTTGACTATGTCCATTGTTCTTCGGTACCCGTCGCTCACGCGAACAGGACCATAAATCTTGCGAAGAAAATTTTTCTGTTAAGCCCCCAAAGCCTTCTCATCGCTGATCAAAATCGATGCTATTTATTCCGTAAGATAAAAAAGGACTTCGAGGGTAAGCAATTAAGTTGAAGAAGAACGTAGTTTCAGACTATTTTTCGAACTTAGCAAATACAATTTTTTATGGTACATATATACGAACTTGAGCAAAAATAGCAAATGCAATTGTTATAAAGCAAAAACGTTAAACAAGTATTTGAAAAAATTAGTAAACATATGCACATGATCAAGAAAAATTTTAAAAATTCTTTGTGCAAAGTACTAAGAAGAATTTGTATTTAAAAAAAAAAAAAAAAGAAATTCGAATGTAACTTTTTTCTTGAACCCCAGTGTAATTTCCGGACTCTACTGAATAAATGTATGTATGCGGACTCTCATTCAAAAGGGCTATAGAGTTAGTGTATGAGTAACCAAACAGCAATTTTTTAAGACAATACAAAAACAAAAAGAGTAAAAGCACTCATTGCCGCTTCGTGCTGAAGTTGAATTGGTCAAAAGCAAAAGGTAAACAAGAGAGGAAACTAGCAAACCTTATACCCCACACAAATTCATTGAAAATAAATAAGAATCATAGATATAAAAGAAACATAATTATTATCAATATTTCGGGGTGTTGAGACTTTTTTTTGTCAAGTTGGCAATAACTTGTAAACGATTCCTTTTAGATTTTTTTTACATAATAGCAAATTTTTTAACTTTAAAGTGCGACATAATATTAAGAAAATTACTAACCGCAGTAAAAATAGTGAATAAATCAATCGATTTAAAGCTTTCATTAGTTAATTTTAAGCTAATTATTCATCAACTGTATTAAATTAATTTTTAATTATTGTTGTCTAAAACGAAAATGGAAAAATATTAAGTCCGAAAATTCTCTAGAAATCAGAAAATAAAAGGGTTCTTCATCTTCTTCGTCGAGATTTTTTTTTGTCAAACAGAACACCTCAGCCGGTTTTTTTAGATTCGTTCAAGTTTTGGATTTCAAATGAAGACCAAAATAAGACTTTGTTTTCTATGTAGTTTAAGTCGATCGAGGTCAATCACAAATAACGAATAACCAAATAACCAAACAAAAATACTTTATGGTTATTTGTTCATGGAAAAAAAAATTGCCGAGAAAAAATTTAATGCGGTGATTTCCGACATAGTACATAGTACTATTACTTCTACCGCTTTAAGTATTGTTTTTTTTTTACTAATAATTTTCATAATAAACCGATCGGCCTTAAGCTCAAAATATTATAAATTAAAGGAAATTTATTTGTTGCAGCAAATTAAAATTTTTTTATTATATAATATTGGGAAAGTTTGAACGTTTTGTCTTGATATTCAAATATTTAATTTTTCTTATCTTGATTTAGTGATTTGTATGCCTTTATGTCGTATATAAAAAGAAACGCAATAAATTGACTCCAAGTCATCTCTGCGAAAGCTGTCCGAATGTCGGTTAGAGTATTCTTAATAAAAAAAAAATAGTTTTGTAGGCTTAAAATATAAATTTTTAAAAATGTGCTTTAAATTAACATTTGCTATACAAAATACTAAGGCACTAGATTAAATATTTTTGTTAAATCGCAAGAAAATATCACCTAATGCCTTGATTTTGTATTTCGTAAACTTTTTTTGTTTTCACGATTGTCTTATTAATTTTAATATTAATTAATTTTTTTAATTTTTGGGACCTGCTAATCACCTGATTGACTATTTGAAGACTTTCTTTACAGATTAGTAAATGTCAGCTGGACGAAAAAGTAAGCTTTTCACTCTATTAGAGACTAGAGACGACTTACTGAATTAAAATTACATATATATATGTAATAAATACAAATACCAAACTAAGGTTTAAAAGCAGAAAAAATTTAAATAAAAAACAACAAAATACAGGCAAAATCTCAATTTGTCTTGCATGGCATAATAAATATAATATTGCAAGCTCGCCTCTTCCTCTCACTCTCTTTTTATTGCTCTCCACAAACATTTGTCGAAAGCGAAAGTGAAATATGTAATCGTTGGCTACATGCCAGTGTAGCTTGAGTTGGATTAACTTGACTTTGCTTGCCGCTCGCTTGCTTGCTCAGCGCGGACATTGCGCTTTTTGTTGATCTTCTTATTTTTTTTCGATCTTTTTTACACCTTTGAAGAATGAGCGTCAGCGATTAATGAGGTTCCAACTTTAAAGAGTACATATACATATATGTAGTTTTCAAAGTAAAACATACATACGTACGTATGAACGAGTATTCAGGTAGTACGCAAACATCCTTTGTTTCGAGCGATCGCTTCGATTTATTTTTTATTTTTGGGAGTATGGAAATGAGAGTATGCACACAACTATTTATTGCAAAGATCGTTCGCTTTTATTGATTTTTTTTTGTAGCTAAATCAATCGGCAAATACCGTTCGTTCGTCATCTGTGGTTGTATGACTTGCCTGCGCCATCGAAGAAGCAACTACTGCGCTGTCGGCCACCTTGGCTAACTGATTCGTCTAATCTAAGTAGCCTTAGTAGCGGACTTTTGAGCTAACTGACTATTCAGCTTGTTTTAAGCGGCGAGTGAAGTGAATGGTTTGCTCCGCACAGGCGATGTCCGAAAACAAAAGCCATGCGACAGAAAGGTAGTGGCTTTTGAATTTCACGAATATTTAGGTAGCGAAATGACAGCGCGTACCTTTTTTTTTTTTTTGGCTGTTGCGCTTCTAAACTATTGTTATAAGGTACCTAAGTATACATACAAGCATACATATTTAAGTACAATTTTTTTGTTTGTTTTCAAACTAAGAAATTCGACTAGTAATTTGTTTCGTTACTTCTAGGAAGAGTAAGCCTTTCATTTGGGGCGTTTTGTTTTGGCAACGAAGCACGCAAAATATTGAAAACAATCTAGATTTATTTAAATTGTTTTTAAGATGTATACAGCTGAAAGGCATTAGGCAAAAAGGGAACAACGGTCGGTGGCATGTATAACGCAATAAAAATGAAATTTCTCTACAAAAAAAAAAAATAATAATGGGTAAAGATTTGACTTCGTTCACCTTAAAATTCCACTAAGGATGTACATATGCACATATGTTCAATGCATTTACAGTTTGAGGAAAACAATTGATTATCTGCAAACGTTAGGGAAAGTATCCTTACAATATTTTTAACGGTACCCTGAAAAATTGTTGACCTTTACGCCGTCTCGTTCCTGCCTACAAAATCAAATTGACAAAAAAAAAACACTTCGCCTTTTCAACCGCTACAAAAGTATTTAAAATTACCTTTTTTTAATTACTTTGGCATTTTCGGTCAATTTTTTTAAATGAAATATTGTTTTTAAGATCTCTACTATTGCTATAAAACGTTAACGTAATTTTTATTTAGTACTAGCACAGATTACTCGTAGTATGGCGAATGCATTTCCCACATTTCTAATTTCAACTGAATTGTATCGTAAATGCGGATTTGATACTCTTTTCAGAAAAGTATTTTTCTTTAGATGTGGAGTATACATTTTTAATTTCAACCGAATCAAAATATAATTATAAATTTTCTAAATATTTCAATTTAAATATAGCTCTACATATACATATGTATGTATGTGGTACAGATTTTTTAAGTTATTGACTTTAGCACCACCTAGCGTACTAAATTATAACCTAAATATTTACTAAATCTCTAAGCTACATACTGCTCAATTTGGTTTAACAGCTTTTTATAAGCTTTTGAGTAAAAGCCAATATTTAAACGTTGCGCATAATTCAAAAAGTGTATGTTAGGTATGATACGCCATTCATTAACAATAGTTTCCCTTCAGCAAATACCTTGAATTGCCTTGATATCTCTGCGGATGACGTACTATCTGCAATCTCAAATCTAAAATCTAGTCCGAAAGTTGACGTAGAAGGACTCTCCCCAATATTTTTCAAAAGTTTTTCAGAGGAAGTAGCTAAACCCGTTGCTTTCCTTTTCCAAAATTGTCTGAATAATGGAATTTACCTCCATTATTGGAAACTATGCTCCATAGTCCCTATATTCAAATATGGCGATCGTAATGATATTAATAACTAGAGGCCTATTGTCAAACAAAGCACGCTGGCGAAATTGTTTGACTTTATAATCAATAATAAATTATTTGAACACGTCCACAGTGCCATTTCAGAATACCAGCATTGGTTTTTTCCGGGTAGGTCGACAGAAACCAACCTGACTCTTATTACGAATAATATAATAAGCTCTCTGGAGCAACAAGCTCAAATGGACATTCTTTATACGGACTTTTCTAAAGCGTTCGATGAAGTTAACCATACGATCCTCTTGGATAAACTATTTAGTTATGGTACAAGTGGGAAGCTCCTTGATTTTTTCTTCAGTTTCCTGAATGGTCGTAAGCTTGTTGTTAAAGTTGACTCATTTGAGTCTAAAATTTTAGTTGACGGATGGTCAGGCATACCCCAAGTCATTAACCTCGGTCCGCTGATATTTCAAATTTTTATAAACGATTTGCCAAACTGTTTTAAGTTTTCTAAATGTTTAATGTTTGCCGACGACGTTAAGCTGTTCCTGAAAGTTCGTCATTTGGGAGAGTGTATCAATCTTCAAGCCGATCTTATTGAATTTGAGAAATGGTGTATCAAAAACCATTTATACCTTAATATTAATAAATGTTGCGTTGTGACTTATTCTAAGAAGTAGTATTCTTTATAGTTATATTCTAGGCCATTGTTCTCTCAAACGTAGCTATGAAGTAAAGGATCTGGGGGTTATTTTTGATTCGAAATTTTCATTTTCAAAACATATTACATTGTCTCTAAGTCATTCGCTATGCTTGGGTTCATACGAAGAAATTCTGAAGACTTCAAGGACCCCAATACTTTAAAATCTCTTTACATTTCATTAGTAAGAAGTCGCTTGGAATATTGTACTTTGGTCTGGAACCCCTACTATTGGATCCATTCAAATAAAATTGAAAAAGTCCAAAGGGTATTTACTAAATTTGCTCTTTTGAAGTTGCACTGGCAAAGATGGCCCTCCTTCATATATTGGTAGATGTAAACTGCTTGGTCTGCAATCTCTCCACGAGAGAAGAATTTGTCTTTCATTAACCTTCGTTTACAAATTAATTAATGGTAGCATAAATTGCCAACAACTTAGTAACTTTCTCACTATGTATAATTCTGAAAGAGATCTTAGGAATAAGCGCTTATTTGTAGAATCTTTTCATAAGAACAATTACTCATATAACGAGCCGATAGCTAGATGCCTGCGTTTATGTAATACCTACAATAATGTTATTGATTTTAATGTTAACTTATACTGGTTTAAATTAAGTTTACTCGCTTTATTTAATTAAATTTATCAATTAGTCTGTAAGAAATTTCTTTGTAGACTGAAATCAAATAAATAAATAAATAAATTCAAGGCATTTTATGAAAATTTTAGAAAATTTTCTAGAATACAATTTTACAGTAACTCTATTAAACATTTATATTTAAGCCTATCTCGAATCCTGTACAGAACATTTTTCTACGTTATCAAACTGCACGGAGATGCCTAAAGTGTCACCTTAATTTGTTGTAGTTTCTCAAAAAGCTGATGCTCCATCACGCAATCACAATCACTCCTCTTTTGCGAGAGCAGTATTCAACAAAATGATATTTCCGAGCAATAAAAAATGGAGAAACCCTTTCAGCGTGCACGAAAAAACCCACTGAAAAAACGAGGTATGCTGCAACGCTAATGAAGCGAAACTTACTTTTCTTTGAGAAAAAGAGAGATAGAGACTACAATGTGAGAGATCAAAGAGCTTTAGATGTTAGCTGACAAAAAGATCCCTAAAAAATACTACGCAAAGGTGCACAACATGGAAAAGTTTGTAGATCGGGTCAAAATCCTATAAGAAAAACAAATGGGAACTGCATACCACCATCCAGAGTAAAGTTAGGTAAAGGTGTAAAAAAAAACCAAAGGCATTTAAAGTCCTACTAGTGTGTTCGGCGTCCTGATGTCTAAAAAGGAATGGTGGGAGGCTGTAGCGGGGTATGCAAACAGATTAATCCGAGAAGACGATTGGCAATTTAGGATCATCATGAGGCTCTTAGAGAGCGCGATCCCGGGGGCCAAGTAATGACTTAGAAAATCGGTGCCGTGTTTTAGTTTTGGTGAGTATCACACTCGGTAGGCTAGTATAGAGACTAGTATCCCCGTTCGGTGCATAAGCTTAAAGTCTCGAGTAAATATTGTTGCATGCAGCTAAAATTGAGTATTGTAAAGTAAGTTACTGAGTCACTGCATTATGATTATGCGTAAAAAGTAATTAAGATTTAAGTTACAGCGAATATATTGATCTTTAAGTATTTTTGTAAATAAAGATGCTATCACATGCAACATTTCAGTTGAACTGATTTCTCTTTGATTGCGGCTTTACATCAAAATTTCCAATTAAAATTTCCAAAAATCGAAACGTTTTACTAACTTTTCCTTTCGAACGCATCAGTGCCGTTATACAAAACGGTCAATATTTGATGCGTCACTTTCGATAATGTATTGCAAGATTTCAAAATTCATGCACACAACGAAAAAAAAAAAAGCGTAAAGTTACGAAATCTCAACGATGCCGCAAAAGGCGTGAAAATGTAACTTTTTGGTGCAGACAGAGCGAACGCTTATATGCGGTGCGAGCTCCCCACCGTTGTTTGCGATTATTCAACAAATTTTCGATGATATTTCGAAATATACACATACGAGGTATATGTGTATGTGTGTGTGTGTGTGTTTGCAGGTAAACACGCGCGCGCGCGCACACGCAGCAGCAGGCGGACAGCTAGCAACGGGCATTTTTGTTCGGGGTTTTTCTGATTCTTTCAACACTCGCACAAAACGCCGCCAAATTTCGGTCTCCGTCTGACCAAATAAACAATGAAACCGTTTCACTCACCACCTACCCCTTCCCCGCCAATAAAAATGAAAACGAAAACAAAAGTGAGAGTGGCTAAAAGGGGATTGATGCAGGCATGAGGACGACGGAAGGCTGGGCGCTGAAGCGAGCAACGATTGGGGGCGTCGGCGGGTAATGCTTTTAGTGAAAGCCACCAAAGGTGAGTAAATAAAATAAAATCCAAAAAAAAGTTAGTAAATAGCCGCACTTGAATTGAGCGCCGCCAACGCTGCTGAAACTGCAGAAACAGAGCACACAAAAAAAAAAAGATTAAAAAAATGTACGACTACCAAAATATGGGAAACCACAAAGATGAAAAATGTGAAACAGTTTTAATGAAATCAATTTACGAGCAACGAGTCAAATGTTTGTAAGTACGTACATATGTATGTTTGTAAGTGGGAAGAAATCGAAAATCGAAAACTCGATCACACGCTGCCAATTGACTTTGCCCCTGTCGTGAAACGCGGTTACCAGGCCGTACGATGATGATGATGATGATGGTAATGTTGTGTGTAGCTGATGGTGCCGCTGGCAGCTACATACGTCATAGCAAAGTGAACGATTGCGAAAATATTTATCTGTATTTGTAACGTCGCGCAATACTAGTGGCGTCATGATGGTCTTCAGTGTATTTCGTTTGCTCACAGTGGCGCTTCACGGAGATTGTGGATGCTGCTGCTTACCAGCTAGCTCGCGCGCACGCTCTCACTCAAACACTTACTCGCTTGGCACGGCGCGGAGCGACGCGGCGCATAGTGGACCAAAATCACAAATTTCATGTCCGACGAACCGAACAAAATGGTTATCATTTTAAAGAGAAACATCGCATAAGCGGAAACTAGAAGTGCGGTGCTTTTGGGCGATGCAGCAGGTTTACAAATGCATAATTTGTGTCAAACAAAATATATGCATCGTTTTAAAGGTTAACCAACATTTCCCCAATAATTAAAAATGTTTAAAAAAAAAATTATTTGCGGCTGAATCTAAATTGATTCTTTTTGAAAAGATTCTTGGCGGGCAATTAAAAATATATAAAACAAAAATATTAAAAACTGCTCGCGTTTTTAGCTTTTTTCAATTTAATTTTTTTTTTAAATGATTTAACTCTATATTTTTACATGAATTTGCGTTAGACCAAATAGCTTTATCGAAAACTGTATATGTTTGATGTTATTATATGGTTAATTATTATTTGTTTTATTTTATTTAAACTTTTTTTTGTGAATTCGTGTTGGTAAAAACAAAAAGTCGCGAAAATTTTAAGAATATTTAATTGCAAAATTTTTTTAATGTAATATTTTTTTACATAAATTCAGTTCATCATCAAACAAAAGCCATTTCAACTTAAATTTGATAATTTTATTTTCATCTAGTAATTCAAAAAAGTTTCATTAAAATTTGAAAGTTTTTAAAACAAAGTTTTCGAAATTTTTGAGTAAGCAGTTTTGTGGCTCTTAAAATTTTTTATACAATAAAGTGCAAGTTTCAAGACGCTAAATAAAGCATTTAAATTATTTTTGCCGTGAGAGCTGATTTTCAATATAATTTTATTTTTTATCAGCGTGCCCTTATTTAGTTCAATACCAAATTATATACAAATTAGGTCACTCATACAATTTTGTTCATCATTTGTATGAACACTGCACACTGTGCGTCAGCGCTGTGTTAGCCAAAACTAGTTGGGAGACCCACTTTGCCCAAAAATATGCACGCGCCTCTTCTACAACATTTACTGCTACTAGCCGAGTATTAAGTTAGTTAGTTAATCAGTCCGTCAGTTGGTCGGTCAATCCGCCTGTCAGTCCGTGGCGCGCACGATAAAACGGATTCAAGCGCAGCGCAGTGGAGCCATGGCACTTCACCGCCGCCGCTACCCTGACCCCAACAAGCAACGCATCGCTGCGCGCGCGCCTGATGCTTTTTTTCACCCTACTACAGCCACTGCTGCTGCTGCTGCGCGCTGTTATGCGACGCGCATGCGCAATAACTTGAAGCACAAAATAGGTAAAAAAAAAAAAGAAGTGACTTGGATGTGTATGAAATATTTTTGTTGGCGAAGAGTTGAGTTACTCCAGCAGCTTCATGCATACTCTCATAACTGTGGCTATATATACCTGCGCGGGCGTCGCTCACCGCACACACACTCAGATAAGTCAACAGCGCTGTTGCTGATTTTGAAATTTCATAACATTGAGTTTCGTTTGTAACTTTGAACGCGGACATGGCCAGAATGCAAAATTATGCAGGTATGTATGTATGTATGAGATTTTTTTTTTTGTGGCTTTAATTGACCGAAAAATCAACGTGTATACGATTGGGTCTTCTACTTGTTGGTGGCTTTTTGTTGCCTAAAAATAAATGCGCGATGACCAAAAATAAATTCCAATGACCAATATTACTTGCAACAAGTCCAAAGTGCTGCCATCTCTATGTAATTACAAATTTAATGTTTTCGGCAAATGGCACGATAACTCAGCAAAAAGAAGTAGTCGCACGAATGAGTTGTTGCAGCAATGAAAACTTTAATTAATTCACAGTCTGGCTAAGTACTTACATACATATGCGTGTCGATATTGCGACACTCTGAAACTCTGAACTCCAGCGCGCACTAGTAATTTATAAAATTTTTCATTTAATGATCGCAAATGTACTCGCAACTAGTGACGCAAACATTTCAATTGCACAATTCATAATTTTTAAAGGTCAGTAATAGCTTTGATTTTTAAGAAATGAGCGTGAGCTTAGCAGGAGCAAAGCTATCATAAGTGAACAAGTTATAACTACAGAATTTTAATAATTAATAACGGAAGTTAAGGCGAGTCAATGGTTGCTGACTAATTTCATAAAAGGGCTACTCGATATTGCAAGCTAAAGGCCTAGGCTTGATGCCGCAGAGTAAATAAAATTAATAAATTTCACGCTAGCGAAAAGATGCCAGAACATATAAAACTGTTTTGACACTCTCAACCGCCCGAGCTCTACTCTGCAGTCACTGAATTGACGTGAAATGTCGTTTTGAACTAAAAATTGTTGCGTGGATATATGAATCGGTATGACTTAGCTTTGCTATGTGGGCTTAGATCGGTGAAACAACAGTTCTTTGTTGGAGAAAACGCAGGACGTTCCGGTGCAAAGGACGGTCAATATAGTTTTACTTGCATGGATTTAATACGTTCAGACCAGTGCTATGTTATATCTTTAATTGGACTACCTTTACATAAATTTCTCAATGCCAAAAAGGCTCAGTTAGCTTCGCGAAATTAAAGTTCTCATAGTGCAAGTAAACTCAACCTAAGGCAAAACCTATCAAAGTCAAAGAGCTCGTCGGACTAAGCTTGTTTGTGGCCTATCTAGTTACGGACCTATCTCTGCCGGCGGTTTGTAGGAAAGTGCATTCAATACTGAAAAGTATTGAAACTTGGTGTTGGGCACTTTACTAGAAGAAAAATGTTCCCTTATACTGGAATGGAAATACAATTGCGACATCTGCTAAAATGAAGTATGTAACATAGAGAAAAATTTTCATACAAAGAATTGTGATAATCTCACGTGGAGCATAATACCTCTAAAGCTTTAGCGGCATTGTTATCAGGTCTACGGCAAAATGGGCGATCTGTCACCAAAGCGAATCCGGTGGATTTATGTATAACTATGATCAGATCTAAAATCCGCAATGCGTCATTAGACTCGCAATCAATAGTGAAAAAAATCAGGTTGCTAAACTTCTAAAAATTTTCACCAGGATGGAGTTTGTGTGTCTGCATGGATAGCCAAGCTGCGCTTAAGACATTGCTCAATCTTGCAACTAGTTCGGCAATGCAATTTCATATAAAATTATAACGAGTCTACTTTACTCAGGTCACTCAGAAGTATTTCGCTCATTCTGGCTCAGACCAGACATTCTTCGTTCCGCAACCAATTATAGCACTTCCGGTTTCGGCCATCGAAACTATCATCAGAAACTAAGTGTGCCGAGCTACCATAAGAGCACGACTTTTAGCAATGACTGCGAAGCATCGAGTGGCTGCGATGAATAAAACTCATGTTGCCTTTAATCTACACTTACACTAATCTACTTCTTCCCTAACGGCGACGATTTTACTACCTGTGAAACTTGCCGAAAGCTCTTCTCAAACATAGGGGATAGCACGTCAAGGTAAAACGTGGACTCATTCGAATTGTATAATAAGAACCGTTGAATCAAATTTTGAGTTTACGAGAAAAACTATTGTTACAATATTTTTAAATGTAATTTTTACTACTTCCGAAAGGGTGGAAAGTGAGGTTTTTTGGAGCGAGTTTGCGTAATCCCTTGACAAATTTTGGTTGATTGACAAACCGGTTATGGCGGGGTGCCGTCTTCAGTGTAATTTTTCGTTCTGGTTGGTAAATGTCCGTTGGTATTTATACTAGTCCATACGAGTACTTGTGGCCGCTGTAGTCAAGTGTGTAGAGTTGCCTACTCAAAACACACTTTGCCGCCGAGTTCCGGGATCGAAAGGCAGAAAAAGTAGCTGGCATGGTATATTGAGCTCGGCCAAACTTGTCTAAGAGGATTGCCGCCTGCTTAGACAGTTTAAGTCATTATTGCAATAAGGATGTCAAAAATATTTTTGTGCGTGTTGCCACCTATTTAAAATGTATATGCAACTAAATAAAGAAGTTATATCAAACGAACGAGATTTATGAAACAAAATTTTTTTTAATATTTTTGCAAAGAGTTGCCACCATTTTATTAATGGTTATTCATTTCAAAAGTTTACTGTAATATTGAAATTTTTAATTTAAAAAATATATGTAGAAAAATATTGAAAAAACTAAATGCTTTTTTTATATAGTATGTGGAATTATAACGTTGAACCGATTTTCTTCATTCGGCTTAATATTTTTTCAAGATATGGATAAAATTTAATTTGTTAACCTACCACAACTCATATAGAAATTTTTAAAATTTAAATTAAAAGTTAATAAATATAGAAAAGATAAAAATAAAATACAATTTTTGATTACATTTTAATATGTAATACTTGTTTGCAAAATTTGTGAATGTCAGTGAAATAGTTTAGATCAAAATCGGCTGAAAAAAAAAACATATTCATCTGAAAATGGCGATTTCCATTTCTATTTGGCAGAAAAAAGCGCTAGATCAGGTTGAAATTTCGTGTCAAAATCAGGTATTTTATGTAAGAAAATTCTAATTCAAATTTTTCTTAAAATATTTTTTTCTCAGAATTAAAAAAAAAAAACAATTTAATGTGAAATTTTAATTGCAGCAAGTGTATTAAAAAATCAAAATTAAAAAAATCAAAAAGAAATGTGCAAAAATGTAAAATACATACAGATCTTTAATGCAATCTTTAGCAACACTTTGGTGTTATTTTTCTGAAAATTTCAAAAAAAAATGTTTGCGCCGAAATTGTGGTATGTTAAAACCTCAATATAGTTTATGAAAAAGCCAACACTCCTTACTGAACCTAAATGTGAGTACCAATATTTTGATGTTTTCTTACATATTTATTCAATTGCAATTGCACAATCACCGCTTGACTAACTCTTCAATTAACAGCAGAAAAAAATGTATTATTTTGCATTTTTTTTTTACCAAAATATTGAAAATGCAACAAACTCAGCGCCAATTGATGGACAAGCCAACAAAATCGATTGCATACAGTGGAAAAAAAAATCGACAAATCATCAGCAATTACTGATTTGCATTTCTCATAAAAATAAAAAAAAAAGTTTTACACAAAAATCAGGAAAATAATAAAAACAAAATGCAAAAGCAGAAGTCTTAGCAACAGCAATAGCAAAGGAATAGAAAAATAACGCAACAACAAAGTAAGCATTGACGGCAGGAACTAAAAAGATTGAATTCAATAAAAAATCAAAATCAAAACCAAGCCATGAAACAACAAGGCAGAAGCTGTTTTAAAACCACAACAACAATTCGACATGAAACTACAAGAAATTCACAGCCAAAATATACAAAATGCAAGCAACAACAAAAAAACGCTTTAAGTAAAAAATAAAACACGAACAAAAAACGTTTTAACCTGAAACGAAACCTTGTAACATTTTTCCGTTTCGCCTTAACTTAATTGTCGTGGTTATTTTTTTTTTTTAATTTTTTGTTTTGTTTTTAGTTGTTGCTTGCTGGTTAGTGTTGCCGTTGCTGTTGCTGTTGCGCTTGTCATCGTCAACAACTGCATAAATGGATATACATATGAACATATATTACTTATACAAGTGTGTATGTGTGTGTTTTGCTGTTGAGCTCGTTGCCAGTTTGCTTGGTTAGTTAGTTGGTTTGTTGGTTTGTTGGTTGGCTGGTTGCTTGGTCATGCCGGTTTTCAACATCAGTCAGACAATGTTAGCCAGTTAGCCGCAGTTGTGCATACTACATGCAACACCACTTGCGTTATGCGTACATACATACATACGTACATACATACATACATCAATACAAATATAACTACAAACAAATGTTTCTAGTCTTCATTTTTTGTGCAGTATGCTTGTAAGTATATTACATACATATGTATGTATGTATGTATGTACATACAAATATACAAACAAAACAGAATATTAAGCAAGAAAACTTCCATTTACATATGTACAAACATATTGTATATGTACATTCACATATGTATGTACCCATATACATAGGTATTTTGTGTGTAAAAAATACGTAATGTAAAGTACCGAAACAATAACAATTACATCAACGAAATAAAAACAAAGCCCCCCCAACCCAAAGGCAAACATTGACAAAAAAGCAATAAAAATCATTTACCAAACAACAACAAATCAACAAACCAATAATGCAAATAACACAACCTACAACAACACCACTACATTGAAAAGGAATCTTCAAAACCGGAGCTAACAAAAAGTTTCCTCTACAAGTAAAATATAAGCAAAGTTAAATATTGGTGCGCTTCCAGAGAGAGTTTAGCACAGAGAGAGAGAGAGTGATAGAGAGATAGAGAGGAAAGTGCGTAGAATAGAGTTGCCGTAGGCATTTTTGGCATGTACGAGTTAAAATCAGCACTTTTATAAAAAACTTCAAATAATAAAAAGACTAAAAAGGGTAATCAAAATAAAATTATACCTATTATTAATGCCTACAAGTTAGTCCAAAAAAAACCGTTTTATAATAAAATTTTGCGTGTTGTAAAATAACCTTACGTTCTGGAATTTTTTGAGTATTTTTTTAGTTTTCAGAACACCTAAATACATAGGAATCAGTTGAAAATATCCAGACAGCATTTTTGTTGCAGACAGGTGTAAACGTTCTACAAATTCGAAACTATTTTTTTTTAATAACAACAATTAAAGCGGTAGAAATTTAAGTTGTCATTTGGAAGATAAAAACACACATCATCATCAGGATATGTAATTTCGGCACCGACCAGTTCATCTATAATACCCTGAGCTAAGCTTATTCCGTGCAAACTTTTTTTTTGTTTTTGCTATGCAATTCAGTAGGCTATTCAGCCATTATTTATTCAGAATTATATGCTTGGATTGGATCCGTCTTCTGATTTTGGACAACTTTATATGCAGCGACACAAAGAGCTTTTTAATAAAAAAATTAATAAAAATCTAAAAATTGTTGTGTAGTATATCAATTCGTCCATCCAATAATATGGCGTTTTGCATTTTTTCAAACCGACTCAGGCTATTTTTTCATAGCAAAAAAAGTTGAGAAAACAACAACAACAAATATTCCAATGTAGTGTTCCTTTTGTTGAGTGTAGTTCATTAAGCGTTTCCTTCTTTTAATTTTTCCTCTTAATTAATACAATTCCTTATAATCACCAAAATATTCTCATTTGTATGCTGACTAGAAAAAGTTTTTTCTTATATTGGCCACCCCTCGGCAGTCAATGGCAAACCTCCGAGGGTATTCCTGCCGAGAAAAAGCTTCTCATTAAATACATCTGCCGTTCGGAGTCGGCACAAAATTGTAGGTCCCTCCATTTGTGGTATAATATAAAGGCGCACACCACAAATTATTATTATTATTATTATGCTGACTTCCAAATCTCTTACAATTGATGGATATTTTTTAATTTAAAAATACAAAACAATTTATAGATTTCCAGATAAAAGCTATATGTTGTTATATTCAAAGACTCATTAACACACACTATATTTTACCAGAGCATCGCATTGGAAAATAAGCTAGAATTCCGCTGGAGATTTGAATTCGTTGATGGAAATGCTTCACTGTCATAACGGCAAATTTTGCACTTATGTACATAGAAAATTCCCCAAACCAAAGCGAAGAATATATGTATGTATGTATAATCGATTTTGTTGTTTGAAAATTTCCTTCATAACTTATCAAGAGAAAATCCGGTTTCCAGTTTTTTAGTTCAAAATGTCTAAGAACTTCTTGTGTTCTTTAAAATTTGAATATCCAAATTTTTAATTGTTTTATTTATAAGAAGAGGCGAAGATAAGTTATTTTAACGAATCATTTGTTGAACTTAAAGAAAACTGGGAATAGCTTAAGGATTTTATCGGAAGTGAAAAAATGGCACACATTTTTTTATTAACTGATTCAATCAATTCTTAAGAATATTATTAACTTCTTTTATTGGCAACTCTTGCTCACAATGCTAAAGAGCGATTGCGTATTGCAAAATCGAAAGCTTCATCATTGCAGCAAGCAAGCCCCAAACGCATTTGAGCTTACACACACAAAAAAACGAATGCGCCAACATAAGCACAAATACAAAGGTACATACATACATATATCCGTAAATACAGAAATACATATACACCAAGCAAATGAGGCGACCCAAAAACCCAAAGCCAAAGAATTCACTTTTGCTTTCGGTATGAAATAATCGCTCAACATTGCGGCTCGTCTCACGTCACACGACAGTCATTGCAGTTTTTGTTGTTGTTAGTGTTAGTTGCGCTCGCTGTTGTTCAATAGGAAATATGTATGTATGTAAGTAGTTGCCGACGTCGCTTGACGCGCGCTAATAGTGCACGTCGTGGCGTCGTCGTTGGCGTTACCGTCGGCGGCAACAGCGAGGACGCTGCCTTCGTTAAAAGTAATTAGCAATGAGCGGCTAAACAAGTGGGGAAACTCTAACAAGAGAGCGCCAATAGCAGCGAGCGCGCTTAATAAGAAGTCAATAGTGGCGGTAGAGGCAGAGCCCACCGTTCGTTTTGTTGGCGCTCAACTACGAATAGCTCAAACTATTGCCGATCTTACACCCACCCGAGCGCCAAAACTAAATGTGTGCTCAATTTTTGTTGCGTCTCTCAACTTCTCTTTATTCGCCCCAAACTCTCAGTAACAAGTTTCCGTTGTGTACATATGTATGTTCTGCCTATATGTAAGCTTCGAAGTCAAAGCGCGCCGCCACCTTACCCCACATTAACCGGGCCAACATTACTTAAACGCACATATGCAAACTATTACGGCATAATGGCGCGCGCGCGTTCGCTCACTCTCTTTTACTCTGACATACATTCTCTCTATCAGAGCGAAATAAATATGAATGTTGAGCGTAATTAGCGGTGGGTGGGGCAGAGCGTCGGTTAAATGCGTCTGTGTGTGCGAGTGTGGATGTGCGCTCGTGCGAGTGAGCAACGACTATGCGATGAGTATGACTACAACGACAAATACATCATCATTGAATAATGTAATAAGTGAAAGTGTAGCGTTGACCTACTTTTCGCTACAGATTCAGGTCTATGTTAGATAGATTAATTTCGTTTTCGTTTTACTTCGTGTGCGAAACGTTCCTCACGTGGACACCCCCGCTTGGGCTAAAAACGTATCAAGCTCGTCATACAGACGTTGTATTAACATAAATATGGCCGCTTATTTACATATATAAATTTGTAGGTATGTATGTATTTATGTATGTACATATGTAAGAAGTATTTATGTTGGTTTAGGCCATGGTACAGGAAAAGAAAAGGAAGCTTTTAAAGTCGCTCGCATGGGATGGGCGCGTAGGGCGTAACAAAAAGATAAAAACTCAAGCTACACCAACAAAATGTAGGAAAGAAATAAATATATGTACATATGTACAATGTACATCAACGGGTGTGAAATGTCTTCACCAGAAATACAGTGCTGCTAAAAATAGAGCCTTTTTATACTTAACGACTTTTGAGAAAATAAATCAAATTATTGAAGAGTTATATTTGCGACATGAATTAGGAAGAGATGCTATTGAGAGAGTTCTTAAGTTTATTCGTCCATGAGTTCTAAGAAGCCCAAAAAATTCAAGAAATTAAGCGTTTCTTCTTGCTCGTAGCAGCATAGACTTTTTGTGTGAGCGGAAAGGAGAGAAAGACTCAAATGTTGCTCTTTGGATAGACTGGCACCATAAGGAAGTATACGAAATTTGTTTGAAAATTGATTTTTGAACCTTGTCTTCATTTTCTGTGAAATGTTGATTTATATTTGAAAGATTTTTCGTCATTCCTTGTAAAGTTTTGTTTTCAGTTTTCTTTTTTTCAGTTTTCATACAGGCCCGGACACTACGAGTAATAAACGTTTCATGAATTGCTAAATTGAGAAAATTTGTCAGCGAGATTTAATTTCAAAAAGGAAAACGGTGTTTATTTGGTGGAATTTGGAAAACAATTTAAGTAGACAACATAATTTAAAATATTAAATATCAGAATAAGAGTTATATTTTTTATATCTAACACCAATGATGAGAGCAGCGAATTATGTATATAATTACTGTACAACTGTTTTAACAACTTTTTTTCTCGGCCCCAATTTGATAGGCATTGTTCATTCTACGTGGTGGTGTTCAATCGGCGTTGCGTTAATGAAAATCGGGTTAGGTAAGATTCAATTTGGCTGCTAGTTCTGGTACCACGCAGATAATGCAATGCTTCTACTTAAGCCCATTTTGTTTTCTGCTTTCTTACAAAAATCAGTGAAGATCTCAGAACGCATTAATTTCTTTCTCATTCTCGAGAGTGCGGGATATTTCATTTCATTTATTTAAGTCAATGGTTAGAAAATCTTACAGGCTCGATACAAAAAAGTACTTATAAAAAGTTCTTACATATTCAATAGTGCGATTCAATTCTAGAGCGGAAAATGCATCTGGGCATAGCAAAATCCAGATCAGGTGATTTATGTATAATATTTAGTTCAGTAAGTGCTCTTTTAACGACGGCTAACAGAAGGTTTCAAGACCTGATGCTGGGGAAGATAATTCGAGCCGCAGAACTAAATCGTTCAGGCACCATCCTTTATAAGAGTGTGCAGCTGCTGGCGTACGCCGATGACATTGACATCATCGACCTTAACAACCGCGCACTAAGTTCTGCCTTCTCCAAACTGGATAGAGAAGCAAAGCGAATGGGTCTGGAGGTGAGAACTTCATTTACTTAGGAACCAGCATTAACATCATTAATAATGTCAGCCTCGAAATCCAAAGGAGGATCACTCTTGCCAACAAGTGCTACTTCGGACTGATTAGGCAACTGAGCAGTAAATTCCTCTCTCGACGGACAAAAATCACGTTCTATAAGTCTCTCGTTATGCCCGTCCTATTGTATGGTGCAGAAGCATGAACGATAAAGATATCAGATGAGAAGGCTCTGGGAGTGTTCGAGAGAAAGATTCTCCGAAAGCTGTATGGGCCTTTACGCCTTTGCTTTTGGCGAATACTGTAGAAGATAGAACGATGAGCTGTACGAGCTTTATAAAGACATAGATATAGTGCAGCGAAATAAGATTCAACGGCTTCGCTGGTTAGGTCATGTTGTTCGAATGGATGAAAGCGCTCCAGCTCTGAAAGTATTCGACGCGATACCCGCCGGTGGTAGCAGAGAAAAAGGGAGGCCTCCTCAGCAAAGTGAAGAGGTTGCAAGGCGAAGCGAATGAAATTTCTCTATTCGAGTGAGATGCATAAATAGGGTTCCAATCAGAGAGGCATATTAGAGCATAGAGTGGACTAAGGGGTTCTACAAAATTTTTCTTGTGTATGGGTTTTTAAAATCCTTCGTATAACGTCACACAAAGCTAACTTAGCAGCCTTTGGAATAATATAGCTAATATGATTGACAAAGGTAAATCCAGAGTCAAATACTTCCCTGAGGCCAGAAAACTCTCCAACAAAGTGAAAGAGTAAGAGACATGGAAGAATTTATATAAATTAAGGGATAGTTTGTTTCTGATGCACCAAGCGGATAGGTTGTTTACGAAAGAATACCCGCCCTGTGGAATACCTGAAGAGGGTAAAAACGTGTAAGACTTGGCGTTTTCAATTTCAACAAACGATTTTCTATTGGAGAGATAAGATCTCAACCAGCAATGAAAAATTGAGTGGAAGCCTAAGCATTCAAGTTTTCTACAGAAGATATTATGAGAAACGGTGTCAAATGCTTTTGAAAAATCAGTGTAAATCGTATCAACTTGCCATCCACACTTAAACGTCGAGATGCAATACTGGTTAAAAACTGCGAGTTTCGTTACTGTGGAACGCCCACTAATAAAACCAGGTTGATTTTTGTCTAGTATATTATTAATAGAAAACATTATTTTATTATGTACTACCTTTTAAAAGAGTTTTGAACAAGTAGGTCGCTTCGAAATTGGTCTATACTTTCGTTCATCATTTTTATTGGCTGACTCGAAGATTGGTGTGATGAAAGTAAGTTTCCACCGATCAATGAACTCACCCGTAGAGAGTGAGAGATTGATGATATAAAGCAATGGCTCCTACAGAAGTCGTTTTAGGGAACACGCAGTCCCGCTGAGTGTTTATCGAATACAGAGGTAGAAGGGAGTAGACCCCTGTTACCGGTTTTTCTCGATTTATTTATTTTTTGATTATGTCGCTCTTGAAAGTTGTATAAATTTTTTCTTTCGCGACGCTAAAAAGCTCACCGCAGAGCAATTTATTTTAGTGCCACTGTAGGCAATAGAAGGGGTATGACTTAGGTGGGTGGCGATAATGTTCAAGACGCATAACGGAAAATCCCGTGGCCACTTACAGCGCATGATGTATGTACATATGTATTCGTACGAAAGTGGCGGGTATACAGGAAAAATTGGTACATATACCGCTCTATACATACATATATGTACATATATGTATGTACATATGTAAATGTTGAGGTGCTGGCAACACGAGTACACGTGCGCATAGCAAATTCACAGCTGATGGTTTGGCTGGAATGTAGGTTAGTGGGTGTTTACAATTTTAGTCATCATTAACGTTATATGATCATCTGCTCGGGACTACCTTTAACTCACTAAAAGCCCAAAACAAAAAAAAAACAAAAAAAAAAACAGACGCGAGTGACAAAGGCGAATGCGACCCAAATGCAAAAGAGAGATTTTTTGTAAAACAAACTTGCTTTAGGGTGCTAAACATAATTATGTACGCACACGTATTTGTAAGTGTGTCGAAATGCATATTAAAAGCTATCGCTTACAGACTAATTATGGGGGAGGGAGGTGGATTGTAATAGAAATCATTTCCTGTTCCTTTCACTGGCGAAGATGTAGAGGACGATTTGAAAGCATAGAAAACACATCATGCTGCGAATTTCGAAAATTTACATATGTATGTACACATGCTCTTTCCTACATACATATGTATGTATGTATGTATGTACTTACTTGTGCAAAATTTAAGCAAATTCTGCTAAAGCGTTGTTAATCGAAACTGTTCGCAACTTTTTTTATTGTCACTGAATGAAAATTAATTTTAATAATCGAAACGAAAAATGTTTGGTGCTTTCTGCTACTTTGAAGAACAAATTAATTTCTAATTTATTTTAAATTAAAGTGCACTTGCGAAAACTCGAACTAATGAAAATCAGGCTTGTTTGAGTTAAAGAATTTTTCTAGTTTTTGAATGTTATGTTCTTTTATTTTATTCATTCGTTTAGTCGTTTAATTTCTTAATTTTTCTTGCAAAATTCAAACTATTAGAATTCTATGGGTTTCTAAACTCTGAGGCACGTAGCGTTGTACATTTCCAGGACCCGATATTGCATCATTAACGTATTCTAAAATTTTTTTTTTCTTTTTTTTTTTTAACAATATTGTATTTTTTAAAGAGAGCTGTGACACTTTTACCATTTTTGACGGCGTTATTTATTTCAGCCTTTCTTTGCTAAACTCCAAAAATTTAACATTCGTCCCCATATACAAAAATAAAATAATTTTTATCTTCAAGCTAAATAAATTCTTAGAAAGCTAACGAAAATGGTATTGTTTTTTCGTTAATATTTTACAGCATTTAGACCACACAAATGAGAGATGTAATTATTACAAAAAAGGATAATGGAAAATTATTTTATAGGCACATTTCTAAACAAATTTATAAAAAATATTTTAATTACCATATTCAATAACTAATTGTTAGCGGTATGAATCTCAGATCTAAAAGGGTTAAATTTTAGTGAGGTAAAGTCAACGTTTCAAGTCGCTAAATATGTAGGCTGGATTTAAATTTTCTCTTCTTTTGTCGAGGGTTTGGCGTTTATTTTTTATATAAAAACTAGTAATTTTTAACAAAAAAAACTGACTTCAATGAGTATACAATTCTTATAAGCTTTTAGGATAACTTTTAATTTTCTCCGATTGCAATCCTTAAGCTTCGGGATTTAAAGTTAGGAGGCAACCAACATTAAAAGAGCGTATTCCGACGAATTAATAAAATCCTTATTTTTAAGAAGTCGGTTAAGAAGTTAATAGATCTTGTGTTGTATAAGAATATAGCGAAGTTAACGAACTCGCATTTTTGCCAGTCATGCCCCTATTGACTGTTATAATTTTGAAGTAGTAAGGAAGTTTGTCTACTTAAGAAACCGCATAAACATTAGCTGAGAATTATCTTTGACAGCTTTGAGAAAAAACTAGGCAAGAAATGTTTCTTCTGACTTAATAAGAAAATTTGCAATAAAGCCCGCGTTCGACGAACACAAACCACATTTTATAAGTCCTTTATCCTTACTTTATGTTATTAGAAACTCCAATATGATGTCCTAAATGATGTCAGTTCACAAAAGAGATAATCGCTCAATTTGACAGTTTAGAAAATATTTTTGAAAATAAATCAAATATGTATATATAAAAGAAACAGTTGTAAAAAACTATATATGTATGTATTTGGTGGTACATACTACGTATGAGTACATATCCATTTCGAAAACAATAAAATATATAAAAATAAAAAAAGAACTGTTAAACTTGCGCCCATTATGCATATATGTAATTAAAAAAGAGAATGTGTATTGCGTCCCCCTTCGAAAATTAAACGCTGGGTTTCGTTTTTTTTTTTTTAATTTTATCAAACCAAAATTCAAGAAATTAATTGTATTTATGAGACTAGTTGTATGGTTAGTAATTGAGATAAAGTGAATAAGATCATGTCATATGAGTGTAGGTGTGATGAGTTTGGGCGTGGTGAGTTAAAATATAGTGTGTTTAGGTGCGGTGAGTGCAGATGTGGTGAGTACAGGTGTTGAGTTAAGATGTAGTTTATTTAGGTGTGCTAAGTTAGTTTAGGTGTGGTGAGTTTTTGAAAGGCAGGTTTAGGCGTTGGCAATTATAGTGTTATCAGTACCAGTGTGGTAGGTTTATGGTATGATATGGTGAATATAGGTATGGTGAATATAAGTATGGTAAGTTTAGGTCTTCCGACCTTACATAAACCGAGGTACCGCACGTTAAGTTACACAAATCGGGGTGAGCTTAGGTGTGGTGGACACGTATGGTGGTTTAAGTTGAAGTGCGGTGAGTTCACTTCAAGAAATCCAATTTAACCTAATACAACAAAAACAAATATAACGTAACATAACATAAAACAACATCAAATGACATAGCAGCAGCTTAGTACTTGTGAGTTAAGGTGTGGTGAATTTAGATGTGGTAAGTTTCGGTGTGGTGAGTTTACGGTTGGTCAGCTTGGATATGGTGAGTTAAGAAATGGTAAGCAGAAGGATTACTCCTTGTCGTCCGCAACCAATTTCCTTTGCACAACTCCACGCGGCACGATTTCCATCGCTTTCGGGTTTTACTTTCTACTTCAGTAGTCCAGGGGTTGAAAACTAAGAAAAACAGCTGCTATTGACACTGCTTTTCTTGGTGGTAATATCCACCATTACTCTCCTCGAAACACAAATAAATAGTTTGAACGAGCGTAAACATTTTTTTCTCTTCAATAAATTTCGAAAGAAAAACATAGCAGCTGGGAGTCGTTCCAATTAAATAACTATAAACGTAATTTATTTAGAGTATTGAAGAAATCATTCAAAACCAATAAAGTGCAATTTCGGCGGAAAATGAGAAGACGCTTTGTGCAAATGCAACGAAATGCGCAACGACAGCAACAAAAAAAAAAAATTACCGCCAATGCAATAATTGCAACAACACAAAAAACCCAAACAATATAACAATAAAAATAAATAATGAAAAATATAGGCAATCAAACAGCAAAGACAGCGAGTTGCATTTGTATATAAACGCAACTATTTATGTACATACATATGTATTCATGTAGAAATGTATGTATGCACTCACATTCAGTAGTTTTCATTTTCATTTTCGTTTTCGTTTTCATTTTTAAACACACACTCACACGCACACACACACATAGCCATGAGAAAATGTGCATGTATGCACAACAATTGCAACAGCAGCAGCAACGATGAAAACTGCAGCAGCAGCAGCAACTACAACTACAACTACAAATGCAAATACAACAGCGAAGAAGACACGCGCACAATCGCTCGCTCGCGCTCATTCAGGGCAATACGTCGCGCCGCATCGCGTCGCACCAGGCGGTTTGTTGGAGTGCAGCGTTTGGGGTCTGTTGTTGTCGTCGTCGTCGCTGCTGCCGACGTCGCTTTGTTGTTGTGGTTGCTGTTGTTGCCATTGCTGCTTATGCACATAATACTTATACGAAAACCTTGACACACTTTGCGCGCTACAACAAGCCCAGGGACGGTTCCGACCGCAATTCATGTGAGGTTAGTTGGTTGCTTGCTTACTCGTCGCGAGTCGTCGTCGTCGTCGTCGTCGTTGTTGCTGGTCGCCGCTCGCCGCTCGTCATCGCTAGCTGGCTGGCTGTAGTTATAACTCGCTTGTTTTTTGGTTGCTCGTCGTGGCGTATGCGTTGCACTGCTCGTTTGGTCGCAGTTTTACATTTTCCAATTCTTTTTTTTTTTTTTTTTGCTTTATTTTAGTGTTGCTGCGTTTTTTCTCGTGCCTCCTTCGTTGCGCTGCCCCTTGAGACGACAACACTGTCCCCCACCTTGGGGCGTTAAAGTGTACTGCCAATAAGGCAGGCAGGCAGACAGACAGACAGCCTATCGCATGATCACATCGATGAATGCGTTTTTTATGGATGCGCAATAAAAGTGGCATTCTTTGGCATTTTAAAATAGTGTGGACAAATATGCAAATAGCAAAGAGAGTATTTTCTATAAATATTTAAAATATTTTTATTGCGTGGAGAAGCATCGGAATGACATAGAAAAAAGAGGTTAGTAATTTCCTTTAGAATTCGTAGGCTTGGTAATCCACTTATCGTTATTGGCACTCTTGGCATTGCCAGTTAAAAGATCGATTACATATACATATACATATGTTGTCATTGGAGTTGTTATTGTTAATATATTTAGGCATCAGTCCATATTGCTTAGCCTCAAAACCCAAGTACAATTTTTCCATAAAGTAATTATGTTTGCTAGAGAACTTTCAGAAAATAGTGGCAAAATTCTAAATTCGAAATCGTAACAAACTCAATCGGCAAACTCACTCGGTAAGTAGAATGCGAAACAATCGATATGGCTTAACCTTAAAATACAGTAGAATTTTTCATTGATTAATTATCGTTACTAAAAAAACTTCCTGAAAATAAGAGGAAGTTCCTTAAATTTGAAATTGCGATTGATATAAATAACTAAAAATCAGATATAAAAAAACCTAAATCGAAACTGTAATTTTTTTACAGCAATATATTGGGTAATCGAAATATGTTAAAAATCAGCACCGAGGGAAAAAATATGAGTAAATTTTTAAAATCACAAATAAAAAAACCTTATAGTTTAAGCTAAAAACCGTAATTTTTTTGTTAAGTAAAAAATGTATAAAATTTAAATTTTTGTTTGTGTTTATCTATTTGTATTTATTATGTTTCTTAAAAAAAGTGGGAAATTTGGTTACTTTTTCTTTTTGGAGAAAATTCATGCATATAACAATACATTTTCATGTACGATCAACCATTTAAATAAACAAAAAGCAAAATTTTGAAAGAAGTCAGCGGAAAAAACTATACTCACAAAACATTATATTTCTAAAGAAAAATAACGATTTTCATTAAAACATCTCTTTTTAATCTTAGAACCATTTTGGAAAGTTTAATCACTTAATAAAAACAACAAGCATTTTTTGTGCAAAATAAAACTATTAAAACCTGTTTTTTTGAAAATGTTTCCTAAACTAGTGACAAATTTTAAAAATAGTGGGCTATCAAAAATACAGGGAAATTAATTTTTGAAAACAAAATCATTGAAAAAATTACTCACAAAATTTCTTCTAAAACAATATATTTTTTTACTCGGAACAATTTTGGAAAGTTTCAAAAACTTAAGAAAATTAAAATAGTAAGATATTTTAAAAATTGTGGGTAATTTAAAGATACAGGGACATTTATTTTTGCACAGTGGAATTTTTACATCACACTAAAAAAATCAAATACACACACAATTTCTTCTAAAACAATATATTTTTTTTACTCCGAACAATTTTGGAAAGTTTTAAATACTTAAGAAAATTAAAATAATAAGATATTTTAAAAATTGTGGGTAATTTAAAAATACAGGGACATTTATTTTTGCAGAGTGGGAATTTTTACATCACACTAAAAAAATCAAATACATTGAAAAAATTGCTCAGAAAATTTTTCTTCTAAAAAGAGTATAGTTTTCAATGGGAAAGACGGTGTTCATTTGGTAACTTTAAATATTTAAAAAAAAAGGGAAATTTAAAATTTGGTAATTTATAGTAGGTATTATAATTTTTTTTGATATATTTGCGAATAAGATAAACGATTATCTTAATCATAGGTTTAGATAAGTAACTAACTGCCTTGAAAAGGAACATTTTTCAGCTTCTTATGTTGTTCACTTTGTTTTAGGAATTTTTACTTTTAAACTATCTAATATTGCAAAATATCAAAAAGTAAATAATAAAATTTCGAAACAGTAAATTTTTGATTACTTATTTTAATTATAACTTAAATTTTAGCAACAATTTTATTTATGGTACTTGGCTTGTAAAAATGCAATATAAAAGTTGCGTTGGCGATTGAGAAATTCACAATAAAACTCCTGCTTTAATATAAAATATACAAATACGAGTATGTGTGTGTATTGCTATTAATTCAGTAAAAATTCAACTATTAAATAATTTTGCAATACCTTTTCGGTTAGTATAATACTATGTATAAATATATATATATGTATGTAAAACACATAAATTACCGCATGATCATATGCAGATCGCATACAAAATTAACCCTTCGCTAAGCACTCATGCCAAAAAAAGTGCTATTTTGCAATACTCGCCGTTTGACTGACTGACTGACTGACTGACTGACTGACTGGTTGACTGCGCACACACACTTAGCACACACTTTTAGTTGAGTGCGTGGTGTGGGAAGGCATGCCATTAAATTAGTACACAGCTGTGCAACTACTATATGAGGGGCCGCAGGGACGGGGTTAAGGAATTGAGGAGCCTAAAAATTACAAATTCATTCTCGAAAGCAATACGCAAAGACAGACGGTCGATCGATTGACACTTTGTCGCACAGACAGACGATTTTTTAATTCAGCTACATACATACATACATAGCTACAAACGAGTATTTACTTATAAACATATGCTGTTAAACATACAAACAGTGCCGGCGGGCGCAACAGAAGCGCGAGCGTAGTTTCCGAAAAAATCGAGCGCATTACAATTGTTTTTATTTTGGGTTTTTTTTCTTTCTTTATTGCTTGTTTTTTTTTTTTTTCTTTACGTGGCCTCGTGACCTACTTCTTGAATTGTTGTTGTTTTAAATTTTGCATTAAAAATAAATAATCAAAAAGTGTATAAAAATTAAACGAAGACCCAAAAGAGACTCAAATACAAACGAACAAAAAAGTAGAAATAAATTTCAAAAAAAAAAACAACGAAAATTGCAAATTTGTCATAATTTGAATTGAATTGTAGATGGAGCAAAAGCTTAAATATTACGTCAGCAACGTCATTAAGCAGAAGTCGCTCGTGTATAAATTTTTGCTATACAAAGCTACGCATTTTCGAAAAACAACACTATAAATTAAATTCTTATACTATGTGCGTGTACATGTGTATGTTTGTATGTATGCATGTATGTGCATATGTGATTGTGTTATATTTTTAAATGCGTGCAAAATTATTGATATACTTTTGCGCGAAATAACGAGAATGCACTTACGCACAGACTTATATATGTATATACAATGTACTAGGGATGTTAATTTTGTGCATTTTGTTGATCCCGCAATTTTCGAGTTCTGAAAATGAAATCCCGAGATCCCGAATTTCACGAAGTTTTGATTCGTAATTTTAAATTTGCCAGAAAATGTAACACGTCTGTAATCGTTGTATTATAAAAGTAAACAAAATAACATTAATATAACAAAGAAGAACGATTTGTTGTAAATCATGTATTTATGTATTCATTGGTATTTTCAAGAAAAAAAAGGAAATAAACGTAAAATTTGACACACATAGAAAATAATTTATACTTTAAGTACACAAAGCAAATGCACCTACATAACCAAAAAATATTTTTAATCACTGTTTGAGACCAACATTAAATATTATTCTATTACCATTCAGTAAAAAAAGAAATACATCAAGTAAAAATTAAATACATCAGCCATTCCATTTTGAGCAAGGCAGAATTATTCATTATTTTTATCAAAATGCAATCTTAAAGATATTAAAGCCTTAAGTGTGTTATTCTCCAACCTGTACCTAAATTTGTTGCATTTAATAACAGCAGTGTTTAATGCCTTCTGTAGGGCATAGCCTTTATCGCCCTCATTACAATTACAAACTATCAATTACTTTTACCAAGTCTTCTGATAAATTTTATGCCTTTCAATTTTAAGACACTTGAACTGGATGCAATTTATCTTTGAGACTTTCTGCCTTTTCTGCCTTAGCCACTTTAGGCAACTCGTCGTTAGTTAGTATTAACATCGTTTTCATAGTGAGGCTCATTTTCTACTCAAATGGGATATTCTCAAGCTTATTTATAATGGCAAGGACAAAACAAAACCTTAAGCGAGTTAACAAGCTGTGTTATTTGTCGATTTAGAACTCTCTAAAGGCTTTGTTTTACCATTGAAAGGGGAATTTTTAAGAATGTTACAAAAATAAATAAATAAATGGCTATTAAATAAACTCTTTTCTACATTTCCGGGATTTGAATAGACATATCCCGGAATATTCGGGTGTTAAAAAAGGCCGGGATCACGGAATATTCGGGATGCCGTGATTGACATGCCTAACATGTACATATACATACATACATACATACATACATATATTCATTTCAACCACTAGTAATAATCGTAAAAGTTATCGAAACTTGTATTGTTTACACAGCTTTTGTTGTTGTTACGTTTGTGTAAATACTGAATGCTAATTGATAAGCGCGAACGTTGAAAAAATTTAATTTTATATATTTAATTTGCTGCTTTTGTGTTTATATGCAAGGTTGCGAAATTACAAAGGCCCCAGGGAAGGCTAGCTAAAATCATGTATATACATACATACAAACATATATGTGTACATACATACATATGCAGATGCCATATCTACAGATCAGATAATTTAAAGAGTACAAAATTTTTTAGGCTGTCAAGTACCCAAATAATATGAAAATAATTGTTTCTATACGAAATTATTGCTAGCTTTGTGTGAAAATGTTCTAAATAAACTTTTTAACATACATATATGTGCATATGTATATATGCAAAAAACAGATTTTGTTGCAAAATGAAAGAAAAAGAAAAAAATGTACTGCTTTTATCTTTCTAGCAACATTTGTAAAAATGAACTTAGCGCCTTTGCGCTCCAAGTCGGGCGATATAGGCTGTAATTATTGCGTTAAAAAAAATCGTAAAAAATATAAAAGTATTTTGTTAATAATTATGAGTGAGAGAAATTTTTAAAGTCATCAGTATTTTTAGACTTACAAAAATATTTTCGTAATAATTACGAAGTATGAAAGCAATTAATAAGTCTTGATACCATACAAATATATTTTTGTAACAATTACGAAACATGAAAGAAATTTACAAGGCTTAATATCAGTAAAAAATCGGATAAATTGGCAAAAGCCTTTTTTTTTTTAATTTTTTGTATTTTTTGTTATACTCGTACTCGTAAGAAAATAGTTCTGAATATTAATACGAAATTACTACAATATTCATTATTTTGCTTTAGTTTCAGACAAAATTTCCTAACACCAAAGTTTTCATAGACCGAATTTCCAATTTACAAATTTTTTTTTCATTAATTTTATATTATTTAAAAAATACATGCAAATTTTTTAATATCTGGAAAATTTATACCACATTTCGTTCGAATTTTCATTTATTAAGCCACAAAAAAAAGTCTAAAAAAATGTTGAATTACAAAAAAAAAAATATTCTAATTTCAAAAAATCTTTACGATTTCAAATTTGGAAATATTTTCAATTTTTTTTTTTTATTTCAAGATTACTATCTATTATGAACAAATCGATTTCTTTTAGAAATACAGAGAATTTTTGAGTTGTTTTGATTTAGAAAAATTTTTTTAAGTAAAAATTCAAGCAAAATGCTTGAAATTTTTTTTTTGCATAAAAATTTATATTTAGTTTATTTTTGTAAGGAGTTAAAGACTTTGAGTTATTAAAAATTATCATTGAAAATTATGGAAAATATTCATAAATATGAGTAAGTCAATTTTCTTCGACATTCACTGTTAGTCTTGAAAGTATTTATCTTTATACTGTTTTTTTTCTAATTGGGCAAAAAGTATTGAAATGAAATTTTGGAAAACAATTTTATTGTCAAAAATGTAAAAAATTCAGTTTTTTATTTTATGTTTTTGAAAATTATCTTATCGAGAAACAAACACTCATATGTTTAATTATGGTTTTCCGATTTTATTCTTATGTTCGTTGTTATTGAAATTTTTAGAAATTTAGCTTTTATAATTAAGTTAAAATATTTTTCCAATTTTTTTGGACTGAGAATTTTTTTTTGAAACTTGCCTATTAAAAAAAAATGTTTAAATTTTTTGTAGAGAAATTGCGCAGAATATTTAGTTTCAAAATTTTACATGTTTTTTTTTTATATTTTTAAGACATTTCAGCTTCAGAAACTATTCAGAATTTACCATATTTTGTAAATAATTTCTTAACAAATTCTTCTTTTCCTGTTAAGGTGTCGAAAAATCGATTTTTTTATATTTAATTTTAATTTCTATGTATCCAACAGTACGCCACAGAGAGGATTTCGTAGAAATCACATTCCTTTGCACGCTTCTGGGCTCCGCAGTGAACCCGTCTCCATCAAGTTATACACCGTAGTTTATCTTTAAATGCGTTTTTCCGAAAGTTGTGTTTTTTTTGCTGCCGAGTAAGACTTTTCATAAAAGTATTTGTCCGATTTCAAAAATTTTTTTATTTAATTATTCAGTGAACATACCGCTATGTTATCTCGAGTACGATTTCAAAAATTTTATTTTGTGCTATTTTTAGAGTCTCTAACATGCCACAGTAGCCGCTGTGGTCGAATTGGTAGCGGTGCGTACTATAACTCGATATGCCGGTGAGTTCGAGGTTCGAATTTCAGTCAGGGCAAGCAAAGTTTTAATTATAGAAAAAGTGTTTTTCTAATAGCGGTCACCCCTCGGCAGGCAATGGCAAACCTCCGAGGGTATTTTTGCCATAAAAAAGCTTCTCATTAAATACATCTGCCGTTCGGAGTCGGCACAAATCTGTAGGTCCCTCCATTTGTGGTATAATATAAAGACGCACACCACAAATGGTAGGAGAAGCTCGGCCAAACACTGAGCTATATAGTGTACGCGCCAAAATTATATTATCATATAATATGTCAAAAAATGACGTGAAAATTAAAAATTTTCACAAATCGTTGCATAAATTTGCAAAATAAGAAAATGCTGTCTCCGGAAAACATAGCCAACGTAACTGTGATTATAAAGAAGATATAATTTCTGATTACAGATTACCCAACTGGCCAGAATTTTACTTAAGCGGGACCCATGAAGTTTCAACATCAATTTAGTCAATGACGTTTTAAGGTCGACAATGTTTTTTTTTGGTATTCAATACAAAAATTTTAAAGTCAAAACATGTACCTTTAAAATAAAAAAAAAAATATGCTTAAATCCCTTCAGAGTAGAGAACACCCTTAATCAAATAAGTAAAATTAAATAATAGCAACCATTGAAATAAAATTTAAAAAAATATATATTTTTTGCAAAAAAAAATTGGTAAAAATATGTACTCAAGCAATGATTTGGCAAAAAGTGCGCCAAATTAAAATTTTCTTGTGTTGAGTTTATTGCAAGTTTTTTATTTCAATTCTTTTTTCGAACATCTAATTAACATATAGAGTGTACGACTTACAAGAGGACACTGCGCAACATGCTGCCACTGACCTCTAAAACATGCTGAAATAAGTGTAGATTTACCGCTGAAAGTTGCCTTTGCTGTTCTGTCATTCATAAGAAATATGTTTATTTACATAAATGTGAAATCCAAGCAGCGCGTCCATGGGATGGATCGCATCACTTTTATCGCTCATAATTCAGTCATCTCAGACACTAAGTAGTCATTTATACATACATACATATGTACATCTTTATACACACACATACTCGTACATATGTACATACATACACACGTAGGCTTGCAAATACAAATCATATCTATACTAATGCACATTACTAAGTTCTAAGCGAGTTGCACTTGCTCTTGGTTTACGGCATTGTTTTGTTTATTATTGGTGTTATTGTTGTTATTGTTGCATATTTGTTGGGTGGTGGCACTGAAAAGTGGTTGCTCTCGACCGTGGTTGCGTCGCTCATGCATGCCACCTTATACTTGAGGGTTTTTTTTTTTTTTTATGGTTTGCCTTCTTCTGCTTTTTATGCTTGTTCTTGTTCATGACGTTGTTTTGTGTGTAGGTACATATATTTTATTTATTTTGGTTTAATTTTTTTTTTGTATTTTTTTTAACTGCTAAGTGTTGCTATTTTTATAATCTATGCAAGCCTTATTTATAATATATCTACTCATTATATTTACATACATATATACAAGCTTCAATATGCCTATGAATATATGTATGTATGTATGTGCATAGCTGTTTTACCTATGTATGTACATATGTATATAGGCTTACATTGTAAATTTGTGCGTTTGCTTCTGCATTGCATTCGCTGCATTTGCGGTCGCTTCAACTAATTACATTGCATTCATGTCGATTTTTTTTTTGTTGCTGTTCAATTTTTTCTTTCTTCTTTTTTCATAGCAAATCAGCGCAAGACATTGAAGTGTACACACTTGGCAATGATCGGTGGCTAAGGCAGCGGCAAAAACAAGCTAATTGCAAGCGGTTAGATTCATACGCACATACAATATATGTATATAAATATATTTGTATATTTGTATACGAATTTGCATTTACTCATACATATGTATGTACATACATATATGTATGTATGTTGGTATTTGAAATAAAAGTGAAAGCCTATCCTGTGCGATTTTGCTTTGCTCAAGGACTAATAACATAATGCTAAATTGCGTATTTTTAAATTGATTAAATCGCAATTTAAGAAGCTAATTGTATTAATGATTTGCTTGGATTTGATGTGAGCGTTCGTAAGCTTAGGTAGGTGCTATGGGGTGAGATGAGAAAAGGCGGGGTGAAGAGACGTGAAGTGGCTTGAGGTGGTGAGGAAAAGGAAGCTGGCGAGTGGTGCGTTTAGTCCTCGCGAATTTCCATATGATGAGTTTGGGTATGGTGAGTTCAGGTGTGGTGAGTTTAGTTGTGGGGAGTGAACGTGTGGTGAGTTTAGATTTTGTGAGTTAAGTTATGGTAACTAAGCCGTGGTAATAAGTTTAGATGTGGTGAGTTTAAATGTGATGAGTTTAAATGTGATGAGTTTAGATGTGGTGAGTTAGGTCTGGTGATTTAAGCTGTGGTGAGTTTAGATTTGGTGAGTTCAGTTCTGATGAGTAAACAATGTTGATGAGTAAATATGTGGTGAGTAAGATCCGGCGATTTAAGGTGTGGTGAGTTAATGTATGGTGACTTTTAGGTTCGGTAACATATATTGGAATAGTCTATCATAAGGTAACGTAAAGTAAAATCAGATAATACGAGTATAACACAACATTAATTTGAGCGTGTTGAATTCATTTGATGTTAGTCTAATTTTGGTAAGCTAAGTTTTGTTGCATTCAAGTGTGGTTATGTCATTAGCGTCCCTAACCATTTCCGATTGCAAAAAATTAGTTGTAAATAGTCTTTTTTTAATATTCCTAAATTTACATGTTGATAAAATCAACAATGAGTTAGTAAATAATAAACATTAAATAAATGTAATAATACTATACTTGTCATATTTGGTGCGATTATATTTATGAGATAGAGTATAATTATTCATTCATTATTTCTTTACGGAACAATACTTTAAAAACTAAAAAATTTCCGTACCCATGCATAGGAAAGCAGTATTCATTTCATCTCTGATAAATTTTTTCGAAAATTCTGAAGTGGCCTGTATGCTTATCATTTATATTTACAATTTATCATAGAAAATTAGGTGGTAATGCGTTTAAAAAATATTATATTAATTAAGTATTTTAACCACTTTTCTTGTTATAAAATGATTTTCATATTTTTTCAGTGTCCTTAAGTACTTTTGACGCATCAATTAAACATTACTTAACTGCATTAATTCAGTTTTTATTTAGCTCTTATTTTATGATTTAATTAGTGGTAACGTCATTAAAAAAAACTATGTTTTTGAATCTAATTTTTCTTTATAATTTTGATATCCTTATTTTTTGAGTTGAATCCTTCTTTTTATTGATTTCTATTATAAATATTAAAGGGTGCGAAATCGTCTTTAATGTGAAAGCGATATTTTAAAGTAGCTGACAATTAAATATTTTAGAATTAAATACACAAGATAAAATTGAAAAATTACAAGAAACGAGCGAGTTGTATAAAATTTTAAATGAAACGGACTTTTGCTAGGTTTTTTAAAAATTTCTGATTTAAAAAAATTTTTTTATACAAAAAAGATACAAGTATGTACTTCCTTAACATAGTAACTAAAAAACGCAGATTATGATTTGTAAGGAATAATAGTATTTCACAAATTGTAATTAGTTTTCCGGAATCGTGGCTACTTACATAGCGTATGAGTAACTATGCTAGTCATAATACTTGAAAGTCAAAAACCGCGCACTTACGTAATTAATTTTGCAAAGTTAATTAAGGCGAACTGCAGC
Source organism: Philophylla caesio (assembly GCA_963971545.1). NCBI lineage: Eukaryota > Metazoa > Arthropoda > Insecta > Diptera > Tephritidae > Philophylla > Philophylla caesio. The sequence continues at coordinate 19,878,981 of OZ020608.1, read as the reverse complement.
CAAAGAGTTTCAGTCCAAAACCGTTAAAAAAATAGAGTTTTAAATGCGTTCAGAAAAGAAAACTTCACCTAACTAGAAAAAATTGGGCATTTAATTTTTTGAAGTAAAATTTCTTCTTTTATTCATTTTATTAGGCCTCAAAACGCTGATGTAACAATAAACAAATGTTGTATGTATTTATGTATTTCTAAACCTTACTTCAGAAAATTGATGTCAAGTATAAAATTAAGCCTTCATTTCTAACAGACTCCGCAAGTGGTCTATTGATCGTATACAAATAACAAATTTAGATCCGAAATGAGATTAGGGAAACGTTAAAAAAATTTTTTTTAAAGAAAATATTATCAATATCGGTGCAGCGCAGAGTAGCGGGTTAAATTGCTAACAATAATGTAATCGAATTATTACACTATGAAACATCAAAAAAATCACAGAACATAGATTCATAAACAACAGAAAATAAATTCATATTTAGATATTACGTCCCAAAACATAAATAACGGTAATCTTACTTTATTTACTTTTCGTTACACTTAGTTAAGTGTAGCTATAAAACTATATCATTGGTGTGTGCAAAAGTTATCATAACATTTAGATTATTCATAAATCTACAAAATGCCGCATGTTTGTGTTAATTCTCCTAGCTTATTTTGTTAAAGTTTGTGATCAATTTACGCCTAAAAGTGAAAAAAGCAAATTTCACCTTAGAAATCAAGACAAATAATGGGTGCCGAAAGTGTCTTGTTTAAAATGTTGGGGTTGGTACAAGGGTAATCACGTAGACGACTGTTACTTCTGTTTAACAACTGTGAAACGTTTTTCAAAAAAAATCAAAACACTCGGTGAAGTATGCTACTGAGTCATCGGTGTCAATGCCGCTAACACATTCTCCAGACATTCCAGTACCGGAAAGATTTTGTATTTCGTCAAGTTTATCGAATCATATTGAAGAAGAAGATCAAGCAGGCCCTTCTAATAGCGAAGAGTTATTTATAGATGAAAAAATACAGAACCACATTTGATTAGTCAATCAGAACTAAATGACCTTGATAGAGATTTAGATTTGACCAAAGAAAAACCGAAATTATTAGGCTCGAGATTAAAACAATGGAATCTATTTCAAAATTGAGTTAAAATTACAGCTTATCGACAACGTCACATTAGCGTAGCTACCTTTTATTCAAAAGAAGATGAATTAGTGTTCTGCAATAATTTAGATGGATTAATGTCAGCATTAGATCACAATGATATATCAAAACATGGGTTCAGTAAGTGATGAACACGGTGAAAGATTTCATCAAGAAATTGCAGAGAACGAGAAACGTTAACAGGGTAGATGACAGCCAGCCAGCCAACTTGCAGACTATTGTTGGAGCCTCCAGAGGAAAGTCAATCGTTAAAAAAAAAGTTTTTTTTTATGTAGAATAACAATTTTGGTTACCGCTTCATATAATTTTAGGTAAATTAAAATAAATGCGTTTCACTACTAAACTTGACGTGATAGAACAATTTTATTTCAATATTTTAAATAGTTTTAAGGTGGCGAATCATAATTACATACTGTGAAGACGAAAAAAAAAATTACTTTGTTGCACTGTGTTAACTTTATAGAATATGTAATTGATATTATTATTAAATTCTTTATCATTTTTTGTATCATTGTGTGTTTATCGATATTTATTGATAATTTATCGACATTTTTTAAAATTTGCATTGATTTAAAATATGTAGTTATCGCCGTCGTTAACGGTATTTTTTTGATATTATTATTGTTTGATTTCAATATGACAATTTTTATCGATAGCTTAAGAAATTAGCGATATCGATAATATTGTTCTAATTGATTTTGCAATTGATATCGCTCATGTTATATGTGCTCTTTTTCTTGCAAAATTAAAAGCACTTATTATAATTACTTAATAAATCCAAAAATACAATTCTTTCAATTATACAAGTCTAAAATATTTTTTTTTTTGTTTTGACAGCCATATTTTATTATTTTACTTTAACATGATGACTATTATTTATAAAAGTCATCGACTATTATAATATCAATAAAAATTAGGCGTGACTTTTATTTTTTAAGTCCTTACACAAGTAAAGTCATTATTATTAAGCTGATCATTAGTTAAAAATACGATTTTTTCAAAACGTTTTTTTCTAAATAAAAATCACTGACTGATTATCTAATAAGTAAAATTATCATGACTTCTATAAGTATGAACTAAAAAATAAAAGTCAGTGACTGATTTATATAATAATATATAATTTTGGCGCGTACACTATATAGCTCAGTGTTTGGCCGAGCTTCTCCTATCATTTGTAGTGTGCGTCTTTATATTATACCACAAATGGAGGGACCTACAGTTTTGTGCCGACTCCGAGCGGCAGATGTATTTAAAGAGAAGCTTTTTCATGGCAGAAATACCCTCGGAGGTTTGCCATTGTCTGCCGAGGGGTGACCGCTATTAGAAAAAACTTTTTCTATAATTAAGATTTTGCTTGCCCTGACTGAGATTCGAACCTCGAACTCACCGGCATATCGAGTTATAGCACGCACCGCTACCAACGCGACCACAGCGGCCACTGTGGTTTATAAGTCAAAAATCTGTTACTAATTTATAAGATATTGATAATGACTTTTGTAAGTATGAATTAAACAATTAAAGTCATTGACTTATTAATATATGTATATATATATTAGTAATATATTCTGTGACGGATTTATAGTAAAATAATAATGACTTTTGTACATATGTATGTACATAAGTATGATGTGAACAATAAAAGTCAGTAACTTTTTATTAGTATAAATGGTGTGACTTATTTGTAAGTAAATTGTTGATGACTTTTTAAAGTATGAATTAAACAATAAAAGTCAGTGACTAATTTATAAGTAAAACGATAATAATGTTTGAAGTATGTATTAACCAATAAAAGTCATTTACTTATTAATAGGAAAAATAAAAACTGACTTTTATAAGTATTAATTAAAAACTAAAAATTTCTGCGACTTATTTATAAGTTAAAGTCATAATTGATTTTTATTGATGACTTTTGTCAATAAAATAAAAAAAGAAGTTTTTTTGCGTTTATGAAATAATAATTATAAAACTGATTTAAAAGTTAAAAGTTAGTGATTAATTCAAATTGCTGAATTTTATAAGTAAAAGTCACGACTGATTTTTTTTAATGACTTAAAAATAAAATAAACAATAGTTTATTTTAAATTTAATAATACGAGTATAATGATCAAAAATCGCGTAACCATAAATCTGAAATCATTTAACTTAAGAAAATTTTAAAATTTTTCTTGAAATTAAATTTTTTTGTAATACGAATTTTTAAAAAATTTTGAAACTAACGATTTTTTAACTCATTTAACTTAATAAAATAACAAAGTACATGAAACATGAAAATTTTAATATTTGACTAAAAATATATTTCTCAAAAAAGCTAACTTTGCACAAGTAAAAAATGAGGTTGACGATTCTCATTCACAATTACTGTATACTATATGGTTTTACCAGAAAATAAAAAGATGTCGCAAACTACTCAACACATTTTAATCAAAATAAAACTAATTTTTTTTTAACTAATGTAATGTAGAGTAAGCGGAAAAAATGCATGCTGCGCTTTGTTCCAGTGCCCTACAATTAACCCTTTGCAACTTTACACCAACAACACTGTCAGTCACCTAGTAACCTCAATAGCTGCAGTTCTTTGAATGTCAGATATTTTAAAATTTTAAATGATTCAACTTCTTTACGAAATTTACATGCGCACACATTGAAAGTTTGAATCCATGTACACATGTATGTACATATGTATGTGTGGATGTATGTATGTATGTCAGTATTTCACAGATTGTGGAAAAAAGTTAATAAAACGGTCGAAATCTTCCAAGCAATTTGTATAAATGTGCAGACAGTTGTTTCATGAAACATCAACAATTTAGTTACTTTAAATATATTTAATGTGTATATGTGTTTATGTACATATGTATGTATTCAATGAGCACATATTTATTTGTATGTAAGCCATTATTGGCTATTGTCGCCCCGCCGATGTGCAGTTTCGCTGACTCGCTTAAAATTCAAGCCAAAAGCTGTAGTTGAAGCTGCAGCTGAGGCTAAGTCAGTTTGATGATTATTATTATAAGTTTTTGTTTTTATAACTATTTTTGTTTTTCATTTTTTTCTACTGCTGCTGCTTGTTGCCATATTGCGCGTGAGTCGTCAAGTTTTAGTTCTGTTGCTGTAGCTGTAGCTGTTGTTAGATATGGTGACCCACTAACCTACTTTAGCGATACGAAACGAGTAAAAAGCGAGAAGAAAAAACGAGCAACAAAAACGAAAAAGTAGAAAACTGCTGTAGAGCTTTTTTCGTATTTTTTTTTGTGCTTCTTCTGATTATTATTATATAAACAAAGTGGAAATAATCGACGCAATCGGCAAGCGAGTCGAGCAGAGCGCTCTACAAGCACACAAGCACACAATCGTCGCTCTACCTTTCCGCCACTAACCAACGCTGCTGCTACAAAAAACGCCACAGGCGCAAAAAACCGATTAAAGAGTTTTCGAAAAAAAACGAAAAACCGCTCGTTCTCATGCCGAGCGCGCGCAGCCGATCTTTATACATTGTTTTTTTTTTTTCTTTGCTCACCGCTCGCCGCTCGCTTAACGTCAAACACGCATAGCGCTGTCGCTGCGAGCGCTAGTGAAGTGCGTGAGCGGCGCGCAGCCCACTCTCCGCATGAGTTGAAATTAAAATAAAAATAAAAAACAAATTTTTCGGCAATTCATTTATAACCTAGCCCAACATAAATTTTGAACTTGCACAGCAATGATAAAAATGAATGTGCGTGGCAAATTTGTAGATTTCCCTGTAGACAGCGGCAATAGCGACGCTCTGAATTTCTCACCGCGCGCAGATGAGTTGGAGTTGTATTGCAGGCGGCGCCATCGCCACTTGTTAATACAGCCCTGCTTGGCCTTTACATACGCAAGCACTGTTTTTTTATTTATTTTACTTATTTTTTTTTTTTTTTTTTTTTTTTGATGACTCTATTGCACAATCAAACCCACAGCTGTCAGTCACGATACACGCAATTTTTGCTTTGGTAAGCAGTTAGCGAGGCGCAGCAACACGTGTTTATCACAATGACTTGCGCTGCAGCAATGGTTTTCTCAGAGTCGTCAGACTTTTTGGTAAAATTTCACAAGAAACGATAGCTAATATAAATTAGCCTTTTGGTGTTTGACTGAAATAACATTTGACATTGACTTGCGTGGGATTCAATCAAGCGCGGGTGGGAAGTGCGCTTTTACATAAAAATATTATGAAAGTGCCTGTTTGTATGTCTGTATGTTATACCAATTAAGGCATGATTAATTCATGTCCATCGGCAACGTTTAACTCACAGAAAACTTCAGTAAGCCGAAACATGCTTCTAACCCATCGATAGTACACAGTCGTATTGTAAGTTGTAATCGATAAAGTTATATTTAATAGATATACATATATTTAATTGCGATATAACTACTGTTATATTGTTACATTTCAATATTACTATTGTTATCGATTTTATTTTCTTGTCGTTATCAATTTTGTCATCGTTATCAATATTGTAATTAATAACGTCCTTATTATTATCATTCTTATCGATATCTCGATTGTTATTACTATCGATATTTATTGCTAATTTTAGAGAAATTGTTTTATTTACAAAAATTATGATCAATCGAATTTATTATCGATATCAGCATTTGTGCGCTTATCGATATAATCATTTTTTTGACATTTACACGAGTTGTAATTTATACAAGAAACTAATTAGTTACATTCGAAATCACTAGTTTTTGTAACTGATATACATATGTACATACATACATATGTACGTATTGTTAACGAAACACATGCTGTCATACCTATTTTAGTTAACTTTATAGTTATTGATATCACTATTCCTGTGTATATCAGTTCTGTTAAAGGTATCGTTATTGTTATCACTTCAGTTATTTATATCGCTATTGTTATCGATATCGGTATTTTTGTCTATATACATACGTGACTACTATAATCGAAATCTTATTGCACATTAATTCCTTATATTACTTTTTTTTTAAATATATTTGGCTATTGTTATCGATATCACTATTGTTATCGATATAATAGTTTTTATCGTTATCTCTATTGTTATCGGTATCGCTATTATTGCTTAAAAACTATTAAATTATATTATCGATATCACTATTGTTATCGATATCATAATTGTTATTATTATCAATTTTGTTTTACGTGGTATTGTTTATAAAGTTATTACAACTAAAAAAAAATCGTTTAAATGCATAGAGCAATCGAATTCGTTTCATTTATTGAACAGACGGTACTTTTCGTAAAACTCAAGATAAAGTAAGTGGTTTAATTCAGCACAGAAAATTCGACTTATTGGGTTTTTCCGCTAGGTAGCACTGTACTCGTGAGATATTTCACAAAATTTAATTTATGTTTGAAATTATAGTATATGCACTATTTTATAGCCCCAGTTGGTAATTCTCGATAGAATTTATTGCCATTATTGGTTAGCTTCGTTGCGGGTCTCAGGCAAGTCAAGAATTTCGGTTACTTAACCGTTCAATAGAAACAGCAAAGTAGTATAGCAAGGCCGCGCTAATGTCAGGCTTCTTGCTGGTTACAAAATTCTGAACTTTCACATGCTTCGGCTGGGCGCCGTCTACGAAAGTAGAACGCCAGTTGTGCCTTGACAAGAATATCCATCAAAAAAATTATTACAAAAGCAAAAGGTGCAAGTTATATTTAGTTATACGGAAATATTGCATATTTCAGGGCGCGAGCGACTTACTTATTTAGCAATTGGTCGGAGGCAGTAACATTGGCAACGCGCGTAAGCACCCTGTATTCTATACAAACATACATACATACTTGACATCCAACCCATTTATCGTTGCAACGAAAGAGAGAGAGTAGTCTTACTACAGTTTGCTACCATTCCCCTGGGTATTAAGTACTTGATAATTAATGTGAAATATCTGCTGAGTATATAACGCCAAACAACAACAAACAAACAAATCTAATGCAACGCACACTCGGCAACCACTTACTACATATGTACATACATACAACAACTCGTAACCAATGCTTTCCCGTAGACTTACTATAAACAAAGCTGTAAATGCATACATACACCGATAAACTTGTAAAAAAAACAAAAACAAAATAAATATATTGAAGGATGTACATACATATGTATGTACGAGTATGTAAGTATAAGTAGATGACATTTTCATTTCCATGGTCTTATATACAAACATACATACATACATATGTACGTACTATACATATGAATGTGTATAAGTGCGCATGTACTTATAATGAGGTAGTATAACCACTCAGCATACTTCCGCCGCTGGGCGCGCATTTCTAGTGAAGTGTGCGTTTCCGTTTCCGTCGTACACACACACACACACACACACAACACATACACACCTACATCTCCCAAACGACGCATTTCATTTGTTATTAAAGGACATTTATTGCATTTTCTTTCGCCTCGCCAAATGGCCCGTATCGCTCTAACTCGCTGCCTGAATGTGTCAACATAAGGACGCGTATTAGTATGTGTGTGTGTATGTGTGTGCGACGCGGATAATGTGCTCATAATAACACGCATTGAAAATGTAGGTCAGTTCGTGAAAAGTAGGTCACCTAGATGGCAAGATTGCAATGTAGTAGCGAAGGCGACGCCAACACGACAACGACAACGACGACGACGACGAGTGCAACAGCAAACAAACAAAAAAAAACAAAAAAAGTAATAAAGAATAAAAAAAATAAAATGTAGAAATTGTGAAGCAGCACTTATGAATGCATATTGCATGTTGCTTACTTCTGGCTGCGCTGCAATTTGGCGCTGTCGAGAGCTGTCGTCGTTACTCACCAGTTGCGCGACGCTTACAAAATGAAATATGAAATGCACCTCCTAGGAGAGATTGCTATGTACATACACTTACATATCGTACTTACTTACTGATTATTGATTGAAGTGCATTTTTAAATACATATGTATGTATGTGTGTGTAGCTCGAAATGCATGCATTAATATTGCAGTCGTACAAAAGTTCCAAAAGATAAAGTAATAAAAGTTCTATAAAATGAATTATGTAGGTTTTCAGTTCATTTGATATGTAAGTGTGCTGCAATTGTATAAATTGATACCAAGCGGTGTTAAAATAAATAATAAAAAAAAACAACAAAGTTATACACACGTATACTTAATCGCACGTAAAACACAAAAGTGAAATATGAAGAATACGTTTTTTAATTAAAAAATAATTACGGTAATGAAAAACTCTATAGCTGCTTTGAAAAGTACGCAACATCCAATTTCCGGCCGTTAGTTTATTTAATTATTTCAGTCTATCGATGCATCTTACAAACTATATAGTATATAAAGGATATATAAAGAATACTCAATTAAATATGACAAACAATTGTTGCTTAAAGTTATATAAATTAAGACTAAAATCTAGGTTAGTATAATTGTTGCAGAACCGAATGCATCTTATCATTGGTACATTAAAGGCATAGTTTGTTTTATGGACTTTGTCTACTAACGTACCCTTCTCAAATCGTGGTAATTAGTATGAAAGTTTATCAATTTTTGGAAATTCATTACAATTTATGTTTGAGTGTGTTAGATTGTACATGAATAATAATGAAAAATATATATGTACGTATGTCTTCAAGGCTTTGCAGACCGAGCAATTTGCGTCTGCCTAAATAACACAGTGCTACAAAAAAGAATGAAGTCGAAATACCTGGGAAATGATGTTATTTTCCTTGTAGGTCTTATCGAGTAGAACGAGAATCCAATTTTGGAATTTGTCAAACACCCCCAAAATCTCGACTTAACCTTAAAAAACCGATTTTTCGTGCTTTTGCGCACTTCTTAGCCCATATCTTAGCTAATTAACAATTAATTAATTTTCATTCTAAGAACGGTTTAAGAAAGAATAAACGCAGACCTTTTGAAAGATATATAGACGTCTTAATAAAGCTGAAGAAATTTACTTGTTAATGCACAACAAACTTAAATTTTGCTACCCTTTTTCTTCTTTTTCTGACTTTGGCGATATTTTGACAAACTATTTTATATAAAGACAAAATGAGTTTTGATTAGATTTAGAGTACGTTTAATACCGAGTTCAACGAATGTTTCTTTTAAAAAATCGGCCGAAAAGTGACTGAGTTATTTTACTTTTTATAAGAACGAAATTTTTAGGCCAGCGCAGTTTATATAATGCATTATTGGTAAACACTCTTGGACTCTTTCGATTTTGCTTACATTGGACCGATAGAATGGGTTCCAAATCATCAATGAACAATAATCTAGGCGAGAGTGCCTTTAGTGTCAAGGGATCCGAAAAATCTTCGATATTGCGCCGAAGATCTCCGATCATGGAAAACGCCTTCCAACAATGTAGTCTAGGTATTTCGAAAACGTTTGTACTGAATCAAAAATTACGCCCAAGTCCATAATTTCTTTCTTGCGAGTGAGCTTAAGATCATTCAAGTAGTAATCAAAGGCTATAGAGTTAAGCTTTTTATTATATAAAACAACGCAGCATTTTTCAATATTTAAATAAAGGTGGTTTAGTGTACACCATTCCTGAAACATTCTCAGATCCTGTTGAAGATTAATGCAGTCGCTTATATATGAAAATAAATAACTTGACATAATCAGCAAACATTAAACTATTTGTAGAATAGAATATTGTTTGGTAAGTCATTTATAAATATTAAAAAGAGAAGAGGACCACAGTGAGTACCTCGCGTATTTCAGACCAGGCATTAATCATTATTTCAGATATGAACGATGCCATTTTTACAAATAATTTAATATCATTTAAGAAGCTAGAAAAGAATTTTAAAAGTGTTCCATTTATGGTTAACTTTGTCGATTGCCTTTGAGAAATCTGTATAAACGACGTCTAGTTGTGCTTGATTTACAAAGGCGTTAAATTAGTGAGCAACGCTAGATTAGTACAAGTTGATCGCAATGGTACAAAGCCATGTTGGTTCGCGCAAATGTGATCGTTGATTCTATTCAATAGTTTTAGCTTAACGATGTAATCAAATAACTTTGATATTGTGCTTTGTTTAACGAGTGGTCGATAATTGCACACCTCATTACGGCTACCTGATTTAAAGATTGCTGTGATTGAGCATACTTTCCAAGCAACTAAAAAAATTAGATTTAGTTAGCCACTCTTATTAAAGAGCATTGCAATTGGTGTGGCAAGATAAGAGGAGAATAGTTTAAAAATAATGATCAGAATCCTTCATGATCAGTTGATGAGCTATTATTCAGTTCTGAAATTGCATGTTCAACATCATTTGAAGTTACGGTGAAATTGTCAGACGATTCTGAGGTGTATGATTCAAAGTTAAAGTCACCCATCGAGTCGTACTTTTCGTAGACCTTTTGAAAAACTTTTGGCAAACAGTTCACACGAATCCAATATGTAGTCCGATACCGTGCCATCATAAATTAGACATGTAGGAAAACCGTTAGTTTTCCGTCTACTGTTTTAATAATGCCAAAAGCTGGAGGGATTAATTCTTAAATCCGATTCAACTTTCAACATATAGTACTTGAATATTTAGGTAGTTATGGAGATTAGTAAACTGCTTTTTTAAACGGAGTAAGTTGTCTCGATCAATTGCATTATTTGTTTATGGTGAAAAGCAGCAGAGTTTTATTTAAAAAAAGGCTATTCTTGTTTCGGTTGGTTGAAATGCATTTTTATTAGAATTGCTAAAATCTATTTAAATTCATTTAAAACAACTAATACCCCTATTTTGAATGGAGACTAGCAGAAGACTGTTAACCGCTGGGCAACCATACTGAAATATGAATTACGCATGGCAGCCCACTTTTGGCAATCGGCTATTAAAAGTATATACTGAGATCAATCGTTATACATAACACGATGAAAAGTTTTAGTAGACTGGCAACTAAACACTAGTCTCCATACATAATAGGGAAATTAGTGTGATTGTCAATTTTCTACCATGAAAACATTTTTTTGAATGTTTCCCAGAGCAAGGAATCGAAATTCGCGAATCGAAATTTGCTTATATTAATAATATCTCCTAGAAATGATTCTAAAACTTATAAACCAAATCAATTTTCAGCGCATTAAAACTGATTTAAAGTCTTCGCAGCCCGAAAAAAGTACATTTTCATGTTTTTTTTTTGCACAAAATGATATTCTCCTAGAAATAATTGTAAAACGTATACACCAAATTAATTTTCAACGCATTAAAACTGATTTAAAGTCTTCGCAGCCCGAAAAAAAATCAATTTTCATGTGTTTTTTTTTGCACAAAATGACATTCTAGCGAACGTTTTAAGTCACATTAAACTGCGGATATAAATTCACTGCGCCTGGAAATATCCAACATTCTGTTTGATGGTAAAAATATTGGAATTCAGCCATCACTTATAAATGAAAAAAAAAATGTTTTAAATCGTAGAAACAAACTGCATCCTCAAACTTTTGAGTTGACGCACAACATCTGGACTTAGGTGCCGAAACTACATTTGATATAAATTGAAAACTCGTAATTTTTTATATTTACCGGACAATAAAATTTTCTAGGATGTAGGCTGCACAATTTCCTTAATTTTCTGTTATTAGAAACGGGTCAAATTGTTTTCCAGAAAAATAGCTCACAAAAGGAGCTAATGTCGGTTTATTTGCTTACTCACTTTGCGAGAAGGAGCACTGGAAACACTCAGTGTGAGGTAATGTTGAGAAGTGCGTTGGACTTGTTTAGGGGCTATTCTGTAATATCTTATGAAGAGCAGGCCTTGACAAAATTGCTAGTTGGGCAAGATAAACACCTTTGTCATACAACTAACAAAAAAATCCGGTATATGGTGCATAATAAATTAGTCGATAGGTGGCGCTGGAGTCGAGCTTCTTACAAAATATCTAGTTTTTGCTAGGGCTTTGAGGCACCAGTTGGTGTTACAGTTAATTAAAAAACAAAAAAGGGTTGGCCAAGAAATTAAGTATCGGCTATTTCCAATTTGGGTGATCGGTTTTATAATGTACATTAGGGCATAAGTCTTTTACATTTTATTTGACAAGCAATAAAAAAAAATTTTTTAAATGTAAAAAAAAATTATCTCATTAGAATTTACTCATAAATATTTTTAGACATTTTTCACAATATGCAAATGTGTAGGCCATTTAATTTTAATAATATCGTAAGACGGTTTTATGTCGCTAAATTTTACTGTTGGTGACAGCCACTCTAACCTAACCTAACCTAATCTACTGTATTTTAGAAACTTCAACAACAACGAAAGGAAAATTCTTGTTAATTTATTATAATTTGTTTTATACGGTATTGGGTGTTTTTATATGAAACTAAATTTGGAAGCAAATTCGTCGAAAACAAAAAATATATTAAAAACCAAACAAAGACTTAAGTCACATGAAACTTGCACATTATGTACTAAAATTTAATGAGCAACAAACTGCTTATAGGAAATTTTCTAAAGCTTTTCAGAAATAAGTTTGAAATTTTGATAAATAAAGTTAAATTTTTTAAAAATGTTATATTAAGTTTCAAACTTCGCTCTTTATGGATTTTGTGTTGGAGAAACAGCTGTTTTTCTATTTTAAAAAAGTTTAATAAAAGTTTAAAAAAAATTTTTTTTTTTAAATTACATTTTTAAATGAAACGTTGCTCTTAACCCTCCATTACTAACCTTAGGGTCGAATCGACCCAGACACGCAAACTTTTTAAATTAACAAAAAATAAAGAATATTTTTTAACGCAAGATATATGTATGTGTAATCTAAATTTGTACATATTTAAACCTTTATAAACAATAAGAATAAGAAACATGTAAAATATTATGCATAAAAAATTGTTTTAAAAAATAGCCTTAGTCATTCCAATTTTTCTTTTTAACATTTTTTGCATTAGTCATTCCAATTTTTCTTTTTAACATTTTACTTTTATATTTCAGGTTTCAAATGCACTTTATTTGAAGTCAATATCTTTAAAACTTATCAATTTATGCGGAATCTGGTTGGATAACTTTTTTTTCACTTTTTTAGCTATGTTGTAATGAATACAAACTTAATTTCAATTTAAATATATAAATTAATTTTTTAACACATCATTTTATAAATTTAACAATAAAATACTACAATATACTAAAAGACGTATACGTTTTAGCAATTTATAAGTTGAAACGATTTTAATAGATAATACAAATGAGGGTCGATAAGACCCATGGTTAGTAACCATGCGACATGATTTGAGGTTAGTAATGCAGGGTTAAGGCTTGAATACAGCTCCCAAGAAAAATCACGCTGCTTTGCCGTTTCTGCAACTTTTTTTTAAAGAAATAAATATACGACCTGTTTTTTCTTGCGAGCGTTAGACTGATTTATAAAATTTCTTTTTCTTTTCTTGAGTGTTATTTTATATGAATTTTTCGATTTTTTTTAAAAAGTTGTGTACTAAACTTTAAATTGAACGCAGTCATATGTAAATAAGATAATTGTGAAATACCTAAAAAAAAAACACCTGTAATAACCAAACAGCAATTTCAAGAATATTCCGAAAATTCGGAATTAAATTGCGCCATATATTTGCGTCATAAAAATAAAATTACTTTAGTGCAAATACACTCCTCTTTCGCTGCACACCCACATTTTGCAGCGTAGCGTTTAACTACTTGCTTACGAGCGTAATCTGATAGACTATCTTTTACAAGAATTAAAAATAAAAACACAAAAAATCCCACACACACATACTCGTACTTTAACAGATTTAAAAATTATTGATGATCATGTCGTGGTGGACAAAAAACAAATAACGCCTGCAGACAGGTAAAATACAAATACAAAAGTAACAACAATAGCAACGTGGCGTCAACCAGTCCTCATTAAAAAAAAAAGTAAACTTCTTCACAAAAGCGAAATATTTGTTTAAAGCAGCACAAAAAAATCGGAAACGAATACAATCGGAACAAACTACTGCCACAACAATACAAAGTATGTACATAGCACAAACTACATTCATACATAAGCACTTATGTACATCTGTATATATGTATGTATGTATGTATGTATGTACTAAAGCGCTAACAGCAACAATAACTCTATCAGTAATTAGCATTATTCATATTTTCTGATTATTTCGGCATTTTTTCGGCATTCGGTAGTATTTTTATCTTTTTTTTTTGTATACTATTTCGTGCTGTCTCAGCGATGAGCATACCAGAAAATTGGCCAAGTGCAGTAGGCCATGCAAATAATAAAGTAGGTCACTACCAACACACCACACGGCACCGTCCGCTACACCCACCAACACCATCACGCACAGCATGTTTGCTGTGGCTGCTTGCTCGACAGTTGTTGCGCGAGTTCCAAAAATATGGCGAGTGACGGTAATTGTGATGATAGCGACGACGGCTCTGACGCACAGTGGGTTGTCGTCGGAAGAATACGATGCATTTTTTGTAATATTAAATTTTGAGATTTTAAACATTTGAATAAGAAAAATTCATTATACATTTTTTTTATGACATTGGCAATTTTATATAGCATAAGTGTAACAGAAATCAGTGGAATTGTAACTAACTTAAGCTGATTGAGATTTTCGTTCAACGGAGCAATTTGTTTTTTCAGTTAATTTTTGTTTCGATTGTTTTGATTTTGTTATAGTTTTATATGGGAATATACATTTTATTTGTCAAGTAGAGAAAAAAGTGAAAGAAGTATTCTGGTCTTTTGAACGAAAAATGACACGAAGATGACACAACGCCAAAACCGGTTTGTCTTAAAACCAAACTTGACAAGGGATAATTAAATGACTGAAAAATAAAAATTAATATCGAACAAAAATGTATTCTTATTAAAAAAATTTTACATAAATAATAAAAATGTATTCTTATTAAAATGATTTAAAAGATTAATGGAAATTTATTCTTTAATCAAAACTTAAAAAAAAATAGTAATGCATTGTTTAATTTTTATTTGAATTTAAAAACTAACAGATCACTGAACAAAATTATTAGAAAAATTATTAAAAATTTATTACTAAACTAATAAAGAATTAAAAAAAAATTCTTTTATTTTATAAGGAATTGATTAATCGGTGAATACCATCAATCCGAATAATTGAATCACTTAAATAATTAAGCAAAATTTATGCATTCGCCATTTTGTAAAATGATAAATTTAAATTTATTCGTTATATAAAATTATTTGAACGATTAATTAATGAATTATTAATAATTCTTAATTATTTTAATAATAAATAAAATTTATTTTTCACAAAAAAAGTGAAGAATGTTTAGAGCTTTTTCTGAAAAAAAAATCAGTTAAAAACGCGCACACCTGATTTTAAAAATTATAGTTAACTAAGATTATACTTTATAAATATGTATATGCGAACATTTAGAAATACCGATTATTACACTTTTGATGTGCAGAAACGTTGTTCACGTGTTCTTTCTTTCCGACTCTTTATGTAACCTAGATTTAAATGACGAAAAGTTGCTTGTACTTTTCAATAGTTTTTGAGGTTATGTTTGGGTATGCTTTAAAATAAACTAATCGCTTAAATACTTTGGGTGTTTTATTATAATGTTTTAAAACCATATGGACAGAATTTCGAATTCATATATTTATCGGTGAGATTTTAAAACTTTTTCGATTATATTATTTTGACAAGCACAAGGAAAAAATATTTAAGTCGTATATATTTATCGGTGTAGTTAATTTTTTTTTTCGAAAATATGTATGATGTCGTACCACTGTGCGACGCCAACAACTAAATACCGAGTAGTTATGGCAGCAATGGAGCAGTAGTGCCGCATACACAAGAACAACTAATACCACAAGGTATTTTGCAATAACATTAACCAGCTGTAGAAACAATTCGACTGCTTATTATCTACATACATACATATGTATGTGTCTTGCATACGAATTGTGTGCAGGGTGGCCATTTGTTGAAAAACTAACTAAGCAAAGTCTGAATAAAAATTAACTATGTATGTATGTACAAAAAAAAATATTAAAAAAAAAAAAAATCACTTACTTAATTATATAATATAAACCTATATCTATATAACGACAAGTTCAGGATAATTTAATTTAATTTAGGACCGTTTCGCGACATGCTCAGAAATACTTCGAAGCTGTTTCAGGACCATTTTGGAACTAATTCAAAACTATTTAAGGAACATTTCGGAAGTAGATTTGGACCATTTAAGATTATTTCAGTTACATTTCTGATTCGGTTCGTAATCAATATTGGGACTAATTAGAAAATTTTCAAACAGCTTCACTTCTAGCTCTGGGACCATTTCGAGACTATTTGAATAATATTTTCGAACTATTTCAAGAATATTTTTGGACTGGTTCGAATCCATTTCGGTATCTGTACAGGTTTGTTTTAGCAAAATTTGTGGACTAGTTTGGGATCATTTTGGAACTAATAAAGGATCATTCTAGAACCGTTTCAAGATTTGTCTAAGGTAATTTCGAGACTAGTTTAAGACTTTTTCCGAACTAGTTTTTTGGTACTAGTACGATGTGATTCCCTGAAAAAGTAATGAAATTATACGGATTAAACAAAATTGTAAACTACATACATAGCTTATTTAATTTTCACCAGGTTAGGTATTTAGTAGGGATTTTAAGACAGATCATACGTGCCCTTCTGGGGTATCGACGACATCGAGTTCGAGACCATGATATATCGATTTGCTGAAAAATTAATTTTACGCTTTGACCTTTTCTTTTGCAACTTCGTACAATCGAAAAACTGCAGGGATAAGTCGGCTCCGATTGGGTCTTTGGAGATCTATATTACTCGAGTCATTGACCAAACATCAATCTCTTTTTATTATTTTTTGAAACCTCGGTTGTCTCTTACGGCCTGTGACACTGTATTTTTGCTTTTTTTTATAGGTAAAAGAGCTAAGAATCCTTTTTATTAACACCTTGTTGGCTATCTTCTACTCTCAAATAATTATACAAAACTGAAAACATCTATTTCAATGCACACAGGTGTATTATTTGTTTTGTGCTCTATCCGTATGCTCGCAACTTTTAATACCTTTTATTGTTATGGTTGTTTTTGTTTTTTTTTTCATAATTTTATTTATTAACAACGAAATAATAAAACTGCAGAAACTAATTTAATAAAACTAAAATTGAAAGTGTAACAATTAAACAAACCGAAAGGGCCTAGCAGTTGTATGGCAGTCATGAAAATAAAAAAAAAATTAAAAAAAAACATCAGCAGTGAAATAAATCATGAAAATTAAAAAAAAAAAGCAACAACTGTGGCTAACGAATTCATTATAAGCAAAACGCATTCACTTGTATGTATACATATCTACAACCTGAAGATAGCGCGTCAGCTAGCTAACTACCGCACGATTGCTGGCCCTACCGCGACCGTCCTGCCCATTCGAGCGTACGACACGGCGCTGGGCAACCGTGCGCATGGGCCGCTGTGCGATGACGCAGCGCAGCAGTGACACTCATAACTTGTTACATCACAGCGAGCAAAACTTTTCGACTGTTGATTGCATTGTCTTTTTTTTATTGCTGTTTCCATTTGAATCTTTTTTTTCTGTCGATTTTATTTTCGGTTGGTATGATTTTACGCTTATCTTTATTTACTTAAATTGTTGTTGTTGTTTTTTTCTTTTTTTTTGGTTTCTCTTTTCCTTCCGCTGATTGTTGTCGGTATTTTTGTAATGGCTATCACGCTTTTGCATTCGCCTTTTTTTTCGTCACTTCTGTTGTTGCTATTGTTTGCATTGTTTTTGCTGTTAATGAGCAATTGCTGTTAGCGCGGCGATATACTCGTAGCTCACGTTCTTCTAATCTAAATTATTATTTTATGTTGTGGTTTCTTGTTTTTGTTAAATTTTTTTTAATGTGTTCCCACTATCCTAATTGGCGGAGAATAGCGCTGAGTGCTTAACATGACAAGAGCTGCATTATTTTTTTTTTCACTATGGAATAATGTCTCTTGCGATGATACACTGAAACAAATTTTGCTCTAAAATTTTTTTTGAATGATTTTATTAAAAAGTATAAAAAATATACATGTCTGACAACTATATAATTTCTTAATAACAAATAAACGTTGGAAAGCCGATAACGATAATGACAAAAGTCTACTTTTAAAAATTAAATTCGATTATTATGCAGACACTAAAATCAAAAAATAAAATGAAAATAATTAAATTTGTTTACGATAAAAATCTATAACGATAACTCTTCCAATAATCAATAACGATTATGACTTACATCGATGGCAATGCAAATTTTCATAATGATCATGTCGAATGTCAATAACGATAAAAATTGATATTGAAAGATAAGGAGAGAATTATCGATATAAAACAGATTGCTAATAAGTATTGATATACACACACACTCACACAAATGCAAGAAAATAGATTACGATGGTTTTTGCCACGATTTTCCATCTACGCTTGTCCAATTTTTTGTTTAAGAAAAACTCACTTTCAAGACTGTAGAAAAAATATCAACAAAACCAAAAAATATAACGACAGAAATGGACAACGATAACAATAAAAATATATGTAAATATTTATCGATAACAGTAACAATTAAAATCGTGAACTATAACAACGAAAATCGCTAAATATGATGGTAAAACACGTGAACGGGGATAAAATTCGATACCAAGCACAAAGAAATTAATGTCGATTACGATATTATTTAAACGAATTAACGACAAGGTCAAAATTATTTATGAATGAAAAACTTTGATAAGGAAGACAATAACAACTGATATCAATAACGATAGTAACATCGATAAAAATAACAAATTAAAATGTACAAATGCGATCACGAAACGCGGCAGAAGGAAAAATTTAACACTGCCTCAAGAAACATCGATAAAGCATTATTGAATTTGCGACAAAGCTGAATACATAAAAAATTTAAAGGAAAAAGTTTTAAAAGTGATTTAGTTTATAAAAAAAATTTTGTTTAATTTTTTAAAATTTTTTTTTAGTTTTAAATTTTGATACACTCGATTTTCGTTGAGTTATGAAGAAAGAAAATTAAGAACTCTATTTTTATGTAGAATTTAATTCATTTTCAGCTCCTCGAGGTGCGTTTAAAAAGGAGCTGTTTAAAAAAATTCCTGTTTTAAGTATTGCCTTCGATCAATCTAAGAAAAGACCTTAATTAAATCGTGCGGATTTCCCGCGAAATAAGAAAACAATTTTTCCCAATAGAAAGCTCTCGATATATTGACCTAGAATGAAAAAAAATTTTAATTAAAATTTTAATATCCTACCAACTTTGTAAGTAGCTCAAGGTTTTAAGAACTTTTTAACGAATTTTTTTGTTTGTTTAGTTTTCTATCGGCCTTATAATGTTTTAATAGTTGACAATTTTATTGAGCTCGAGGCCAGTTTATGAAATAATTTATTTGGAAAAAACCAACAACTGTGTGAAAGTACGTATACGCACTGTAGAACCAATTGTTAATTTTTACTAAGTCCGCCGTTCAAAACGCGTCAACAAAATGTTAGGAAAATAAAAATTATTGCCCCCTTTAGGATTGTTTCAAAGTTTCTTAAATCTCAATCCCCACCCAAAAAGCTTTAAAAAGACAACAAACAAACCGATGAGTAAAAATATTTTAATTTGTTAATACATACATACTCGTATGTGAATATGCTTATATAATATATTCATATAAATTCCTGCCCATCTAAGAAAAAAACAAAACAATAAAGCTACATTAAATGCAAAAACACAATTGCTTGCCTTGTTTGTAATGCTCATAGTAGTTTTTTAGGTCGGATTGTGCAAACAAAAAAGGTAAAAAAAAATTTTCGCAACCCATACAAACACACAGTCAAATAGACGCAAGTAGTAAAACAGTTCAAGCGAATGCGCCACAATGTGTTGAAAAAAAAATCGCAGATAATGTATGCATGTGTAAGTGCATTTGTGCATTTGTGTGGTTCAACAATTTGTGGAAAAAATTAAAATGCGCATTTCAATGTTCTACGTATACGGACAAAATAATACTCCTTTTTTAATAAAAGAAAAATATTTTGAGATCGCTCAAGCTTTCCTATGTGCTTTACAGTTTTCATAAATAAGTTTTAGAACCTTTAAAAATCAAAATATTTTAAAGTAAAATCTTTGCTTCTCTTGACGACACCTCAAAGAATAATAACAAATTATTAAAAATTGTTAAAAAAAAAATTAAAAGCAAGAAATATTTTTTAAAGTTTTTTTTTTGTATTATTGCATTTTTGGCAATTGTTATTGCCGTTGTAATTTTAAGAATCGAAAAATTTAAATTATTAAGAAAAAACAACCAAAAACACATTAAATTTAATTTATTTAAAAATAAAAATTTAAGTTAAATTTACAATAAGAGACAAAAATTAAATTAAAATTTAAGAAAAATTCAATGAAAGTAAATGTAATTAAATGGATAGCAAACATTTTAGTTAAATTAATAAAATAAGTTTCAAAACATGTACAAATGTATATTATTTTTTTTGAGACTTTAAAAAAATTATATAAAAAATGTGTAAAAAAAATATAAAATTATATTTAAAAAGTCATATGAAAATAAATACATTTGCCGTTTGAAAAATATGAATTTTTGCGCTTGTATAACAATTCTACGAAACCCGTTTTTCTATGTAAAATATATTAGAAATTTTTGAGTGTTTTAAAAGATTTAAAAAAAATTTTTTTTTTAATATAAAAACAGGGATATACATATATTTTTTTAACAGACCACCCCAATGTACCTACATATACATACACATATATATATGCATTACTTTGATTCTTGAGTCCAACAACACATTCGTGTACGTACATACATACATACGCACCAGCATGAAAATAGCAAATACATACGCGCGCTAATTATAGTAATATTAGCCTTTTTAGAAGCGAGCTTAAAGCTCGTTAAGCGCTACAGCAAAACCTTAATTTATGTTTGCTCTTATACATTCATATAAACGTTCGTAGTTTGTTTATCTATATATATATATGTATATACACGCACACATAACTGCCGTTCACTTCAATTATGAAGTTATCAAAAATTATTTAAAACAACGTATAAAGAAATGCTATGTGCGGTAAAAAATTAGACGACACTGATAAGTTAATAAAATTCTACATACTTGTATATTAATCAAGACAACAAATGCAAAGAAGCAAAAAATTAGTTACGATAAAATGACTTGGTTAAATCAATTTTCATAAAGTTTTATAAAAATTTAAATTGCGACTGTTTTAATTACAGTTTTAGGAAAATTTATGTTCTCTATGTTAGAGCAAAACCTGCACGTTTCAAGTTCCTTAAAAAATTTTGTTTGCTGCTTTTTTTTTTTTTTTGTACATATATGTACATATATTTACACACATGCAATGCAAACAATCTATACAAATTTTCACAAATTTTCATAACAAAATTTTCAAAAAAATTTATAAAATCAACAGTTTAATGAACTTTACTTATATAAAAAATTTAAAAAAAAAATTTTAGAAAAATTTGAAAAATTTCTAAATAATTTTTTGTATTTTCCAGAAATTTTTACAAAGTTTGTTTTATATAATTGCTGTTTTTTAATGAATTTTACTTATAGTAAAAATCAAAAAAAAAAAAATTTTGAAAAATTTGAAATTTTTTAAAAATTTCCGCTTTCTTCAACCATATGCAATTTTTAGGCAAAAACTTTGAGATACGTAAAATAGTTTTTGGTGGTCATAGAAAAACGTGTAAACTAAGGTTTTAATAACAAAAGTAAATGAAAAATCATAAGAGATTAAAATAAAATATAATGAAATATTAGTTTTTTTTTAGACGAGTGGTTTTCAATTAGGCAATACTTTTTCGGAGTTGGTGTTTTTAACAGCTGTTACTTGATTTATACTCGTTTTGATTTGCCATTTCAAGAGGCCTTGAAAGAGAATATTCGACGCGTTATTGCTGACATACGGCCCAAACTGCTGCAAAAAGTGGTTGAAAATTGGGCCTCTCGGCTGGAATTTATTCGAGCCAGCCGCAGTCACTTGCCCGAAATCATTTTTAAAACATAATGACAAACCCTTATCTTTATTTCTTCTTAAAAACCACTCTACTAAAAAATCAAAATCAAAAGTTAAATTAACAAAATAAATAATTATAATAAAATAAAATGCCTTAACCCAAATTAAAAGAAATAAAAAAGAAAAAAAAGTGTATGCGATCGAACACAATTTAAATAAAAACTAGAAAAAAAAACAAATATAATAAAATTTTTAAATATTTAATAAATGTAAACACATTTCCGTAAAATACAACACAAAAATTGAGATCGATATTAGAAAAATCAAAAAAAAAACTAAAATTCAACAGGAAATCTAAAACTAAGAAAACTTACACCAATTAAATACAGGACATAAAAAAACTAATTGTGAGTTACACAAAAAGGTAAAAAAATAAAAAGTTAGATTTGAATAAAGAAATAAAATAGCAATTTAAGGACTTTGGAAATGAAAAACTAAAAATTTTAAAAATTTAGAAAGAAAATAAAAAAAAACTAAAAAATTTAAATGAAAATAAAATAAAATTAAATGAACTGTCAAGTTTTCATGGAATTTAAAATCAAAATCGATTGAAAACTTGACCGTGTAATTAAAAAAAAGTAAATTAAAATAAATTATAATAATAAATAATATATTTCAAAATCTGTATGAAATCAAGTATGATATAATTAATAAGATACAATACAATAAATAATGATCAAATAAAATGCGCATAAAAAATACGAATCAAAACTTTTTAAAAAAATTCCAAAAAGTAAAAAAAAAAATTAATTCACTTCAAGAAAATGGAACTAAAAAAATTTTTAAAACATGATTTTAAAAATGAGACCTAAAAATGACACGGAAACTAAAGATTTGGCTAAAGAGTAGGCTACATGCGGCTCTAAGTTGCCATTTATTGATCACACTTGGGAAATTGAAGAAAGCAACATAGTCGTTACTAACTACATACATACTTGTGAAATAAGCGGAAAGACTGTGATATCTCTAGATTGTTATGGCTTTGGTTTAGTAGGAAAATACCAGAAAACCTTTAAAACTTAATAGAACGGCAAATATCAATAAGTACTGTCGGTAGAAGCCGCATCAATAAAGGTAAGGAGGATCGACACATTTCTGTGACACCGACTGAGTTGACTCTCGCTAATCCAGGATAAGGATTAAACGATCGACACACTTCTGTGTCGCTAGCCGGGTCTACAGCAAAATCGCCTCAAACAATCGGGAACGCACTTCTCTAAAAATATTTAGCGAAAAGTGGAGATGACGTTCATGGATCTTCTCGATTGCAACTAGGAAGACAATTGGTTTAGAAGGACAACACCTCAAGGTCTGGTTTTATTTTTCATCTTTAAATAAAGATAGTTTATTTTAGCAACGTTAACATCCATTCCAATGAGACGTTAAGCTGTCTATTGCGGTCTTTCCCTGAATTTCCCTTCGGACTAGGAGTTAGCACAGTTTATTCGGGACTTGTAATGAGCAAATGAGTATTGGCAAAGTCAAGATGGTGTTTACAATAGCTTACATTATTTAATTTCCAGAAAGCAGACGTAGAGTAAAAAAAAATCTCTGTATTAGCCTTAAGGTAACAGAGTTGGCGGTGGGTTCTTTCAGATGGTGCACTTATGTACATAGAATTGGCTTTAAACACACACACACTTCGTTACATAAATTTGCACTTGAATCGAAGGTGATACTATGCTTGTATGTACATACTTATACGTGTATGGTTACACATGTAAATAAATTTATGTAAAGCGACAACCTTGATTGTATTTTGTAAAACCTTCGCACATATCCTTGTGCCAATTAATAGCTTCTTTATCCTGCCACCGGCGCATTGCTAATACATAAATCATATGTATGTGTACTCATCCGAGTACACTTACGACTATGTATTGTAATGTATACATGTAGTAAGTGCAAAAGCATAACATCACACAACCTATAATTTTTTCATTTAATTAGCCAGAACGGCGTTTTGAACTTGAAAGAAAGGATTTTCGCTTACGGATTTTTTTTTTTTTTGAACAAGCTCAGTTTTATAATTTAAAGCAACACAAAAGAATTGTTAATTAATTAAATTTAAATAAATACATATGTACTACATAAGTAAAACAAAAACAAGCCATCACCAGTCATTCAATCAATCATACGAAACGGAGCAAGCTATGAAATGCAAAATATTGTAAAGGCACGCACTAAAACAATAATATTTTTAGTTTATAGCTACATTCGTTTGTATGGTATAGGGTGTTCAAATAAAATTGTGTGCTATAAATGTTTGTGCCATATTATTCCAAAGTTCAAAACTTAGCGAACAACGCCGACACGGTTCAAATCTACATATCGCCAAGATCACATGCTGTGAAGACGCTCCAGCCTCTGATGAGCGCCTAAGCCGATTCAATTGGCGTGAGCTTACGAGGTACGCATTTAAATTCTTACCTCATTCTCAAACGGCAGTCTGAAAGGTACGAAAGAGAACACTTGACTGAAAGCACTCGTTAGTCGATAACTAGAAGAATACGTGCGGTTTGAGCAAACGGAATCATCTCCAGCATGGCAACTTGAAGACTGCTACTTAAATTGTATCTTGCTGATTGCTTCCACCAGCGAATATATCGGTGCATGCGTTAACCTCGTTAACCCAAAACTTTGAGGGCTTTGAGGAAGTGTGAAGAATAACAAAGCTACCCTCGCCCACGGATTTCTAGTTGAGGTGTTCAGTCCGTTACATGACAGATACTCTGTATACTCTGATAGTATCTTGGGGTGTCAGGGCTAGGATACAAAAGATCTTTTAGGTCGCGGTGTCCCTTGATCCTACTTTACCTGATAACTTAACTAACTAACTAACTAACTACTCTAAAGCCTACACTGATTGTACTTTATTATTGTGCCTTTAGACCTGATGAGTCTACCATCGACACGATGCCAAAAGTACATGCATCAAATTCTCCATATTAACGCAACTTTTGACAGCCTTCCTTCAGAACGCCTGCTGAATTCGCAGCGCAGTTCCCCGATTGCCCTGATAGTCGTCCTTAAAGAACGTCTGTCAAACACATTGATTAGCAATCGGGCCGCACGAAATCTTATTCCGCATGGCGCCGAACCGGGAAGGGAACGTTACTGGGTGGTGGGAGTTTTATTTTGGGTTAAAGTGTTACTAATGGCATACAGGTGCTTCCTCTTCTAGTAAAAAAAAACAAAATGGTGGCGGTGGTAACTCGACAATGAGGAGAGATCAAAATACATCATGTGTATATGCTCGGCCTTTACATGAATGAGATTAGAGTATTTCGGCATGTGTACAGTCGAACCGCTGAGAGTTAGGAGTTAGTCTACAAAGAATATTTTAACGTGCAATAGAAGTTTGAAGACATTATGAAAATTCAGGTATAGCTCCGTACTTCGGGAATATAAAGTGCCTTTCAGGTCACAGTATTTATTCTTTTCGGCTGTTTGCCATCATCTACTTGTAGTATAGACTTGGTCTAACTGGAAACTATTATAAGCATTACTCAGTATGTCGTCCTCATTTTACTTTGGACGGAGAAGGCAATTGAGCAGTAAAGCTAACTTTGGGCAAACTTTCGGTCCATCCTCTTATATGGATGATTCGTGCTGGTCGCAGGAGGCACCTCAAGAAGTATTCGAGACTAAAATTCTTCGGAAAATCTATAGACTTTTGTATGTCGAGAAATGCGATTATTGTAAACAAAGGGACGATGAGCTCTAGGAGCCTAACAAAGGCATAGTGAAACGAATTAAAACTCAGCGGCGTTCTTGTATTAAATACAACACTGGCCGCTTTGAACGTATTCAAAACGGTATCAGCTAGTTGGCTGTAACAGAGGAAGAGGAAAAAAATGCTTTACTTTGAAAATAAAAATGCAGATCTCGAGAATTGTTGCTGCGCATTTGAAGCTTTCAATCGTCAACTATTGATGCGCTCAAAAATAAACGACTGGCGTATCAAATTTGAAAGCTGAAGTTCTTTTGATCTTAACTTGATGGTATTTCTTTTTTCTTATGGCGGACATTTGCTTTCAGTGGGATGATGCCACCTGACATACCGCGCATTCGATTTATTGAAGCAACAATTCACACATTGGGACACCCTTTATGTGGGCAAAAAAAAAACTGGCATCGAAAAAATGCGCAAATAATAAATATTGCAAATATAATAAATCTATAAACACAAATACTACAAGAACATTACGAGAACGAAACCAGGTCAGGGTGCACTCGCGAATAGCTAAGCAGTGAGTGTAGGAGACGCGTGGCGACGCGGACGGTAGTCGACTACCGCCTGCTTGCCACTGCATTATTGGCGCACTTTGTCAAGGGGTGCGAGTGAAGTTAGTGGGCGTTTTGCCACCATCCATACGAGCAGCGTTGCAGTACGCAGCGTTTGAGCAATAAAATACGAGAGCGCAAAATATGACAAGTGAGCAACCAAAACAAAACATTTACACTACTAGTATTGATTGCATTCGTACAACAAATGAACGAGTGACCAGTCGGCACACTACGAAGCATGCCAAAGCGGTGCAAGCAACATACTCGTTCATATGTAATCGACAAAAAATATTTGATTAGTGTTGGTTCTGGGTCGTCATTGATGGCTGACGGTAATGCGTCGGCAACAATAAAAAACGACAATTTAAAATTCGGGCTTAATTGAAGAGAGAGAGAGAGAGAGAGAGAGAGCGAGGGAAAGAGATAGAGATAGAGCGAGATGGAGATATAGAGAAAGGTGTGTGGAGGCGCTCGCGGAGGGCGCACGTTGCAGTGATGTGCAAGCAGCTGAGGAAAAGAACAGGAAAAGCGCCGGCTTATGCGGTAGACGGCGACGACGGGAGTGCAGGTGTGGCGCGCGCGCTGCCAAGAAAAATGGAACTGCAGAATAAACAAGAAAAATCAAGTACGCGTGCGAAAACAGAGAAGAGGTGTGGAGGCAACCGAAACACCGCTAGCCAAGCAGCAACCCTGCTCCGACTAAGCGCAGGCAGACAGCAACTCCCGGCAAATTTGTAAACATTGCACTTATGCACCTACATACATACATACATATAAACATATTTTTGATATTTTTTGTTTTGAATTTCGCTTGTCGAGCAGTAATGTTCAAATTGCAAGCACAGCGTTTCCACTGCACGCTGCCCACCGCCTCACGTGCACTGAGTGGAGCAGCGGCGGCGGCGGCGGTGGTGGTGGCGTGTGTATGCAGCGCACAAAAGTGGCACAGGGTCACGTGGCGACCCATTGGCACACTTTTCATAATGGCAATTTTCATTGAGCTAAGGTTAACAACAACAACAACAACAACAACCGCACTTGCACAAACACACGCACATAAAGAGATTAAAGCATTAAGCGACACACAGCTGTTGCAATATATGAATACAACAACAATAACGAAGACATATGACAGCAAAAATGTTTTAAAAATGTATTCTTCACTATTTTGCAGTTTTAGTTTTTTTTTTTGGGTTTCTCTCTTTTAATTTGTTTAACGCTTTTTCACTGATTTTCTTTTTTACCTACGTATATACATATGTATGTACATACATATGTAGGTATTTGTTTGTTTTAATTTTTTTTTACTTCACCCCGCCGGTATGCTGACCCCCGGAACGGATTATGCCATGAAATGCGCGTTAATTATATTTAACAGACGGCAGAAGGTGGTTCGCGGCTGCGTCTTGGATATTAAAGGCGTTCATCTGTGATCGGCACTTCTGCAATACATTCGATAAAGTGGCATCAAACTCAAACGACATCGATAATAATATATCGATAAGGATATCGATAACAGTAGTTACAAAATTAAAATATGAGCAAAGATATCGATTTTAAACTCTACAATAATAATGTATACAATGTATATCGATAGCTATAAAGTTATCGGAATCAATATCTATAACAAAAACGATATTCAAAACGGCAAAATTATCGAAAAATTTATAGATATCTTTAAAGATATTCATAATGGCAATGAAACAATTAACGATAACATCGCTGGGTATCGAAGAACATTTCGATAACGAAATGTGATAACATAAATGAGTATGATATTAATAAGGATAAGGATATCGATATTAATAAACAATAACAATATATCTAACAGAGAATAGATATTGAAAATAATGTTTATAACGATATTTGCTAACATTATTTATCAATAAAACGTTATCAAATAGTGAAAACATTATCGAAAATTATATCCATAATAATACTTTTGAAGACAAAGGTACTTTATAACGATAATATTGACTGCAACGAAGACATCGATAAGTTTGCCCATGTAGAGATTGACAGAAATGAGGACAATATCGATAATAATATACGTACGCATAATAATAATCGAATCGATAACGACAACAATATCGTTAACTATGAATACATCGAAAATAATATATGTACATATATACATGATATCCATAAAACATGAATTTTCTAACTACAACCTTAATTGTAACGATATCGATTTCAATAACGATAACGATAACAATATATCGGATACGACAACATTATCGCTAAGAAGTAGAACGATATAAATACAAATATTTTTGACAACGAAGTCAATGACGCTTACATTATTTACGGCGGCAGCGATATCGATAGAGACTTTAATAATTGAATACGATTCGAGTGCACGAAAGTGGTATCAAAAATAATGACATTTATGAAAATGACAACCTATAGCATATATAGCAGAATACCACCCATCGACATCGATAATAATAAACGATTATGATCATTACAATGATAACCATAAATGTCGAAATTTGAACAATATTGATTTCAATAACCTTGACGATAACTGCAACGGGCATGGCTACTTATTTGATTAATATACTACTTTCCATGACAAAATCGATAATTGCAACAAGAGTAATATTAAAGCTTTTATCAAACGATGAAAGTAATGATAATATCGATAACCGAAACTAATAACGATAACGAAAAATGTATCTATCGATATAATTAATTTTTTTCGATAACTGTATGCGACAAAGTCAATTATTATCTTTTTATGTATATACATACTTATATACGAAAAAATGACGACTTTAGCATAAAAACTCGGAATATTTGTACTAAAATGAAAACCGCAAACAAACATTGCAATTGCATTTGTTTGCTACAACCGGCCGACAGATGTTGACGCCAACAATGTCATACCTTTGATTAGGCTAGACATTTTTTTGATGTTTATTTTTCGCATTTAATTGTTTAGCTGAAAAAGCAATTAATAATTGCACAAGTCGGATGAGGCAACATCAACTAAGTATGTATGAACGAGTATGTATTTGGAGAAGTGTGTACAGCCGTTGCGAATGGTTGCACATAAAGTGGAGCTTTAGATATATGTACCAAAAAAAAATTTAAAGTATGCGTTACGTAAGCGCTGGTATTACAAAAATTCTTTGCATTTTGCGGAAAAAAATATCAAAACATTTATTGGATACTAGTAACTTTTGCAAAGCGAAAAAAATTTACAAATAGCTACTTACCTTTTGCTCTCGAAAATAAATCTGTTACATAGAACTCTAGGGCAGCATAGATGCATTAAAGGCAGATTTCTTAAATAAATTTGAAAACCTGAAAAGTTTCCCTCTTGCATTCCAGCCGTAATTTATGAGAAAAAATAGTAAGACCGAAAGAATTTTTAATAAAAATAATATCATTTTTTTTAATGCCAAATCCGAATGTGTCATACAATTCTTTGCAAGTTGCTACTGCATATTTTTCACTGGAGATCTATTCGAACATCACGAACTTTTATGTCAAATTAAATTTACACAATTGACTGGAATTTTCCATCACGAACGTAAATAGAAGTTTAAAATGTAAACAAAAAAAAAATACAATTTTGACGCTTTCACCGCTTAAGGCGTAGACGGAACAAACAATCAGCTGATGGGAATATACCACCTTCTATGAATTCGCCTTGACGCTGATCATGAATTTT
Organism: Philophylla caesio; assembly: GCA_963971545.1. Taxonomy (NCBI): domain Eukaryota; kingdom Metazoa; phylum Arthropoda; class Insecta; order Diptera; family Tephritidae; genus Philophylla; species Philophylla caesio. The sequence continues at coordinate 19,848,801 of OZ020608.1, read as the reverse complement.
ATTGCAAATTTCGTTTTGACAGTTGACAGCTGTCAAATAAATTTTCAATTTTGTTTTAAAATGAGGAAGTCTATTACATTTTTTCTAACCATATGACAATATTTTTAAAAAGGCCACTAATTAGGTTTTATGTCAGCAAATCACATGCTTTGTGTCAAATGTCAAAATAATGCTTTGATTACACTGTGTGGCAGTAAATTTTATACACGAAAAAATCGATATACTCGTGAAACAAGAAGCTGAATATGGTAAAACTGCGTTTTTACGTTACGTCCTTTTTAGTTTATTAGTCAGTTATTGAAAAAATGTTACTTTACACTTCTCTCTAATACAAATTAATAATTATAAAAAAAAAATAAAAATTGTTGAGTTAAATAGAACGTTTATAATACAACAAAAATAAAACATTTTTCAAAATGTCATTGATAAAGTTTTATAGAATCGCTAGCTATAAATGTCAAATTAAAAATATGACTATTGACAGCTGTCAAATAAATCGTTAATTTTTCAATAATAAAAGTTCTTGTTAATAAATGCTTGTGATTAAGTTTTTAAAAATGCTGATTATTAATTTAATATCAAAATGTATTTTTTAAAGTTGACAGCTGTCAAATATGACTCTCATTCTTATTCGGTTCATAATTCAACTATAAAAGGTTTGCTCAATAAGCAGCTAGCTCGCACGCTCTTTGTCAAACGGCTTCCAAAGCAAGGCACCGTGTTTTCTGAATGTTTGAATTTTTGTAAGCTTTTCAATAATTTATTTTATTCCAAAATATAATTAATTTCTAATATATAATACATCTAATTTGCAGAGTAATTAATCTTAGCGTTCTTGTATGTTGTTTATTTTGGCTATTCAAGAGCAGCACACTATATTTGAGCGTTCTTTTTACCAAAAGCAGCGACACCCGTTTGGAAGTGTGAACTGTAACAGCACACACACACGCGTAAGTTAAATTAGAACATGAAAAAGTTGTCAACAGGCGAATATTTAACAAGCGAATCATTTGGTTTAAATTTTTTTTTTCAATGTTTTTATTTTGGCTGCTTTCAAGTACAAACCCACCCGTTCTGTCTTTTGCAGCTTAGAGCCGCATCGATATGCGCTTTTGTGTTATGTTAACATAAATTAATTAATATATTTAACTATTATGAGTTAAACAATAAAATAAATAGAAAACAATAACAGATGGCCGTTTAAATTTAGTTTTACATGCCAAAAATGCTCCGGTTGCTGTGTACTTGGTAGGTAGAAAACCTAATTTAGTTTTTTACCAATTTAGTTAATGAAAAATGGCAAAAGCATGTTGCCAATAATGCCATAAAACATAGTCCCCAGAAAATATCAACTTGGTCTAAATCCTGCGGTGTCGAATTGTACTCGCCTTCCAAAATTTGCTCGCTAAATTTATCTTCAGCGGAATTTGTAACTGGTTCAGATATGAGAAAAATGATGTTATCCCAAAATGCTTTGCCTGTTGCCATTGAAGTTATTCGAGATAGGAATGAAATAAATAATGAGTAAGTAAATACTTTTAAATATAATTTAACTTTGCGCTCTAGATCCAATGGAGATTTTGGAGGGTCACTTTTCAAATTTTTTATTAGATAACATAAAAGCTTCTTACTAGCGAAACTAGCGAAACGCTACTGTCATTAGTGAGCAAACGTTTATAATTGAATTATGTATTCGGTCTAAAGTTCTCCCTTAATTTTTATAATAGACAATTACTCAACGACAAGGTATTAATACTTAGTATTTTCCATCTACCAGCAGCGATTCATGTGATTGAAATTTGTCCACAGAGAAAGCCTTAGAAGAGTCGTATCCTCACTAGGGATGCCAATTTTGGGCATTTTGTTGATCCCAGGATTTTCGAGATATGAAAACAAAATCCCGGGAAAATGCCAGGATCCCGAATTTCACAAAGTTTTCATTGTTAAATTTTAATTTGCCAAAAAATTTAACACGTCTGTAATCGTTGTATTTTAGAAGTATACAAAATAACATTAATATAACAAAGATGAACGATTTGTTGTAAATCTTGTATGTATTTATTGTTATTTTTAAGAAAAAAAAGGAAATAAACGTAAAATTTGACACACTTGCAAAAAAAATTTGACTAAAAGTATAAATATACATATTTGGTACAGAAGAAGCACTGCTCCGACTCAACACGTGTTTGTTGGATTGTCGACAATAAGTTAAATGCTCTCTATAGGACATAGCTTTTATCGCCTCATTACAAAAAGTATCAACTACTTTTACCAAGCATTCTGATAAATTTTATGCCTTTCGATTATTGGACAATTGTGAGCTGCTCGTTCAAACTTGATGCAATTTACCTTTGAGACTTTCTGCCTTATCCACTTTAGGCACCTCGTCGTTAGTTAGATTTAGATTTGTTTTATTTATTAATATTAAGGTTGTACAATGAAATTATACATATTAGTTACATTAGTATAGTGTTTAGGGCAATACTTCTTTTCAACTTCAATATTGTATTAAATTAGATAACTGTGAGATGTAATTAATTAACATAGTAATAGTGAAGGAAAAATTGTATTCATGTTCAAAAACCTTTCTGAAACTTAAATAATAAAAGGCTGAAATCTAACTTATATTACTGTGAAAGAGCTAGATCATGGTTGTGTAAATATTCTGACACATGACATTTGCGTACAAAGTTTGTTGTTAACCGATTAATTTTATTTGAAACCAATGCTAAGTCAGCTAAGCTATGTAAATATGTCGTTAAAAAATATCAAGGAAGATTATATGCAAGTTTAAGGAGTTTATTTTGTGTAATTTGCAATTTTTTAACATGACACGATGCGATATTACTCCATACGAAACATGCATAGTACATAACAGCGAAGAAAATCGTTTTAATAATTAACATTTTGTTTTGTATACTAAGTAAAGAATTCCGGTTGATGAATGGATATAATATCTCTTGATCAGTACATTAATTTTATTGTTTATATACGCAATATGCTCTTTAAAAATTAATTTGTGGTCGAGTATAACACCGACGTATTTAACCTTTTGTTCCCATTGAATTAATTCACCATTATATATGTATGAGATTTATTTGAGGTAAGCAAATTGTTTTGCGCCTTCTAGTGATGAAGAAGGCTTGAGCTTTAGAAGTGTTAACAAGGATTTTCCATTTTTTTAAATACTTTATTGTGCTATCTAAAGCGACTTGAAGCGAATATTGTTTATGATATCACTGGCAAGCACAGCAGAAGATAAGATTGCAGTGTAATCCGCATAGATGGAAGTAATGCACTAACTTAGTGGAGCGAAGTAAGCAGTATATACATAGGTTATATGTAGAGTACAGGAGACAAACTCGTCGTTAGTTAGTATTAACTTCGTTTTCATAGTCAGGCTCAATTTCTAATCGAGTGGGATATTCTCCAGCTCATTTATAATGGCAAGAACAAAATAAAACCTTAAGGGAGTTAGCAAGCTAATTTATTTGTCGATTGTGAACTCTTCAAAAGCTTTGTTTTGCCCTTGAAAGGATAATTTGAAAGATATGTATATACAAAATTTAAAAAATTAATGGCTATTTAATTCGATGTTTTCTACAATTCCGGGATTGGAATAGAGTTATCCCGAGATATTTGGGAGTTAAAAAAGGGATTGACATGCCTAATTCTAACGAAGCTAATAAATTATTGCTTATTTAGCCAGAATACTGTTTTTCAGGATTGGGTACCGGGACATGAAGAACACGACGATAGCGGACGGCCTCGCGAAAAACGAAGGCACAGCAGTATTTTAAGATCGAGAATCGTTTTGTGGGCACACCAATCCCCACATTTCAAGGGATAATGAATAACTGCGTAGATCAAAAATTCAACGTTGGATGCATTGTAAGGGCTAAAGACAAGTCCAACGGTTTATTTGACCTTAGAGAAGACCGGAAAAGAAACTTCTTAAAACACTTACTGTGTACTAAAAAATATACTAAAAACAAGCTTTCGGAAGCTAATATTCGTCGCTGCGGCGAGCTGGATGAAAAAACGCCAGCACATATTATTTGATGAAATTTGGAAGCAAAGAGTACACACAAAAGCTAGACTACTTTAAATTAAATTTTAAAAGTGGTTGAAATTTAATGAATTCCGACAGCGCTTGAAAATGTTTTAACAAATTAAAGAATTTCTTCATATTCCGCCCACTCCACAATCAAGCGTATGAGTGCGGCACAAAAAAAAAGACATAAAAAAAACAAATTTTCCTAAGCAGCGCAACCACTGTGACATCCATCAATGTCATCAATTGTGTCTACCATATAAGTTGTATGTCTATGCCGTGCTGTGGCATTGCGGCTATTGTGGTTAAATGCGTGCGTGCGCGCGACCGTCAATGTTGCATTGTATCAATTAGTGGTGCATGGAGCATTTTATATGCATACAAACATAGATGCTGTGGCGGCATAGCACACCAACACCGCCTACTCGCTTGCAGCAGCCGACGCTAATGTAAACAAAAATCTATACAACAACAGCAAGCTACTAAAGTTACGACAGCAAGCTAATATTGCAAAAACAAAAAAAAACCATCAGAAAACGATAAAAGATAATAAAAATGTTGTATTTTGTAGCTGGTGGACCTTCGACACAACACTTCAAATGTGATAAGAACTAGCGGTGGAGCGCAAAAAAAAAAAAAAAAAAAAATAGAAGCAAATTAAAACGTCAGTTGGCGTTTCTAATCAGGGTCAACGTCAGCCGCAGAGGCAGCATTTCAGTTGCGTTGCATATTTTTGTTTACATGTACTATGTGTGTAGGCCGTTGTGTGAGTTGTCACGCTGCACGGCTGTTTTGTGGCGGACAGCCGCTTTTGCAATTAATTTCTTCTTCTATTTTTTTTTTTGCATTTTTCACGCTGCAACTATCATTGCCACTGTCACTGCCACTGCTGACGCTGGCGCGCTGCTGCTGCTGCACATACATATACATACATACATACACATGTACATATTTATCCTTAGCACGCATAGTACGTTGTTTACACAAATGGCACAAGGTCGTCGAGTGAACGCGCGCCCGCCTTCCGCCGTCGCCTGTGCCGCTGCCCGCCGCCTTAGAACTACCTACCGCCCGCCACGCGCTGTCTGTCTACTACTTACAAACATACATACATACATATGTAGTGTATGGCGCGCGCGCTGTAACTATGGTATTTTTGTTTTGATGTTCTATTAGACGCGCACAATTTGATTTGTTGGTGGATATGATTTTACGTTTTTAGTGCAACCGCATTGCTGCGCGTCGCGTCGCATCGCCTCACCACGTTGCACACACTCACTCACTCACTCACTCACTCACTCATTCATTCAATTCATTCATTCATTCATTCATGCTTGCTGGCGCACTCACACGCTCGGTCAGTAACGTAATTGGAACATGACGCATTCAATTTGGGTCAAGTGCAATGCGGCGCTTCTAATATTGGAGATTGAATACAAGGATGCAATGCAACGGAGGTCATTCGGTATTTATATGCGCACAGACGCGCGCACACAACCACTATCTAAGGCTTCACATATACATACATACATATGTATGTACATAAACATGCACATATATATTTGCACATTCATCAAACGAAACTTTCAGACATGCAAGCAGCAATGTTTTATTGCAGAAAAAATATATAAGCACATATCAAATGCAAGCAGCAGCAGCAGTACAACGAGCAATGCGACTCGGCTCGCTTAGCGGTCGGGCGGCTTAGCTTGTATTAGCTTTCGCTTTCGCATGCACAACTACTGCTATTCTGCTGTTGGCGCTGTCGTAGGCGCTGCTACAGCCACAGTCACAGTCACTGCTACTGCAACAAATTGCAACTATGTACATCGTGCGCTAAGTTGCATTTAATGCCTCCGCTGCCTGACATTGACATACTTTTCGCGCGTCGTCGCAACCGCATGCAAACACACACACACATACATACACACATATAAAAACTGCATAGGCGTGCATGCTTTCGTCGCTGTCGTCGTCGGCGCCGACACCTGGAAATAGGTCAAAGTCAACGCTAACAAAATCAAATAGTCACAACAGCAAGGACGCCACTATAAGTTGAATTGGGCCAAATACAAACAAACGACACACACTAACGTTTGTTCTTACTGGTTGTTGTTGTTGTAGTTGCTGGCTAGCATAACAATATTACAAGTGCATTTGGTTGCAAGGTCCTCTGCGCGTCTATTATTATTGGATAAATGCATAGAATTTGAAACCAAAACATAATACGCAGCGGCGTCAACTGCAACACCAATAACAAAGACTGCACAAAACAAAAAAACAAGGCAGGCAACCTTGTCTACCAAGCAAGTTGGTTGTTGTGTTTGTTGTTGTTGTTAGGTTGCATAGCAAACGCTGATTTAAAATTGTTTTTTTCGCTGGCAAAGGAAAGGTCAGATTTTAAAGCATTCCAAGGATGAAAGGCTTTAAACGTTGGGAAATTGGGTTAAAATGGCACGCATAGGCGCTGTGACAGAGGAAAAGCTGACATTTTTTCTTTACTAATTTCTTTGTCGCTTATTTCTTTTTTAACACTTTTTAATTACAATAAAAAAGAGTAAAATAAACGCAATTTTTGTACAAAATTTTAGCAATTAAAAATAAAATAATAATTTCAATTTCGTTTAGAAGACGAGCCGAAGTAAAAAATTGGTCAAAAATCAATGGTAGCTTGTAAGTATTTCAAATTTATACTTTTTAAGCTTAGTATTAAGTTCTCAAGAAAATCGCAAAATTCATATAAAATGACACTCAAGAAATGAAAAAGAAATGTCCTTCTATGAAATACTGTTAAATCAGTCTGAAGCTCTCATAATGCTCGTATATTTTTTTTTAAACAAATTTACAGCAGTGGCAAAGTACTTTTTTAAACAACGTAATATTTATTGAGAGCTGTACTCGTATTAGAATACTTTATTAAAATTGAATAAGCTACAAAACTACATAATCGAACAAATTTTAAATAAATTAAGGCGCATTATTTTTAAGGAATAATTTGATTTTAATAACAATTAAAAAAATATTTAAAGTATTTGACCCACATAACACACATTTTATAATAAAGTGGGTTGATGCAAACTATACAAATTTATCACCCTTTTATTAAGTATCGCTACAAAAGAATTTAAATTTGATTAATGCTCTACATAATTCAAGTAGTAAACTACTGTTTGGAGTCGAAGGCGCTCATTGCCCTTCAAGACATGAGGCGCCCTCCTTGAATACATACATAGTAAGAGTAGTAAATATATTTTCTTTTATAAGCTAATTATATATTTCAAGTTAACAGTATTAAAGTACATACTTTCAGAGTCATAACTTTTATTCCAATAATACAATTTACTAAATTTTTCCTTGAATAAAATAAAAAAAATATAAAATTCTTGATAAAAGAAATATACAACTATGACCGCAAAAAAGTCGTGAGTCGGTAAAGAAAATATGATATTAGCATACAAACCTGGCCCAATGATCCAAAGAATTCGAAAATAATGCTATTGGGGCCTTATTAACGACTCCAAGTTATCAAACCTTCTCCGAGCGATCCCACTTCTATCTGGGCGCTAGCGAATATGGCCAATTGCTTCACACACGCACCCGTTCAGAGCCTTTAGATCAGGCGTGCCCAGATTCTTAACCGAAAGACAAGCAGAAGCCTCATTATTGATCGCATGAAATAAACTCAATACGAAAATCTTCTAGGAAATAGTTCAGTTCAGTTCTCAAATGCAGTTCTTAGACACACCGAATGGTTCAAGGATTTTGATGAGTGAATAAGCTCTCTTAATGTTAATATTACCCCAACGCTGGCAATAATACTTCGTTTTCGAAAGAAAAAGTCAAATAAGCCATCCAGAGCTTTAAACTAAACAAAACTGCAGAAGCCGATGTGTTAATTTCTGCTCAGTTCATTGGGACACTCGATGTGTCTGCTCTCAGTTATTTTAAGATCCATATATATTGAATAATTTATAAAGAACAACAATTTCAGCCTGTTCGCCGAGTTCATGTCGGTTAAGCATTACAAAACGTTATCTTTTGAAGAATTGGTCTCCAACTCCTCCTTGTACGACGATAAAAATCGTTCTGTAGGACAACCCAACCCCTTCTAATCTGAGAGAACAGCGGTCAAGCTGAGTGAGTGAAAAATTGTCTGCCCTTTAAATACATTTGTTAAGATTAAAATTTGTGTTTTAGGGGCAGACAAATTTTAAAAGCTACCTGAGAAAATATCCTTCTAAACTTCTAAACATTTTCCTAAAGATGGAACACAAACGTCGCGTGTAGACACGAAATTCCAGACTGTAGCATTGATACCAATTTCGAAATGCAGTATGAAGTACTTGGTAACGATACCTTATAAATATCGGGGGGAAAATATCGATACTACACAGTATTTCGAACAGATTGAAATGCAAGATTTTAGGAGCATGAAATTGCTAAAATTTCAACAATCGATAGATATTAAGGAACATACTCGTATATACATACATTTAACTATTCCTCTTCTCGTCGATATGCTAGAAGAAGCAACTCTTTGAGACTGGCGCAACTTAGCCTTCAAAAATAATATTTCTGTGGGTGGAGTTTGCGACGTTTCGACGCGCTGGCGAAATTGGCGATAAGGTTATGGGAAATTGTCTTTCATTTGTTCCTCAAGTCTCTATTTGGTTATCGTAAAAGTCTTCCTAGATGCTAAAGTGAGTTTTTGATTAATTTCAATTCATGCATTATTTTCAAATTTCCCAGTTTCACATTCACAAATTTCCCTTGTGGATTCGGTTTGAAATTACATGTTTGGTGCTCCCAATATCACATTCACATACATTTTTGTGAATTGAATCCGAATGCTTGGTTGTATGTGAAATGAAAAGTAAATGACAAAAAGTGTGTGAATGTTTAATTATTTTCGATTGGAATAATTTTTAAAATATTCTTTGATGTTTGTAGAAGCCATTTATGACATTTCTGTTTTAGTTATTCATTGAAATATTCGTATTTTTAAGTGTTTTGCTGATGACTTCTCAAAAAAGCATACATAGCTGAATCCGAAAGGGAAATTTTGACAATAGCTGTTTGTGAATTGCCACAACGATAACCGATATGTGTGACAGGGATGACCTGATATGCGAAGAAATTTGTGAAATTGGGAGCACACTAATTCACTTTCACAGGAAATTTTTAAAATCACACTGTGGAATTGAAATGGGAAACTCGGAGCACGGCAGTATAGCTCTGTTCATAATGTGTTTTATTTGGCCTGGTATTTTGTATTAAAATTTTTGATAAACTTTGTAAAATTACAAAAACAAATTCATTGAATACCAAATACTCAAAAAATTATCAAATATACAATAGCCAAAACCTTTTGTATCGTTGCGTGATATCGTGTATTTTTTCTTACAACCCTCTAAATATTATGTCGGATATTTCAATTTGCAAGTTCAATTAAAAAATTGAAGAATTGAAATTTGAAAATTTAATTGAAATTGAAAATTTGAATAGAAAAAATGGATGCACCTAATTTTGTGGTAAGAATTTGTAGATTTAAGTGATTTTTTTGTTTTAAACTGATTTATTTTACAGGATATTGAAGAATCTCTTAATTTTGAAGTAAAAAAGAGGTAGAGAAAGACCCAAAAAAATGAAGCAATGAGGATGTGGCGAACATTTAGAAGTTTCTGTTGGACCACACACCGTTCGGGCTATTGTATAAAAACGATACAAAAATTATCAAAGCATTTTTTTTAATTCAACAATGCGTCTTATACATAGGTTACAACTGTACAATTTTATTATAGTAAAATTATTGATGTTTAATCAGATGGAAGGTACGATACATGTGTCCAAATATTGACAAGTTGTATGATATTTTTGGTGGCAAAAATGTTCATAGTGAATGAAAATTTCTCATAATTCGATTGCAGAGCTCCCAATTCTCCGGTTGTAAATTATAACATGGAGAAATTTTATATGACTACTTCGCCTCCTTTAACTCCTTTAACTTAAACGCTTTACTAACTATTATAATGATGCTGTAGTATTTGTAACAAAAATGCCCCAAGCAGCACTCAAATCTGTTGTATGGCATTTTTCAGCTTGAACAAGAAAAATATAAAGAAAAGAGAAAATTTTCGGAACAATAAATGAAGCTAGAGAAAGACAAATTAGAAATAGATCGAGTAGAAAGAGCTTGAATTGAAGCAAGAAAAATGAAGCAATGAAGAAGCGTAGCGCTGGATTAGAATTGCAAGTGTAGTGTGGGAAATTCTCAACGTACACTTACTGTTTTTGTTTATTTCTTTAATAAATGAAATCCAAATTAACTCGTTTTAATTGTTTAATAAATCGCATCTTATAAAGTTATTTATGTACATCAAAACTTTTGACGATAACGAATGTTAACGTTGACATAAATCGCAGATTTCAAATCACAAGTTAAATATGTACAAGATCAGCTGTTAATGTAAATGTAGAAATATACACAAGGGTCGCTCACAATCTGTCGTATTTATGATAAATATTTTTGCCAAATACATCACACTTATGTATTGTATATTAAAGTGTTTGTTGTTTTCACGAGCACTTTCGAAAATATCGCCGTTAAAGAACGAAATTAGGCATTGATTATTTAAATGCTCATTTTACAACGCAATGTATCGATACTCACTCAATATCGTTAGTATTGTACGAGCCTAAGTCACGTTTAAAAATGTGTCACCATCTATCGGTCACTCGTTACACGCGGTCAGTTAAGTTTTTAAGTCACAAAATTTGTTTAAACCATTTCTTTTTTTTTTTACATCAGCGCACTTTAATGATGTACTTAAACGAGTTTTTATTTTCAATATCACATATTCACAAGCCATTTCGTTGATTTAACACTTTTTGCAGATGTAACGCGAGATTTTTTTTCTTATTTTGTTTTCTGAAAATTCTCTTATTAATCAACAGAATATTGCCAACGCTAGATGGAACCCAACAGTTATAGAAAATCAATAAACGTGTTCTGTTTTTTTTTTTTTTTTTCAAACAAATAAACACTTACCAAAACTAGCTTCGCTTATTTCCAGATCATCCATTTCGTCCATGGAGGACAGTGAATCACATTCAGTGCTTACATTCGACGAGTTAAATTGTTGTTGCTGCTGCTGCCGCACTAATTGTTGCTGTGATTCTTGCTTCTCTGACTCGGCGCCAGTTTCCATTTGATTTGCTGGCATTGTACTATTACCACAGCTAGCCTTATTATTATTATTGTTGGCCTGATTGACACTTTGTATGTGACCATTATTGCCATCGCTGATGCGGTTGCCCGCATTTGGCGGCAAAGTTGTTACGATTACTGCACTAGACCGCTGGGTGGGTGAGACGATCGCCTTCAACTCAGCCCCAACAACTGGCTGTAGGACGGTTGTTGTGCGGGTTTGGCTCATTGTTGCAATACTGTTAATGCTTTGTACTACATTGTTTTTGTTGCTATTGCTAGTCGTGATGTTGTGGGTGATATTGTTGGCGGTGTTGTTGTTGTTCTTGTTGTTGTTGCAGTTGTTATCGCCACCAATCTGACTGAGCTGATGACCGTGATTGCTGCTTATAAAATTATTGATGGTACTTGTGATGCTTTTACCGCTGGCAGTGTTGTTGTTGATAATTGTGGACGTTGTTGTTGTTATTTGATTATCCGGTGAGTTGTTGTAATGTTCACTAATCGCTTGATTATCTGCCACCAAAATATTAAAATTATTTGTGGCCAAGTAGTCGACCGGCGCAGGTGCAACAGTGTGGCCAAGCGCGTCTGTTTGCGGCACCTGCTGCTGTTGCTGTTGTTGTTGTTGTTGCTGTTGTAACAGCTGTTGCTCTTGCTGCTGCTGCTGCTGCTGCTGCTGTTGCTGTCTATTCGTAGCCGCACGCCTATTTCTAATGCCGCCTTGTCCCCGCTTCGAGCGACTGCCATAGTTTCTGCCACCACTCGACGTCTTTGTGCTCGCCCCCTCCGTCTGCACGACAGCCATTGCACTGGCAGAATTGAGCACTGTCTCTGCAGTTGTGACCGTGACTGTGGCCTTTGGAAATTTTGCATCAACATCGTTGACGACCTTCAGGGGTAAGTAGTGCGTCACGTGTGTCACTTGTGCAGCATCGCAGCTCGGCATAGCCTTCGCTTCTATGACAACGTCGTCCTTGGCATATAAAATATTCGTAAAGGTCGACTCGACGCCATTGCCATCGGTAAGTAAATCGCTTGCTGCGATTGCTTTAGCAGGCACCAACACTTGATTAGCCTCGATATTTATGAGTGGAATATTCTTAAAACTACTATCCGCCATTGGCGAACTGGGAAATTTCAGGTCACAAAGGCTGCTGAGCGAGCCACCTCCATCCAGATGTGCGTCGACTGAGCGCTGATCGAGGAGCGCGGATTGTTGTATGCAATTTGTGAGGGTGGTAAAGTCGCTGGTGGATGACTTCAAATTGCCCGATATGGGATTGTGCGCGCCCTTGTGACTGGCGGTTAATTCGTAGAGGAAGGGTGTGACCGGCGCACTGCCAGCGCTAAGCATTTGGTCTTTGTGATGATGCGAGTGTGTTTGTATGGTGTTGCTATTGTTACTGCTATAGCCACTGTCGGACAACATTGGAACGTTGAAGCCGTCCATTTCAGGACGTAATATTGATGGAACACTTATAATTAGATTATGAAATGTGTTTGTGTGTATATTGTTTGTAAATTTGTTAAGTCACAGGTACGATTCCTGAAATAGAAGAAAATAGAAGGTGTTGTAGGAAAATAATTAGAATACATTTTTTTAATAATTTTTTATTTAATTTGGAATTATATATTTGGCCTTTTATGCTTAATGAAGGGGCTGCAAAAATTCTTGAAAATATGCCTATTTTTGGCCTTCTAAAGTGTACTAGTTCCTTAATAACCTTTTTATTCTTAAGTCTTAAGAATATTCATATGAAATAGAATTCATTCTCTATCAAAAACAATATAAAACCAAATTGTAAGCTTTTTAGAAAACTAAATAAATATCCAAAAACATTGTATTTCAAATTTCAAACTTTGTTTACATATTTTAAGGTATGCATATTGTAGCCTAACAAATTTTGCCAAAATAGTGTGCGAGTTTCAAATAGCTTAAAGTTAACGTCTATTTTAAAATTTGTATAAAGATTTTTGGAATGTTTTAGAGGAGTAAAGACATCATGTACGATATCGTTAATATATTTGTACATTAGGATGATTCAAAAAAAAAAAAATAAAAAATAAAATTTTCTTGCAAACAGGCTCAAACGTCTCAATTTGACGTTAAAAGATACCAATTCAAATTTGAGCTCTTAATATTAAATTTAGGACTGTCCGCGTCGCGTTTTTCTACTTCCCATAAGAATAACATGAAACAAATTTTTTTTGCACCTTATGAATTTTATTACTAGCCTGTCGTGTATCATAAAAAATATAATTTTCCTATTTTTGTAAGAAATTGAACGATTTACAATTTTACAATCGAACAAATTAACGTGATTTTTATTTTCATAAAAAACATTTATAATAAATCTTCGAACTATTCGATTTGTCTTTGGACGACTACCAAAAAGTATTAACAATTATTGTCTAACAACTAAAATTAAGATAAAAGGCTCAAATCTTTTTGCAAGAAACAAATTTTTTTTTGTGAATCACCCAAATGTACATACATACATACATATGTACATAGATACATATCGATATTGAAAATGATGCGCTGATAACAAGAGCAATTGTCAATGTTTTGAAAAAAGACAACACATGTTTGAAAACAATTAAGTTAACAATTTTAAAAATATTCCTTTTTATTTTTTTATTCAATTTTAAAAATATTCCTCTTTAATTTTTTTATTCATTTTTAATTTTTTTTTTTGTAATTTTTTTAAATTTATTTTGCATTTAAATATATTTTTACGATAATAAAAACCTTTTAGATGAAATTGTAAAAGAATTTACCAAATTTTGATCAAAATTACCAGTTTTTCTTCAGAATTATTAGAACGAACAATTCAAATCAACTAAATTTTATATACATAAAATAAAAAATTTCAAGTGACTACATATTGCGTTTGATTTCTAACAATTTTTCGTAAAGTCTAATAAAAAGCAGTAGTGTTTCTTACACTGCATTATTATTTTTTTTTTGTTTTTTTTTTACTCCGACAACTTTCAACAGTTGATGTATTTTGGAACGATTTTCCGATTTTTTATAACAAAAAAAATTTTATAAAAAATTGAGCATGAGAACTTTGGAAATGCATATTGCTATAAATTACCGCTAATAATGATTTTATTTTGAACTATTTGTATGTATGTATGTACATACATACATACAAGTATATTAAATTTTCATTCTTACAAAAACTATATATATAGATCTATATATATTAAGTGTGTTGAGTTTAGATGTGGTGGATTTAGGTATAGTGAGTTTGGGTATGGTGGATTTAGGTGTGGTGAGTTCGCCTTATTAAGCCTCGCTTTTTGCTCGTTCTACATAAGGTCAATAATACTAACGACCACTTGCTCAGTTCAAAGATAACTCTCATTCGGTGAATGTAATGAATAGCTACGAAACCGGGAAGACTATTGGTTTCTAATACTAAAGTCCGAAAGGGGAATTAATTTACGAATACATCAACCTTACAAAATTGTGTAGTAAAAAAAATAAGAGTTTTCTAATGAAGTTGAAGGCTTTATTTGGATTAGTAAGAACAATCCGATATTCGAGTGTGACAGCGAGCAGAGGCGTAATCGCGAGCAACCTGATCGCTGAATTTCGTGGTAGTCAGTCCGCTTAATGACACGAGTTGATTATTGGGTTGGACTTATATTTTTGAGGTAGTCGAAATGGATCAAAATCCGTCCCTTCCGATCACTAGATTTCCTGATGGTTAGGTGATCTAAAACGACGACTTTCCGAGCCGCACTCTGTTGGTGGCTTGGCTGAACTTATTTTATTCAGACAATCGGAATGTGACAGTTTCGGAGACTCCCAAAACTTAAATTTAAGGAGGTAAAAGCCACGCTACCGCCTCGCTTAGAAGGAAACGGACTAGAATCCAATTGTCCATAGGGTCAAGCATAATATCCACCAGGTGATCTTTCTTAATTGCGCTTGAAGTTAAATCAAGCTGGTGGATAAGATACAGTAGCGATCATCTTTGAGCTTAAGTAATTAAAAATATGATTTAAAAAAACCATATCTCGTTAGTATTTGAATTAGGCGGGAATCTACTTCGCCATGTTGCTACTTAGCTTTCCCTCTTCGGATAAAGTCGTAGGTTCGCGATTTGCCTTATTTGTGTGCTGCGAAATTGGCTGATTTGACCAAATGCAATAATTATTAGCGCTACTTCTTTCGACGTTGCTTGATATGAGTATATACATATTTCTTTTTTCGATATGAAACTGATTGAATCAATCACGAAGCTTTAAAATATATTTTTTTTTTATTACGAAATCAAGACGAATTCAATAAGATAAGGTCGAGTGACTCTAATGTAAGTGACAGCAAGGCGGCAAACAAAGCCTTCTCTTTTTTCAAGAATAAATCGATTTTTCTAGAAAGAGTCTGATATAGGCTAAGAGCATGATTTAACTATAAAAGGTTAGGTAAATAATGACATTCGAATTTTGGCACTCCCTTATAAAGGGATGTTTTACGAAGTATGAAAAACAAGTTAGATTTTTTTACTCTTTCTTAAAAAGTAAATAATAAGTAGTAAAATGTAAGTGATTTTCTAACTTAAAAAATTCGAAGACATTTCATTTAAATTAAGAAATACAATAGCTACGCTTACTTACAAACTTTAAATAATTATTTACTTCTTGGTAGATATTTTTTTAAATTTTTAACTAGCGAATAAATTTTCAATCTATTTGTCCCATGAACTAAACGATGTTATGGTATAAGGCAAATATATAAGTTATATATTCGGTTTATTCCTTTTATTTATATACCATTGGTAACAGGGTTATTCTTAACATTGTAATGAACCACTGGACGGTGAAAGAACCAAAAATTTTATTCCGATAAATTATAAGTGACTTTATGGAGTTGATGGAGTTGTAGGAAACCACAATAATTCGAGTTTTTAGAAAAAGAATCTTTATATATTAAAAGAAAAATTAATCAAACTTCATTACTCAAGAATTTAGTTCTTACAAATTCTTGTTTTTGGCATTTGCCATTATGCCAATTCAATGAAAAAGCGCGTCATTTATACACATTTACATGAAATATTTACGAGACGGAAATGCCGTCATTAAAGTCCGAACTTAAACTTACTGTTTACGCGCACATAAAAACCCTAAACTGTTGCCTGTTAGTTTTTGGTATTAAAAAGTTTTGAGGTTACTACTATTATTATTTTTAAGAAGCAATGCGGTTTTGATGCTAAGGGAGCCGTTTGACAGAAAGTGAAGGAGCGAGCTGCTTAGTTACCAAACCTTTAATAACTGAATCATGGCCTAAGGTAATACCGGAAGGGTAGAACATGAGATTTAAAATACTTATAAACCTCCCAAAGGTTAAGTTTGAGTACAATTACAGGTAATCTGACAAAGTGAGCACCTGCTTAAGCTAGGGAAATGGTCTGACGGACTACATACATATGTACATATGTCGTTTCTGTGAATCAGCAAAAGATGCCCGATTGCACCTACTCCTAGAATGCGAGCCCTTGCCCTAAGAGAGAACCAAAACCTTCCCTTTCAGAGAATGCAGTCAAATATGTATTTCGTCGGGAGGTGGTTTAAGCCAAAAGCTCTAAGTATGTCAAAACCTTTTCCAATTAAGTCTAAAAAAAGTTGCCTCTACTTGACTCCACTCGCTGCTCAGATGAGTTTTTAAAACGGATGGTATTTCCAGCTGCCCCTTCGCTTCACATGTTACTTTTGTGATGTGTAGGGTATATGTGCCACTTACCGGACACTACTAACGTTTTGCATTTAAAATAAGAAAACCGTTGAATATTTTATGTTAAACTAAAATTCAATAGGAGCAGGCATTCATTTATAATGACTTTACAAGCTTAATTTCCTAATAATACCGACGCTGACTTAGATTTTAAGAGGTACAAGTTTTTTCTAAAAGCGGTCGCGGGCTTTTCTGCCATGAAAAAGCTTTTCCTGCCTGCCGTTCGGAGTCGGCACAAAACTGTAGGTCCCTCCATTTGTGGTATAATATAAAGACGCACACCACAAATGGTAGGAGAAGCTCGGCCAAATCATTATTATTAAATGTGTTTGATATTATTTTGTTTTGGTGATAAATGGTGTGCAAATGATTTGTGACACAAATTTTGTTAAAAAAAATAATCATGTTGTTCATAAATTCAACTGTCCGATTAATGGAATGGAAATGAAGGTACTAGAAATCTATTTGTTCCAGTGTCCGGACGGGTCGTTGTTTTAATATTTTATAATTTATTTAATTTAAGCAATTTTGAGATAAGGGAAATATGGAGAAGGCATTAGCAGATATACGGAACAATGCTTTAAGCCCCCGAAAAGCAGTCATTGTTTACGGATCCTAAGCCCACTATTCAAGATCGTCTCCAGGGAAAGGTAAGTACCCGATTTTCACTACAAGAAGAGCGTTGCATTGTTGATTTGTTAATAAACTTTTGGAAATGTGAATTTCCCATTAAAACGGAAGATTTTCTGAACGCAATATAAACAAGTAACGAAAGCTAAATTCGGGTGAAACCGAATTTTTTATACCCTAGCGATGTAGATTTGTACGTCCATTTTTCAAAATTTCATAAAAATTCAGTTATATGGAAGGTGGGCGTGGGTATTGACCGACCCGGACCATTTTCAATACCAACCTACCCTGGTCAAAGAGCAATATATGCATCAAGTTTCATTAAGAAATCTCAATTTTACTCAAGTTATCGTGTTCATGGACAGAGGGACGGACGGATAGACAGTCAGAGCTAAATAGATTTATCTTTTTATTCTAATAATTTTTGTATATATGAGTCTATATCTATCTCAAAATTAATATACCCCTGTGAACTTTATTTAAAGATGAGAGAAGCCGAAATCATCATTTTATTCAATAATGTAAAATATTTCATCTTCCCTGGGTTATCTGGGGGCTGTCGGAATAGACAAGATTCCGAGCAGCCTGATAGTGAGCTTCACATTTTGAGGGATGTCGGAACGGACGGAGTTCCGAGCATCATTCGCTGGGTTCTTGAGCTGTCGGAATGAACGAGATTCCGAGCTTAATGGTTCGCACGCCGCTGTCTCTCCAAACCTGTTTGAAGATCCGGGGGCACCAGTTTGACGACTACTGGGTTGTAGTTTTCTCACTAAATTTTGGTGAACTTTTCGCCCGATGTGCACTAGGTGGCATTTATTAATATCTGTATCCCAAGTCTATGTATATAATTGTTTAACAGTAGGACACTCTTGTTTTCTAAGAGCTGTCGGAACGATTAATGACGCCCATTCGTTGTTGCCCGCTTTTTGCATGTAAGCGAAGGTACATAGGTACTTACGAGTATTGCACAGTGTGTTCTTGACGCCTATTCCAAAACGTTAAACGGTGGTACCGAAAAGCTTAACTAGCTCACTAAAATCTACAACATGAAATGCACAAAATTTGTTTGGGATATACATATTATTTATAAAACTTATGCTTTGATAGGGTTAAAAGGCGCTATGTAAAAAGTTCATAAACGAGTCAAGCAAACAAGGCGCTTACCTAATAATGCGAGTATCTCCAGAAAGCACTATTTGTTCTTGTTGTTGTTGCTGTTGTCGTTGCTGCGAGCACTACCTTTGCCTTCGCCATCGACGACGAAACTTCTGTCACTACCGCTGCACATGCGTTCTTTTTCGTTATTTTATTTTTACGTTGATTCTTGTTATTTTAACACGTCGAAGCAACATAAAAAAAGCGACTATCAACTGCGAATATATAGTAGAATGCAATAACAATGAAGATGTGTCGAGGTGGAAGAGGAAGAAGCAGCAAACGAAATCCAGTTGGGACCGAAAGCAAAAGTGTTCGCCAAGTTGTTAATTTCTTTTTGTTGTTTTATTATTTTTCTATACACAAACACGTACAAACATACACAAACACACACACACAAACCGACGCGCGAATAAACCAACAAACGAACAAATGTGCATATGCACATACATACATACATATATACATACGGCACGAAATCGAGTGTGAACGACGCGAATGTGATGGGAAACGGATGGCATGAAAATATCGCAAGAACAGCACAATGCGCACCGTATGTGGAAGAAGTCAATAAGAATTATGTTGAGGAGGAAACTGGAATATGTGCATGCAAACACAAAAAAAAAGCAAAAAAAAAAACGAGCAACAACAACAATGATATAATGAACACAATGCGGTTGCCACTGTAGTTGTGCTTATTTTATAATTGGCACACCGATGGCTGGCTAACAGACGACGATGACGACGACGAACGCACCGACCGTGCATTAAATATGCGATAAAGTTACGCAAAGTATACTCGTAAAAGTAGAATTGTAGATACAAAAAGACAAATGTGTAAGAAAAATTGTTGAAGATTAAAATAGAAGAAGAAGCAAAATAGTAGCAAGCAAAGGCCAAAATTAAAGCACGCGATGCGAATTCTGTATCTGTGCCTAAATATGTATGTATGTATGTATGTACGTGATGTGGTCGTCTCGCCGTCGTCGTCGTTGTCATTCTCCATCAACCAACACAACTACTACTACTACTACTACGTACCTACATACATACACACATAGATACTAATCAGATAGTGGGCTGATAGGGAAAGAGGATTGAGGAGACGAGTGATCTCACATAGATTGCGCGAATACCGGCAACAACAAAACACACATACGAACACAACGATACAAGCGATTCTTGACAAGTTGCTCTACAGCTAATTCTACTTCCACTTTCATGCTTCACACAAAAGCGCTTGCTAACTCGCTCACACTTGCGCTATTCGGCGTTTATTGGATTGTTCGGTCGCTTATTCACAAGCTGTTTGCTTTTGCGATTTATTCGGTAGGTACATATGCATGTATGTATGCGCATATGTATGCATTTTAGTGTAAGTGTGTGTGTGTATTGTATCCATGTAGGTGTGCCTCCGCTCACCACTGCACTGCACCGTCTTTTGCTGATTTACGCCACACCATAGCCAGTTAGCCAGCCAAAGCGTTTATTTGCTTTTGTGCGATTTTGTCTTTTGCTTTTATTTCGTGCGCTTTGTCTCGTTTCGTTGTTCTCTGTGCTCTGTGCTATTCTATTCAAGCAACAGTTTCCGCCAGTGCGCCATCGCTGCTGCTGCAAAAGCTCCACTGTCTGTGTGTATACACACTAAATGGCAATATGTAATATTTCCGCACTGATCCGAACCCCTCTGACTTTTTATGAAAAACTTGCTTCCTCTTCTATTTCAACTGCTGCTGCTCGCTGCTTCTTCTTCTTCGTCGTGTTCGTCTTCTTGATTGTTTTGCTGCTAAGTATCACATATATACATGCATACACACATACATATATACATATGTAGATATATATGCACATATGTACATAGGCGTTACGCGTTAAAGTAAGACGAACAAGATACACGGATACGGACGCAGTAGCAGCGCGCTCTTGCGCTTCCTTTAAATATTTCTGCACTGCCTTGAATGTTTCAAATCCATCACAAACCTGGTCCTACTTCTTTTCTCCACTCTAATGTTATATTCTAATGTTGCATAGCAGCTTTAAGTGGTGCTCCAAATGCGCCAACTACTTTGATTATGCGTCTAGGCGTCAAGTCGGAACAACGAAGTGACTGCACAGCTGGTATTTTCCTATCCTCAATTGTACATAGATTCGCTAACACGCTTGCTTGTTTGCTGAAAAGCACTTTGAGTTCAACAAAATTGTTTGAACCGGTAGTGTTTGCTACTAAGTGGCTTTACAATTGCAATTAAATACGTTTTTTTTTATACTCTTCTACACAAACGGTACACCGCGGCGGATGAATATCACTATGGCGGCTATTTTGTGCAAACCGCCAAGTTGCGGATTCAATTCTTTAGTTCGTCACGCGTTGTTTTTTTATTTATTTATTTTTTATTTATTTATTTATCTATCTATTAGCGCACAATTACTAAGCTCATTTATCCCGCACCGCCGCTGCGAAAGCTCCAGAACGGTATTGCAAATTGCAGTCCTATTCAAAAAATATCTTACGAATTAACTTGCAGCTGTAGTCGCAGCAGCGGTCGCAACTAGTTATCGTAGTCTTGTCGTTCGACGTCCAACATCATCGCTACCCACAACAACTCGCAACGTATACACAGCTGCAAGCGCATACAGAGGATCACAATGGTTAGGCAGTGGGAGGGGTTCTCCAAATCATACGTTTATGGGAACGGTCGCACTTTAGCTATGACACAACAACAATGCCACTGTTATTCGCAACATCAACTATGTACCTATGTACATATGAATATACATATGTACATACATACATACTTCGCGGCTACTCCCGAACGCGTATGCGATAATACTTTCATATATGCATACATACATACACTAATACAAACATACACTAATACACAAAAGGCTCACAGCTCGAAGACGTACACTTCACTTCAATTTGTGTACTTTCGGAAGTGTAGAAAAAAATTCTACAATTGTGCAATTTGCACCATTCACCAATGAAATTTCCTACTTTTATTGCGTATTTTGTACTATTTTCACACTTTTTTATTGTCACATTGTATTACGCAGCACTTGTTTTAGTTTGTTTTAATATTTCACTTAAATTTTTGCACTAATTTACTGTATTTAATTGGGTTTGTTTTGGCTGCAGACGAAAAATTAGGTCTGTAGGCCAAATTCGCACTCTCAATCTCGACTGACACGAATGCGAACGGAACGGGAACACTGGCGATGTGCTTTGCTAGATTGTTAAACGGGTGTCGGGGTGTATAGGGGTATACGGGTACGAAAGGCGCGACAATGCGCGATAGACGATAGAAGACTGAATACACGAAGGCAACGGGCAAAGTGCTGAAGGCTGAAGGCAAGGCACACAGTACACCAGAAGCAACAACAGCTAACGACACAGAAACACAGAACACAGTGTGCCAGAAGAACAAGAATACAGCCACATAAAAAAAAGCTAACTCAAACAACAACAACAACAACAACAACACCAACATTAAAAAAGCAACCAAAAGCGCGTTGTCCATGTCAGTGTTTGTGTACGCTGTCTGTATTGCTTTTGGAGCATTGTTTAGCTGTTGAGCTGTGGTAGGGTTCCTAGTCGATGGAGTCGAGAAGTGCGCGCAACGCTAGAGTGTTCGGTACAACACGTACCAACACATTCCCACACAGAATAATCACTACTTTTATTTTATATTACAGCTGCCGTTGTGAAGAAGTTTGGCTCGTCATTTGCACTTGGCCTTAAAAATCATTTGAAGAACAAGGACGGCAGCAACCGTGCGAACGCTCACCAAGCAGCAGCAACGACAAGCACGAAAAGTTTCAGGAAAAGCTTTTCGCATAAGCTCTCATTTGTCACAAGCTAAAGCAAAAGCACATTTTATTTGTGGTTGTTGGTGCTATTATTATACAAAGCTTTCTTAACGTGTGGCCGATGAGCTGTTCACAAACTTAAATATACGTTCGTGTGAGTGTGTGTGTGTTGAATATCCTACCAGGAAAACCAGAAGTACATTAGGTGAGGTTAGGTCTAAAGATGATTATCCATTAAAATGCGTATCGCCTTCGTTGGAATGAACTTTTTTAAAGCACCCTTTCGTATTTGTAACTAGCAACACAGTCGCAATAAATTCAAGAGCCGCCGTCTTGAGCACCGGGGGCAGCAGGGGGCACATTTTGCAACTGACGGACGAGGTGCAGACTCACATACAACAACCTCTGCACCCGACGACGTACAAAAGCTGCCTAGGTGACCATAAACAAGGAGTCCGTCACCAGGTTCCTGGATTCTCGAACTGTGTGTAACGCTTTGGGTGTCCGACATATAGTAGCTCAGGAGCTCCAGCTACATTGCTAGTCCCTTGTCAGACTAAACTCCTAAACTTCTGAATCCCAAACACCTATTCACAAGCCTTCCAAACCAACTACCCCTACACCCCTCTCCTTATGGTGCAACACTGTTGAAACCTAACTTTTCCCGATAACGAGATGGTGACGTCGTCCTTAACGGGGTTTAGCGGCTATAAGCATGACACTAATTTAAAAAAAATTTGGATACTCTGCAGTAATTTCTCCAGGAACCCTTTTTGTCATTCATATACCTTTGAGGCGGGATTTTTTATAGATCGATGTACTATATTAAATTGTACCCAAGATTGATGGTCCGTTACCTTTTACTTTACGATATTGCCAATCAGCTGTTCGAGATGATGTCACATCATCAAAGATTCTTTAAAATTGCAACGCGAGTGAAGTGAATGTTTGGTATTATATTATTTTAAAGGTTTAATTAAAGTTTTTTATGAAGTGCAGCGCTATTTTTTATATGTTATTCGAACTGGTAGAGCAATTCTCCAATCAAAATGAGAATACGTTATTGTCGGCGCAGTTTCTTCTATATCAATCTTGAACTGTACCCATTGTCTTGAGTACAGCCTATTATTTTTAACACTGATAATTTTGAAGACGATAAATTTTGTTTTTGCATTTTGGCTTTCAAGATGTTGAAACTGATTTGCCGATATTGTATATATCCATACAATAAATGGGTGTTTGGGATTGCGAACGTTCTTCTCTAGTCGTAGTGATTTTTCTGATTTTTTTTTGGTTTTTATTAAGAATTCAATATGGCCACACAATTTGTTTGATTGCTCAGCGCCACCTACCGGCAAAGTAATCACTTCCCCACCTGTTCGCAAATTCATTACGGCGAATATCAGCAACGAGGCGAATTTGTTGTTAAAATAAAAACATCAAAATAATTCTTATTTGCTCGCATTCATTGTCAATTAACCATTTACTGGATTAGGAATTGTTGTCGGAAGCAACAATCGGAGCGATTTCGTAAACGCGAAGTGCAGCAAAGTAAAAGGAATTTATAAAGAAAATTTGCCAACACAACAAAAAAATCATTGCATTGTGCAAACCATAGTTAAGCAACCTCGATAAAAAATAAAAATTAAAGTATTAGAAAGTGGAAAATTTTTCATTAATTCACAGTGAATTTAAGTTTGGTTAGCGAATGGAGCAAAGTGAAGAACAAACGGAAAGCTTGGATCAGACGGCCAACGCAATAGCGTCTGCTTCCAGAGTTATGGCTCTGCGTGAAGAAGCAAATGCAGCGGTATTGGTGCCTTTGGAGGTTGACGAAAATTCGCAAATGCCCCCAGCTACAGTGGTGTCTGCATCATCAATGGCAACAACAACGGGCGAGAACGCAAATGCATCTGATGCTGTTATCGATCTTTGCAATACAAGCCCAGTCCCTTCTACCTCGAAGTCAGCTGCCGCAGCCATTGGTGTAGCAGTAGATAGTAGTCCTGAGGAGCAGGAGCACCAAACAAGCACCGAAGATGCAACTGGACCTTTAGCCACAATTGAATGTCCAATATGTTTACAAACTTGCATTCACCCAGCGCGTCTGCCATGTGGACATATATTTTGTTTCCTGTGCGTGAAAGTGAGTACCTATAAAAATATAGAATTTACAACTATAATATAAATATGCATATACATATGTATATATATATATATATATATATATATATATATATATACAAATGCCATTGTCATTGTTGTCTGGTAGATAAATTGAACGAAAGCCCAAGTGTTCGTCAATACGTTGGTTGGCATGAGGCGTATATCGCGCTGGTGCATACTTAATTAGTCGGTTTGTTAAAATCTTCGAGCGATACGTGAGCTGCATAGTAGAGTAGCCGCAAGTGTTTTGGAAATGCGCAAGTGTTTCTTTTTGTGTTGATTTTATTTTATCTTGTCTTTATTTTATTAGAATACGGAAACTTAAAAAAAATTCGCAGTTTCGAATATGAGTTTATAAGTAGAGCTTGACAAAAATTAATTATTTTATTCGTTTTCTATGTTTCCATATATACAGGAAGTCAATTTTGAGAAACTGAAAAAATCTAATAAATTAACGGTAACACCTTCATATGTACTTGAAACTTTCACCTTGTTGGACTTAAATTGAATGGGCTACAAAACTGCAGACTCAAAACTATTTTAACACTTCTGAGAAAAAAGTTGAAAATATATATACAAATTTGATAAACTTTTATTTAGTTTTCTTAAAATTTTATAACTTTGATTTTTATGCTTTATGGTAGACAATGGACTGAATTTTAATTGAAAATTCGGTTTAAGTTCAGCTAGTAAATTTGAAAAGTGGGCGTGAACCGCCTCCTCTCACTGACTTCGATGGTGTAATTTTTTTTTTTGGTGCTAACTAATAGGGTCGAGTTATGGAGGGGAAAAGGGGGAAATTTCAATATTTTGAAAAGCTAATATTTTAAAAACTATTTATCCGATCTTCACAGCCGCGAAGCCGCTCTGGATCATTACAATCATTATTACTTATTCTCTTATCGTCAGCAACACAAATAAAACAACATTTCTTACAAAATTTAAGTTTGAATATACATATAAAATTATACATCATATTAAAGGTATTTTTATAGGCTTTAAGACAAACTTATTTTTACGTACTATTAATTATGTATTTTTTTAAGAAAAATATAGTTTTCTATAAATAAAATGTTCGTTTTTTTCAGTTTTTGTTATTTTTCTCAAAATATATATATAATTTATATAAACATATGCATATCAAATAAAAGGTCTTTTAATTATCTTTTTAACAATACCAATATTGTGAAGATCGGATTAATAGCTTTTCAAAATATTGAAATTTGCCCCTTTACCACTCCTTAACACCCATCCCATTACTTTGCACCAAATACCTCTAAAATCGGTAAAAAGAGGTGGACCACGCCCACTTTTTTTTTCTGGCTCAACGGTCTGTATTCTTTACTTGTTCCGAAAATTCTTTAAAATAAATAAATAAATATACGTGACAAGCTATGTCATTTTAAATGTTGTTGCTTTTGATATGCACAACACTGTAGGTATACACAGGCGAAGCTTATGGTACACATGTAAATGTAGAATTTTAATATAAAGAGCTTCCATATACATATATGTACATACATACATACCTATCACGTTTGTGTTCCTCAAAACGCACTTTAGAAAATAAAAAAAAGGTCAAGTTCTACCGTAGCGAAAATCGTACATATTTACTTTTTAAAGTAGTAATATTTTCTTTCAATTTCTATTAGATAAGCATATTGTGAGCTAATTAGTATTTTTTTTATATTTATCGATTCAAATTGAATTTATTTTAAGGTAACGATAAGTATATACATACATACATACATACATATGTATATATAAACGTACATGTATATGTATGTAGTATGTATTTACATACGAGTACTTACATACAAATGCATGTACATACGTTCATACATACATATCGCTCATTTACTAAAATAGTGTCATAATATAAAAAATACCAAAATTCAGATAAATATGCAGAAATTTCCGTTACTTCTTTTTCTGTGCTGTGTAAAAATTTCAAAGCAGTTGCGAAAATCAGTAGCTTACCCCAACAAAAAATATTTTAATTTTTCCCTTGGGAATACATACAGCCGTTTTTTTTTTGTTGTCTTATGATATATGTATAAACGTATTTTATTTTTTGGTGTTAAGAAATGCTAATTAAATATTTAGTTTCTGTCAATTTTCATACATACATATGTATGTATGTATGTATGTATGTATACTATTCAAAAGCTAATGAATTTTCATTTAAATTATTTATTTTCTTGAAACTAACGGTTAGGAAGTATTACATTCCTATTTAAAAAAAGCACTATACCGGCCCTATCACTGGCACGCGCAAGAGGGCGTTGAACCAATGCAAATTTGATAAAAAAAAATTAATTATGCAAGCTTCGTTTAAAATTTTGCTTTAGGTTCAAGTTTTTGTCGATCACGTCTGTATGTACATATGTAAGTACATATGGTTTCGTATAGGACGTCATAGTCAATATATGGATATACTTGTACATATTGCTACCGGTTTTGGACACCTAGACCAGTTGAATTTTCGTTTGTTATTACGTTTCTGTTTATGTTACAGCAATTTTAAGCGCATTTTATTTCCGCTAGATTTTTGCTTGTTAATGAAAGTAAAAAAAAATATTTAAAAACAGCTGTTGCTTAAATTTTTGGTTCATTCTTTTTTATCATCATATTTGTATACACTTTTGAATTTTTTGTAGAAATACAAAGTCGTCGTAAATACTCAAGAATGCGGTTTAGCTGCTGACATTGAAAATATGCTGTTTATGGTGCGATTGATCTGTGCTTTAAGGTTTTTCTTAATTATGCAGTTTCTTTTAAATACATTGTATGTACATACATATGTATGTATCTAATAAGTCTTTACTTTTTATATTTTTACCTTTGGCATGTAAGAGTTTACCTGTAAACTAAAATAATGTTATTAGGTGCATTAGAAAAAAATGTAATCTATTTAAGTGTGCAATTAAAAATCGGCTGCGATCCGATCTCAAGATATACGTTGACTACATATTGCAAACATTTACAGCCTGATTCTCGAACTCGAACGAAATCATCTGAATTTGGAAGTTTCTTTTTCGTTTGAAATTTATCGGAGCATTTTTGTGCTTTTGTGCATGTGCAGAACCGAGGAAAAAAAACAAAGCGAAGGAGCAATTTTTTAACGAATCATCACTGTAATATATATTAAACAATTAAATTTAATATAATTAATGTTTTTCCCATTATTTGTAGCCTTTTTTGTTTGAACTATCCATTTTAGCGGCTTAAACGATAACAACAGATTTTTCGTTTGATTTTGACACTTCTTTTCTTTATATTCAGATGTGTTCGTGATAGAGAATGCACATTTGTTACGTTTTCGTTCGCAACAATCAGCTGTTATCGACTAGTTGTCGATAGGGGACCGAATTCGCATTAGAGAATACAAATATACGAACAAACGACAGTTTGGACCAGACAAACGTTCGTTTCGAGTTAGAGAATCAGGCCATTAATCGAATATTAAAAGAAAGCAAGGGTGAGACGACATGGGATGCGTCGAAAATTTTATTCATATTCAGAGAATTTTCGTTGTAGTTGTCGATATTCTCATAGTTACCTTGTTGATGTTTTGCCAAGGGGTCCGGCATTCGATGTCAGAATATTCTTTAATAGACGTTGTTTTTCTATTATACTAGTAAGCGCTATTGCGTTGCTATTGTTATATATATCGATATTATCTATTATTTATATCGATATTACTGTTATCGATGAAAACATTTTTATACTATATGATATTTCAAAACCAACAGAAATTTTTCTGAATAATAAATCTTGTATAAAATTTAAAATCTCGATTTATCTATATGATTTTTTTTGTTAGAGAACAAACAGAAAAATATTTGAAAATAAATAAATTAAAAATAATTAGTGAAAAGTGGTCAAGATATCGCAATTCTATTATTTTTTTGTATGCAAAGGGCTCTAACGATTTCTAAGAAGATTGCCACCTATTTTGAAAATATAAATAAAATATAACAACATGGATATCAAATGAACAATATTTTGCAGTTTTAAAACAATCACCGTCAATCGTGAGTTTCGCCCGAAAAAAATTCACCTGAAATTTTTTCATTCGCACGCATTGAATCCGCCAATTGTGAGTTTCACCCGGAATAAATTTCGCTCCGAAAATTCGGACATGAAAATTACAACTCTAAAATATGTTTATTTGAAGTGTAAAATTATCAAATAATTCAAATTCAATAGTAATTTTACAAGATTTATCAATTTTCCAGATCTTTGAAATATAACAAATAATGAAGAATCGTTCCAAGTATTTATTAGATCTTTTCTAACCTCTTCAATACCACCAGCGCGACTACAATTTGCTATTCCGGCAGTTGGAAAGCGTGCTTGCGATTTTTCGCTGAAGGTGCAACTCCATGGATACTAAAAAGGTATAGGTAACAGTTTTCAAATTGGGCTGACGCAGTCGTCTTTTAGTCAGATTATGTAAGAAATGGCAAACTTAACGAGTCCATATTATAACCCAAATGGCGAAAACGGCCTACGCTGGATAATATACCGCTTTTGGCTAGTCCAAGTCTATTTAGCATAAGCACATTTTATTTCTGCGTACATTTAAATACAAATTGTTTACCCCTTTCGGTTCGGACAAATTTTTCATTGCAGACTCCCAAACCATGCAGCTTCATCCTTAGCAGTTTTCATAACTCAGCTACATTTTCCTTGGTTTCTTTGACAAATCCTTTTGCAATATCCGGCTTTTCCTGAATTCTACCCAATAATATACCTCTTTGAACTTTGTGCACTGTTTTGTTCTGGGAAGAGGCGATCTTATGTAAATAAATTTTAATTAAATTACTTACATTTTGAATCCTTTACTTACAATAAGTGTGAATAACATTTTCCAGCAGAGATATACTTAAATGCGTATGTGTGCCACTGAGAATGTCCGTATAAGGTTAACCCCTATTTTTTTTTAATTGAACGAAATATTTGAAACGCGTTTTACACAATGTCAATGAAATATATTTTCAAGCAGGCTTGCCACCTGTACAAAATGAAAGTTGTTGAATAATATCTAACGAAAAATGTAAAAAAATGTTTGGAGCATCATTTGGAATGCGTTGTTTGATTTTTTTTTTTAAATATAAAAAAGTTATCAAAGAAAAGATATTTGAAAAAGTTTTAAATTACAAATATTTTTTTAAAGGAGGCGCCAATTTATTTTTAATAGGAAATTTTAATTTATCTTACTATTTACATACATATACATATGTATGTATATTCAAAATTTTTTATTGCGATAGCGGAGCCAAACTAAGGTTGCTTAATGAAATGGTTAATAAATATGTAAATTTGTCACTTCTCACTGTATATGATACAATTATTATATTCTGATCTTTTGTTGTTGTTGCTTCCGACAGGGTGTGAAGTGATTGGTTGGATGACGAAAATTCGTTCCAAAACCAATACAATTATTATTTGATATGGTTGCCATGTTTTATGAATTATATAAAAATTAAACGAATTAAAAGTATAACAAAATTAAAGTCATAAAATATTAAAATGTAATAAATCAAATGAGAATGGACAACATTAATACAGCAATATTTTTGAATAGGGTTGCCAACTACTTCAAAGTTTTAATCATTTAGATTTTTTAAATTTCATATACACAATTTCGAAGAATAATATTGCCAAACTTTCGATGCGCTTTCGTTCATTTCAATAAGATAGAATTTGTTTTCTATGTTTTTCAATGTGATCATACATACATACATATGTAACTATTCCAGCTGATAGCAATAAAAAAAAAATTTAATAATCTTTACATTTTATTATCCAGGGCGTCGCTTATAAGAATCGTCGCTGCGCCATGTGTAGACGTGAAATACCGCCAGAATTTCTTGATCATCCCGATCTAGTGAATGGCATCGATGACATTTGTGCCACCAAATCCACCGAGGATGGTTATCAATGGTTCTACGAAGGACGAAATGGTAAGTGCCGGAATATGAAGAACTCATTTACTCATTAAACTTACGCAGGCGGTTGGTGGGCATATGATCCGCGCTCTTCCAAAGATATCGAAGAAGCGTATCTGGCGAGTATGCTCGATACCAATACGATTGATCTGGAAGAGGGCTGTCGACATGAAGTCCTTATATGCGGCACAATATATACAATCGATTTTGGCGAAATGGTACAGCATCCACACGACTATCCAACACGAAAGCGCAAGATATGTCGCTCGAAGCATATGCCAACCAAAGGCGTGGCTGGATTATTAAAATTTTCAAATACCTAAACGCACGCAACAAATTGCACTAACTAACAAACTGTTTTGCTTGCGTATACAAATACTCTTTGCTTAAAAAATAGAAATAAATTGTATCATATAATTTTTACATGGCATTTTATTAGGTTGGTGGCAGTATGATGATCGTACAAGCCAGGATATTGAGGAGGCATTCAAGAAAGGTGAAAAATCCTGCATCATATTAGTCGCTGGCTATGTGTATGTTGTCGATTTGGAAGCAATGGTGCAACAACGCCAAAACGAACCAAGTCGTTGTCGACGCGTCAAGCGTGATCTTGCCACAATTGCCAAGAAAGGTGTAGCTGGACTGCGCATCGAGGGCAACACTGTCATAACCGATTCAAATTTCGCTTCACACATCTACCAACAACAACAACAACAACAGCAACAAAGTATCTCCCTCGGACTTGGTATATCGAATACACCCACAGATTCCTCATTAGATCTCAGCCTGCCCTTAAACTACTACAGCATGCGTCATCCAGCCAATGCAAGTGATTTCATTTCAACTATAGCCGCCACGGATGCGGCAATACGTATAGCAAGCGATATAATTGGCTCCACATTGGCACACGCCGACGAACTGTCGCGCAATACAGCTGCGGTGGCTGCTGCTGCTGCTGCTGCGGCTGCTGCCTCAGGTCAACACCTTACCGGGGATGCACATGCAACACAACAGCACTTGAGTGGTGAGAATACAGGGAATTACAGTGGCAGCTATCACCCAACGGTAATGGGTAACAGTGCAGCTGGCGCATCCACGTCATCGAGTCATGGGAGTGGCAGTGGCGGTGTTACTGCTGCGGCGCTTGTTGCGCATGGTAGTCGTGAGTTGCTTGATGCAGCCGAAGATCTGCTGGATGCGACACAGAGTGTGATTTCCGAGGCCGATCAGCAGACAATTGATCTGTTTGAGCAAACATTGAACGATTTCCATGCGTTGACATTACGCAACATCATCGACTCGGACAGCGACGAGGAGAATGGTGGTGACGTGGACGGTCGCTATGCACAGCGTCATATACGATTCTAGAAGTGCGCAGGGAAAGTGAGATAGTTAAACAAAAAAAACACACACACACAGTCAAATAAACAAACAAACATATTGCAAGCTAAAATTCAAAAGAGACAAAACTCAAATTTTTTTGTAGATTTTATTTGTAAATAAACCAAAAAAAAAATTTTTTTTTAATTTTAATATTTTCTTAGAAAATAAAAAACGAACCTGTATTTTTGTTTTAATTGCGTTAACTTTGAAAATCTACCAATTTAATTTTTTTTAATTTATTTATTTATTTATTTTTTACCACTGAGTTGCGGTCTCTTTTGTAATTAGTGTGCAATGTGTTTGCAAATTAAGCCTAGGGAAGTGTGCATTTACGTTAAAAAATATTTTAGAAGCGCGGCAAATTCTAATCTATGTATAACTCGTACATATGCTTGGCCTAAGGTTCAGATATATTCAGCAGTAGTTGGCTCAAGTAGAAATTGTGTTCAGTTTATTATCGTAAAAAAACACACACACATACACAAACGTTAGTATGTATGTATGTGCCTATATGTTGAATCGCTAGCAATAACTGTAATATTACCATAATCCTAAGAAAGTTATAATTCATAATTAGATATTTTAGGCTTAGAAGCGCAAAAAAAATGCATACACTATAAATAAATAAGCTCAAATGTACGTTAAAATAGCGAAATAGGAAATGTAGTAGGTGAAAATGCAATAGCAGACAATGATCAGAATTGAGAACTGAAAGACAAATATGTACCTGGCAGACGCAAATATTTCTGGGAACTCACGACAGAACTTCCTAATTTGAAGGAGCAAAAGCTAGGGATGTGCGATTAATATTTTGAATATTTTTTTATTTAGTCAAAAATGTAATATGTACATCATATTCTGAATTCCTCCCGCAAAAAATATATATTTAATTAAAATCTACGCAAGTTTCTTAAATTTTTTTTTCGACTTAGCTTTCGATTTTACTTCATATCATCGCTTAAAGCATATACAGATTATGAATTTCTATATTAATCAATTAATCGCACATTTCTAGAAATAAAAACTCAACTGGTAGCGGGGCGATATTCTAAATAAAAATTAGAAAGTAAAAGCAGCATTGAAAATAAATCTTTAAATTATTAATGACTACTGATTATAGCATTACTAAATGTACTATTCGTGCTTTAGTATTACAATAATATAATAGAAAGGAAAAAAAAAATCATGATTATTCCCTATTAAATGTAACAATCGTAAAAAACCATCATTTTAAATTTCTAAACATTCTTTGATTGCTTGCAAATTATTTTTGATGTTTATTGAGTTTTTTGCGTTTTGTCAATTTTATGATCAATTAAAATAATTAGTTTGTGACTTACAAAAACGTTAGTTAGTAGTCATTTCAATTAATAGAAAAGTATTCTTTGATTTATTAATTAACGAGATTTAGATTAATATGAAGATTAATCGCATATGCCTAGAAAAAGAAAACGTAACCCATATAAAGGAGCAATATTATAAATAAAAATGAGCAAGTAAATGCTTAATATACAGTACTCTAAATAAATCTCAAAATTATTGATTTTGTAATAATCCGATTGATTGATTAATTATGACTAAATGTACTATTCGTGTTTAGTATTTCAATAATATTATAAGAAAGTAAAAATAATCATGATTATTCACTATTAAACGAAATAATCTAAAAAAAAATCATTTAAAATTTCAAAAAATTATTTGATTATTTTGCTAATTATTTTTTATGTTTTTTGAATTATCATTGCTTTTGTTTTCTGTTTTGCTAGCGTACAAAAGTAATTAAATAACTACAATTAATAAAAACAAAAAAAAAATCAAATTAACTTCTTTCAATTTTAACAAATTTTTTGACTTTTATTCAAAACCAAAACTAACACGTTAGAAATCCGCATCTTATACTTACATTCAATCTACGTATATTACTCAAATACTTCCATCTTTCTATAGAATTAAACGCAAATAATCATGATTATTTTTTTACTATACCGATTTGTACTAATTTCTTAACAATTGATAATGTAGAAACAAAATACAAAAAACCAAAAAATTATCATAATTAATCATATCGTTTTAATTACAAGTTGTAACCGAAAATTGTTCCCAAATTTTCCTATTTGCTAAATAATGACAATTAATATTATCTTTTTTAAAGCAAAAAAAAAAAATAATTGTCTACAATATGTGAAAACTTACGCCGGCTGTAGCTCATAAAAATATTCTAAATATCTAGCAAATAAGTATTAATTAAAATATAATGCATATGTACATACAAATATATACGAGTATAGACATATGTACATACATATGGCCGCGGTGGTCAAAAGTATAATCTTAAACATAGAAAAAGTTTTTTCCAATAGCGGTCACCCTTCGGCAGGCAATGGCAAACCTCCGAGGGTTTTTCTCCCATGAAAAAGCTTTTCCTGCCTGTCGTTCTGAGTCGACATAAAACTGTAGGTCCCTCCATTATTGGCATAATAATATAAAGACGCACACCACAAATGGTAGGAGAAGCTCGGCCAAACACTGAGCTAAATAGTGTAAGCGCTATATAACTAAGTTTAGTTAAACTCAGTTCAAATTTTAACTTAGTTTCCTTGCGCTCAATTAAATTTGTTGCAACCAAAACGAAGTAGTCAGCAAAGAGCTGATAAGTTAAACTCTGTTTAAATCTGACTGAAAAACTGCATACTGAGTTTAAACTTAGTTTAAACGACATACAGAGTTCAACTTGCACTGAAAAATTGACCCTTAACCGTAAATTTTTTTTCCATTATTGATTGTTTGAAACTTTTTTAAAAAATTATTCAAAGCCTATTCAAAAGAGTGAGGTGACCATAAATAAGAAGGATTTTTAACCATTTTATCTTCTGGGAGAATATAAAAAAAAAAAGCACAATAGGAAAAATTCAAGATTTGAAAGCTTAAAGTGAATTCTTTAAACGTTTAATCGATGTATTTCGAATCTTTAAAAATTGTGAATTATGTTGTCTTTCCGGGAGAAGTAACCGTGAAATAATTAGCAGGGTTGCATTTACAAGTAAAATTTTATTTTGCCTAAAAAATCGATGCAAATAATACATTTAAATAAGAAAAGCATAGGGTAATGAAAAAAATGTTTCTTGCTTGCTACATATTGTTTAACAAATTATTTTCTGCTTCAAAAAATATCTGTAAAAATTGTTAATTCAAATTAATTAAAGAATTTGCAAACAAACCTTTTGGCGTTTGTATAAAAATCTGAAAATAGTTAACTGCGTTTTCGTACTTTTTTTCTGGCGCTCTCTCATCTGCGTGCGTAATTTTAAAATTTGACAATTTTGCAGGATTTAGTGCGAAAATTCACGAAAAAAAACCATGAACATATATTTTACTGGCATTCTTATACCCTACGTGCACATGAAATGACATGGAAAACAATATAAAAGAAAAAAAGGTAGTTTAGATTCGGTTTGGATAGAATGAAAAGGCATGTGGACAAGTAAGCTAAAAAACCATGTAAGCTGCTACGACAAATTTAAAAGATTGACCCATTAAAAAATACTGCTGTTTTGCTTGCTTGCTAATCAAAATCAAAAAGGTATTACGAGTGCAGAAATCTACACTTAATCAATAAAAATATAAATTATAAAGTTTGTGGTTGTGGCATATTTCGTACTGTAGTACTTTCTCGAAAAAAAAAAAAACGTATTATTGTTATACAAGAGGCGCAAGCTTCCGCCTGTTTAGCTACTACAGACATGCATACATACATACATATGTGCTTGTATATTACTGGCGTACATATAAATAAACAAATACATACATACATACATACATACATACATACACAAGTCTAAATATATTATCTATAAATTAGTTAGTTATATAAAAGAAAGTGATTATAAAAATTGCCAAGTATGTAAAAGTATAAATAAAATAATGTTAGTTACAATAAATATTAAGTAAAAAAACATATGTATGTATTTATTATGCCTACTGAGCTGTACTTATAACTTGTGCATGCATACATAAATATGAAAAAAATGCAATGTGCATAGTATATATTTCAAAATATTAATCAATTGCCTACATACATACATACCTATGTACATATTTATTTTACTTATTCAATTATTAATTGTATTACTTGTGCTTTTAATTTTATATACATATACTTACATATATATATATTTTTTTGTATTTCTTAAACATAGGCGAGAATCGTTCCTTCCACATTTTCCTTTCCGTGCAATGTATACTCAAAGATTGCGTCATCAGTATATTGGAATTTTACAAATCCCTACTGATACCCAACAGCTGTGTAGAAAAATAAAAAAAAAAACAAATGCCAATTGTCGTTGTTGTTGTTGTTGTCCACTACAAACATCCCGTTAAACATATTGTAGTCGTAAGTTTAATTTCTCATTTAATAATACAGCATAGTAAATTAGAAATTAAAGAAAAAATAAAAATGTAATAGTATTGTGAAGAGCACGGGTTAACTAATTGCGCATTATCATTTGTTTCACATAACACTTGAAGCTGTAATTCATTGCCCATCAAGTATTTAGAAAACATGCAAAAAGTACTAAAACGAAATATTGTTTTTAATCATTTTTTTTTCAACTCATAAAAAAAATTGTATGCTACATTTCAATTGCCTGTACTATTTTACTATTTCTTTGCATAAATTTCACCAAAACTATTCACAAGCACAGCAAAAAAAAATTTATTATAAAAAAAACAATTTTCTTAGTGTAAGCAAAATTTATTTTTATAAAAAAAAAAACCTTAAGCAATAAAATTATATAATAAAATTGTATTTAGCTTGTCGGTACATAGGAAGAGGAGGAGCGCTCGTTTTCATCAAACTTCATTTTAAGCCTGGCTTGTTAAGTAACTCAATGTGGCCAACATATGCTCAGCCCACAATATATCATAAGCATTTGCATACATACATAACTGTGCATTTTTGACAAAACCACTTTTGTAATTTGAGCGTTTCTTTATTTAGAAAGGACGAATAAATGCTATATTTTGGAGAGCAAACTAAAATTCTGAAAAAAAACGTTCGTTGTTATAATTTTGCATCCAAACATCTCAGAAGCGCATTAAAGCTTTACAGCTAAAACGCAGTAACTCAAATGTTGTTTTGTCAAAAATTTACATTCACAATTTCGATTAAAATCAATAAATATAAACACTCGCTACTTTTCTAACTGCTTGTGGTTGCAAAAATCTTTAAAACAATTGCATTTTCCTTTACATTTTTTCGCTCACTGTACGCGTAATTGCATACCCATGAGTGAGTGGGCCTCTGTATGTGCATTTAGTTTAATAAAATTCCTTTAAGATGCCAATTACTAACCATTTCAAAAACTCAAATTCAAGTTGCCAATTTATGTCTCTTCTCCTGCATTTAACTCATGAATTCTCTTTGCTATATGTTTACGTTCATTTTTAACAAATCAAAAAAAACAAACCGCACCGACATTATGTCTATAAAAAAATTGGTCCAAAATTTTATAGTAAAGTATTTAAGATCTAACGATCTTAAAAATATACAATTTTTTGATAACTTTGTTTGATTTGTTTGCAGAGACATAAAAAAAAAACACAACCAACCCCATTGTTCGATAGATTTGAAAGCAACGGCTAATACTTAACAAAAGTATGCATTGTCTTTTTGAGATACTATGTACGTTCGACATTTATAAAAATTGAAACGAAATTTTATTTAAAAATGAATAAAGTGAAAATAAAAATTATAGCGATACCTCAAGTAGTGAATAGAGTTTATTTTCTAACTAAGCGTTTAAAAGTTAGCAATTTTATGATTTGCATGAGAAATGTGTGTGTATTTTCCACTCACGGCGCTACGTTTTTAAAAAAGCATTCTCTGTGTTACTTTGAAAGGAAAACGGCGAAAAACTTTTTTGAATTTTCTCTTGCATCGATTCTTTGTCGCGTTTGTTACAACTATTGGTTTCGTTAAAAAGGGGGTTTCAATAGGGACGCTACAAAAGTAGACCGATAGGGACAGCAAACGACGCCAAATTTTTTTCCGCTCTCTTGACATTTCTCTTTAGTAAGGTTTGCCATTTCATCATGGAAAGATATACGATCCAACAACGAGTCGAAATTATTAAAATTTACTACCGAAATTCGGAGTCAGTGGCCTCAACTTTAAGAGCGCTACATGCAATTTATGATGAGGCTCATTTCTGGCCGAATGGCTTCGTCAATAAGCAAAATATGCGTTATTGGTCACACAGCAACCCACACGTACTCAATGAGTTACCATTGCATCACGAAAAAAATTACGGTTTGGTGCGGTTTATGAGCGGGCGGCGTCATTGGGCCGTACTTCTTCCGTGATGATCAAGACCGGTACGTTACTGTGAATGGGAATCGCTACCGCTCAATGATAACCGAATATTTTTTGACCGAATCGTAGGATATGGACTTGGACAATATGTGGTTTCAACAGGACGACGCCACAAGCCACACAGCGAATGCCACAATTGATTTATTGAAAACCAAGTTTGGTGAACGTGTTATCTCACGAAATGGCCCAGTCAATTGGCCGCCTCGGTCGTGCGTCTTAATGCCGTTAGACTATTTCCTGTGGGGCTACGTCAAGTCTATGGTCTATGCCAACAAGCCAGCGACGATTTATGCTTGAAAATCCCTTTTTGTTTTATTTAAAAAAACTTTTGTAGCGTCCCTATTTGAAAACCCTTTATATTATCATTGTTTTCGATATTCTTATCGGCACTATTAACGTTATCGAATCTTTAATCTTTTTATTCATTTTTTTTCGTTATCCGTTTTCGATATTGTTGAACCTATCGAAAATGTTATCGTTATCGATATTTTTATCCCATCAGATATGGTAATTTTTATCGATATCTATCGTCAAGACGAATTTATAACTTATCGTTATGTAAATTGTTATCGACACTCGTTTTCGATATTGTTCTCGATATCGATATTATTAATATTTTTTAGTACTTGATTACTTATCGATTTTGTAATTGTTTCCATAATTGATATCGTTATCGACTGTCATATTTATCAATATTTTTATCGTATCGATACAACTATCCTTGCCATTATTACTAAATAATTAAAAATATCGATTTTAAACGATGTGAATAACGTTA
The DNA here is from genome assembly GCA_963971545.1 of Philophylla caesio. Taxonomy (NCBI): domain Eukaryota; kingdom Metazoa; phylum Arthropoda; class Insecta; order Diptera; family Tephritidae; genus Philophylla; species Philophylla caesio. Next base: position 19,809,542 of record OZ020608.1, on the reverse strand, counting down.
TCGATGCAATAAGAATCATAAATAAGCCCGGTAAAGTAGTGTCGAAGTCGTTCTGGTGCGCAAGTTGATGTACCTTAGTCTCTTCCTCGGGACATATGCTTCTGTGAAAGAATCACGCCCACCCATTAGAGATACAATTTGCGGTTACTGAAGGAGAAGCTCCATGATTGCACAGCCCGTCGTAACATTTGTTCTTATTTTCAATATAGAGATAGAAATTCCGGTAATCGGGTATAATTCCATTTCTTAGAGACAGATACAGGTAAGTTCATCAGAGATGGTATCTATGATCCGATAATCAAAACGTTTGTGTGAAAGTGGAGTTATCCATGTTTATATTAGGTGAAGGTCTGTTACAAAAGTTTGATAAAAGGCGAATAGACTAGCCATGAAAGCTGCAGCTGCGATACCGATTGGACAGGGTGGCGCATAAGTAACGTTATGATTTAATGAATGAATAATTTTTTTGTTTACGTATATATTTTCTTCTTTTTTTTTCTCAGAGTCAATTTTAAAAAACTTGGAAAATTTATGATGGAAAGACTCAGCACAGAACAAAGAACCAAAGTTGTGCAATTTTATTTTGAAAGTCAGCATTCGATTATTTAGACACAAAGATCATATCGAAATGTCTTTCAAGTTTGAAATGCACCTAGAGCTCTAACAATTTACCGATTGGTCCAGCGTTTTCAGCAACAAGGGACTGTCAGTGATCTTCCGCATGCTGGAAGACCTCGTGTAGTTCGAAATTGTCTGAACATTGCTCGGCTGTAAGCAAGTATTGAACAAGATTGATATAGAAGAGATTGCGACGACAGCTAACAAAAATAATTTACGATCTGCGCATGTACGTCACACCTGCAATAACGTATTCTCATTTTGATTGGAGAATTGCTTTATAAGTTCGAATAATATAAAACTTTAATTAAACCTTTAAAATTATAGAACACCAAATATTCACTTCACTCGTGTTGGAATTTTAAAGAAACTTTGCCGATTTGACGTCATTTTGAGCAGCTGAATGCCAATATCGTAACGCAAAAAGGTAAAGGACCTGCGCAAGGCGCAATCTCTTATTTATCAATCTTGAGTATTGAAGAAATCCCAGAAACTTCCACCAGGAAACGTTCTCAGCAGTTGGGGATGTCTAGGCGGTCTTTGCAAAGAATTATGCACGAGTTACACCTTTTTCCATATAAGATGCAATTGGTTTCTCGAGTTAAAACCAACTATGGCTCTACTGCGTGAAATTTTTGGCGATCGAATAATATCGAATTTTCTGATTTTAACTGGCCACCGCGTTCTCCCGATTTAACAGCTCCCGATTTTTTTTCTTTGGGTCTACCTAAAAGGTAAAATGTATGCCAATAAGCGAAGAACCATCCAACAGCTTAAGGACAATATTCGAGAAGAAGTGAGGGCGCTGGGACCTGAAATTCTAAGAAAAGTTATGGAAAATGTTCTGGAAAGAGCATGTCATGTCGAAGAAAATAATGGGCACCATTTGAAAGATATTATATTCAAAATATAATATTTTACAATTTTATTGAGCTCAAGGCCAGTTTATGGAAGATTTTGGTTTGTTTAAGGAAAATGAAATAAACACAACAGCCAACTCGGCTTGCATAGCACAATATGTAGCGTATTTGCTCTGCAACTCCGACCTCCCGGGTTTAAAGCCTGAGAGAAGTGGTTATGAAAAATTAAATTAAAAATAATTTAATTTAATAATCAAAAAGAAGTCTGATGAGGAAATGTGGTGATTTCCGAAATAGTACTATAACTTCAACCATTAAAAACTGTTGTTGTTTTTTCACAAAAATCTTCCATAAACTGGCCTTGAGCTGAATAAAATTGTAAAATATTAACATTTACTAGGCCAACAGAAAAATAAACATTCAAAATATAATGTTAACATATATATTCAAACTAAATTTTTATAAATTCTAACGTGAAATAAAATCAGAAATAAAAAAGTTATCAATAAAATAAATTAAAACGTTACTTATGCGCCACCCTGTACAACAATCCTTTTTCGTCGTTTGGTATCTATAATATAACTTTTAAAAGAATAACTTACTTGCGATGTAATTTTGTTTAACATTTTATTGTTTTAACACAAAAACGATAATAAATAAACACAAATCATTATAACTTCAAAAGAGTTGTCACGACGCTTGTATTTACAGTTGGGCCCAATCAGGGTATTCTTTGGTTCCTGGATACAGCACAGAATGCCAAGTTATTGCCGTTACATAGATAAGTAGCATTGCTGTAATTGTTGGTATTATACCGGTGATAATCTAAAAAAAACGAAATTGTTTTGAAATACCTAAGTAACGGTAGCATGAAAATTTTAACTTAAAATTGTTCTAAATTGAAAAAAAAACGCTCAAATTTTTTGTATTGAAATCAAAAAATGTATATAACCGGAGGTTAATATTAAAAAAATTTTAATTTTCTGTATTGAAACCAATAGTGCCGATGAGGTCACTTCAATAATAATTGGGGTATGTTTTTTCAGACATAAAACAATCTTAGAAGGTGAGAGCATTCAAATTTCGATTTAAAAGTTTTTTGGACCACCCCAATGTACCTATACTGGCGGCAAAAATATGTTTACTATTTAATTTTCGTTTATATGATTTCCAACTAATAAAACCCATATAAACGCAAGTTGTAAATTTATACAAAAAATATAAATAAAAAAAAATCAAAGGACGCTAACTTAAATAAAAGAGCTAATTTTTTTTATAAACAGTTTCATTGCTCATTAAATTTTAAAGCCAGTTTGAAGTCGCTAAAAACTACCGCTAATTTTTGTGATTTTTTTTTGCTTCTATACATATACGTACATAACGTTTAGGGGATTCACAAAGTGTAGTTAAGTGCCTTATTGTTGTAGTTATAAAATTTGAAATATTTTAGATCTTTTTCATGTGCAATGTAGCAAACAAACAAAAAATTATTTTGAACTACCGAAAATGTTTATGACTTTACAACTTTACGACATTTTACGACAACTTATGAATCCCTAGTTGTTTTTGTATGCCGAGTGTAGGCAACACCATCAACAAAAAAAAATGACAAAAATCAACAGCAATATTCAGAGACTTGAAACTTGCACACCTTATGCTACTTAAATATAATGTGGTACCAAACTGCATAATCAAAAATAAATTTCAAAAATTTTATAAGTCAAAATTTTGTTGAAAATTTGTTGAAACATTGTAAATTTTTTAAAAAGTTTGAAATTTGAGTTAATATAATTTTTGATAAAATAAAAATAAATAGTCAAAACTTGTAAACATTCGCTTATCTACTATTTTATTACATTTAATTACATAGTAAATGAAAGATTCCAAAAATAGTAATACTCTGTAGTATGCAATGATGAATATATTTTGCGTGACTAATATTTTAAACAGTGTATTTCGGTGAATTTCACAAAATCATAGTTGTTATAACATAATTTTTTAATGCAACATTTTCGTGCAACACTGCCGCAGTGTTAACCAATTTTCGTTGTAATTTTAAATTTAAGCTTAACTCACCATTTTCTTAGTGCTGATTTTCGCATTTGCTGCCATAAAAGCATTTGGTGGCGTACTGAAGGGAAACATGAAAGCAACGCTGCATCCAAGAATTGCAGGGAGCATCAAATTCAATGGATGCGTCTTTGCGGCGCGTGACTAAAAGGAGTGAATGGGTTATATTTGTTTTAAAGGAAATAAAGAAAATAATATCTGCTAAGATATACGAGTATATATATGTACATATGTAGATATTTACATACAAATATGTATATGTATGTTCATATGTATAATTATTGGTGGTACATACATATGTTATGTATAATTAGTTTGGTGGTGGAAGTTCATATATTTTATTTGTATTAAATTTTGCTTTATTTTCAATAAATACTTTCAGTTTTAATGCATGAAGAAGCCCTCAAAGAGAATATTCGTCAAGAATGCGAGAATCTATCGCTGAAAGTTTTACTAAGTGCGATTGAAATGCGTTAAATCAACGAAGTAAAGAACTTCAGTCTTCCTATGCGCAAAGTTTCCTATTTTTTTTCTCATATGCTCATTTTCTCGTCACTTTTTTTTTTACTAATTTTGCAACATAAATCAATTCCTTAATTTAATTTATTAAAAATGTTTTATTTTATGTAAATTTATAAAGTTTTTTATTTTCATAGTTTGTATTTAATTGTGTGTTATTTTAATCGTCTCTTTTTTTTAATCATTTTTAATTTATTATTTTTATATTTATAGTTAATAATATGTCTTTAGCTTAACTAAAAAAAATAATTTTTTTTGGAGCGTGTTTCCGACACCCCTTATCACTTTTTTTTAAGTACTTATCCCAAAATCATACCGAAATATGCCTGTCGTAATCTTCAACAACCAAAATAAAAATATCCTCATAAAAGCTTACCACTTCGCTCATTACAAGCGTAACTATATTGCAAGCTGCCACATTCGCACAAGTCACTGAGATTAGCGCTCCAAAAAATATAGCAAGAAATTGTAAAATCGGTATTGGCAGTGAGCTAAAGAAGGTCAGTTGTTTTCCAAGCCATGGTGCCAGTCCAGTCTCCATGAAGGCATGCGCCAATGCGAAGCCGCCACCTAAGCAGTTGATTAAGCGTTAAAAGATTAGGAAATGTATTTAAATTATATATATTTATATAGATAACTTACCCAACACAAAAACTATGCCCCATGGGAAGTTGTCATTTACATACTTCCATGAAAGTAGTGTTCCGGTGGCGCGGTTGGTAAAAGGTCCTGTAAGTTATAATTAAAAATTTTTTTTTGAATGTGCATGTTAGATGAGCATATTCACCATGACCGCAACAATATTTGTAGCAAGCATAATGGACAGGCAGAAAAAACGTCATTACAACAATCGGCAAAATCGGGGTAGCTTCTTTGATGTAACTAAAAAAAAAAAAAAAAACAAGAAAAAAGAAATTAACAAAAGTAAGAAACTTAAAATATCTTAAAAACGTATGGCAACACATCGGTCGAAGGAAATTAGACAAAAATATAACCCGCTTAGTTGACTCACTATTTCTTCTGAATGAGATCTGCCCATCCCGGCATAATATCCGGCGATTCAAAAATTAGCAAAAATACCATTATTAAAAATAATACAAGTACTTGAATTTCATGTAGTGTTATGGAACCAAGATTTTCGAATTTCTGTTTTACTGCAGCTGCCACTTCTTGTGAGCCTTTAGCAAAATTTGTAAGTGCTGTGCCGGTCTCACTTTTCGGGCGGCATAATCCAAAGTTCGTTATCAGAAGAGTTGGGTATAAAAGTATTAAAGCCACGAGCATCCAGGGGAAGTTGTAGACAATGAAAATGGGAAAAGTAATTTCCTCAGTCCGGTTCGGATATAATCTAAAAGTAGAAATAATTGCAGAAACTTAAATAAGAAGCCTTTTAAAACATTCCATTTAGAAAAAAGTAATTCGAAATACGAATGATATCAAATAATGTCCTACAAGCAAATACTGTGCGTGGTCGCTTTAAGCAAATTTTAGCGAGACGACTTTGCTTCGATTGTGTTTGCTAAAGGCAAATAGAGAATATAAAAAAGTGTTAGACCTTGTTGGACAACCAAGCGGCTTAAACCTTGTCAATATAGTAACTTCAAAACAAGCGTTGGATAGTATTGGCAAGCTGAACACTCCTGGCCTAATCAACCGGTTCTGGGTGTTTAAGGAATTCCGGACAACTCTGACATTGTAGGTGATAATATTGCAAATAGCCTCGTGAAAGTAGGAGCAAATATTGAAACTTTTAGAATAAAAAAAAGAGGACCTCGACTAGGGAAGAGTAGGAAGCGCTTAGAAAATTATATTGGACAATCTACTAGGACAGGAGCATTTTAAAGCCTGAGTGAGAGCACACAATTTAGTTAGTGCTTATCAAAAAACAAGCTGAGTTTAAATATGGGAGTTCGTTCAGGGCTCTGTAGGGGAATTATGCTTACAAAATTGCTAGAGATTTTGCAGAAAAAAAAAAAACTAGAAGACACATTCTGGAACGGCGCCATGTATTGAAAACATAAACACAACAACTCCTGTCCAACGAATTGATAATGGATGGCGTTCATGTTTGCTGAGAGATTACTTTACTGCTCATTTGCGCGCTCAGCTCGAAGTAGTACTTGTTTGACAGATGCATATATCCACTTCATACTCATTAAGAAATTTATTCGATTTTTAATATCTACTGAACGGACATCATATAGAATAGTTTTCGAACGTTTTAGCTCTTCGTTAGTGTGAATAGTGAGAGAGAATAACTGTTACGATAAGAACCTCTTCATCATCTTGACAACATATGCAATCAATGCCTACTTATCAAGCAATGCCAAGATATTTCGCTCTCTATTGCAATAAAATGTTTATATGTATGTATGGAACTATGCTACTCACATTTCGTATATACCTCTACCACTTATGTTTGTCGCAGAACCGATTAATGTACCACAACCACCGATTGTCGCCGCATAACACACAGCCAAATAGTAACCAGTAGCAACCGAAGATGCCTCTCTGTCTCTGCGAAGCAAATAATGTTTTTCAAAATAATTTTTAAAACATAATTACTTAACATACTCTTCTTCCTGACCAGGTTTCTTATCCTCTCTGATCTTAAGACCGCCCTACAAATATGTATGTAAATTCACACATTTAGCTATATTTATGTATGAAAATCAGAGTATTTAGTAGGTAGCTTACCGCTTCGAACTCCTCCAGCACCGCCTTCGCTATAGGAAACATGAACGCCGCAACAGCGGTATTCTGCAACCACATGGACATAAAACCCGAAGTCATAATGATAGCGAAGAGTAAGCTAGAAAAAAAATATTAATAGATGCTAAGGTACAACCGAACTAACTTAATTTTTTTACCGCTTTGGACTACATCCAAACATCGTGATCAAACGCAGACCCATGCGTATACTCAATTTGCTATATTCAACGGCCTGAGCCACAATAGTACTGAGTAAGAAAATCGCCAAAGGTGCTGTTAGATAAGATTTACAAACTACGTCTGAAGCCTAGTAAGTAAGAAGTTCATATATTTGTAGAGGTGAGAGATTAAAAGCGACAATGCTGCGAGTTTTGCAGATGTATAATGATCTCACCAAAATGCCCATAAACGGCATAACTGCAATTGGTAGCATGCCGGTGATTTGTTGCGGCAACAGTTGTGTCATCCAGTAGGCACCCATAACGCAGAATACATATAAGGCACGGCTACTCTGTAACAATTTAATTTCAGTTAAAAAAAAATTGGTCAAGATAGCTTCAACTTATTGTCCTCACCGGTTCATAATTCCCTATGACGATGGGCAAAAATGCTAATGGCACCACAAGCATGAGTATACCACGCCAATGGTATTTCCATAAACTTCCGTATGTGTGCGGACATGAAGTATTCTGCTTCCTAGTGAGACACAACAAACCTAGAGTTATGAAAGTTAAGTCCAATATGTGTGCTATTAGTTCTTACTCTTCCTCCATCGTAGTTGCGTTAATGAATTTACGCAAAACTGTTTATGAGTCAAATAATGAAAAGATCAATTCGAGTTTACTTTAAATCTGATTTTTGTATTTCAATTTTCATTTAATCAAAAGTCAAACATATTTGACTTATGTTGTAATATTTTCGTCATGGCAAAGCGTGATAGAGTTCGTTAACGAATAAAATTGGTGTCGTCATTCAAAGTAAAGTGATTGGTGGACTCTTCTACGATCTGTGTTTCACATCTTCACGCAGAGCTCGAAACTCCTTTATGTCTAGACTGCCGAGGTTTTCGTCGAAGTTGTCACCAACGAATTGTAAGACAATTCTTGGAAATTCCAAACAATCAAACAAGAAATTCTCAAAATATTCTACATTAAACATTTTCCGGAGCACACAACCTGGCATGTTATGTCCCTCGTTTCCATCATGCATGGGCAACGGCTAACGCGATATGAATTTATGAATTGTGATCCGAGCTCTTTGAAGCTCAGTTTTACAAACATTGCGGCAAAGCAGATAAACAACTGAGGTACTCTAAAATGTAACCACAGGGATTTAAGGTGATTTTGAGATCTGGATTACTTCTCTATCGGTACGTGTGCCCCGATCCTTACAACAACAGTTTTCGCACCAATATCTTTTGGCCAGAAAGGCCTCTGTAGCTTATTAAAAAAAATCTCATTTTTTAAACAGATGTTTGTTATATCTGAGAAGCGTCAACGAGGTGATTTTTGATGTACCTCTAGGTAGATGGTGGTTTCTCTAGGTTTCCTTCTTCTCTACTCCCAGCTTAGAATGAATTGCTCTATTTTGACCAAGTCGTAATTTTTTTTTTTCTCTAACAACTTAGTATGAAACCTCAATAATAATGAGGAAGCCAATGTCTTACCTGAATAAAGAAGTCAGGCTATGTTAGGAATTGCTCTTCTTAAACTAGTTTATGGAATTTCATACTTTCACTTCCAGATAAAATTGTTCATTGTGATAAAACTGTTCTCATGAGTGAGTGTCGGGAGCAGACACATTCCCCAATTTTTCCAAATCCGATATAAGATTGATCTTCCGAGCCAATTGCTATCACAATTAAAATCAAGAAGATCACAAACTCCGTTATCTTTGCCAAACTGTTGAAAAACGCAATTACAAGCGCTTGAGACGATTCGACTGCCGTTTGGTTGATGTCTTGCCTAGCATTATAATGCTTGCTTTCTTTGAAAGATCAACATTTCGGAGCTTCTGTAAAACCATCTTATGAACATAACTAATATGTTGATATTATGAATCATCGTTCTAAAAGTAAAAACGTACACACACACAACAAGTACATGATCAATGTTGATGAGCCTAAAAATTTACGTTGTTTTTTTTTAATGTAGAAGCCTCGAATTCCAGTGGTGAGTTTTAGAATCATACAATTGGACTTCACCTCGACAAATAAAAAAATATTTGAGTTCCACTTGTCAATGTGTTTGCTCATATACTTGTACATACCTGCTACCTGCCGTAGGAGTAAAGGTAAATAAAAACAATAGAGTTGGTTGAATGCATCTGCAAAGAGAGGATGGGTTCGTGATTGTATTGGTAAATATGCGGGATGTTCATGCGAGAGGTTCGTTTAGTGTGTATGCAACATTGTCAGAATGTTTATAGGTAATATGAGGGAACTATTGTACATACAAAACAATCAAGTGCATTCTATTGAAAAGTAGTTACAGTGGTCATGTTAGTCAAAAATTTTATTTAAAACTTTCCTTTCTTTTACGAGTGGGAAATAACATTTTTTTTAAGTTTACAATTTTTATTGAGCTTAAGGCCAGTTTATGGAAGATTTTTGTAAAAAAACAACAACAGTTTTTTAATGGTAGAAATTATAGTAGATACTATTTCGGAAATCACCACATTTCCTCATCAGACTGCTTTTTATTAAATTAATTACTAGGCCAACAGAAAAATAAACAAACTTTTTTTTTAAGTTTAAATTTTATATACATATACATATGTAGATAAACTTAAGCCACTTCGCTGCGCATTTGTTTATTTTAAAATTAAGTTTGTCGTCGCGGAAGTTGAAAAAAAAGTGATTGAACCCCAAAAATGGCAATTTGCAATCCAAAAATGTCACAAAAAAGATTTCGAATGAATGAATGAATTATTTAAAAAAATGAATGAATTATTATTCAAAAAGGAATTTCGAATTTCTTTTCGAATTTTATTTAGAAAAAGTATAAAATGTGTCCGTTTTAAACATCGGACGGCAAAAAAATTTCTCATATTCACTCTCCAAACATATCCTCAGATCTCCTTATAATTTCATTTAAATCGATCCAGCCGAAAAAAGGAGTTCACACACAAACATAATTTTTGCTCATAACTACAGTTCTAGACATCGGTTAGCAAAAAACCACCACACAATCAATGTGGGGAGAAGCTAGGCCAAACAAGTTTGTGAACAAGTGCACAACTCTTTTGAACCAACTGTGGAGTAATAACAGTATAACGCTTTGGTTGAGCTCGCGATGCGGACGTTTTGAAGACAATGCAAGGGCTGACTGTTCCACGACACGAGGAGCCCAAGTGCGCTTGGACGAACCTTTCTGTTTTACATCTAAAGGACACACTGCGTAGTTACGTAGGAGATGGGAAAATCTCAGATAACCCAGGGTTGCATTTTCTGTAATGCTGCTACCTGTTTAATGTGCCTTGGAAACATTTCTTATGCAGTATAAAAACGCACACAATCAATGTGGGCAGTAGCTGGGCCAAACAAGTTTGTGAACTGCACAACTCTTTTGAACCAACTGTGGACTAATAAAAGTATAACGATTTTTTTGAGCTCGCGATGCGAAAGTTTTGAAGGGAACGCAAGGGCTGACTTTACCGCGACACGAGGAGCCCAAATGCGCTAGGTTGATCCCGAAACTTTCTGCGGTACATCTAAATTACACAATGCGGAGTTACTTAGGAGAGGGGAAAATCTTAGATAACTGTTTGTTTATTTTTCTGTTGGCCTAGTAAATGTTAATAATTTACAATTTTTTTGAGCTCAAGGCCAGTTTAAGGAAGATTTTTTTTGGTCAACAGAAAAATAAACAAACATTTATATGCAAGGATGAGCACGCCTTAAATGCATTCTAATATAAAGTAAATAACTTAAATACAGAATTTGCAAATAAAACACAAACAACAACCACACAAACAAGTTAAATAGCGGCAGATCAGTTGCTCTTGTTTGTAGTTGGTTTGTTTAAGGAAGATGAAATAAACACAACAGCCAACTCGGCTAGCGCAGCACAATATAAGGCGTATTGGCTCTGCAACTCCGAGCTCCCGGGTTCAAAGCCTGAGAGAAATGGTTATGAAAAATAAATTTAATTAATTTAATAAAAAGAAGTCTGATAAGGAAACGTGGTGATTTCCGAAATAGTACTATAACTTGTACCATTAAAAATTGTTGTTGTTTTTTTGCAAAAATCTTCCATAAACTGGACTTGGGCTCAATAAAATTGTAAATTATTAGATAACTCAGAATAAAAGGAATTTTTAACTTGAACATGGTGAAGAGGGGCTTAGAACCCATGCAGGCTACCTGGAAGGACAACGCAAGGTTGTCCTGCAAACTTTGTGGTGGAGGAAACGCCAGAACATATTTTTTATGATTGTTAACGCATCATAAATTGTATGTATGTATGTAGATTAAAACACTGTGGTAAATTTATATCTTCTTCATACAAAAGTTGGAAAATGTCACACGCTAAAGTGCTAAACTTCCTAAACTGTCTTAAGTTTTAGTGTTTACAATTAGGGTTCGGCACAATTGATCTTTTAAGTGGTAACGCGAATATACTTTTTTGGCGTAATAATATTAAAAATATTTGCTAAAAATGTTAAACAGTGAACTTGCCTGCAAAACACACTGTACAATCAAGCTGCGTTTGCATTTTTCATACATATTGTTGCTGCTGTGGCTTAAGGTGTTTAATTGGAGTTTTTTATAATCGACATACACATTGCAGGTAAATATGTTCGTATATACACATACGGGGGCATACATACATATGTAAATACATATGTATGTATATATTATAACAACCCAGATAACAAAAAATCTGCACAGATTTGGAATAAAGAGTATTTGGTAATTACAGTATGCAAGTGAGAGACATTTGTTAAGTCAACGACAACTTTAATTTCGGGACTTATTTCATAAAAGTTTTTCCATAATATTTGATACCGAAACAACTTTTTTAGGACTTATATTATACAAGTTTTTTTTATAATAATTATAAGTATTAAATATACGGCTCTTGTTCAATATCATTTCAATAATATTTCGGTACATTTTTGGTATATTTTTGGTACTCGATCTGTACAGTTTTGTACTTTCCCAGGTGTTTTTCGAGACATTTGAGATTATTGCGCGAATAGTTCGGGAATGTATGAGCTCAAGCTACTGGTGCTGAATAAATCTCGAAGTATTTCCGAACTCAGTTCCCAAAGCCAACCGGAAAAATTTTTGAACTTATCCCGAACTCATACCGAACAATTACTCTCTATTAAATTCCCACGGCATGTCGGTCAGACTACCTGTAAACCACTAAATACATTTCTCTGAACAATATCGACCAGTAGTCGTTCAATTTCGGACTATTTTTTACCGAAGGGTCTGACAGAAATCTAACAGAAGATGTCTCTCAATTTTGTTCGCTGGGTAGATACATTTGTAATAAAAAAAATATATTTTTCTTCGATGCAGTTGTGTTGGTGTTCGAGTTAAACTCGACTCTCTGAAGCATGGAAGTGGTGATGGCAAACGGCAATCTCAAACCTACAAAAGCAACATATGTATATTCAAAAGATATTTTCACCACGCTTTGTTAAGGCATCATAGCTAAGGAGGAGGCGGAGGAGGAGAAGGTGAACGAGAAGCAGGCGGTGGTGGATTGCGGCAGTAAACCTGCATCTTACAATTTTTTTTTGCGTGTGTTGTTTGTTCCCACAACTAAGCATTGTGGCTAATGACGACGCTACTGCGCATGATTCTACCTTTTGTTATTTGCTGTATGTCTCTCAAAACTGGATTTGAGAAGCAGCCGCATTGCACAAAACTGGATTTACAGACACATGTACTCGTATGTGCGCTCTCAGGAAATGTACAAGAGCCACCACCAAGCAATACGGCAAACAAATTTTCCCACATTTACTGCCTGCCACAGTCTTACCATCACTCACTGCGCAATCTATCGATTTGGCCAAACATTAAAAAGGCTACAACAATAACAACAACAACAAGCACAGTGGTGGAGACGGCGACAGCTTCAGTGGCAGCAACATGGCTTGGTTCTTTGGGCTGCTCGGACTGCTTGGGTCAGTAGTAATCGTTGGCGCCGGAGAGCACGCGGAATACACGGAACAAACGCTTAGGAACTAATACACACGCGCGATATTTGTGAACTCGAAACGCATTGAGCTAAAACATATTTACCAAAATTATTTGGTTAATTATATTTCTAATCACTTGTGTGTGTAATTTTCGTTATAAATGAATGAGAAATTTGAAAAAAAAAGAAATAAATTTTTAGCAAATTTTCAATATTTAAAACATTGTGAAAAAAGTAAGTTAAAAAATGTGAGGTGTGTGTGTGTGTGTATGACCAGTATTGATTTTATGTTGGCGTAAAGCAACAACAAGCCCAGCAATAAAAGTTGGTAGTGGCACGGTGGCAGAAACAAAAGGGCGAAGAAGAGGAATAAGCAGGAGCGCAAGAAAAAGTCAACGACAGCGCGAGCAAAGGAAATCATGGTGAATTCGGCAAAACATCTATGCTAAAATGGCTACTTGCTGTGATTGTTGGCTAAAATTCCTGAAAGTGTAAAAGCTAAAGCCAAATAGTATCTACCATTTTAAAGTGAAAAAATTTTAGCAAAAATTTAGTTTTAAAATCGTTGAAAAAAAATTACCAGCGAAGGTTAATTAGCGTTTTATTTTAGCCTCTTAACTTGCGCTTGGCCTGCAGTGTTGCCTCTTTCGATATTATTACATGTGCACGAATATATATGTATGTACATACATTTCTAAGTATATAGTATACATAAAGTGAGCCGAAATCTCAAGTCCTGCTTGTGTATTTACATAATCAATAATCTTCAAAAAGAAGTTGAGTGAAAAATCAACTAATTCAAAAAAAAAAAAATGATTCGTCTGTGAAAACCAAATATTACAGCAAATAATTGCAAAGTAAATTAAAAAAAAGCTTAATAAAAGTTCCAAGTGTTATTCTGTATATTCTCACACCGAAAGTCCGGCGTTAATATTCCGCAAGAGCTATGTTTGTTTAAATTTGCGTGTGAGTGCATGTGTGTCTGTGTGTATACGCGTGTCCTGTTTGACATGCAGCTGTAGGGGTAGTGAAGGTGCTTCCTATCAGTTTCATCAATTTGCAATCGGTGAGTGGACATCCTTCTTTATTCATTTCGATTTCGCGGAAATGTGTCTATTTTTATACTAAGGCTGCACACACATAAATACCGAATGTGTATGTGAGGGTTGCAAATACTTGGATACATACATATGTACATATGTATGTATGTATGTATGTATGTACTTGCTATATGTTTAGGCATTCCTCTGGCTATGTGTATATGTACATACGAGTACAAGAACATTCAATAATTCTGCAAATTAAGTACGCATATCGTACATACATACATACATATGTACATAGTACATAAGCAAGTAATCATAAGAATGAGTTTAGCTTAGATAAAGGTACCTACTAAATTATACAATAAATTTATATTGAATGTGGTTTTAAGAAGAATCATTTCCTTTGGAACATATTTTGCTCTTATTGCATATGTATGTATGTATGTACATATGTATGTAAGTATGTACATACATATGTATGTATGTACATGTATGATTTTTTTAAATTACAGGATATAGTGAAAAATAACAATAATTATCGATAACTGTAAATCAGCTATAATATCGATAATTATCGATAAATAAAAAGTTTAGTATCGATTACTGATAATGTATATGTATATCTATAATAGTCACAGGATATAGGGAAAAATAGCCACAATTATCGATAACATAAATTCAATATAAATAAATATCGATAACTGTACATTTATATACACATACATATATCGATAATATTATCGGGTTAAAGTGATAAATAGCAATAATTATCGTTAATTTAAATATTTGTAATCAATAAATATCGATAACTGAAAATGTATCGAACATAGCCACAGGATAAAGTGGAATAAGCAATAAGTTTCGAAAACTAAAAACTCAATTTCGATTAATATCGATAACTGTAAGCTTATATGTTTATCAATAATATTATATATAACGACAACTAGCAACAATCGATACCGATAACTTCATATTTATATTTAAATGGCGATTATGTATTGATATCACGATAACAAAGTAATTGAAACTACATATAAAGGTAACGGTCACGATATCGAAAACGATGACGTTGCCGACAATAGAACAACTCATAAGTCAACAAATTGATTTTTGAATGATAAGCATTTAGGGGGTTCGAGGGATTTATCTTTTTAAGCTATGCTGGTATGTAGGTAGGTATGAGTGGCTGTCACTGGTAATCCAGCGACTCACTTAGGTTATTTGTAGGGCCCCGTTTTGATACCACAAGCTTAACGCTCACTCCCCCTTACTGAACCATTTAGAATTCTTGACGAAACTCGTCAAATGAAACTGCCGATTGGTAGCTGACCAATTTAATTATGGTACGTTGGAAATGTACCACTTCTCTTTTGGTTGTCATAGTAAATGCTTTGGGTGCCAGGACATCGCGACATTGCGGGGAACAGATGAATTGGCTAGACAGAGGTATTATCTCCTAGTATCGAGCGTGTCGAGAGTCCCTTAGCTACCTTACGGTCAGCTTTTTGACATGCAACAGAGATCAGCGCTGATCAAGAAGCTTGAGATGAAAAGCTGCAGACTACTGAACGACAATGCTTATCTTTCGTCAAAGAAAAAAAAAACAATGGGTTCTCGAAACACTCGAACACATGTGGTTCCATACAGATAGTTCTAAATAAGAAAGTAAGTGTTGATGGAGAAGTCTTCTCTGAACAACTAAAGAATAACCAGGTAAGCGGCAATATAAGAAGCGGTTGAGTGCTATAGATAAACAGCAAATTCAGGCAACAGCATCTTTATTTATTTAGACAGCCAAGAAGCTCTGAATGCTTTGTATTCTGTCACGGAGAGATCGCCGAGCAGTTTGCTTTAAAATTGGTATAGTTGCCGAAGCATAACAATAAACTAGGTGACGAAAAGACGTAACAGAGTACTTCCGTCATCCAGAAAGAGACTAGGTATGCCATTGGCTCTCTGCAAGTTCAATTCGAAGAACTCTTGTCTTAATAAAGCAGGTACATGGATGGAAATGTCCTGATACATGCAGAATAACAATACCGCTCGTTGGTTCCTTGTGGTATTGCAATGGGTCCAAATAATGGGCTTTCGAGTGTCGGATTAACTCTGGCAGCCTCTTTAATCAAATGTTATCTAAGACTGCTAGGCCCTTCTGGTCACAAGTCGGCCGAATCTCCTCAGGCTTGTCAAATAGCAATTCTCGGTACTGGTTGGAAATTTGATAGAGTGTCTCGCGGTGCGGCTCAATATAGTCGCGTAAAACTTCTCCCAAAGAGACAAAGATATCCATAAAATAAGCTTGGCATCATCGCGGTGATGCGGTGATTCAACCTATTAAAGTAAATTAAATAAAATGTAATAAATTAAATCTGTTAAAAACGACGTCCATTATGAAATGTAGAATGTTAAGTTAATTTTGTGATATCACTACATACTATCACTACAACTAGAGTTTTTCTATTTTCAGCAATAATTGCCTTGGGAGTAGTATAAATGTATTTACATATACATAGACACTTACTCCTCATACGATGCATGCGTCTAGTGAACAAATAAATAGAAGTCGGCAGGATCTTGAAAGAGCAACAGAATTATCACTATCCCATAATGTCTTACCACATATACGATCGCATCATGGCAGTGCTGTCGATATATATCAGGATCAAACGGATGACTTTCGAAGAAGGTAAGCAATTTTCATTTTTAATAATTATTCATCATAGATTCACTATCTAATTCAAAGAAATTAGTAAATTAGGGTTCGTTGAGAACGCGTAGAGGCATACACCTGCGTCGCTTGACAAAGAGTACAAACTCTCAATAGATAATTGCGGAATATGGACGATTTCAGGTCTAAGAGGATCGAGAGCGTGATAAAATTTATTCACAGTATAAACTCCTCCTTCTGTTAGCACTAGCTTGACTCATCGCCCGGATTTATTTCTGTAAACAAAAATCACAGGAAGAGTTGTGAAAGCGCATTCTGGCAGGAGATCTACTTCAACCTTAAATTACTAAAGCGATTTACAGACGGAGATTTGAAAAGCTATCGACCAGCTATTTCAATGCGTAAAACAGCCAAACGTCTTCGTTCATGGTGCATTCAAAACTTGGAAGCTCTGGTAGCTTTTTCTTGTCAATCACAAGACAATCTTACAATTAAATACCCCTCGTGTAGGCTCATCGAACAACCAGGGCAAGAATACTGCGCAGAACGGTTGAGGAAAATTTCAAAGCTTCAACTCTTATTTCTGTATCTTTAATATGACACGGTCTGATTCAGATTAACGCTGTGAGGCTAAGTGTGAGATCCAACCCATACCGTCTCAGCTGTTTGGCAGATGATGAGCAGGAAACATCTCAACATTTACCTCACAGAAATTTTCAGTTTAAGTCAAAATTGATTCAAGCTAAACTGCTTAGTTTTCGAACCGATCTGTATGTAGACGAAAGAGAGACTAATTTGTCATTTCAAGAAGGATATGTGAACTGCAATTTTACAGGGGACTTCACTATTGACAAACGCCAATTTTATAAAACATATTATAAATGTTGGAACAACATAAATCACCAGCAGCCGAGAGAGAAACCTATTAAGGAGTGGGAGGATACACTATTACCAACTTTATTCCGAAGACAGGGGATTATCCCGGAAAATCGCAGATGAATGCGACACACAATACTTATTCATTAACATATACACACATGATAAAGTATTCGACATAAAATGCAGTCCGCATTATTTATGTATGTCTCGCGTATCGTAGAGAATTTCACCATGTGACTGACCACATGTATTTTATTCTTATTGCTACTGGCTTTGTTTGCATTTACAATTACTACCTCTTACTACACAACAGTTCAATAACTCCTAGCTACATAGCGTTTGCAAAAAGCTTTGACAATGCTAACTTCGTCTATGTGTTGCTAAACCTAACATTTTAAAATTGTTAAGAATTCCGCTTAAATCTTTAAAATTCGAATGCCACTTAATTGATAACATTAACAGGTTTCCGTTATGTTCTTGTTGTAGCCCAATAAAATTGGTTCTATGCCGTGACAGTCACCGTTCACTCATGAAATTCAAATTATGTGAGCCCACCTTGTTGAATATGTACATATGCTTGTACATAGTGAATGTGTAGCAATTTGCCTCTGACGATCACAGCTTCGGAAACTAGTTTTACGATCTGAGCGCGCATCGATCGTTTGCAGGCCAAAAGCGAAACAATTGGTGAGCGAATTACACTTGAGAATGTTTGTGAATGTGTTTATACACTTACCTGTCTTACTCTCAACATGCTCATAAAACATACACCAATACATACACAGAGATGTTAGGCATTTCAATACATACACATTTATATGCAGATACAGGGTGCCCTGTCTGTGTTTACCGACTTAATTGGCACAATAACCACCAAACCGATTTTGACCGAGCGAAAACCCGCCTTTTTAATATTTCGCTAACTGTCGACAATTAAAAACAGCAAGTCTACCTAAATATTTTATTGGTTGGTCTTTCTAACACCACTTGGTATCATATCCGTATACATCCATTCGCGATCTAACGAGCGAAGTCGTTATATTTTAAATCGAGGCGCTATATCAATGTCCTCGTAGACCATATCGTTTCATCGTCTGCAATATTGCAAAGCTATAAGTCTTTCGAAAAAAATTTCTCTCAAACACTTCAAGGGCCTTCTTATTTGTTGTCGTCATCGTACATACTTCTTCTCCACCAATAATATGGAAAATCTTTATGTGATTTAGCCTTAGAAAAACCTGGTTAAAAGGAACGGTTCTGTGAGTGACAACACTTGATCCTCGATGTCGCCACTTTAACAAAATATCCTTTCTAGTTGATGTTATACACGTTTGATAGCTGGTTAAACGCCTATCATAAATTTAAAGCTTGACTAAGCTTTGTCCTCAGCATTGCTGCTATCCTATATATGATTATGGCCATTTAATTCTGCTCCGAAAATGACACGAATTTTTTGCTCATCCACCTCCACGATCACTTCGTTTTGACAGTCGCCAGCCGGAAATTTTCGTTCTTAATTTCATTGAAACATCTTCTCAACGGGAAATCAATCAAAGCTCTTTCGAATTGCTAACTGTAGGGTTAATTAAAATTTTTTTTATTTATAAAATTCGTTTTTATTATTTATAAGAGAAGAAAAAAATTATTTTTCACAATGCATACAAAGTACATATGCAACAATAATAAGATCCGTACAATACTCTTCTTCCAGAGAATTATTGGCAAATAAATTAAACGTAACTCTTTTCTTGTTTAGTGTAGTGATCTTAGTGTGATTGTTAGTGTTAGGATTTGATATTAATTCAATTGTGACTGGTTTCAATCTGTCAATATGAATAGTTTTTATCTCATTATTAAATTCTACCTTAAAATATTTCTTGTCATTTTCAGCAACTCTGAAAGGTCCTTCATGAGGTTGTTGAACAGAATGTTTATTCATAACTCGTACAAAAACAAATTTACAATTTTGTAGGTCCTTTGGAACAAAAATACCAGTAGAAGGATATCTATGATGTTCTATATTCGATTTAAGATTTCCAAAACGTTCAAGCAAACCACTTAAAACATCTGACGAAGTTGGATTTTCAGTAATTGACACAACAAGTTCAACGGGTAATCGCAAGTTTTGACCGAAAACCATTTCAGCTGGAGTAGCTGAAATATCTTCTTTAAAGGTCGATCGCAATCCAAATAAAATAATAGGTAATTCATCGTACCCATTTCTGGTTTCATTTCTAGCCATAATTGAAGCTAAGACGTTGAAATTTGATGACTACCAAGCAGCTTTGTCAATTCTGAAAACATTTCAGATGTAAATTGAGTGCCTTTATCAGTGGTTATTTCTAAAGGAACACCGAAACGAGATATTTAATCATTTAAAAACTTATTGGCAATCGTTGTTGCAGAAATGTCTCTTAATCCATACGCCTCGAATTGGAATTTTATTAACTGTAGAGTTTGTATGACGGTAGACTTTAGATTTTTGACAACTGATATATTCTTTTGTAATAATAATGATAAAACATCAAAAATTTTCTTTTTGAAAACTAAACTTAACAAAGAATTCTTAAATCAATTTTAATTTAACATACAAAGTACATATGCAACAATAATAAGATCCCTACACTTACCTTACGGGAATTGAAAGCCAAGTAGCAATGTATATGTGGATTGATTTTCGCCGCTGAGGTAACAACATAGTTCACAAAGTGGTGAGGCTTGAGTCTTGTAAGACATAGTTGATGCTCCATTTAAGGAAGCTCGGTCTTATCTAGAATAACCTTTCAATTATGGTACACACACTAAGGATCTTGATTGGTTGGAAATTCCTTCAACCGAGCACCGAGTATAATGAGAAAGTTATTTCTATGTTCGCATTATAAAAATACCGACCTTTCGTTTCATCACAGCTATACCTTGCGATAAAGCAAGCGGTGTTCTCGTGAAATTTTTTTTTTTTTTGGTTTTAAACGACTTGAAAAATTGAAGAGGTTTTAAATAAGCCGAAATATATTTTTTGGTCTTATAAAAATAATAATTTTTGGTGTAAATAGCTCAATGTTTGGCCGAGCTTCTTTTACCATTTGTGGTGTGCGTCTTTATTTTTATATCACAAATGAAAGGACTTACTGTTTTGTGCCGATTTCGAACGGTAGATGTCGTTTGTCCCGACTGAGATTCGAACCTCGAACTCACCGGCATAACGAGTTATAGCACGTACCGCTACCAACTCGACCACTTCTTCCTTTTTTTGTATGCTACCTCATAACTTTGGACCAAGTGAACCGATTTCCACAATTCTTGCTGGATCGGAAGGGCGGTGCGGTATTAATTGGGTTCAGTTCCAACTATTGGAGTAAGATGAAACTAAAGGCAACACTTAATGTTTATGAGCATAGCTATAAACATTGAAGTGTGTTGTTTTGTTGAAAATTATTTGTTTTTCAAAGGTCCAATACTGTCACCCTGTAGCTTATTTAATTGTTACTATATATTCGCGCACTACCAGCTGGCCAACAAACCAGACTGTAAATAAAGCTAACTTCAATGCGAAAGTTATCAACGCCAACACCAACACCAACGCAAACATCATACAAAAAAAAACACCAGCAAAAACTCACAAAAGGAACATTATCGCACATTACATCTCACAATCAGCAAAACGGTGAGGAGAAAAAAAAAATTGCATTGCCACTGTGAGCACCGAATCTCCGCAATGAAAATCAGTAGACGAACTTCAATCGCAACGGCGAGTTCAAATGTTTGGTGCTACCCGACGAGACGGTACTAGAGCTGACGGAGACTTGCGCGTGCGGCTAATCTGTGAACGAAATGTGGGCGCAAACGAAAGGAAATTTGTGCAAACTTCAGAAAAGTACCTAAATCTAAAATTGCAAATATAAATTAATAATAAGTGTATGCGAATATAAAGAAAATGTGTTTAATTGAATTAGAAAAATAAAAGAAAAAGAATAAAACAACCTGTGCGCGTGTATGTTTAATTAAAATTAGAAGAAAAAAACGAAAATTATATAGAAAAACGTTCTGGTATGTATGTACGAGTATGTACATACATACATACATACATACATATACATATACTTGTGTGAATGCGCTATACAAATATGCATAGAAAAAGTTAACACAGCCATACCAGCAAACGTTCGTCTTTTTACCTTGACGTCACGGCGTTTTTTTTTTATTTTAATTCAACCTAACGATATCACGAACCACAACGAGCGTCGGCAGAGTGCTCCCGCTCGAGCGAGCCACGAAACATATCTTAGATACGTGTACCTAGATAGTAACGTGACAACTCCGGCTCCCAACGAAAGATATAGCGGTGATACCACAAAAGCACAACGACTACTAGCAAAACAAAAAACAAGAAAAACAAGTGGCAAAAGCCAAAGCTATAAAATGGCTCACACACACAGCAGAGAGCATTTATACAAATGTGTTATGCATAAAAGAGTAAGAAATTAAAAAAAAAAAATTGTTATAACAAATAAAAAATTAATTCAATACAAATGAGAAAAAATTCACTACCTACAACTCTCCTATACAAATACAAAATCAACTTTAAAAATCGCCAACAATAACATTTGCAAAGTGTTCACTACAAAGAGTACAAATATTAATACATTTTTACTTAAATGTGTGTCGGGTTAGGCATCACCAAAGCGGCTCTCAGTGTGCTACACAGCGGGTGTGTTCCAGTCTAAAAGTCTTATAAAAAAATGTGACGATTAAAACCACAAAAAAAAATATTTACAGCACAAATCTAACTTTTGTAATAATAACAGAAGCTTCCAAAAAAAAAAAAATGTATCTGATCTGAGCACATCATCTAAAAAAGAAGCATATAACAAAAGTGAAGCTTGTTGTTTTTTTTTTATTATAAATAAAACAAGCACGACAAGTCAATAAAAAGAAACAAAGGAAGAAGAGAAAAAAAGTAACAAATCTCACGCCTACATTTGCGTACACATTCACAAATAAACTGCAAAAAACGGAAGAAATTCCACCTGCCAACTAGTGTTGCTCAAAATGGTATTCTACATATCGTTTTTTGGTAAAAACATCGATCCGCCTGACAAAGCGGCCAACGAAAAGAGGTGAGTGCGTGTGACTGTATTCGGTGAACCAAAGCGCATAAGTTCAGGAAACGGATTTCACGGAAGTTGTCTTTTTTTTTCTGATAGCAGATAGATCGCGCTTTTGTGGATCTGTTTTTGAGTGTACGGTGTCTACTTAAATCGCAGTGAAAATAGTAGTCTATCGAGTATGTGCTTGCATATCGATTTAAGTATCGATTTTTATCGAAGCGCGTGATCAAACTGCTATTGAAAAAACTTAAAGCTACACGTATTTATTTAGTCCGCAAATTTTTAAAGACAATAAGGGCTTTTGATAAAATAGTATAAAGCAAGAAAAATGCTATTTTTCCTTTTAACTAAAAAGCTTCATTTCCTTCTTCTACATAGCACTATAACCGTGTGTCGGTTTTGGGCCGAGACCAAAAAAATTCGTCAGTTCCCTCTCTCATTCGCAAGGTTACGCCAATTAATCATACCAAATGAAGATAAATCCTTCTGCACTTGGTCATTTCAGTGCGTTCGTGGGCGCCCTTGTCTTTGTTGTGAACCCATGTGTACCGAGCTTTATCATCCATACGAACGACATGTCCAAGCCATTGAAATCGTTAAGATTTTATGCGCCCAACTATGTTCAGATCATAATACAGCTCAGACAGTTCATCAACACATCTTCTTCGCTATCCTGCGTCCACGGGGAAGAAAATTTCTCTCGAAAGCCCTTCTCATCGCTGATGAACATCGTTCTAGTTTCTGCGCCATATAAAAGGATGAACATAATGAGGGATTTGAAGAGCTTGATTTTTGTTTGCCGAGGAATAGTCTGCTTTTCAAAAGCTTCTTACGTTCCATATACATACATACATATTTGGTCACAACCTGTATCAGCTCAGGTTGAACGCATTTTTAGTAGATTTAAAGCCTTTCTTCGCGATAATCGAATGAAAATACAGGACGAAATTTTCAGAATTTCAATTTAAGAATATAAAACCTTTCCTAAAGTAACTTTAAATATAACAATATATAATATATTGGGTTTTTGAAGTATCATATCAAATTTGGGGTCATGATTCAATTATTAAAGGTTTGGTCATGATGCAATAATGAAAGGTGTTGAACGTTGGCAACTTCTCGCTCTAAATCAGCCTCTTGAATGCCCTGAGAAACCGTGTTGTTCCTTTGCCGAATTTGGTTACCAGTTTTGTAAACAGAAAAATTTGTAATTGTAGCATAAAATTAAGTTTTTCATGTGGAACTTATAATACGTATCATTGATTGTTTTGGTATTTTGAATAATTTTCTTATTTGTTGATGATTGGTTTTCGCAAATTTGAAAAAAAATGTGTAAAAATTGTCAAGTATTTGTATAATGAAATATTATTTGTAAAATTTTTAAGTGAAATAGAGCTCTGGGGTTCATTTCGGAAGACACAATCAACAATTTTATTGGCATTTCAAATACAATATCGTCTTAGAAGAACTCCCAAAAGCCGCCTTCAACCGCTAATTTTATATTCAATAAAATCTATGGATGTTGTATTCTAATAATTATAATGGCTAAAGAAACTACATCGACCAGTATATTTATGCTTTTTCAGTAGTCAATTCATTTTTTTTTTTTTTCAAAACACCCGCGTCCAATGCTGTTTCGAGAATTACCCTCAGTTTCTTCATGAACCAATGATTGAAACTAAACTAAATTAATGTGGGAAAACCCGTAAGGTTCTACTTTTCCGAAAAAAAATTTATCGCTGGACAAACATTGTTATGTTGTTGGTACGGTTTGAATGCATTTGAATATTTTACATTACTTTCTAAATTATTATCGAAGAGATTTTTCTAATTTTGGCATTCTTAAACACTAAAAAGTCGTACTGTGCATAGGTTTCACTAGCAATTTAAATATAAATTATTATTTTTTTTTGCCAGTTTTCATATAAAGTTCATAATATTCAAATCAAACTTTTCCCTAAGAATGGCCTTTTTTTATTCCCGTTTCTCTAACACCTCCTAAATACAGTAAGTTTACATCCGGATTTTAATGACAGCATTTTTTCTGATTACAATATTGACCCCGTCTCGTAAATATTTCTTGTAAACGTGTATAAATGGCGCGCTTTTTCATTGAATGAGTTTAAATAAATTAAAAATAATGTCACATAATAATCATCCAAATGCCAAAAACAAGAATTTGTAAGAACTAAATTCTTGAGTAATGAAGTTTGATTAAATTTTCTTTTAATATACATATGTATAAAGATTCTCTTTTAAAAATTTCGAATTATTGTGGTGTTCTTACAACTCCATTAACTCCATAAAGTCACTTACTTTTTATCGAAATAAAATGTTTGAACCTTTCAACGTCCAGGGGTTCATCACAATATTAAGAATAACCTGATACCGATGGTAAATAAATAAAAGTAATAAACCGAATAAATAACTTATATTTGCTTTATACCATAAAATCGTTTAGTTCATGGGTCAAATAGATTGAAAATTTATTCGCTAGTAAAAAATTAAAAAAAAAAATATCTACCAAGAAGTGCATAATTCTTTAAATTTTGTAAGCGTTTAAATAATGTTTTCGTAATTTTAAAATAAAAAAATCACTAACGCTTTACTACTTATTATTTACTTTTTAAGAAAGGGTAACAAAATCTATTCATACTTCGTAAAACATCCCTTTATAAGGGAGTGTCAAAATTCGAGTGTCATTATTTACCTAACCTTTTGAATCATATTTTGGAGTAGCCTTTAGAAAATATATGTATATGATGTTTTCAAAGTGCATTTGACGAATATAAAATATATTTATGATTCCCTCTAAAGTACATTTTCCAAAACGACATTTCTAAAGCCCATATGATTATTTCTAAAATCGAATTGATGCTTTCAAAATTCAAAAATATATTTTCGCAAGTACTTTTGGAAAAGGTGTTATTTAAAAATGTATTTGCGCTTTCTATTTTTTTTATTGTCTTTTTTTGTCAGTTTCTCGTTTTTATTTCATTTATAATATTTTCTACGAATTATATCGCCGTGTCCTGCTTTTTTTAACCACTCAGTTGTCTTTTTTTCATAATTTTTTATATTTCCTAAAAATTCGTTCTCTGGTCATTAGCCTCAATGCTGTGCAAAATTTTACAATACGTGTGCCTATGTATGCACAGATGTGTGTGCATGCACTCCGCGCTCAACATTACAAACTACGTAATTTATTATTTAAGAATTTTGTTTTTATTTTTATTTTGTTCAATAAAAGAGATTCCCGAAAACCACAATGCCCCACCACAAAATCGTGCGAAGCAATTGTGACTTCTGTCTGGGTCGCAAACGATATGCATACATATGTACATATGTACAAACATACATACATAAATGCATACACACGCATGCATGTCTGACAAGTTCAAAGTCCGTAAAAACGTTAAATTTAACTTGGAATTATTATTTTTGTATTGTTTTGATTCTTTTTGGCTCGCAAGCGCATGGATCTGTAAATATTTAATAGGGTAGTTCGTATATTTTGAGGAACAAATCGTGGGTGGTTCGCTTCTAAAGTAAAATAAAGTTGGTGTGCAAGGATATGTGTATGTATGTATGTAGTGCGGAATTAGGCCGAGCTTCTCTTACCATATGTGTTTTGCGTGTTCAAAGTTGTATCAAAAATGGACGGACCGATTCCCAACGGCCAATGTATTTTATGAGAATATTTGTAATGGTAGAAATACACTCAGAGGTTTATGACTGCCCGCCGATGGGCGACCGCTACTGGGACCGATATCCAACGGCAGATATATTTAATTCGAAGATTTTTATGGCAGAAATACACTCAGAGGTCTATGACTGCCCGCCAATGGGCGAACGCTATCGGAGAAAATATTGCTTGTCACGAACCGGTGTCCATTTGAGAGCAGGCAGAGAAGCTGGTGTAGCTTTTACTACCAAGCTGCGGTACACTTAGGCCATGAGTTGAAGACTCCTTGCGATAACACGACTATAAAATGTATTCACTGCTTCTGTTGAAATCTTTTGAAAGCCCCTCAATTGTATTGATGCTTGGCAATTTTAGGTTTATATCCATCATTTATCAGAGCTCACTGTAGAAAGGCGATACGAGAAAGTGGAAACTCCTCCTCGATCGCGCAGGGCAGTTACAAAGATGATGAAAACAACTCTCCTCCTTATCATAGTATTCACAGCTTCTACAACACTTGTGGAAATGTCTTTCAAACCGTTGTGCGTTGTTTGTCATACAGCTCAATTTTACGTAGAGATCTGACAAGTCGTACTCTACATATACCTGCCATTCGAACGGGTTTACAAAAATTCTTTCAAATGCATCGCCAAAGGTATATTAATGCTTTCATTACTGGGAAAAATTTGTCCGGTCGTTGCCTACCTCTTAAGTTGGTCCGCTATACAGTCAGTTAATCCCCAATTCCCTAGCGGAATTACCAGCTTCTTGCCTGCCAAGAAGAAGAAAGGATGAACACATCCTTGCGCGAAAACAACAATAAAACTAATGGAGTCTAATACTTCTTTACCCACTCCTTTGTTCGAAATTTTAATAACGAAGTTTCCACCCAAAACCGTGGTTTCAACACAAGTGCTCTGGTTGCTACCTGTTGGCCCAATCGATTCAGTGGCTGTATTTTACTTGAATATTCCGACACTTCGTTAAGCTAGTTGATGGCCTCGTATAACAAACTGTGGCATCACCATCATCCAAGAAATGCGATGGAAGAAACAAAGAAAAAAAACCATCCACACTCACGATTTATTTTATGGTCTCCATGTGAAGGAACTTAAGCTTGTGATGAGCGAGAGTGTCTTCTTCGACCATTACTGCCGTTCACGCCGGTACCATAATTCAAAAGAGCATTGATAAATAAGTATTGTGACTATTGTTGATAAATACTCGATAATTTTCTTAAAATACCAAGTGTTTTTGTATATGAAGTTCTTACTGCAGACCAAGTAGGTATCGAAAAGAAGTATTTTCTCAGAATCAAGTGCAACTAGGTATATAAAAACCCTTCATAAAAATGTTTAAAAGACTTAATTTTTAAGAAAGTCTGACAAAAAAGGAATTGTAAGAAAAATTTTGAAAAATTGTCTGTTGCAAGAATGTATTTTAATTGCTGTGAATTCAATTTGAAAGTATGCAGAAACGTAGTTCTGTGTATTGGTACTTACATAGTTACTTTCAAATAGAGAGTAGACGTCGTCAGCTTGATTGATACAAGTACAAGTACTAATTTGAGTTATACTTTAAGGGTAACGATTTATCACGAGTTAATATACGAGTATAGACTACGTCCGTTATTGATGGCTTTCTTTTTTTGTTTTTGTTTTTAGCTCCATAAAATATATATGTACATATGTATTTATTTTCACTATCCCATTCGTTTGAATAGAGGTCTCATTATCTTTATTTATCTGAAGCCAAACCTTAAGTTTTTCATTTTATATTTAGAGTAAGTGACCCCGTCTTGTGAACAATGTACTATGCACAATGTGTGTGCTTATGTACGAACATACATACATACGTATGCATATACCCTTTGATGTACATAATAGGGTGTTCGATTATAATGGCAACGTGAAAAAAACGGTCTTTAATTTTTAATTTAAAAAAAAAACCGAGTAAACCGGGTCTTCTTCAAAGTAAGAAAAAGCTACATCAATGTACACACATGTAACTTAATGCTATTGTTTCTATAAGAAAAATCGTTTGAAAATAAAATGTTGTTTAATGTCCGAGTTCCGAGGGAACTTTCTGGTTTGACGCCAAAAAAATTGGCAATGTATTTCTCATATATTCCAGTCAAAATTACCGATATTTTCTGTGGAAATGTCGCGTTAAGTAAACAGTATCAGCCACTAATAAAAAAAGTCACAATTTTGGATCAGTTGCCATTGATTGGTCTCAAAGTAATGCCTCTAGCTCCAAAATAAACTCTCTAATTTGTGTCCAGGTCATTTGCAGGTCACAGAAATTAAGACAAACACAAAAAATAAAAGGAAAGGCAATGATCTTCAATTCATACATAGACTCAAATTTTAAAACATGAAATTATACCAATTTTCTGAATTACACATTGATCAAATTGATCGAGCTTGAACGACTTATTGTCAATAAGGAGTTGTACAATTTTTTCGGGGTTTTCCTGTCCTCTTAAGACATTTGACTAAATCTTCTTAAATATATTGGTGCGTTTTTCTGCAAATTATTTGAATTTCGAATATATACTCGTATAATGGATATTAAATTAGTCGAAGTGCGGTCGTATTCCTCTCAAAGGCTATATCTTCAAAACTACGAAAAAACCGGTTTTGGAGATTAAAAAAAACCGATTTATTCGATATTCGAAAAATCAAGATTTCAAAAAAATCGTACAATAATTTATGAAAAAACCGCAAAGAATCGGTTTGAAAAAACCGAGTCAATCACCCTAGTACATGCTCATGTGTGGCTAACTTTCATTAGTTGTAAAAATAAACAGTTCTATATTTGCTTTTAAATAAATAATTAATTATTTATAACAATTTTTTTTTGTGTTACACGCTTTCGAATCGAACTATTTTTTTTTGCCGCAGCTAGACTATCAATTTCTAATCGGTTATTTCTGTTCTAATTGACTTAGTCGAAGGTCAACATTTGACGTAGTGTTAACATTTAATAATGAACTTAACATATAAGTATTTTTACATTTACTTTTTTTTCCAGTAAATTAGTGATGTTAACAAAGGCGGATTGTAACCTTTGAAACTTATAATATTTTAATCAAATTTACCCCACGTGGCTCTCTAATCTAAACTAGCATTCTTATGTAGAAGTTATATGCTTACAGCGGAACTCTTTCTTAGGATTTGCGCGCGTATATGGGAGTGAGCGGAGAATATGTAGTATGAAGGTCGAAAGGAAGCTGAAGAGGAGCGAAAGTGAGTAAAAGTGGAAGAGCGACCGCGGAACAGCATTGCCACTTTAGTAATTTTTTACCAAAACTGAAATTTTTTTTTTTATATTCGTTTAAACGACAAACTGAGTTACATAAACTTGCACTGAAAAATTGGCCCTCAGTAAATGAGCGACATGTACATACAAATGTGGTTGCACCTGAATGGAGATAAATATTGAAAAAAAAAAAGTTGAAGGTTTTGACAAGTTAATCGACTATTGGTAATATTTTTCTGGGTTTGGTAATTTTTGTTTGGAGTTTTGGTATTAAATTAAAATCTTTGTGGCAATGCTGTCACTATCTTGACGTCACTCAACTGTCAAATCAGAAAAATTTTAAGTAATGGTACCCCAGAAGGCGCAATCTTCTTCTCCATCATTCTTGCGGCGATGTAGTCGGATGGCCTGTTTTGAAACTTATTTGCTTTTAAAAAGCGGCAGGTGGAGAAATGTATACGTAATGCTTACTCCCATTGATCTATATTCGAAAGGTCTAGTTTCATATTTTGCAGCAAGGCTTAGAGAATCAGAACGTATGGAGCAAATATTTACTTTCAGTCATGAGTCAATCCTAAGTAATAGAAAATCATTACTTAGGTCAACCCAATACATTGCAGCTAATATTGTCTTCAGCAGAAATTTCGAAAATGGAGCATGTACCAAGTTACCAATAATTCTTCACTGACGGCTCCAAGAGGAACTAAGATCTAAAACGAAAAAGAAGTGTGGCCACGATTTACTCCAACATTCAAGCTAAACTTTACTTTGTGGCGCAGTTCATGAACAACTCTTTTTCGTCTTTATTTCCTAGCAAGAACAAAATTTATAGAGATCAGCAATCCTCGATATCAGCGAATTGAAAAGCCCACTTGCGCTATTTTTGATTCTGGAGCAAAAAAAAGTGTAAAATGAAAAATTCCAATGTTCTCGTACGACAATTCTACTTAAGAGGGTCTACTTCCAAGGTCCGAAATCGAGCGGCTTTTTTTTTGGAAAAAAATTGCGAAGCATATACTGAATGGATTTAGGATTTTTTTTTTATTTTAAAGGTATATGTTTTGAATTAAGAATTTTTGTATTGAATACCAAAGAAACATGGCTATGTTTTCCCGAGACAGAATTGTTTTTTTGTTTGCAAATTGTAAAATTTATGCGACGATTTGTGAAAATTTCAATATCCACGTAATTTTTCGACATATTACTTACTTACTTAATTGGCGCATCAAACGCCTAAGCGATTTTGGTCGAGGTCAACAAAGCACGCCAGCTGTGTAAAATTTATGCGACGATTTGTGAAAATTTCAATATCCACGTAATTTTTCGACATATTACTTACTTACTTAATTGGCGCATCAAACGCCTAAGCGATTTTGGTCGAGGTCAACAAAGCACGCCAGCTGTCCCCATCTTTTGCTAACTGGCGCCAATTGGAAATCCCAAGTATAGCCAAGTCTTTTTCCACTTGCTCTTTCCAACGCAGAGGAGGTCTTCCTTTTCCTCTACTACCACCCGCAGGTACCGCGTCAAAAACCTTTAGGGCTGGAGCTTTTTCATCCATTCGTACAATGTGACCTAGCCAGCGGAGCCGCTGATTCTTAATCCGCTGCACTATGTCTACGTCCTTGTACAGCTCGTACAGCTCATCGTTCCATCGTATGCGGTATTCGCCGTCGCCAAAGACGCAAAGCTCCATAAATCTTTCGAAGAATCTTTCTCTCGAACACTCCAAGAGCCCCCTCATCTGATGTTGTCGTAGTAGATACTCTAAAAATAGAACAAAATAAAATTTTGCAAATCGTACTCGGAAAAACATAGCGATATGTTCAATGAATAATTCAATAAAAAAAAATTTGAAATCGGACAAATACTTTTTTGGAAAGTCTTACTCGGCAGCTAAAAAAAGCACTACTTTCGGGAAAACGCATTAAAAGATAAATTACGGTGTATAACTTGATGGAGACGGGTACATTACGGAGCTCAGAAGCATGCAAAGGAATGTGATTTCTACGAAATCCTCTCTGTGGCGTATTCTTGAATACATAGAAATTAAAATTAAATTAAAAAAAATCTAGTTTTTGAAACCGCGAGAGTAGAGGACCCCATTAAGAAGAATACTCTAAAAACTCTGCTATAGAAGCCAAAACACTGACGCTATCATTATTTTAAATATATTTTTAGAGTACTTAACTAGCAAAGAGATTTTAAATAAAATTGATTTATGCTTGCGCTAATATAGAAGATATTCTCAAAAACTCTTTGTTATAATTAGTTATTTGTTCATACTAAATAAACATTTGGTGTTGTTTATTTGTGAATGTTTTGCATGTTTGTATGTATGTAAGAAAGTCATTTCACACAAACTAAAAATTTTGTTGATAAAATGCCAAAGTAATTGCTCATCTCAACAATATTAACTTGCAAGCTACTCTAAAAGTTGTACAGATAAAAAATAATACAAAAATATGTAAATTGTAATATGTGACGTAAATTTTTAACGAACGAGTATGTATATAAACAAAGTGTGCGTCTGTTGGTTTAAAACCCTTAAAAATGAATTTACACACGCTGATAAAAAAAGGAAGGCCTAGCAAAAAGTAAGGATAGACTAAATGTCACAAAAAAAAATTAAGAAAAGTACAAGATAATAAAATATTAAAAAAGAACAATGTGTATTTATGTACATAAACAAATTCAAATTCCTAGAACACAAATGCTTGTTGTTGTTGGCTTCACCTGTCGCAATTTTCTAAGTGGTGTGATGTGCGAATAAATTGAGTTTATTGAGCGCATTGTTCAATTTTAACACATACAACATATTTACATTCATACAAATTAATACACTCTCCACCTTATCTTATCGCAACACAAATTATTGTTGTTTTTTTTTTGTTTTTTTTTTGTTGATTGCCTCGCGTCTCCAGCAACAACGCGCATCTAGTATTTCGTCACATACTCTAAAAACAATACGTAAGTCGAAAATAAATAAAAATAATGCCAAACACGCATGTATGTACTTCTATCAAAAAATATTTAGAGGTCGCTCAAAGCGCTCGGTATTCATGTATTTTATATGAGGGGAAAACGCTTGCTCGTCACGTGCGCAGTTTTGTAGCGCATTAAATTTTAGTACAACAAAGTGTCTGTCAATTTCATGTGTACGAATTACCACTGATTTTTGACAATTTTTCTACGAAGCTCTTTCGCAATACCTTCCATATAAAAAATAATCACGGTTTTGCGTTGTACGGAGGAAACTGCGAGTAAAAAAAATGTCAAAAATCAATGATAACTTGTAGATACTTGAAACTTGCACTTTCTCAGACTCAAATTGAATGAGCCAAAAATTGCATACTCAAAAAAAGAAAAAAAATTTTTTTTTTTCGAAAATTTCAACATTTTGATGAAATTTTGTTATTTGCTTAATTTAGTTTGATATTAAATAAATGGGGTTTTGTGGTTTTGTTAGGAGATGAACTGTATTTTAAATGAAAAATATTTTTTAATAATGTAAGAAAAGCAAATTGCACAAATGTGTCAATATGTCAATATGTAGACCAGATATAATTCTTTCGCTGACTGTCGAATACAAGAAAACAAAAATTTTTTAATCGTAACAGTCAATTTCTATTCAAAAAACTTTAAAAACAAAAACCAATGGTTTATTTCACAATTTTTTTAGCGTTAACTCTTTAATATTAATTATTTGTACTAATATACAATTATTATTATTACTTTTATGCGCTTTTGTGGAATCCATAACAAAAAGTTAAAATAATTTTTTTTTTAAATAAAAGATTGGTTTTTATTTGTTAAAGTCTTCTTAAGAGCAACAATGGCTGCCGATTAAAAATATTTATTTTCAAATTTTCCGCTACCATTTTTAAGAAATTTTCTTTATTCTTTTATTTCAAAATACGAAAACAGGCGTACATAGATTTTTTCGATAGATATTGATTAACCTTGGGGGCGAGAGTAATAGCATACCGACTTCACTTGTTTTAGACCACCCTAACTTATAATGTCAAATTGCATTGTGTGTATGTGCATATGTTTGTATGTATGTATGTATGTATCTTTTGCGTGTAAGCAGAAAATAACTGCAAGCCTAGAATTTCGAATCGACCCTCAAAATCTGGACTTTTGGTCCCGTAACCTATTTTTGATAGGCTGCACATACTACAGTGACGCAGACACAAATTTTTTTTGGTAATTTTATATAAAAATGTAGTTTAAAATACAACAACTGCCATATAAAACGAAGTCTCAAAATTTGCAGAAAATTGAGAATGTTTTATCAAATTTTCATTTTAATTATGAAGTTTTTAATTAGAGTGTCGCGCTTTAAGAAAGTTGCAGTTCTTAATATCTTTCTATTTTAGTATGACAAAGCGCAAGTTTCAAGTACTTCCAATTTAAGATTATTATTTGGCAATTTTTTTAAAAACTTTTTTTTAATTATTGTTTCGTATACGAATTTTACCACAATGATTTGAATATTACGAATTGTATATGAAAACTGACAAGAAAAAAATAATTTGACTTTTTAGTGTTGCGGATGCCAAAATTAAAAGAGAAAAATCTCTTCAGAAATAATTATTTTTTAGAAAGTAATGTAGAATGTTCAAATATGACGCAAATGCATTCAAACCATACCAAAAACATAACAATGTGTGTTTAGCGATTAACTTTTTTTTTCAGAAAAGTAGAACCTCACCGGCTTTCCCACATAAATTAGTTTAGTTTCCATCATAAAAATGAACAATGCATTAAGACTTACATATTATGGTAAAAATATCTGACAAGGTTAAATGGCAATATGTTTTATATTCATTCACTCGCTCCATAGTAAAAGTAATGTTATCTTGAAGTCAAGGGTTACACTCCAGAATTGCAAAGGCGAACCGAGAAAAGGAAAATTTTACATTCAGATATAATTAACTTGTACGTGTAATTTAAATGTTAGAGCTGCTGTGATCAGATGGCAAACGATATTTAGGATATCTTCAGAGCCCATAAAGAAATATTAACAATTTTTGATACTTTGTCAACGGATAATTTTTTCTTGGCATTAAAATGTTGAATTGAAAATGCAAATAAAATTGTTTATCCTGTCTTTCGCAACGAACCCCAGCGCTGTATTCACTTAATAATTTATCAAATAATGTTTCATTACCAATATATTAGTGGCAATTTTTACAAAAACTTATTCAAATTCTCGCTTTCAGTAAACTAATTATCAACAAATAAGTAAAAATAATCCAAAATGCCAAAACAATCAGTAATATGTATTATAAGTTCCACATGAAAAACTAAATTTTCTACTACAATTCAAAATTTTTTTTTTACAAAACTGGTAACCAAATTCGGCAAAGGAACAACACAGTTTCTAAGGGCGTTCAAGATGGCCGATTTAGAGCGAGAAGTTGCTAACATATAACACCTTTCAATATTGCATCATGATTTTTTCACATCAAAAGAAACCTTTGTTCTATAATTTCTTTGTTAATATTTTTGATTAACACTGAATAAATACTTTTTTATATTTGCGCATTCAAAGACAAATGTTTTTTTTGGATTTAAAAAAAGTATACTATATGCTGCCATTTCATTAAAACTTATACTGATATGCCCTATACAGAAATTAAAAAAACAATTATGATTAGGACTAATAGGACTTATTGAAACATTTTTCGTTACATAAAAATAAGTTTAGAAAATCAAATTAACAAAAAAAGATTGTCAAAAACGTTTCATCTTGTTGTACTTAAATTCAAAGGACTAAAATTTCTTTTAAATTTTGATTAAAACCTTTGAAATTTAGATGAAAACTTGTTAAATTATCCTAAATTTTCTATAATAAGCTAAATTCTTCTCTATGGTTGTTGGAGTTTCCGACAGAGTCAGAACATGTTTTATTTTGAAACGATTTTACTTGAACTCGTGTTAATTTTGGTTTGGGGACGTAAAACGGAACTGTCGGTGGCACAACGTCTAAACGAGTTTATCTCCAAACCAAAATTGACAACGGATGACGGAAATTAAAAAAACAGTTCGATATTATCCTGTAATGGATTCCAAGACATACATAGGTAAATACACGGAAATGAAACATCGGACGAACTTGCGAGAGACTGAACGAGTTCTACGCAGCACACATGGGCGCCTCTTTAAGGAAAATCGAGCGCAGAATTACGAAACGTTTCGGTTAAGTCAAGATGAAACAAAATATAATTATAAATGATTTCGAGAAAGCAGATCTGGAATACCTAGTACAAGCTTATGGCTGTCTGCAATAGATATGGCTTCGGTATACCTTTAAACCTTTGTTGCGAGAATACGGGCTCTAAGGAAATAATAGAAAACTTTCTGTGCGAGTATTTCCAGTCTTCGCACGGATGAAACTGAAGGCACCATTCCTGCAGAATATTTCGGATTGCAAGCCAATAAGCCAAATGACTATAGTTTGTGGGATCAAAATGGCAAAACTTTTGAATTCTTGTCACCGTAAACATCCAACCTTATGAGTATCTGTTTCAGAAATAGTCAGATAATCATATAAAGCTGTGTCACTGGTTGAAATGAAAAGTTTAGAATTTGCCAAATATTATTCAATTAATGAATTTGCGCCGAAGAAAACGAAAAAGTAAAGTTTAAATTTGTTTTAAACAAATAATATGTCAATTATAATTCTCATATGCAAATTTGTCTCATTTTTTTTTTTTAGTTTTTATTACTTATTTTTCTTTAATAACACTAATCAAATAATTTTTTTTAACTACTTCTACTTTAAAATTTTTAAGAGATATTTATAATGAGCATTTAAACTATTCTCTATTCTGTTATATATTTTTTCTAGAAAAAATACTTAAAATTCTGTACAAATTGAGCGCTAGAGCAAGCTTGTTGATAGCTTGAGCTAAAATTTGTTGCATGCTTACAAATGTATCAACTTATTTAAAATTGCTATTGTTATTGCCATTTGTTTATTTTCATATCACGCCTTCCAAAAGTGCCAAAGCATGCAAGCATAAGAGAGGTAAATAAATATAGAGAAATTTGATTGTTTTTTTTTTCTTATCATAATATTTCTTTATCAAATGTCATATCCGTTCGACACTTTTCACTTCACCGCAATAGCTTTTGGTGGTTCGCCAGGGGAATTTTCTGCAATTACTTATATACATAGATATATGTATGTACATACATACATATGTAGATAAAAGTATTTAGTATAATTAGCAGAGAATGTTCATAATTATGAAATGAGCTTCGATTTTTCACACATGCCTTTGGCGCTTAATTTAAAATTTCTCATTCGAAATGAGTACGTTTGTCTGTTTGTTCATTGATATGGATCACTGAAATTGTCTGTCTTCCAGTACTTACGTGTATCAAAAACTTCAAATACTTAATATATTTGTATATGGCAATTTTACATTCCTAATCGTTTGATTTATTATTAGATAAAATAATAATGGAAAAAGGTGAACTTTTTTTCCACCCAAACTCTTATTGAGCCTACTTAAGTACTTTCATATACAAATATCTATTTGCTTTTTCACTTGATATGCTGTATTTTTAGTATTTACCTCAGACTGTTAATAATGAAACGCTTGATCTTTGAACAGATTAGCGCTGATCGACAGTTGATTATATTTTTCCAATGCTTCGGGTGATAAGTTATCCGAGATTTGAGTTAAAACATCATGATATATCTAGTTCAAACAACTATTATGGGAGTGAGGATGTTCATTGAACAATCTGACTGAATTTGCCTAAAGATGAGTATAGCTTAATGGCTTGGTCCAAACCCTGAGCTGTCGAGATATTGGTTCATTGGAAGAGCTGACTGAATTCGCCATAAAATCAGAATGTCTTAAGAGACTATTATAAACAGAACTAATTAAACGCTTTCTGCTACCTCTTTCGCCACCACCGAGTACTGTGTCGAATACTTTCAAGGCTGTAGCGTCTATAGCCATATCATTTCCTCGTTCCATCGTCTGCGGTATTGGCCGTCGCAAAATCGTAAAAACCCTTGATCTTGAGAAAAAACTGTATTTCGAACTCTCTATGAATCATATCCAACTAAACTTCAATTTTACCGGGTCCCATTCGGAGATGGTTCAAGATGTCTCGAGAATATCAAGATAACAAGCCAGGAGTATTAAAAAAAGCCACATCGAAATTTTTTTGTATCTCTTACAGCTTTTCGGAGGTGGTTAAGCAGATTTCAGCTGCTAGTTAGGAGCATCTAACCAACTACCTACATATACTTAAAAAAACTTAAAAATTAAAAAAAAAAAAAATTTTTAAATTTATCACGTGTATAATTTTGCAAGGGTTTCCAGGCATAAATATTTTCTATTGAGGAAGACTGCCGCTTTTTGAGGCTGGCAAAAAAATAGACTCTCACATTAAACTCTAAATAAATTTAATACTGGTATTTACCAACGCATTATGTCCGAAAACGAAACTGTCTATGAGACGTTGAAGATCTGAAATCCACCCCTTTTAGAGATGATAAAACAAAAGTATTTATTCCAAGCACACAGCAAACAAACGACTCAAAGCTGCGGTAAGGTGTCAGGTTGCAGATTTGTAGGGGGAAAAACGACCTTAAGAAAACAAACAATCTTCTATTGAAGGTCAACTTACTTGTAGCTGATCTTACAGCAACATTGGTTTATAGGAACTTACGTTCTAAGTTTAAATATTTCCTAAATTCTTTGAGAAATAAAAAAGAGAAAACTGAGAAATTTTGTAAATATCCAAGGCTAAATGATTTCTACTTCTCAATAAAAAAAAACTTTAAGAAGCTGGACTTAATATTGATATCACGACGAACAATAACGAATAGTCGATAAAATGGACAGAATACTTTTCTTTTGTAGACCTATTTATGTCATTGTTTATATATTTCAAGCATCAGTCGAAATTTCTCAGCCATAGTTAAGGTATTCTAACTACGCTTCATTTTTTTGTCTACACAGAAAACTAATATATTCATTTTTTTCCTTTTAGCATGGCCTGCATTCAAGATGGATTGGAACAAATGAAATTAGGTGCGGGTAACCTCTCATTTACAACAGACATCGACTTTCAGCAACCGCAAGTGCAAGATAATAACGTCACCGACAGCAGTTCGGACAATACATGCCAACATCGATGGACACCCACTCATGGCTATCGGGACAAGGGTATCGGAGTGGTGACAAGCCTGTTGGGCTGCATGAAACCGATACTCTCCTTTATGACCAAGACTGGCGTTATCGAGATCAAGGATCCGAAAGATTATGCTTGGGAAATACCATTCGAATGCATCACAGGCTTGGAGTGGTTGGGAAGTGGTGCACAGGGAGCAGTTTTCAGTGGAAAGCTAAATAGAGAAATAGTAGCAGTGAAGAAGGTGAAGGAAATGAAGGAAACAGATATTAAGCATTTAAGAAAGTTGGATCATCAAAATATTATTAAGTTCAAGTGAGTAAATATTTCGCAAACACGCCAACGGCGCTTAACAATTAATTTTTTTTTTCAGGGGTGTTAGCACGCAACCACCCGTTTATTGTATAATCATGGAGTTTTGTCCATATGGTCCATTGCAAAATATACTTAAGGAGGAGAAAGTAATGTTGCCATCTCGTCTGGTGTCGTGGTCGAAGCAAATCGCACATGGCATGCAATATCTGCACTCGCATAAAATTATACATCGTGACTTGAAGAGTCCCAAGTGAGTACGAATATATGAATATTTCTTCTTTAATACATTTTGCTCACCCTCTTGTCCTTTAGCATATTGATTGGCCAGCACGAGATCGTGAAGATCAGCGACTTTGGCACTAGCAAAGAATGGAATGAGATCAGCACGAAAATGAGCTTCGCCGGCACAGTGGCTTGGATGGCGCCTGAGGTGATACGAAACGAGCCGTGTTCGGAAAAAGTCGACATTTGGTCTTACGGCATTGTGCTCTGGGAAATGTTAACGTGCGAGATACCCTACAAAGATGTTGACTCATCGGCCATCATTTGGGGTGTGGGCAACAACTCATTAAAACTACCGATACCGTCCAGTTGCCCA
This sequence comes from Philophylla caesio, assembly GCA_963971545.1. Taxonomy (NCBI): domain Eukaryota; kingdom Metazoa; phylum Arthropoda; class Insecta; order Diptera; family Tephritidae; genus Philophylla; species Philophylla caesio. Next base: position 19,769,877 of record OZ020608.1, on the reverse strand, counting down.
GAGGGTTTTAAGTTATTGGTGAACTTATGCTGGCATACGAAGCCCCGAAATCGCCCCTCGTTCGGACAAATATTATCACATTTGGAGATAGCAGGTCCGGAACTGTTGCGTAAAAGCGACAAAGTCTACTTCGAAGCACAACAGTCATGGAAGGAGGAAGTGCGTTCGCATCTTAAGGAAATCACGCAGAATGGTACAAGCATACATAAATATGAGCAGGATTTGATTAGGCGGCGCACAGCCGAGTGGCAGCATGCGCAAGATATACGACTGGTCTACGAAGATAAGCTGGAGAAGACAAATCGACTGTATTTAGAATTAAGTGAATGCATGACACAATTGCAGGAAAAGGAGAAGGAGATTGCAATGTGAGTGTTAGAGGGTATCTCTTTAAAATCCATTAAATATGAAATTAAAATAAAATTGTTTGTATAAAAAATTTCAGGCGCGAAAAACAACTGCCCGGTTATAAGACAACGAGACGCCTAGGCAATACATTGCGAAAAATACAAAATTATCGTAGGCGACTTAATCCGCCAGTGGTAATACCAGGAAATGCTCAACAACAAACGTCCTCGACGCCGGATCCCGAAACAACGCCAGAGGTACATAAATTAAGTAGCAAATTAATAATACAAAACTTGTTAACAAGTGACAAGCATATTAAGTTAGAAGCAGCATTCAATATTCTACGAGCCCAAAGTGATATTACGCGGCTCTGATTCCCGTGTAATTTCGGCAACCTAAAAATTGATTTTCGTGGGCATCACCCAAGTCTGAAAAGTAATTACCTTCTGAACTATCAAGAGCAAGCGGAAGTTCGTAGAAGACAATCCGGCTGGCGACGATCGAAGCCATTGAGATACTTCAGCAAACGAATCGAGAGAGTCAGGATTTTCCTTACTTACAGGACTTTATTCTCTTCTAAATTCACTAGCGGGTACTACAAAGAATACTTTCAGATCTGTCAGCTGGGCTACTGGATCTTATTTCACTGTACTTTGTCGTTATCGTAGTCACTGCAAGGCTCGTACAGCTTATGGTTGCATCATGTGTGGTTTTTGCCGTCGCACAGATGTACAAAAAGGACCAAACATTTTTCGAAGTAACTTTCTCTCGAACACTCCCAGGACACCTTTGGTTTCTAAGGTTTCTAGTTAATTAACTTACGACTTACGATCGTACTCTTGCCGGCACTTCGGTGAATTTGTTGCTCTTAAACTTTAAATACTCAGATGGCATAGTACAGCTATTTGCTTTAGCCTCTTACAGGCTCAAAAACTTAAAGCATCTTTTTTGGGAACTCATTTCCTTGTAGCTCTATGCTACTCAGTATTTGGTCCGACGATCAAGTGAACTGGTAAAGATATTTTTGCCAATAGCATTCGAGATTTTAATGAATAACTCGACGTTTGAAAAACTACTATTTTGACCGAGTTGAAACGAATAGACATTTTTATATATAGATGGTACGAGGGCAACGATATAGACAACCCAAGATCCTAGTTTATACAAATGCATAGGTATATACAAACACTCCATGTACATATGTTCCCATTTACAGAGTCCACTCAAAGCAATGCTATATGCGCAGGTGATAAGCTTAAATCAGACAAAGTCCTACTGTGTGCCAACGCAGAAACCGAAGAAGAGCAGACATCGACGAGTTGGTTCGGGTAGTTTTGCAGCTGCGCCCAAATATAGTCCAAGTCGAGATCGACGCTACCAGAGTGAGCCGGAAAATCGTAAGAACGTAAAGCTGGTGGACACAGAAACTCAGACCGATGCCATGGATATAAGTGAAACGGATATCAGTCCAAGCGCTTGTCTTACTATGCGTGACATCTCTATGACTCTTGTGTCCGATTCCGGGCTGCCATCCTACGAAGTTTTATATGCAATAGATCGCACGAGTCAACACCAATTGGCAGAGCCACAAACTGCTATTCAACGAGCCGAACAATCAGCACAACAGCAAAAGGAAGAGCAGCAGCAAACTGATGCACCCTCGCCAACGTTGGCGACAACGCCAACCAGTCTGAATGGCAACTCGATGACGCCATCAGATACCACATTCCAAGATGCATGCTCTAGTCCTGACCAATTGCTAGATGATGTGATAAATAGCAACGAAAGACTTGACATACCCGATTACTGTAGTTCCAATGAACATCTCGAGCGTCTCGGCGAAAAGGTGATCAAATTTATCAACGAAAATCGACTGAGTATACAAACAACAGCAACACAAGTTGATAATGGCAATGAGAATGTGAACGATTGCATTGGCCCAACAACACAAGAGTTGAATCGAGATGGTTCCGTGGGGCGTAGAACGCCGAGGACGGGCAGTGTACGAAGAAAACAGCAGCACAAAGGGGATAAGCCGACGCTTGCTGAGGCGCAGGCGCAGGCGCACAGCAATGCAAATGGCGAGTCGAATGAAGATCTCTTCGACGACAGCTGGTCGGATGAGGAGGGCGAGGATACAGACTATCATTACGGCTTAAGACGGAGAAGGTAAGTGAAATGAAGATTTACCAAGTTCACATATACATATATCTCGAAAAAAAAACTTATTTACGATTTACTTTTTCTTCTTCACTCACAGCATTGGACGGTTGCCGATTGGTCGCGGCATGCGTTCGCGTCGATGCTACAAAATACCCATCATCCCGAAAATTCCTGTCCACAAACGAAACGTGACTGTCGTCTCGGATGAGGAGAATACCTCCGAGTACAGCCACTCACCATCTAGCCAACATTCCACACTCGAAAGCAATCCTGATGAAGTACTCAAACAAATGAAGGCCACACAGCAGCAGTGTAACGCAGCAACCGGCACAACGGACAGCGAGGAAGAGGTCTCATCGTCTAGCAGCAGCAGCAGCAGTGAAGATGGCGAAGATGTGCGAACGCAGCATGAACGGCGACCAACAACAGCCGCAACAGCGTCAGCGCAACGGCAAAGACGTGAACAACGACAACAACAACAACAAAAGTACACAGCTACAGCTACAACAACACGCACAACAAGTGCGTCCGTTGCAACGTCAAGTCAACCATTGCCAATTTTGCGCAAACGCAGTGATGTCATCTCCATACCCACATACGAAGCAGACGGTGCGGTGGATATGGTTTAAGTGAGTTGAGAGTACAATACAATGGAGTACTTAGCAGGCTCAGGGACTATGCCTATAAAAATTATAACATACATACATACATAGCGTTGTATTTCCGTGAGGCTATAGTTCCGATTGAAAGGACACATTTATAGTTTGTACAATATATTAAGCAAGAAAAATTATAAACGCAAACAATTTCGCTTTAGTTCAAGTATCTCACAAATAACAAAATTTAATGTCCTGTATTTAATATTACAATTACCAGTTTATTACTTAAGTAATCGATATGATAAGTATACAACAAGTCAGTCATCTTGTCATAAATAGTCCTTTAGTCATACAAGCATACATACACATATACACAAAGCATTACATTAAATTAGTACTCATTAATTTATATTTATGTACTTAGGTGTTTATTGTATGTAAATGTAATAATTATTTTAAAGGAAAAACGGCAATATTGTACTTAATTATGTAAATACATCATATACCATACATATGTTTGTTCCTTCATAGGTATATATGTACTACAATTTAAGTATTTTATATTTTGCATTAAGATTCCGAAATATGTTAAATTTTCTACGGCGAGTTGGTTGCCATGCAAACATATCTTGCCAGAAACAAGTTAATTTTTTTTGATGTCAGATGGTGTTGGTAGTTAGCTTCACTAGCGCCTGCGAGTTGTATAGGCTGCCTACTAGCGCCTGTGGTATTTATAGGCTGCTTTACTAGCGCCTGCGTGGGTTCTTTCCCACTTTCTATTTTTTTTTAGACACACCGCGCACTTTCCCATTTGTTATATTTTGAAATGTCTTTATTTTTACAAAATTTCACAAGTTTTAAAATCACGAGCTTCAAAATATCAAAATATGTAAACAAAATTCTTCGTCATTACCTTTTACTGACATCCTTAATTTTATAAAATAAGAAGAATAAGCAACCAGCTGATTGATTACCACCACCTTATATGAATTCGCCTTGGTACAATACATTCTCTCTAGAGTACAGAACTTAAGAGAAAGAAACCTGCCCGAGACACGCAACTTGACTATTTACTGTTTGATAATCGCGTTTATAGAGACGAGACCTGTATTTGCATGTTCATATAAAAAATAAAACTATTTCTAAAGCTCTTGACGAACTTGTAGTTCATTAAAAGCCAGATTGATTGAAACTTAAATTGACGGAGGACATACAATTTAACAGGCACTTGAGAAATCGAATATTGGCTTAAAGAGGAGATAGATTTTAACAAATAGTCGAGAAAACAACCATCAAATACTAAAGATTGTTTGCACCATCATCGGTTAAGCGCTAATCGAAGCTAAAAGTGCCGGTTAAGACCAAACGTCGAATAGCTAAGCGCTGAAAAGCATACAAGGTAAATAGTACCTAACCACAAGTAATTTCAAGCAGATATTGTGCAATGGGCCGCCCAATGGGTTCAATGTTTGATTAAACCGGCGGTTAGTTACAATTCCGCTTGCTTTCCTGCGTTAACTTATTTGACAGATTGCCTTTATTGGTGCTTGACCGGACTTTGAGGGCAGTTAAGCGCTTAATCATAATTAAAAGCGGCGGTTAAGACCATCCGCTACCAGCTAGTAATTTTAACCAGAGATGTTGCAAACGGGCCTCAGTATTTTATTAAGCAGAGTCTAGACTATCAATACTATTTGATCAATATGCTTGGAATACGACGTGCAGAAGTTTAAAGCAACACTTAATATTATTATTGATTGTCTATGGTTTTATTAGGGGAGCTGCATTAATTGATTGATTTTAAAATAACCAGCCCGATTCAAAAACATATTAACACCCTATTATTATAAAAATGTTTGTTTGTGAACACTTGACAAAATAAAATCCTTTTTAAATACTTTTCAAAATATAATTACTGTTAAAAAACGTCATTTATTGTTAATGCGGAGTGTTTTTCAAGTAACTGCAGTAAGAAGGTTATACACAATCAGATTTTTTTAATTTTTTTTCAAGATATCCAGCAAACTGTGCAACCACTCGCGTAAAATATATAATCAATATGTATTTAACAGGAATCTCGCCATGTATCTGCCGCATAATTTTGATTGCTTTAATTTCAATGCAAATAGGGGATTCACAAAGTGTCGCAAAAGTAAAAAAAAAATTTTTAATTTTGTTTTTGTGACATTGCAAAGAAAAAGGATGTGGAATAACATAACTTTAGATTTTTCAAAACTGTAAATTTAAGTCATTACAACACCTTGTTAGTCCCCTTGTAGTATTTAAAACTATATTAATTAAAAATTAATTAATTAAGTAATTGCTTACTATGTTTATTTACATACTAGTTTTAAGTTTATATGTATACTTTAAATTTTAAATAGTTTTCATAGTAATTAAATTGTTAATCGTACTTCACATTAATTGCGTATGTAGTTTAAGGCGAATATACGCGTTGTCCAATCACTTTAGTTATACATATTTTAAGAAAATTGTACTTAGTTTAGTAGTTAAGGAAGCTATGTAATTGCTTCTACGTGCCTCCTATTCCACGAATACATATGAAGATAAATACATACATACATCCATACATACATACATACATACATACGTATGCAATATATAGTTTTTTAAGTTAAATTTTAGTTTAGTTTTTTTTCGCAGATGTATTTAAAATGCATACATACTTACATTTATGGCTATTATTATGTTTTAAAATTACTAGTTTAATAAGTAATATACATACATACATACATATGTAATAAATAGAAATACATACATATATGTATACACAAATATATATGTTTATTCAATTTAATTTGTTTCAGTTTTATTTAAACACATTCGTAGAGTTGCTTACTAAAACTAAAATGCGGTATTAAGAAAACTATTTAGAGAAAATTGTCACTGTCTAAAAAATTTTAATATTTAATTTAGACGACTTGCTCTATTTAATACATTTCGAAGTCTGAGTCTTCTTGTACTTCCTTCAAAAAAAAAAACTTAGGAAAACTGAAGAACAAAGTGTAGGAAATTGTAAAGTAAATGTTTTCTGATCATGGCACAAACGGTAGCAAATGAAAGGTTGATTTTTAGATTCTTTTTTTTTTCATTTCATATGTCCATGCGAAAATTGTTAAGTGCGTTTACATTGATCAAAACATTTTTTACATATGAAATAACTTCCCTTATAACTTTGTGGAAGGCGTAGCTTTGCAAAGTGCATAATCAGCTGATTTTGACATTTCGGGAAGGTCATCTGCGGTTGTTGAAATGTAAAAATTTTAAATCAACGTTTTTTCTATTAAGATATTTGCTTTATGTTCCATTGAATATTAAATGTTAGGACAGCCCACATTAAATAGTGACAGTTGTGGCATAATTCTCACTGACTAAAACTTGCAGAAAAATAATTTTAAAGCCAAGGCGAATTTATTAAAGGTGGTGTTAATATATCAGCTGATTGGTGGTTGCTTGTCAATATTAATAGTTTAGTTGCAAAATAATCAATTGCTCCGTTAAACTACCCGAAATGTAAAGATATGGTTAACTATAACTTTTTGCGGTGACTCGAATAGTGTAAAAATTATTTCACGAAAGTTAAATACAAACGAGATAAAGTTTGACAATAACCCACAAAAGCGTTGCATTTTTAGAATCGCTACCACCTTACATGAATTCGCCTTGTTTAACGCAAAGAAAAACAGATGATCACAGTGTGCTGATTTTAAATAATTCAAACATGAAAATTGCCTTTTCTATTTTCAATTTAATTCATCTTCCGTACGGTTTTCCGTACATTTTTATGCCTTCCACTATAACTTGCTTAGTACTAGATTTTTGAAAGAAAATATTAAAAAAATTTTTTTTTTTTAAATTATATTCCAGAGTGGTTTTGTGATGTTTCTGTATCTTTTTTTTGTAAATTTTTTTTTTGTTAATTTTTTTTAAATGAATTTTACACTAAAAGATGTATTTACTATTGTGCAATGACCCATTTCGACTAAGGGCCAGTTTTTCAGTGCAAGTTGAACTCTGTTTGTCGTTTAAACTAAGTTTAAACTCTGTATGCAGTTTTTCAGTCAACTTTAAACGGAGTTTAAACTAAGTTTAAACGACCGATTGTGCTCGGTTAAACTTAGTTTAACTTGTCAGCTGTGTGCTGGCTACTTCGTTTTGGTTGCAACAAATTTTATTGAGCGCAAAGAAACTAAGTTTAAATTTAAACTGAGTTTAACTAAACTTAATTTAAACTGAGTTTAAACCAGCACTGAAAAACTGGCCCTAAGAGTTACATAAGTTTGTATGTATGTATGTGTTTATGTATGTTCCCACTAAACACAGCTAAGCAAGCTATTACATATTTGCTTTTATTGTCGCTCATAATAAGAATGTACATACATATCGAGCTATTACCGCCAAAATGACAAATTAAAAATTTAAGAGAAGAAGGCTGATTCTCTTTAATTTCTCAGCAGAAGCAGAGCACATTTTAATAAATATAGTCGCGTTTTGTAGAAAAAACAACGTAAATCTTGTATACAAAGCTGCATTCAAATGTGAAGCTTAACTGCGGAGAAAATTAGCTAAAAAGCACCTTCTGATTAAAAAAATTTATTTGTTGCCTACGTCCTTTTGGCGGTAATGGCTCGATATGTTCCAAATATTATGAGAATCAGTTACAATGGCGATGTTTCTTCCCTTTCATATAAATCAATAGTTTCTTAAGCATATTTTATGGACCATTTCGAGCTTTTCTGCATATTTTCGATTATACAATATCCTCTTGGCACCACGCCTTCGTGAAATATAGTATGTATATAGCAATTTTGTTATCGTTTCAGGCTTAACTGTCAATTCGCAATTGAAATTCCAGATTACCTTTACAAAACTGCACTCACGATAATCACTGATTATAAAATAATCCCAGATTGCAACGATTTATTTCACCGTAAAACTATTCTGTGTTATCGATCACTATCATAAAGAAAATGAACTTTACACGATCACAAATGTATGTAAACACATGAAACAGTATATGAAACAAATTTTATTTCTGTTTATATTCAACTTACAATATGTGCACGTGGCGTGAGTATTAGTTACAACAGTTCTTGTAATTGTAGAAATTCTAGAATTTTTTCAAAAGTGTGATTATGTGATGGTCGCCATAGACAACTTAAATCAGGGTTGCACTTAATTACCTGCAGTTACTGCCCAACAAATAGTGAGGTTAGAAAACGATTAGAGAATGAATCATATTAAAATATATTTCTATAAGGTAGAGCGTTAGAATATGATTGGAGAAACAGTCGAGAACTATACCATTTTCTCCAAAATTGACTTTGTTTTCGATATCGAGAAATATTAAAGTTTTTTTTTATAAAATTCGAGCACCCACTTCTAATAAGTTTCTAATGTGATTACACATCTAAATAACATAAAACGGATATTCTCAAAAATATTCAATGCAGTCCCCCAGATAGTTTAAGATTTAAGAACAATTTAAAACTATTTACATCAAAGTTCTAAAATGAATTTCAACTTGTCTCTAACGTAAGAAAATGTGTGACCGGAATCGTTTCAAATCGATTAAAAAAATCAATTGACTTAAATTCAAGCTTGCAGCTTTAGTTCAAATTAGTCTAAGTTTCTTTTAACGAACTTTGAATAATACTTAAAAAAAAGTATATGCGTCTTCGCATCAATTTCCTTACTTTCACAGTTTTAGCTTATGTTCATTATTTGATAATGACTGATAACTTGTGCTAAATTAATAATATAAAAGTATAATTTTGAAGCTTTATCTTTCATGCAAACCACATTTATTGTATTAGAGGTTAGGGATGTATATTTCAGTTTTGATAAGAAATTAAGTTTTTCGGTAAAGAAGAAACATTTAGGGGATTCACAAGGTGTCGTAAAGTGTCATATTGACATAAAGTCATAATATGTGAAAAATTCCAAGTTGTATTATTTTACATCCTTTGTAGTTATGTATGTATGTGTAATGCAACAATAACAAAATAATAGATTTTTAATGTACGCGTATTTGGCAATGTAAATGTTTTTAAATTATAGACATTTTATATTGTTTTTTCTCAAAGTCGTTAAAAATAATTTCCATCGCATTTTGTATAGCCGACTTACAAGAAAAATAGTTTGCACTTGCCAAAATAGTTAAAAATAAAAATGTACAACTTACAAAAGAAAAATAAATCAGATAACACAGAGGAAATAAATATGTAACTGTGCCACATCTTTTTGCCTAAGAATATCTGTTGAATGTGCTGTGCACCTAAAAACCAAAATATAAGAATTTTGCTATTTATGGAAATTTGTGGTAAGCATAAAGCGACATGTGCGTTTATGTACTCAAAATTATATTATTGCACATGAAATAAAAAATATTAACAAATGCAGAAATGCACATACTTTAAATATGTATGTATATACATATAAATGTACTTTCGCATGCATTACCAAAAAATATATATTTATATATTGAAATTGCAATTAAATTTTGCACAAATTTTTGCTTCAGTGCCTTAAACACACAAATTTAAATTTATGTTGCAAAATTGAACGAACATACATATTTAATTATGTACACTTGAAGGAAAACAAAATAGCAATACATAAATATGAAAAGGAGTAGCGAAAAAAAAACATAAAACCTAGTTAAGAAAAAAAACAACAAATTCACAAATGGAAATGTAGCGAAAAATCGAAAATATGGCTTTGTAATTTTCTATTGAATTTGTGCAAAACTGATAAATGCCTATTTAGCTATTTTTTAAGAATATACAACGTGCATATTTAGTACATACATACATACATACATACATCAGACACTCATCTGCTTACATACACACATACGAGAACATGATAGCATAACATTTATATGCATTCACACACACTCACGACAATTACTTGCATACAAACAAACATTCGTATACAAGCATATACATATACAAAAACTAGATATTGAACATACATATATACTATATATACGTGCATTAATACTTAATTATATTTAAATTATATTATGAACAAATTTAAAATAAAAATTAAAACTATAAGAGTTCATCGAAAATATAAATTCAAAGTAGTTTTACTATGTAGTGCAAATAGTGAATAGTTCAATGAATATGCTCATGTCAAATCCAACGCCTCCACTCTAAACAGTTGCATGTGTGGTACACATAATTGAGTACCTATGATTAATTCAAAATTGCATAGATGTGGTGTAGTTAGATGATGATTTTAAAATAAGACGTAGGAATTTAATGTAATATAAGTGCATTTGAGGTGAGTTAAGGTATGGTGAGTTTAAGTGTGGTGAATTTGGGAGTGGTGAATTTGGATGTGGTGGGTTTAGGTAATTATAATTTACTTAGTTATGTAAAATTTAGACGTTAGTAGTTTATCTGTGCTGAGTTCAAGTGTGGTGAGTTTAAGTAAGTTTTGAAGAATAAGCAAACAAATTTACCGACCGTAATGATAATTCAAAAATGATTACCAACATTTTCGTTTACACTATATAGCTAAGTGTTTGGCCGAGCTTCTCCTACCATTTGGGGTGTGCGTCTTTATATTATACCACAAATGGAGGGATCTACAGTTTTGTGCCGACTCCAAACGGCAGATGTATTTTAATGAGAAGCTTTTTTTCATGGCAGAAATACCCTCGGTGGTTTGCCATTGTTTGCCATTGAGGGGTGACCGCTATTAGAAAAATTTTTTCTATTATTAAGATTTTGCTTGCCCGACTGAGATTCGAACCACAGCAGCTACATTTTTAGAGCATACTGTTCAATAAAACAATGAACAAGAATAATAATTTCATATACATACATACATATACAGTTTATTGAATTTTAGCCTTCTCGAAAAAAAAAGAAAACGGATGCGACCACAAAAATCGCACACCCACTGAAATAAAACAAAATAAGCCTTTAGCGCCAAACGACGTTAAGGCGCTATACGAGGTGTTGTGCCAGTGCTACCAGAAGTTTGGGAAAATGGGGCAGACAAAATGGGCTCTTTAAAAAAGAAGTGATCTTAAAGAGCAAGAGTGAGATCGGAACAGAAGTCCGGATCTACGAGTATGTAGAGCATATTTTATGTTGTAAGACGTGCGCACTTCAGTGAATGGACCATAGCTGTAACAAGATCATAATCCGAGTCGGTTTTCGGCCATATCTGAATTACTTAAATCGAGTTTTATGAAGAAGATCTTTGCATGACCTACTTGGTTTAAGGTATTTTGTTTTAGAGATGGTCACAAAATAGTAGCAGATTAACTACATATTTCGCTGGGGTGAATAAAATTACATGGCGATTGAGCAAACATTTATCTTGCAGCGTATAGCAATCAGGAGGGTAGAGCCAACTTTTCAAACATTAAATTAATTGATTTAGTAAAATTAATGCTATTATTCATTACTTGTCAATATGTTGCTTATACGCCCGGTATGCGTAGCTGTTTAGAAGATATTCGTTTTGCCTGGGCGTATGAGTGATACGAGTATATTGATAAAATCGATTTATTGTCATACATATGTACATATATGTACCCTGTCGGAAATCAAAGTACTTTAAAAGCAATTTAAAAAGTACTTTTTTTCAAACCACAAGTGGTTCAAATTCATTATATTTTCTTGTCATCAACTAACTTTTTAACATGGCGATGTCCTAGGAGCAAGTCAATTATCCGACTCTGCATTTGGTTTCAACCAGTTTTAAATATATTTGAAAGAGAGAACATTAAAATTACTTTTTTTGCAACTGCAATAAAATTTATTTATTTCCAGCTACTTTAAAACTGCTTTTTTACAACTATTTTAAACTCGATTTGTTTTTAAACTTCTTTATTTTAAACCAACTCATTTCTAACTTTTTAAAAACGCTCTTTAGTTTAGTTTTTATAAAATATATTTACATATGTATTTTTATAACTAAGTAAGGAATTCAGTTCATGTTTAACATACGTTTACACGTTTTAACTAAAATTTTATTTAGTTTCTTCTGCGTACATACTTCGTAAAAACATTGTTTTCTTACCACCTGAATGGCCTTGCGAGTAACTTCCTCTGGGTCACGATTTTCGATACAAAAGGCATCTACGTATCTAAAAAATGATAATGAAAAAATTGAAATATTTTAAAAATCAAGCATTTTATGGGCTCGCCTCTGTCTTACCTTTCATAAGCGGCTAGAAATTAGCAAATTAGCAAAAGCTTTTAATCTTTTTTTTCCATGAGTTTAAGGTTGAAATTCATTACAACGTCATTGGACAAAAGAGCGAAAACCATCTCTTTAGATTTTCATTTCATTAGGCACTTCATTCCATTAACCTATAGAATATATGGGAAAAAGCTTTAGATAAATATTTAGAATTTTATGAATATATTAGCTTCTCACGTAAATTGTTTTGTTTTCTTCGTAAATATTTTCGACAACGGCTGTCAATTCGTCATCTGTTTTTATTGGAAATTGTAAGTGAATGACACAACAGTCTTCTGTTATCGGATGAGAGTTTTTATGAGCACAGTGTATGTACATATATACTATATATATAAAAAATGGAAAGAAAAACCAAGTAATCGTATGTGAAAATGTCACCTGATTTAGAAAAAAAATGCCAGTGGCGTGGCCAAAAATTAGTTGTCGAACTTAAAATTTTTTATAGTTACAAAATATTTTTCGTTTATTTTTTAAATTACAGTTCATTTGACAAAACCCATATACTTTTAAATTATATACTATCTGCAAAAATTAGAAATATTGTACAAATATCACTTATATTTTGAGCTGACAACATAATGTTTTTTCTCTTTAGTTGAATAGTCAATGATTAAATTTTTACTCACTGAAAATGGAGATTTATGAATATCCATATGAATTAAACATTCACATATAAAAAATTGCTTACCATCAAATCGTTTTTGTTTGATTTCCAAGGAGCTATGAAATAAAATTTTAATACTTCATCAGCAAACTTTAGTTCGTACTCGTATATGTAAGTAAACATCGCCTGGGTATAAACCCTCCAGAGTAAAATAATCAAGATTACTTTTAGGGGCTCCTGCGTATATGGCAAACTAGATTGTATGTGTTTGTCACAAATATTCACAGATACTAATACATACATGTAAAACCTGCACATGCGCACAACGTACATTTTTACTAAAACTTTTTGATAGCTGAATTTTTACAAATTGCGTAGATGGGTTATTGCCAATATATATGTAAGTATTACATACATACATGTTTATTGTAAAGATTTGCGTTTACTTTAGCTACATTTTCAAGGAATTTTTAATGAAACAATATAATTTAGTAATCAATTTATTGCAACTAAAAACTTATAAGTTACATTTAAAAAACGAGCTTACCTAAAAAATTGTTTGCCTCGCCGATTTCAGCGTACGAGCCCAAACTAACTTTATTTTTTGGACTTTTTGTGTGATTTAAAGCCTCCGTACCACAGCACAAAAACTTCATATCGTTAGCTTCATAAGAAAAATTATACAGGAGAGACATAAAACTCAATAACTTTTTAAACAATATTTTTTTTCTCTATAACTTTAAATGCATATTTTGAAATGAGTGATTGTAAAATAAAGTTGATTAGAAAAAATAATAAAAAAAAGTGTATAACTTTGATTCAGCTATTATTCGACTTACATAGAACATTTTCTACTGAAAAAAATAAAAACAAAATTGTACTTAGCGCTAGAAAAATCAAAAAATCTTTACGTATTAAACGGAAATAGGAACTTCTTTGTTTATTTTATTATGATTAAAGTATACATATTATCTCTTTTTGAAATTAAAAATTCATTAACATTAAAATATTAGATAAATTGAATCACAAATTAAAACTTCACAGTCAACATAATAAAATAAATTTGTTTTTGCTTCCAGTTCATCTTTAAAATATTTGTGCGCTTTGAGCATCAGTCACATATGCGCATTTCATTATACTTTTTTGCTTACATTGACATCTTGGCTTTATTGCTTTGGATTGTTTGTATATTTTGTAATTCCAGGCCCCATCTTCCTTTCGTTTTCCATGATAGCTTTTGCCAGTCAATCGTCGTTTTTTATTTGTTGCATTAATCCATGCTTCGTTTTCCACTTGCTTTCTCTTTTTCCGTGTTTTAGAGGATGTTGGTATTACAAAATAATCTTCTGAGTCACTATTAAATCCGTACGGCACCAGTCCAACAACTCCATCGTCAGATTCAATTCCATAACTATCATCGGTGCACTGAAGGCAGATAGATGCGTTATTGTTGTTAAAATCGTCCAAATTCATGAGATTCTTCTAATAATTATTGTTTTTTTAGTTGAATGTTATTTATTGTACTCAATGATAAGAATTTCTAACCTTTTTACACAAATAAGTATTGAATGAGTATTGAAGTATTTATGGCAAACAGCTGACTTACAACTTTTGCACATCATTGCCAAACAAATGGAAAAAACAATAAATTTATTATTTTCTTCTTCTCATACTACATATATATTTTTAATTTATTTATCGAACTGCATTAAAAAATTAATTTTCATAAAAAGTTGACTTACGACCTTTTCTTATGAAGCTAACGATTTGCCGAATTTTCAGAATTTGATATCACCGCAAAACTAATGCGAATATATAAAAAAAAACGCTCGTCCACATCGAATTCGTCGGGTAGAGTACTTTAAAAGTAAATTGGTTTGCTCACCAACATAAATGTCTTCTTCAAGAAATGGGAGGTTCCCAAAGGTGTTTTAAACGATAATCCAACTATAAAGCTAAATCGTTCAGGCATGACCTTAGCGATTTGCGGAACGCGCCCAAACTAGTCTAGGCAGTGCCAATAAAAATGAGGTTGGCTTTCTAAAAAGGAAAAAGAATTCCGGAAGAACAGATTTCTGCAAAGAGTAATAATTGAAATTCTCTTTCCATATCGCTTCCGAAAAGAAATAATTTGTTTTTATATGTATGTTATTATATTTTCATACAAAAGAATTTTTTTATTAATATAAAGAAGAAAAACACAAAAAATATACGAGTACACAAAAGTTATTAGATTTTCTTATTTTGCAATATTTTTTCATAGTTTCAAATTCTTGTAAATCACTGGTTTTTTGGAATTTTCCACATTTCAACAATATTGCCGACAAATTTCGTCCACCAGTTTTTTGCGACTCTTCTTCAAATTACCGCGTATCTTTCGCGAATCGATTATATAGCCAACGCAGTCACGCAAACTCTCGAAGTATAATAGTCCCGCTGTACCACAATTGAGATCCAAATGGCGGAAGCGATTCACATTGCACGTACAACCATCGAAAATAAAATATGATTTGTGATAATGTGTGAAACCACGAAAGACAACATAATTGCCCCAAGGTGTCATTGTGAGTATACGATCGGCACACTTGAAGCCGGCACGCAATAGTTTACAAATGCTTTCGGGTGTGCCGCTCTCAGACCCCACCACGGCCATATCGTAGGCCGCAGACGAATAGCCTGGAGAACTGTTGGGCTTGCAAGTGAGTGGTCTGTAGTTTGCTCGGTCATAGCGATCGTCGCCGCAAGTGGTGCCGTACATTGAGAGATCTCCATCGTCATCGCCATCGCCATGTTTATCGCGGCCGTCACGTTCATTACGGCCATCACGACCATCTCGTTCACCACGTTCACCACGTCCTTCGCGGCCATCGCGGCCATAACGACTATCACCATCCCTTCGCTGAGTTTCATCACCATCATGGCGCTTTCTCGCATCCTCATCGCGCAATAAACCACTTGGAGTACGTCTAGCTGTATCCTTGTCTGTCTCCAAGTCTTTGTCCTTGTCTTTATCCTTATCTTTGTCCTTGTCCTTGTCCTTGTCTTTATCCTTGTCTTTGTCTTTGTCCTTGTCCTTGTCCTTGTCCTTGTCCTTGTCTTTATCCTTGTCCTGGTCTTTGTCTTTATCCTTGTCTTTATCTTTATCCTTGTTCTTGTCATCTTTGCTTTTATCCTTGTCGGCTTTATCCTTATCAGCTTTGTCTTTCTCAGCTTTATCCTTATCAGCTTTATCCTTTTCTGCTTTATCTTTGTCTGTTTTCTCTTTATCCCTTTTATCCTTTTCAGCTTTCTCCTTGTCAGACATTTCTTTATCTGATTTATCCTTGTCTTTCTTCTCTTTGTCTTCTTTTTTCTTCCTATCTTTTTCTATATCTGAATCAGCCTTTGTCTTTTTACCTTTTTTACCCTTTTTCTTATCCTTGTTCTCCCTATCTTTCTTATCTTTGTCTTTCTTTCCTTTCTCCTTGCTCTTACCACGCTTACCTTTACCCTTACTCTTTCCTCGCTTTCCTTTCTTATCTTTATCTTTCTTTTCACCTTTTGCTTTGCCTTTTCTGCCTCTGCTTTTACTTCTACCACCTCTTTTTTTGCTGTCTACACTCCTTCCTTGACCTCTTCGCTTACGACCTCTGCTCTTTTTTCGTCTTCCCCGACCATGACGGTGCCCATCACCACTGGAAGATGATTCGTACTCGCCTAGATCTTCTAGTCCTCCTTCCTCCTCCTCCAATTCTTCTTCGGACTCTTCAGTTTCACTCCTATCCGGCATATCCATCTGTACAATGCCAGATGTTATATCTTCCTCATCCTCATCGTCTACAGCTAGATCGAGTTTGCATTTGGTTTCATCCTCCTCAAAGCAAAGTGTCTCATTAAGCGACTTGACATCAAAATCTTCATTCAGAATAGGTTCGTCTTGTGCTGGAGTGCCTTCCTTGATCGCCAATTCAATCTGATTGATTTTGAGTGAGTGCACCGCAAACTGAGTTGTGCGATTCGTCTCCAAGAGCATCTGGGTGAACATTTTTAAGAGCATTTCGAGTGAGCGAAACATTCGCAGCGTTGCTTGCTTTTTCACTACCGTACCCTCCTCCCCTTCCGGCAAGCCTTCTATTCGATGCCGATATGGATCGAACAAGTAAAAGAAGTTGTTCTTTTTAAAAACTGCGTACATATTCTGATCGATTTGAACAAGTAAATTATTGTCGTCTGCATCAAAGCTACTGATTAATGCCGCTTCAAGTTCACTCTGTTTAAAATTCGGCACACATTTCCAAATGCCGGTGAACTTACGCGGTGTTAGGGTATATCTAGCCTTGAATTGTGCGAGTTTTAGACGATTCGGAAAACGTTCGATTTCAATGGGCTCCTGTGCCTGCAGACATTGCTCCCAGCAACAGACGCAAACATTGACGCCATAGCAAATGATCTTGTCGACCATTTTCTCATTCCAAGTAGCTGGATGATCAATCTTGGCAGCTAGCAAAGCAGCCACGCCAACCGGTAGAGCGCTGCGTGTGCGTATCGGATCGGTGCTGTTGCGCAGAAGATGTGATTCTGCCTTCAATACAGCGTAATCGTCATTGATCACTTGATATTCATGTTCACGCTTACCAAAGTCCCGACTCATGGTCTTACCATCAACACCCGTCAGCTTCACTATTTTAATTTCTCGCAAATTGAAAGGATCGGTTGGTTGAATACCCGATAAATTGTTTATCAAATATATTACATTATCAATTGTTTTTAGGCAGATCAACATAGCCGTGCCTTTCTCTTTATCCGTCTCCAAATTCTCCGGTTTGCGACCATAAAGGTCCAACACGAAATAGACGCCATGCGAGCGCCATACCATTTTGTAAGTACCAGCTGCCTTGATAAGACCAAAACGATGTTTCATAAAGAACTTTTTCATCGCGACTTTGAAACTATCCATTGTTAGATCGGGTGGCGGACCCTCCTCCGTGCCACTTGGTGGCGGACCAAATGATAGTTTCTCATCCAATTCCACCTCAAATTGTACACCGTCTACGGTGTGCCAACGTTTTACTTTGCTTTCCGTTTGAGAATAGATATTCGTCGGTGATTCGACATTGTGCTCCGCATCCGGTTGCTTGGTCAACAAAACTTGACCTTCTCTTATGACACCGTCTAGGGTTTCCTCAGTCCATTGACTTTCGGGCGTTGTAAAGATTTTCATAAATGCCACAAGCGTTGAAGCATAGCGATGCGCATGTACATCTGGTGTTGTGGACTTCATGGCGATGGTGGCTTCTAAGACGCCCACTGGTGAGCCCAAAGTATTCACATTCGTACTTGCCCTACTCGACTTGCCTACGAAAAATGGTATGTAGTAATTTGAGTTTGACTAGCAATAATAACTGAGAGACGTTTGCATTTATTTTCACACTTACGGGGACTGCAAGCATTGGGGTCTGGTGCTGGTGCATATCGATCATGTCCACCGAAAATGCTACACATTTTTGGCACACACAAGCAGGTCGACGTACATGGCGCCTCGTAGGACTTCGCCCTAAGGAGAGAAAAACTTTAGGTTCTGTCGTAAGTTACTTGCAAAATGTGTGCTTACATCGACGGGATCGGTGTTCGATCGCATGGTGGACATTCTGGTGTACAGCAAATTCCATAGTCATTATCGCCGAGTTTATTGTCCTGATTCATTTCATTTACAAGAATTTTAGAATTTTGTTATTTTAATATTTTGCGATTTTTTATTATAATTTATTTATAATTGTATTTAATTTGATAAAAATTTTTATTAATCGTTGTGATTGACAGCTTAGAAATGGGTTGTTAAAATTGGAAATATTTTGTTTGTTTTTGTGTATTGAATATTTCAAATCATGAGCTATTTTTCGTTCCTGTATTGTTATATATCCTCGCAGAGATTTTATTTCACATATCTGACTGTCTAGATATCGTGTATCTTTGGACATAAAAGTTTGTCCATATTTCAAAAAATATGTTCTTCGTTTCGTCGGATCCAAAACAATGGGTGGGCCCAAAAGAAAAAAACAAGTCTGCCCTTGTCGTAAAGAAGGTCATCAGCCCCAACGCGTTAAACATGCTGATGCTGTGGTGGACTTTTTTCCAGTGATGGTCCTGTTTTCACCAGTGACATAGATATTTGAGGCCGTGACGCTTGTGTGCTTTAAACATCACCGGAGCCCGACGCAGCATCTACATGGCTTGAGGAAAGCGCTAAGCACTACAACTGCACTTATCCCCATTATCACTTAGATGAACCACTGCCTTAACGGTGACCGCCCCTGAAAAAGAACCATCCTGGAGGCTCTTTGCTTGTCGAAAGCCTTACTTCTTAAGGGCAGTGGGGTTGAAGCGCCTAGAACTTTCTAAGTAACCGTTAGTCATTGGTATACATTCGAGACGTGACACCAAAACTAAGGAGTTCTCAGAGGCTAGCGTCATGTCGCCGCTTCTGTTTAACTATCATATCTCATCTCGTAACTCCCTCCTCAGCCGGAGAGAATTTCTCTCGTCTCGTACACGGACGATTACTCGATATTTTCCACCGATAATGGACTTGATAACATATGTATGTATGTTCATAAGACAATCTCAGGACCCGATCCACAAATTTTTTAAGTTTTTTGTCAATCTTAATTCTTTTGCTGAAACCCCCGAAAGAGAAGTCTAGATAGCCAGTTAGCAACGGGTTGGGGGGACAATATTGCAACTCAACCATCGAGATACAATTACGTTGACTGATTAGGAGCTGCGGCGTCTCTGGACGAGAGAATGTTCGAGGATTTTTCAAGTTAATATAAATGTAATAATACAATTATTTGTTTAGGAACTTGTACGTAGAAAATTATACATTATTAAGCCTTATCGAAAAGACTAAAAGGATATCGACGACATTATCGATATATATCGAAATCGGCGTATCTTAAAAATCGATAACAATATATTTATCGAAAAATTTGTTATCGATCACAAGAGTTTTTAGAATTGTATAAAGCTATAAATATTTGGCCTTTTGGGGAATTTCGCTAGATATGTTCAGGTACTGTCAACCTCCCTCTACCCCAAGAAGCTACTCAGAAAATGTGGTAAAGAATAACGCCCGTTAAGCTTGAAGAATATAAAAAATTGCGCGTGGTCCGCCTTCTTTTACTGATTATGATGATGTAATTTCTTTTTGGTGCAAAACAATAGGGTGGTGTTAGGAAGTGGTAAAGGGGGAAACTTTAAAATTTTGCGAAACTATTTGTCCGATCTTCTATAAAATAAAAAATAAAAAAGTGTGCGTGGGGCGCCCCTTTATTTTTTTTTTGTTGCAAATTAATAGGGGTGGTGTTAAGGAGCGGAAAAGGGGGAAATTTCAAAAGCTATTTGGTATCGTTAAAAAGATAATTAAATGACCTTTTACTTGGTATGCATATGTGTAAATAAATTATATTCTATATGTACATATATTTTGAGTAAATAAAAAAACTGAAATTATGCACATTTTTTCAATAAAAACTATTTTTTTCTTTAAAAAAATACGTCATCAACTATATGTAAAAATGAGTATGTCAAAAAGTCCATAAAATTACCTTTAATTTGATGTATAATTTATAATTTTGTTTTTTTCTCCCTTCGTGTTCAATGCAAAATACTGTTGATGACGTACCCGAAGTTTGTCCGGCAGGGTTACTTTTTCATGCGGAAAGCAGTTCTGCGCGGAAATACTGTTGACGCATAGACGGAGTTTGTGCGGCCAGGGTTATTTTTTTTAAAGCACAGTCGAAGGCCGCTCACTCACAAAGAAGTTCTGTGCGGAAATACCGTTGATGGCTTAGCCGGAGTTTGTCCGGCCAGGGTTATTTTTTTGAAGTGAGGCCGAAGGCCGCTCATGCGGAAAGAAGTTTTACATATGCATATCAAATAAAAGGCCATTTATTTAATTACCTTTTTAACGATTCCAAATATCAGCTTTTCAAAATATTAAAATTTCCCCCTTTACGCCTCCCTAACACCCCCACTATTAATTTGCAACTTAAAAAAATTATACTATTAAAATCAGAAGAAAGGGGCGGACCACACACACTTTCTTATTTTTTGTAGCTGAACGGGCGGTATTCTTTACTTGTTCCAATGTGGAAAATTAAAATATTAAAATTAGACTATAACCGTTATTTTTAATTAACATTAATTTTTAAAAGTAAATTTAGAAAGGATGCTATTTAAATATAAATGTAAAAATTATAATTTTGAATGATTTTGCATTGGTTGAAAAATAAAATATTCCAATTAGTAGGAATATATTTCCTTACTAAATACCGACAGGCCAAAATATTTTCAAAACTTGCAAGTTTATTAAAAATATATATTTTTATCAAATTATTTTAAGTATTATTTTTTATAATTATGGACTTTCCTAGAAACATATTTGAAATAATCTCCAAATGTGTTTTACGGCTTAAATCCAAGTCTGAGTTTAATACCAGCCAAGTACTGCCCCTTCAGTAGTTTACTCACAAAGTATAACAAAACGTACTTCACGTTTTCAGAGGTTTTTCAATTTCAAATAATTTATCTAATATTTGTTAACAGACAACTTTGTATATTAAGGCAATATTGAGTCATTAGAAACACATTAAATAAATACATATATAATTAATGTTTTCTATATTTATAAATTAATTTTCATTAAAGTAGCTTATTAAATTATTAAACATAAGTATAATGCTATTACAAAAATTACCAAAGAAAAACGATAACTAATAATAATAAATTGAATGTCGAATTAGCGACGAGATAAAAAAAACAACGATATATTTTCAGGCCGTTACAAATGTATGCTCCCGTCAGCAGTTGATTTCAATGGGACAGATGTTAGGTACAAAAATACTTGTAGTTATTATATTAACAGACGCTAGCGCAGATGTAACACATAATATCCTAGCACTCCATGGCAAGCGAGTTTGAATTTTCATTAAGTGCAGTCACACCATTTTCAATTGGCATATTGAGACTATTATCATCGCAAGCTGCTTCTGGTGTATCCATCGATTCGCAACCGGTGCCATTGAAACCATTACCATTCGAACCCATTGCCCCTGATTTGGCGGACGTTAAAGCACCATCATCCATATCCGACATTCCATGCGCGCTTAATTGGCCATTGCCGTTTAACAGTCCATTAGAAGGTGTGTCATCCCAATTTATTTTGAAGCGGGTTATGCGTGGCTTTGTTGCTAATATATTACGTGTGAGCTTGTCGAACAAAGGCTTTGATGGCGGATTTTCACGCATTTCGGGTTCGGCATAATCATTATTAATAAAATAACCGACACGCACAAATTCCTGACCGCGATATGAGCACGTGAGCAACACTATCGTCACGCCAACAGCATCTTGTTCTGGAATTTTCGTCACATCGGGTGGATCCGCTTGAAAGACAAAGATGTGACGGCCTTCTGGCACGGGACCTACATATATGGTGTCCAACACTTGATCATACTCCTCCGACTCCGCTGACCCAACATATATCATTTTCCATTCTAAATCCTCTTTCAATTCTTCGATGCACTCAAAAGTTAATTCAAATTGAAAAGGATTGAAAAAGCTGCTTGGATTATCCAAAACGACCACGTTTGTAATGTGTACTTTTGCCATGACGTTTGCAGGCCACACAAAGGAAGCGAAATTTTTTAAGTCACGTTTTGTGAAGACTTTAATTAGCTGCCTTCGATTTGCGTGTATTTGGAGTAAATCTTTTTTATTTTACAAACTTTTATAGAAATTTTTGTGTGCCAAAATTGTAACTCAGTCTATGGCGAAATTTTTAGCAGAAACAATAACCGATGACAATTCCAATTGTCTCTGACTTTCCCGCCAAACAAATTCCAGTGGAAAGTTAACGCATCATAACATAGTGCTGCCAGCGTGTTTTTTTTAATAAAATTTTCGTAAAAACAATTTTGAAAAATCACAATTAATTTAATATTGCAAAATCAAAATTACTAAAACAACATACACGAAATTTGATTATTTTCCCAATAGAAACCCAAATTATCCTTGTTTTTTGCCTGCAATTTTGACAGCCAGACGACCATGTTAAAATTAGCGACAACTTAAAAATAAGTTTATTGTTATTTCGGTCTAACCACTCTTCTCCTTTTAAACGTTTGCAAAATAATAATTTTAAAGATTTTTTCATGTATGAATTTTAACAGCCATATTCTAATGAAACCTCACAACTGAGTTGTGAGCAAAAATTTGTGAGGTTTGTTATGAGGTCTATTTTGTGAGGTTATTCTTAGCCACACGTCATACATCACCACACGAGGTGAAAAGCGTTTTGCTGTCAAAAAGAAGCAAAAGACAATAGCATAATCGCAAACAAAGTGATTTGATGGTCCATGAGCAAATGAAGTTTGTTTTTGTTTGGTTCATTTTCGTAACCTCTATGTAACACAATTAGACATAAGGCGTTACTTAAAAATGTAATAAAAAAAGTGAATGAAATATGAATATTAATAAAAAAGTAATAAAAAATTTAAAGTTTTCATCACTATTATTTCTCATGAAAGACTAAACTTTTTAACTAAAAGCTATAGCTACTTAACCAGCGGTTCGGTTTGGTTCAACGATTTTTCACTATGTACATACATATGAACAAATCCATATTAAAATATGCGTCATACACAATTATTTAAGAAATAAAAGGATTTTTTTTTTAAATATTTTACTTGTAGGAAACCTCACAACAGTCAGTAAGGTCAGTTTTGTGATGGTATTAGAATAGGGCTGTAAATTTCAGTAATTTCCATTTTTTTTTTGGCAATATGGCACATTCTGTGGCTAGAAAATGTTTCTTTTATTTAGACCTATTGCACTCTGTGTAAACAGCTGAATAACTGCAAACTTTATTATTCTGCAAATTTTTTCAGTTTTAGAATTGATTTGCTTCTCCGATAATTTTTACGTTTAATAGGATTGTCCTTATAAAAAATTACGCAAATCACATTAAAAAGCTTGTATGGAATAAGAAACAAAAAAGGTGATCAATTAATCATTTCGGTAGCCAAAATGATCCATCTAACAGGGCAAAATTACACTGCCCGAGAGATTATACAAAATATGTTCTCACCGCTGGTCGGAGTGACGTGCAGCCCACTAGCCAACGATGTTTGTGTACGCAACAATTTATCCTTTGTAGAAATGTTGCAACCATTTGCTAAGTTACTGAACGATGGTAAGTATTTATGCTACTCATATTACTTATATCGAAAAGGAAATGACCTTCCTACCATTTTCAGCGCAATTCCGTGACGTTTCTGAAACTAGTGTTTCCATAAAAGGTTTACGTTTGAATTTTTGCGATGTTGATTGGCGTCCACCACAAATGATGCTTGCGCGCAAAATGTTAAATGAAGCGGTTACAAATGCGCATAATGAGAAAACCAAACAAATAACAATAGGTAAAGAGTGCGGCCAAAAAAAAAAAAAAATTAACGAATTTGTTGATTAACATATTTGATTTTTAGGCACCATGGATTTGGAGCTACCAAACTCGGAGCCATGGTTTGAACAATGGCGTGAAACTTTTCTCACAGTGCAGTTCCCTGCTGAGCATGAGTTTACACGACATTTTCTAAGTTGCCTCATCGTTTTGAGTAGCAGCGATCCGAATATTATAGAAAGCGCACAAAAGCTCACACAACGCGTGCAGCAAATGCAAAATGTAACACCACAAAAATTGCCAAAGTGGTTTCACTCCACTAATGTCCTTAATAGTTACGTAGTGCTGCACGAAGGTTCACAGGGTGATATATCTAAGTGGGTGTTGCATTTGTACTACATATTTGGTATGTGATAAATTTATTTGTTTTTTTTTTTAGGGCACAACAAGGTTACGAACTGTTGAAGTCTACATTCAATAATAGTAAATGCTTTTTGGTGCAGATTAATTCTTTAGATGCTACCGTCTCCGGCGAGGTGCCCGACTATTGGGCATCATTTATTAAACGACAACCCAAAAATGTACAGTACTACTAGGAAAACGATATTAATATTAACGATTTTGTAATTTAATACAAAGTTTTTTTCTTTATATACTTTCAGGAGCCACTTGTTGATCAGCAAAGTGGACCAAAGACACCACAGGATGCCATGTCGATGATTTCCATGCCGAACATACAAATGTCAATACTAAGCGATGCAATGGCGCCCACTGAAAGCGGCTCTGATGCTTCGATTATACATCCTTTAAGTCCAGTGCAGGAAAATGCAACCGAAGCAATTGTTAGTTGAATGTACTTTTTTTTTTGTTTTACTTGGTTTACTTATATTGAAATAACCTTTTGTCTGTTGCCGAAATTTCATTGCAGAGTTCCAAGTTTTCTGTGAGCAGCGAGAGCATTGCTTCGCAGACCATCAATGCTAATGTTTGGGCAGGTGAGCCTGATGGGGATGCTACAACAGTACATGGTGGTTGCATGAATTCTATGGATGTCGAGAATTTGCGTCACTTCGTACAAGATTATACTGTACGTGCGTTAATACCCTACGCCGAGCAGTTGGTCGCTTTACTAGCCGAAGCGGTAATGAATAAAAGAAACTGATGGTTTTTTTTTTAAGTAATGTTTGCCTTTTCTTAGATTACAAATAAAAAAGGCGTTAGCAAATCCTTGCTTAGCGCCACTAAACGTTGGTTTGTTAGCAGTAAGCCTGGCACAAATTCCGTTAATCAAAATGCCGTTATGTGAGTGTTAATTTTATTGATAAGCACATTTTTTTAATAAAAAATTTCCTCTTTTTAAATAGTTACACACACGAATCCTCGGAACTGCAAACACGCAAACTTGGTGATCTCTACTTCATGTTTGGACATTATAATTTGGCTTTTCAGGTTTAAATTTTAATATTCATAAAATAAGCATTGCATGAATCAGATTTTCATTCTCAGGCTTATCATCAAGCTAAGCGCGATTTCAATGCCGATTCTGCTTGGCAGTATTATGCAGGCGCACTTGAAATGGCCGCTGTATCGGCTTTTATGCTTGGCACAGCGAATCGCAAAACTTTTGATTATATGGAAGATGCCATTATGTGCTATTTAACGGTTTGCAAGTAATTCAAACAATAACTGTTGTAAATGCAAATTTTCTAAAAATTTCCACTATCACAGATTGCAGCAATTTGCAACGCGTGCAACACTGCTGAGCATGGAATGCCTGCGCACGTCACGCATGTATGGTGAGGCAGCCAAACAGCTTATACGAATGACTAGTGAAGATGCCGATTTACGTTCGGCATTGCTTTTGGAGCAAGCATCATATTGTTTTTTGTCTTCGAATCCTTCAATGTATCGCAAGTATGCATTTAATATTGTACTTGCGGGTAATCGTTACTCGCGTGCTGGTCAAAGAAAGCACGCGCATCGTTGCTATCAACAGGCGTTTCAAGTATTTCAAAGTCGTGGCTGGAGTTTGGCTGAAGATCACATTCAATACACCATGGCAAAGCAGGCGTGCGCTTTGAAGCGGCTTGAAGAGGCAAGTCGCTCGTATTCTCATTTGTTGCACCCTGATAGTCAGCAGAGTGCACAGCAACAAATAATTTTCCTGAAAGAGTACATACAAATGCATACGGTGAGCGAAACTTTTAGCAGTTTTTGAAAAAATCGTATTATTTTAAATTTTATATTTAGGAATTTATCAAGCGAAGTCCAGAATTGCGTTTACTCTCCCTAGCACTGCCGCAGGTTTCTCAAAATTCCATACGCGTGCTGCTTTCGACACCTTCGACTACGGTCAGTGGACAGCAGGTAGCAGCAAGCGGCATTGATATAAAGGTCGGTTTCTAAAATTGTATTCAATCATAAACTTGTATTACGCAGAGTAGATCCAGAGATACACTTGTCTGCCGTGCATCCACCGGTGAGGATAGTCAAGCGGATACTTACCCTGATAGGCTAAGCATGTTAATGTTGAAAAACTGGCACGTCACTCTGGCCCTCTCAAGACTGCCATAGTACCATTCACTAGGAAAAAAAAGCTATCAGGTATGAGAGCAATCTCTTTGAACAGGATTGAGGTCGACACAGTGGACGTAGTAAAGTATCTAGGTGTTACCTTTGATGCCAAACTTCTATGGAAGACGCATGTCGATACAGTAATATCAAAAGCAACATAGGCACTCATGTATGCATACGCTTAGCAGGGAAATCCTGGGGCTGTAGCCCTCCAATACTAAGATGGATGTATACCATGATAGTTAGACCAGAGATATTGTATGGGGCAGTAGCCTGGGTCTCGGGAAGAGCATCTAAAAAGGAACACTCTGCACTGGTACACAGATGGCTCTAAGAGTCCTGAAGACTTTGGCGCCGGAATCCACGGCCCAGAGCTAACGCATCGATCCCAATGGGGAGCTTTCCCAGCATCTTCCAGGCAGAGTTATACGGCATATGCCTATGCCCATGGATTAACCTAGGCCGAAGCTATAAAAATGAGCGCATAGTGACAGTCAGGCTGCACTCAAGGCCATTGCCTGGTATGAGGTGAAATCTTTGCTTATGCTTGAGTGCAAAGAGACACTTAATTCTCTGGAAGCCCACAACCAAGTCCAACTTCTTTTGGTCCCAGGGCATAAAGGTATTGATGGGAACGAGAAGGCTGATGGTTTGCCTAGAGATGCTGCAGCAACAACACCAGCCTATTCTGGTGTTAGGACAGCACACCATTAGGGAGCAACTTAGAAGAGGGGAGGAAATGTTTAGGGGACAACACTGGCACGGGACGACTGGACTTCGACAGTCAAAATACCTGTTGAAGGATACAGTCAAAAGCGCTTTAAGCAGCTAATTGTCCTCTCAAAGAACAACCTGAGAATGCTCGCCGGACTTCTCAAGGGCCACTGCAGACTTCGTGGCCACCTCCACCGGTTGGAGATCTGGTCCAGTGAGTCGTGTCGCTTCTGTGACTCGGCCCCAGAGACTCCCTTGCACCTGCTCCTTGAATGTGATGCCATTTCAAGGAGAAGAGAAAAATGTATAGGCCTAAGGGAACTAGGAGAAAGACTGGCACGGTCGCTGTCACCAATAATCATCCTCAAATTTCTTAGGATATTAGGGTTAGACGAAGTTTTGTAAATTATTATTAGGTCGAGGGCACAATGGACCTTTTGGTCAAAGTGCACACCTCTATTAAATTCTATCTATCTGGCCCAACCACGGACTAGATATTGTAGCAGGTTAAACTTGTGCTTATCCAGAAAGGAAAGTCCCCGCAGGATATCAAACAACTATTTGCATGCTAGGCGCAACCAGCTGATCTAACAACCCTCTCCCTATGGTCCAACCCTGTCGTAACTGCTCGTTTCCCTCAACTCCCGTTAGTTAACGGTTGATGGCTCGCTCGCCCCGGACAGGGTCGGGGTAACTGCTACAATAACATCAACGCGCAGACGGAACCTGGGCGACATTCACAGGGAGTTCGTATCCACCTTTCTGGACTCCCGAACTTGAAACTGCCTTGCGAGACAATCTTACCTATTCATACTCAACGAGACACCCAAATTCCAAACCAACTCAAGTAACACCTTTCTCCCTTTGGTCCGACCCTGTTGAAACCGAGTGCTTCATGGAACCGAAAACGTACAGATGCTGCCTAGAAGACATTTACTGGATATCCCACACCAGATTCCCGGGTTCCCGACCTATGAATACCGTCTTAGGAGTGCAACCACTGCGTGTTGCAGCACACCAGCTCCAACTGCCTCGCGAGTACCGAGTTACCCTGACGCAATTAAGATCTGTATATTGCAGTAGACTAAACTCATACCTATTCTCAATGGTCCCACCCTGTTGAAGCCCCTACAACAACAAGGTCCTTACAGTGTCTAGCTAGTCGCTGATTTAAGTCGCCTGGAACCATTAAGATATAGAGCGCCATACTTCAAACCTCTCCAAACAGCGCTATCTGTCGCACATTCAGTAGGACATTTTTACTAATTAAAGAGATAAATACAAACGTACATTACGTCACTCGCCGGTGGATGCAGTTCTAGAATCAAAATCTCGGTATCCAGGATTGCTCTGACTTCGATTAGATAATTTCTTGCCAGGCTCCAGCGCTTGGCGGGCATGTGCATTACCGAAGCGATGCGCACGTGCCCAACAGCGGCGCAGGAGGTGATTCTGGAACTTGAGCCGCTGCACGTCACTATCGACCATGTGGCTAAGCGAACCCTGATGAACTTCTCCAAGGAAAGTTGCGGAAGTTTGGAGTGGAAATACACAGCAAGGCTACCTGGAGTGCATCCATTCTGGACAACCACATCCAAAAAAGCACCCTACAATGGTACCCAGATGGCTCCAGGACTCCCAAAGGTATTGGGGCAGGAATCCATGGCCCCAGATCCAGCATCTCGGTTCCACTGGGGTCCTACCCAAGCATCTTTCAAGCGGAGGTCTTTGCCATCAGTGAATGCGCTGAGATAAACCTGAGAAGGAATTACCACAGTGAGACCATTCTCAAACCTCAAGCTCTCTCCTTCTATGAAATAAAATCATCATTGGTCATGGAGTGCTTTGAGAGATTGAACGACCTGGCAGAGAGGAACCAAATCCAACTCCTCTGGGTACCAGGACATAGAGGGGTTGGTGGCAACGAAGAAGCCGATCGCCTAGCCAGGACAGCAGCCTCAGCTTCTCCGGTTGGACCAGAGCCGATCCTGGTGGTAGGTTCCAGCACTGTGAGAGAGATGCTGAGAGATGAAACTAATAGACTAAGAAACCAACAATGGCGCAATACAGCAGGCCTAAGACAGTCTTTTCTTGGTGCATACAATACGAAAAGACACAGGCTGCTGATGAACCTCCCCAAGGAGAAACTAAGAATTATGACAGGTATTCTGACGGGTCACTGCAGACTGAGGGGCCACCTACGCAAGCTAGGGATACGGTCAAGCGACCTCTGTCGCTTCTGTGACTTAGAAATAGAAACCCCGCAGCATCTACTTATGTTATTGTTGTTGTAGCGGCTAGCTACACCCCACTGGGCTGGCGGGCTCCCTCAATCGTTATCATCAAGATCAACTAACGAAAGGTCCAGGAAACGAGCCGTTTCAACAGGGTCGGACCATAGGGAGATGGGTGTTAGTTGAGTAGGTTTGGCCGGGCATGTGAATAGGTGATTGGCGTCGTGGGGAGACTCTCCACATGCCGGGCAAGTGTTGGTGGTGACGGGGTTGATCCTGGATAGGTAGGAGTTGAACCTGCTACAATATCCAAATCGGAGTTGAGCCAGAGTGACGCGCGTCTCCCGAGGCAGCTGGAGCCCCTCAGCTGCTATAGGCGGTAGTTGCACTCCCAGGACTGCATTCACAGGGCGGGTGTCGATATATTTGGATACCGACTCCCTGTGAATGTTGTTCAGAGATTGTCGGTACGTCCTTGGGTCCAGCAGTAGGCGTACGTATGTCTGGACCTCGTCCGTCAGTTGTGAGAGCTGTCCCCTGATGTGCCTGGGTGCCGGCTCCAGCGCGAGCAGGTCTCTATTGGGGTGCCCCGGACGGCGGCACCCCAGTAGAAACTGTTTTGTGAGCATCATATTGTGCTCCTGCACTGGAAGAACGTTTGCCTCATGGTAGAGGTGATCCACAGGCGTCATCAGGAGACATCCCGTCACTGTCCTGAGTGCGGCGTTCTGACAGGTCTCCAGTCTTAACCACTGAGTCCTGCTAGTTCCAGGCGACCATATTGGCGCGGTTGTATGTTGCCAACAACGTTTCTTTGTCTTTGCCCCAAGTGCTGCCGGCGAGCGACTTGAGGACTTTGTTGCGGCTCTGTACCTTGTTGACGACTGCGGTTGTATGCGCTGAGAAGGAGACCAGGCTGTCGAGGGTGACTTCCAGGATCTTTGGGTGGTTAACAGTCGGATTGGGGGTCCCCTCGATGTGGATGTCGAGGGTGAGCCCGACCTCCTTCGTCCAAGATGTAAACAAGGTCGCCGTGGACTTAGCAGGAGACAGCGTCAAGTTCCGTCCCGTAAAGTAATGAGCAAGCTCTGGGAGGTAGCTGTTCACTTTAGAGCACAAGCCATCAATTCCATTGCCGGTGGCCATTATCGTGCAGTCGTCGGCATACGAGACCAGTGTGACTCCCTCTGGTGGGGAAGGGAGTCTCGAGATGTAGAAGTTGAATAATAGGGGGGATAGGACGCCACCCTGTGGTACCCCCTACTTAATTCTTCTCGCTTTTGACACTGAGTCACGGTAGCACACCGACGGGACCCCGGTAATCCCCGTATTAGGCAACTAAACGGGGAGATCCAACGCCTGGTCAACGAACATAAGCGGAACAAGTGGAGGGAGCACTTGAAGTCCTGCAACCTCGGTGCCGGAGTGGGCAAATTATGGTCGACCGTGAGGTCCCTGTCAAACCCGACGAGGCGTGATGATCGAACAGAAATCTCCTTTGGAGACCACGCCTCGTCTGACCCGAAGCGATGCGCGAACTATTTTAGGCGACAATTTACACTGCATCCTTCGGCCGACAGGACCAAACGGTCAGTCACCAGAAGGCTGCGCAGCATCTACTCATGTGTGTTGCTGTGGCGCGCAGAAGATGTGCAACACATACACTCATTACCCACGACAACCGTACTAGGCTTCCTAGGAGTGCCGGGGCTAATGGAAGTGTTATGATGTGAGCCGTGGAGGGCACAATAGACCCATCGGTCGCAATGCATTCCTCTCATTTGTAATCTATCTATCCAATCTAGAATCACACTCACAGCCCTCCTTTAAAAGTTTGACAATGTCGCAACCTTAATATTTCGTATACATTTATGGGTGCTCCTGCTGCAGTGACAGTTCTTAGATAAGTGTAAATCTGAGTCGTTCAGGTAACAGATACGATTGTTGGAGGACACGCAGAGTTGCATATATACATACATTGTTTTCATAAATTCATGTGTTTATCTCTCTTTTAGTCGAACGCTGCTGATGAACCAGTATGGCAGAAAATGGAGGAAATGCTTGTGGCCATCGCGGACCCTAAAAAGGCTTTTGTTTTCAAGCCAACAAGATTTCTCTTCTCCAAAGAATATCCCGCACTTGAAAATCCATTAGCTGTACAAGGCGGTAACTTGCAATGCGGTCCTGCTTAAAGTTCGAGTTTAAATCAATTGAATTTTATTTTTATTTCAGAACCAATCGAAATTTCTGTAACCGTTTTTAATACTGTCAAGTGTAGCGTAACATTAAACGGCGTCGATTTGCTTTGGAAGCTACAACTTGACAATGGCGAAGTGCTTTCAAATGAATCTTTATATAGCCAAAACGAAGAGAGTTCAAGTAATTACACAACTTATTAACGCTTTACAATTGTCACTTAAGTTATACTTTTTTCTTTTATAGGTAAAGCTGCCGTTAGTGCAGCTATAAAAACTAGTTGTGCAACCTCGATCGTCTTGGATGAGCGCTGTGAACAGACAATTTTCTTCAAAATCACACCAAAATTAACTGGACTTTTAAATATAATCGGTGTGGTTGGTGAAGTAGTTCTCACAACCGAGCCCACAGCTTGCCTGCTGGGTATGCTGCAATTTGAAACACCGCAAATTAAGATTAAGGGCAAACAGTCAACACAAACTCTATTCGATAGTAAATTGAGCATAAAAGTGACTCCTGCAGTGCCCTCAATGTCTGTTAGTTTCTCGCAGCTACCAACAAATCTGATTGCTGGCGAGATACTTCCGATCACAGTAACTTTACGAAACTCTGGTATCGTGCCAATCGAAGATATTTACCTTTGTTGTGATCAACCGCGCTGGCTGACAATGGCAGAATTGGATGCGGAAGTACCACTTTCAATACTAAAAAGTTTGTATTCAAGCATTTTTATTGCGTTTCTCTTTCAATAATTTATTCCTTATATATCAGCTGTTAAAGATCTAACGAACGAAAAGCTATCGAAAGATCGTGAAATACGCCGTCAACGAGTGTTCCGTTTGCTCAAGCATCATGACCACGCGGTGAGTTTGAAACCGCAGGAGTGTGGCACTGTATCTATGCATTTACAAGCGCCCTTTCACAAAGGTGAATTTACTTTGAGACTACTCTTCATTTATACATTGCCGGATGGCACGAGCGCTACCATCAAATATCGTCTCGTACGACACAATTGGCAATTACAGGTGCATGAATGTTTGTACAACGCGGCCACATGTGTTATTAGCAACACACTCTATGGCGAACTGGGTATAGATGTTGCGATAAAGAACGAAAGTAGCGCAAAAATATTTACGAAGAGCGATATGTACATTAATTCAATTGGCATTTACAGTGCTGATCATAATATAAATAGAAACAAGTTATACAGTACGTAAATTTTAAAATTTGCTATTTAAGTTGTATACTAATGTGTCGAAAACGTTTAATTACAGTAACAAATCAAATGGAAATTGCCACGGGCACTGATGGAGGTATGTTGATTGGTAAAAATTATTTAATGTGAAACATATTGAGCACCGGCAAGAAATAATCTTGCGCTTGCAGCTAGCAGTTAAGCATAAGCTGGACAAGTGGGAGTAGCATCTGAAAAGCTGTAACCTCACAGTTGGGTCTAAACCAGAGGTGGGCACAAGTTGATTTTCGTACGCACGCGTGCAAAGGGCCTCTGCTGCGACGAGCAGCACAAAATATTACGCTATTTATAGAATACGAACGATCGGTAGCCCTCGGCACAATGAAGACTGAATGCAATCATACCAGTTGCTATGGGAAAGCAAAACAGTCGCATGCAAACACTTGTTCAAGCAACACCACGCTGCGCTATTTCAAATATACAGTGAGAGCTAACAATGTTTATGCGCGAATGGGAAGAAGATTTTTTCTTTATAGAAAATTTAGATGGAAGAGCACAATGTCTTATTTGTAAAGACTTTGTTGGTCGCAATGCTAAATTTTGTTTAAGCCGACATTATTTCTCTTGCCATACAAATTTTAAATTTTTTACTGGAGGTGAGCGGAAGCTAATGCTTTTGCAATTGCAAGCAGAATTTTTTTTAAAATTCATTGCAAATGATCATGATACTGAAACTGATAATGGTAATAATAATAATACTAAAACTGATAATGGTAATTATAATAATAATGATATTGATTTGTCTTTAACAAAGGCATCTTTTACTGTTGCGTTGTCTTTGGCAAAGCAATGTCGCCCATTAGAAGATGGCCATTTTTTTTTTTAATTTGTCTTCAAAAGTTTTGAAATGTTTTGATGATAAAAAGTAAAAATAATTTATAATTATAATAATATTAAAAAGTAATAACAATAAATAATAATAATAAATAGCACATTTGTACGTTAACTAGCAAGACTCAGTGTACACTGTTGTTTTACCGAACGACATGCTCAAATTCGTGCTTTCGCTGCTTCACACACAAATAGTAATAGTATGCGTGTAAAAATGTAACAATATGTGTGAGTGCCCACCTCTGGTCTAAACTAAGCTGCGAAAATTTGGTCGCCTAGAGCTAGCAAGACCAGACTTGAAGTGTGTTCACAACGCCGCTCTATCAATGTCGCACTATAACTTGCACCTTGCACGGTTCTAAATTATGCCGCGCCAATTTGGTCGCCTGGAACTAGCAGGACTCAGTGGTCAAGACTAGAGACCTGTCGGAACGCCGCACTCAGGACAGTGACGGGATGTCTCCTGATGACGCCTGTGGATCACCTCTACCATGAGGCTAACGTGCTCCCAGTGCAGGAGCACAACATTATGC
Source organism: Philophylla caesio (assembly GCA_963971545.1). Lineage (NCBI taxonomy): Eukaryota > Metazoa > Arthropoda > Insecta > Diptera > Tephritidae > Philophylla > Philophylla caesio. The sequence continues at coordinate 19,735,140 of OZ020608.1, read as the reverse complement.
TCACAAAACAGTTTCTACTGGGATGCCACCGTCCGGGGCACCCCAATAGAGACCTGCTCGCGCTGGAGCCGGCACCCAGGCACATCAGGAAACATCTCTCACAACTGACGGACGAGGTCCAGACATACGTACACCGACCGCTGGACCCAAGGACGTACCGACAGGCTCTGGACAGCATCCACAGGGAGTCGGTGTCCAAATACATCGACACCCGCCCTGTGAGTGCAGTCATGGGAGTCCAACCACCACCCATTGCAGCTGAGGAGCTCCAGCTGCCTCGTAAGACCCGCGTTACTCTGGCCCAGCTCAGATCTGGATATTGTAGCAGGTTAAACTCCTACCTATCCAGGATCAACCCCGACACCCCCAACACGTGCCCGGCATGTGAAGAGTCTCCGCACGACACCAATCACCTATTCACATGCCCGGCCAAACCTACTCAACTAACACCCCTCTCCCTATGGTCCGACCCTGTTGAAACGGCTCGTTTCCTGGACCTTTCGTTAGTTGAGCTTGACGATAACGATTGAGGGAGTCCGCCAACCAAGTGGGGTGTAGCTAGCCGCTACAACAACAACAACAACGTTCAATTGTGTCATCGGTAGGGTAAAATCCTCAAAGTCTGTTTGGCATGACGGTAGAGACGTATTTTTCTATAAAAATTCTCTTCTCTTCTCAATTACGTCACATACGGCGACGACTTCACGATGTTGGCTGCCGGCAATGGAACTCAGGACGGTCGAAGAAGACACTCATTTTTAAAAACTTGCTCGGTTCTACATATGACAAAATTTGACTCCTTTTAAGTCTACCTTTTTATCTTGGACGAGTTGGCGACGCCTGATTTGGACGAGTTGGTGACCGCTTTGTTCAACCCTTTTGAAAGTCCGAATTTCTAAGGCCTCCGGCTAGTTTAGCTTGACCTCGAAAGTTGATGGTGTTGACAACCTTGCAGGCATTGTCTGGCGCCTCTAAGTATTGGTCTAATCGGCATTTAGAGACGGAATGGCTTTAAACACAGTTATTATCCTCATGCCTAAAAGCTTTGCCTTTTTCACATAAAGCTTTTACAAGTTCGTATGTATCCACTTCTTAAGAGCTTCCACAGGTAATCTCTATTGGAGTAAATTGAAAAGGGATACAATTATTTATCTTTTGTCTTATCAAATATGTTTCACATTCAAGTCCTCAGTGCATTTTTTGAAATTAATCTCCATTTTTCCAAATATCCTTTCATCTTTTTTATAGCGCGCTATCTACCTATCGGAAAATCAATGAACTTCCAATGCCGCTTAGAACGCAATACCAACAAATTTACGTCCCAACCGTCAAAGGTGCTATATGAACGTGCTACATTTGTCAATGTGATACCCTCAATAAATGCTGACAAAGCGCATGCTCACATTCCATCCGTAAATGAAATGTTTGGATTTTTAGCTAAGCATGAGACTGCGTACTTCAACGCCAACATCACAACAGACGAATTCAATAGCGCTGTATTTAAATCAGATCCTCACACCACTGTAATATTAAATTGGGCAGCGCATATTAAGTTGTTTGGTAGTAAAGATGATGCCCAGCGTTTGGTTGCTGGTCAACATTTCATCAAACTGCGTAATCTTTATGAAACTTCAACTTGTCTTGGCGTACAACCGTCACACGTTTTTGTGGAAATTATTGCAAAGCCGCAGCAAGTACACAGTATTGCTGAATTCGCATTGAATGACACGGATGCGCAGCCGTTTGCTGTATTCGCAGATGAGCAACGTTGGGTAGATGATGAAGATGACGAGGATGCGGGCGATGATGATGGTGAATCGTTTTGGGAGCTAAACACAGATTATGTTGGCAAGCGATGCTTGCTCTTGGACGAGAGTGTACCGCTTGCTGTGAAAGGTTGATTATTATTCTTCGATTCGTATTATGCTTTAGTTAATTTAGTTTTAAATAAATCTTGTTAAATTCTCTTTACGCCCATAGTGCAATAAAATACTTAAATAGTATGTAAATAAATTTGGCTTATTTTATGTTTTAGATCAACAATCGAAAATTTAAATACACAACGCAACACACTACATAAACTACATACATATTACATTTACAGCGAACACTAAAGACTAGAAAAAACATTGTGCTTAAATATGCGTACATACATATTTCTCGCTCTCAACGATATAAATTCAGTTGAGCTACCAATTCGCGTTCATCGATTTCTTTCATATTTAATTCGGTTTCCTGTTTTTTTAACAGTTCGAAAATTGCCGCAAGTTGTTCACGTTCAATTCTATAAAGTAATTTTTACTTAAATATTAAATATATAAATGTCTATAATTGCATGAAAACCAATTAAATTGTACCTGCGCTCTTCCTCCAATTGGTCGAGCGTTAATTGCGCTTCCAATTCCTTAAGACGTGCCGATTTAAGTTTTCCAACTAAGCCATCGCCCAAAGGGTTATCCGTATCGAAATCTTCATCGTCACTGTAATCATATTCTAAATGCTGCTCTCCGAAACTCTTTTCATTGTTGTCGATGTCTTCCATACCATGTGGTTCCTCAACTTCTCGTTCCTCTGATACGTTGGACATCTAATTTTTCTCTTTTAGAATATGTAAGTCATATCAGTAGTAGTGATAATTACCCCAAAGTCCTTTACTAAATTGGAAAAGTAAAACGCTAGTATTACAGCAGCTAGCATAGTGACGCTGCTGAGTAAGTAAACATTGTCGAATGAGTCGAAAATTTCTGCGATGCCTAGTAGTCCATTCATTTCGTTTGTTTTACAGCGGTTAACATCAAATTACTTTGTATTAATTATGTTTGGTACAAATTCCGTAAACACCAGCAAAAAATTTGCGTCAACAAAAGTAAACAAACAAAAGTGAAAGGCAGAGATGCCATTTTAAAATCGACTAATCGAAGAATTTATAATCGATTCTTTCGTTTTCGATTCCTGAGTCGACTCAAAATAAATAGACGATATGGACGCATTTTAAACTAGTATTTAGGATCCTAACTTTCAAAATTTATTTATTTTACTGACATCTTAGGATGTCTTTGATGGGAGTGTTTGGCTTGCACCCACGCGACACTCCAAATCGTCGACTCGTAGGTGCCCATTCACTGTGGCTGTCACCCCTCTTATACAAGGACCCATTCGCGATGACACCTGGTAACGCTTTGGCGGCTAATTCGAGCGGCGACCGCTCCTATACCCCTTTAACCGTGCCGAGGGTCGGCCTGGCTGGGGGCCCTTCTTAGAAAGCCCAGTATCTAACGGAGTGCTCCGGATACCGGGCAACCTCCGGAGCTAACTAGCCTTACCCGGATACAGCGTATCTCTGCCCGGGTGGATGTTCCCCTTTCTCCGCCACTCGTGGGTTCAATTATGAACAGATCTAAAAACACAAACACGACATCAACACCAACAAGGGAGTGCGGCGCTTTTAAGCAAAGGCCGATAGAAGCCACAGACTCTGCAACACAAACAGCTACGGCACCACCGAGCTTAAGAACACACAACCCTCAACTCAATCAAACAAGGACAAAGTTACCCCCTGGTCCTAGTACCCCGAAGGCTAATGCCACTCGTAAGAGGAACCGACAGGTAGGAGTAGGTATCGAGTGAGGACTTCGTGAAGGATCAGGAAGATATCGCATGGTCTATGTTTGTTATACCAGATTTTGATGTCCAACTGTACGGCAAGTCAGGTGCTACCAAGCGACAAAGATCCGTAGAGGAAGTTCAACCTTTGGAAACGAAAAGGGCCAAGACGCAGGGCGCATGGACTCGATCATTTGCTGAAATTTCTAAATATCGGAAGGCTATAGGTGTCATTGACAGCAATAACGAAGAATGTAGGATACCCATTCACCAATGGAAATGGGTTAATTCCGCTTTAGCCAAAGTTGCACTAGCAGTGCTTTAAGACAACGCCTGTGACTACAACAGATCGGTGGAAATGTACAAAGCGAGGTTTACCCTGGAGCCCGTCTCAAAGTAGTCGAAGCAAAAGACATACCGTCACGTGCAAGAGCAAGTACCTGGTTACCTGTTACACCCTCGGATCCAGTGGAAATCCTGGAGATGGTACAACTATTTAATCCAAACATACCTACACAGAGCTGGAGAGTGGTAAAAACGGAACCGAGAGACAGGGCGACGATGCAGGCAGTTCTCCTGCTAAATAATGAGAGCCTAGAAATCCTGACAAAATGCGAAAAGAGGATAAACTATGGGTTCGGGAAGATCACCCTAAAGGTTTACAAAACCGACACCGAAGCCATAGTGAACTTGGCAATCTGTGTAGAAGCGGAAGAACAACCAAGCGGTCATGAGATGGAGGTGAGGGATATAGGAAAGGACGAGCTGAGCGGATACACCTCATTCGGATCAGAAGAAGATGCGCCCCTAAGAAGGCTATATGCAGAGTGCGAGCTACTCACTGATGAGAAAGCGGACACGACTATTTTATAGAAGGTAGTGTCTCGTGATGAAGGTTCTACAGATAAACATTCACCATAGTAAAGCAGCGTACGCTGAGCTTCTGCCTCAACTGTCGACAGATGAAGTAGATATAGCACTGGTCCAAGAGCCATGGATCACTGGTGATAGGATCCGTGGCATGAGAACACCGAAATATGCTCTATTCAGGCTTGCCTCCTTTTATCTGGCCCAAGAGGGACACAAACCCACTAAGTGCAACACTTGTTATGGGAGGAGACGCTAACGCCCAGCACACACAATGATGTAGCTCCAACATCAATGAGCGAAGTGAGTTACTCTATAATTACTTACTTAATACAAATATGTCTATATGCAACAAAGGCACAGACCCGACATTTATAACAGCCAACCGTAAGGAAGTGCTAGATATAACCCTTAGTAATGATACATACAGTAACCACATATCGAACTGGAAATTCCTGAAATACCACTCTCTTTCGGACCATAGGTTCATAGAATTCGCTATATTAAACTCACCACCGGAACCCAAATTGGGCCTATTATAGAAAATTGTTACTCAAAAGTCTCCCTTCAGAAGCAACAACTATACCACAAACGTTAGATGAACTCGACCATTTAGTAGGTGTCTTGGTCGAAAACTGCAACACTGCATTGTCCTAAAAAGAAAATAAAAGAAACATATAAGCCTCCCTGGTGAGCCTAGGACCTAGACTACGTGAAGAATGTAGGAAAGCATTAAATGCTGTTAAGCACGACGCCCATGAATCGTCCTAGGCCCATTATAAAGCTATACTCAGAACCTATACGAAAAGCACTCGGAATGCAAGGCGCACAGAACATCTGTAGCTGTATAGAGACCACAACATAGGCCTCAAGAATTCGAAAGCTTTCTTCAAAAGTAAGACGGGTCCTGTACCGACTCCTGCACCGAAACTATTAATCTTCTTCTAGATAACCATTTTTCAGAGTACACCAATAACCTCGGGAATGAACCGTTACATATTTAAGTCAGACTGCTTCTTACAATAGAGATAATAAGCGACAGAAGTATATGCTGGGCTATATCCAAATTTGAACCCTACAAAAGCCCAAGGCCAGATGACATATACCCAGCTCAGCTACAACATATTATGGAGCGCACCAAACCTTGGACAAAAACCATCTTTACCAGCTGCTTAAGGCTCGGCTACTTTCCCATGTCATGGAGGGAAGTAAAGGCAGGTAGAGCCTCACACACTGAACCTAATCACTTTAGGCCAATAAGCCTTTTCTCTTTCCTACTCAAAACTTTCGAAAGACTAATCGAAATGCATATTAGGATCTCGATTAACCCAACCCTATTATCTAATGCACAGCATGCATACACCAAAGGCAAGTCTACGGAGACAGCTCTCCACTCATTAGTTTCTTAGCTTGAAAAATCTCTAGAAGCAAAATAATTTGCACTTGTTGCATTTCTCGACATAGCGGAGGCGTTCAAATGCTCACCAGCAGGGTGGTGTGCTCACATCTGGAGGAAAGCACCATTCGCAGATCCGTAAATAGAGGAACTCCGCAAGGAGGAGTTCTATCTCCACTTTTATGGGTAGCAACGGTAAATAAGCTCTTTCGGCTCGGAGGGAGATGGTTACGAGGTGATCGCGTACGCCGACGACGTGGCGGTAGCCGTAAGAGGCAAATTTCCTCAGACGTTATGCGATCTCATGGAGACCGCTTTCACTTCGCTTGTCACCTGGAACAAAGATTGTGGTCTTGTAGTGAACCAAGGAAAAACAGAACTAGTGATATTCACCAGACGGTATAATATACCCACTCTTATACTCCCGAAACTTGATGGCAAAAGCCTAAATCTCAAAAGTACTGCGAAGTATCTGGGTCTGATTCTAGACAGTAAAATGTACAGGAAGGACAACACAACGGAACGAATAAGGAAAGCCACTACGGCACTTTTCTCTAGTAAAAAAGCGATTGGTGTTAATGGGGTTTTTCCCCTAAGATAGTACACTGGATCGTATTATATGGAGTACTAGTTTGGTGGCCCACTCTAAACAAATCCACATTACTTAAACAACTGCAAATAGTACAAAGAAGCGCGGAACTTTGAATCAGTTGAGCTTTATGCTCCTAACCCACTGATACTCTAAATACCATTCTATATCTGCCACATCTTGAAGTACCCGTTATCACAGCCCTTAGACTCAGAGAAGTAGGTTTCAATTCTAGGAAAGATGGCTCCCATACAAATACCAGCAAGTACTGACTACAGTACACCATCAGCTACCGTTATAAAAAACTCTGAAGTCATCATGCCAACCCGACAGGACTGGTGGGTAAGACCACACACTATACATAAAACCATCAACATATACACTGATAGCTCCAAGCTCACCGGAAAAGTCGGAGGTGGTGTCTTTTCCCCTGAGCTAAAATTCGAGACATTATTTCGACTCCCAGACCACTACAGCGTCTACCAAGCGGAAGTGTTGGCCATCCAGGAGGCTACGCAGCACCTAATCTAGAATCCTAATGAGAGCAAACAGGTCTTCATTTTCTCTGACAGCTGCCTTGAAAGAACTAGACTCATGTATAGACAATACAAAGGCTCTCACTGAATGCCGCGGATATCTAAACGAGATGACTCAGCATTATAGAATTCAACTCATATGGTTGCCTGGACATCGCGATTTTGAGGGTAACTGCAAAGCGGATGAACTGGCAAGAAAAGGTGCGACCACTGCTATCCTTCCGAGGGTGACAGGGTAGGTATACCACTGACCACTTTTAAGCTACAAGTCAAGCTCAACACCTTAAAGTTCGCAAATGAATGCTATAATACACTCCCAGACTACGAAATTTCTAAGCTTACTCAGCCCTCCTAGAAGAAGACATCGTACGCTTAGCAAGCTCATTCTACAAAGCCTTGCGGAGATAGCGTAAATTAACCCAAAAGCGCTATCAAAGTTTATCAAGTCAACAAAATGGTTTGAGTCCGAAGGTAAACTGAGAAATTCGTATATGGCGGTGCCTAAGGGCCACACTAGGCCTAAGTGCAAGGATGCGGTTCTCTTCCCACCCATTCCAACCTAACCTAACCGACTGAAATTCGTGACCAAATCGTCTCGGCCTACAACCCGCTTATGGATGGACCGTCAGAAGCATTAGTGATGAATTCACAACCGGAAGCCAGTAAACTCCCTTCGGTGTGCAATGGAACAATTCTTAACGTTCCTTGCTTATCTGCATTCTAAACCAATAAGACCACTTTCAGAAAATCCTTAACACGCAGAACACCTCACACCACTACACTTTCTAAAAGGCAGCTAGTTAGTCGCGGTCGCGATAACGGATTTTAGTGGAAATCCGATGTCAGTCGTCAATCCAATTAAGGATGCTGCAGGCGATAGAAAGAGGAACACTTACAAGATATATCACAAGAGTATCACATGTCGATACTCTCAACGAAGCATCGAAGGTGATGATTTCGTGGTTAAGCTTCTCATAGAAAATTATAACTGATGTTCGCAGTCGGCTTAAAAACTTAGATCTCTCCATTAGTATTACAATGTTAGGACGCACACAACAAATATAAAAGATTCGGAGATTTTTTGGACTAAATAATTTAAAAGATGCGGTTATTTTTAACATTAATTCATTTACATTTGTTTAACATTTATTATACAATATTATCTCATCAGAAATGATATAATTAATTTTTAGTTATCTGGCATGTTCCGGGAAACCCAAATTTTGAAATCCTAATTTTTGTTAAATATTTCCTAAAGCATTTTTTAAAATTATGGAATAAATTAAATGAAAACTATGAAACAAGGCCTAAGCCAAGTATTATTAACAATATAGTGCCAAATTTTACTTGTTTAGGGCCGATTTCTTAAAAGCTGGTTAAGGGCTAATCAAGCTATAAGACCTGGTCAAGGCCATACATACATATGTCAATTAAGAAAACGCTGAATATATCCAAATGCCAATTAGTGAGTCTTTAAGAAGCCGGTCCTTAATGTGAACCTTTGAAATAAAAAATACAAGTCGATTTCAAATATTGTCGATTAAAAATTACACTTTATTAGTTGGTGTGTTTTTTTAATATGTCAAAATATATTTAGATATAAAATTGTGTGGTGTTTTAATCTATAAAATTTATGAATTGAATTATAAAAGGTTAGATAAATAAACACGTTACCTCTTAATGCTTTGTATCGGTTTTTTTTTTTTTAAGAATCAGCTTTTAATCTATTTTCTAAAAAAATGGTCGTGAGCTTAGGAAGTACACAAATTACCTTCACAAGGTGACTTTCTCAAAAGAAACCCAAAATGGCAAGAAAAGAAAGAAAGGCAGACTGAAAATAATGTGCTTCGATTATCCGGAAACTTTTACTGAATTGTAAATAGAAAAAATGTATTCCCTGAAAAAGTTTCAAATAAGCATCAGAAACAAATATTGCGATAATTATTATTGACCTATCTATCTTTGGTCAAGTGCGTTTGGTACCAGTTCGAAAAACGTAGAGAACTCGTTCGTGGAACTTTCGGTAATAATTTGAAAGTTTGGAAATCTCCAGTTGGGTACCAGATCCATGTGTATACTGTTATATAATTTTTTTAAAAAATATTTTTATGGTTTTAATTCCAAAATTTAGTGAAATTGATGGGACTTGTGTGAATTCAAAGTACTTGAGATACTTATTTAAAAGCAAAAGTATATAATAAAAATTCGCGTAATTTTTGGTAAGCTCATGATTTTTTAAATGACAATTTTATTTGAATAAATGATTTTTGCACTTACATACATAGGTTACATAGGCAAAGTTTGAATGTATCAATAATTTTTATTTGAGTTGAAGGTGAGTTTTAATTTGGTAATTAAAGTTTGAAAACCATATTTGCAAGTTACAACATACATATGTACATATGTATGTATGTATTTTCCAGATGTTGTTACAGCGGCCTAATCCTGTTTACATTATTAAATTCCATTTATTTTTTTTGCTAACAAAATAATATTACAATTAATTTGAAACTTTTTTTCTTAAACTTAATTTGTATAACTTTCCGAAACTAAGTCATAATTTTTTTCTGCTTTTTTTTAATATATAACGGTTTAAAATTCATTTGGCTAACAATAAAAACCTCTTTTTATAAAGTCGATATTTTGTTATTTTTCAATATTTTAAGAACTCATAAATGAATGATAAAACATAAGGTTTTGTTTTTGGTTACATAACTTGTAAAAATAACCTTTTGTTGCTTTAAGTTAGCAAATAAAAATCGTATGCCAAATTAATCACATTACAAAAGTTCTTAAAAAAAAACAAAAACAAAAATCTGGTGCAAATAATTACTAACTAAAATTTAGAATAAAGTTCTCAATAAAAATCACAAGAAATATTTTTCATTATTTCTGTTGTTTGAAAAATTACTTTGCCGTCGTTGCTGTAATTATCTTTGAAGAAATTAATAAACGAGCAGTTTTCACTTGATAGCTTTAGACTGAATAATTATTTTTTTTTTTTAAATAGAAGAAAATTTCTTTTTTATTTCTTGAGTGTCATTTTATATGAATTTCTCGATTTTCTACAGAGCTGTATACTAAGTTTAAGAATTGCCAATAAACATATGTGAAAAAAGTAAAAATTCTAAATATTTCTTAGTCTTCTAGTGATGCATTATTTCTGTTTTTTTAGTTTAATCACTCATCATTCAATAGCGTGGATGCAATGAACAGTTAAGTTATTTCCTTTTTTAATTAAGGCTTTAGTGGTTAAACTATAACAACCTGATTGATTTTATCGACTTCTGCCTACACTTTTCTAATATTTAAAGTGTAGATAAAATTCAAATTGCTTATAAACTCACTACTAAAGTGATATATGTTATATGAACAGTAAAAATAATATTAACGGGTCTTAACTTAGTTTATGCAAACCGAGTTGAAATTTATACCAAAAGAAAATCCTTGCAATATATTGCAAACATTTTTATGCTTGGCTCAAATGAGAAATATCATGAGAAAAAAAGATAGAGTGAAAATAGTAAAGATTTTAATATTTCTTAGTCTTTTAGTGATGCAATATTTCTCTTTTTTAAAGTTTAATCATTTATCATTCAATAGCGTGGGTGCAATGAACAGTTAAGTTATTTCCTTTTTTAATTAAGGCTTTAGTGGTTAAACTATAACAACCTGACTAAGCTGTTGATTTTGAGGACTTCTGCCTACATTTTTCAAATATTTAAAGTGTAGATATAATACAAATTGGTTATATAATCACTACTATTATAAAGTGATATTTATGTTAAATACAATTTGCAACAACCTTAACACGATTTAAGTCACATATTTCTTTATATAATCCAATTGAAAAATAACAAAATTAAATTATTTAATTGTAAAAGCTAACCTTGAAATTTTTGGTTTAGTTTTTCTTTCAAAATAAAGTTTCTTTTCCAACTCTGAAGGATAATTTACATACAGTTGAGTTGAAGTAAAATCGCTTTGCTATTCCGATACTACTCATTCAAGTTAGAGCAATGTAACTCAACAGCTTGATATAAAAGAAATAACACGGTGTTATCGTAAAACTCATTGCAAAGTTAAGCCATTGGTAAGGTACGTGCATTCAGTTAAGATTTCTATTTCCTTAAACCTTTTGCTTGCCAACATCAGAATAAAGGAGTAAAGTGGGATAATATGCGTTGCAAGCGATGTTTAGTTAAGGCAAAAACAAATGCACCGAACTGAACTTGTACCTTAACATGAATAAAAATCAATTAAGAATTAACAGGTCTTAACTTAGTTTATGCAAACCGAGTTGAAATTTATACCAAGAGTATACATATATTTGCAATATATTGCAAACATTTTTATGTTTGGATCAAATGAGAAATATCAAGAGAAGCTTGCCCCTGTAGAGTGAAAATAGTAAAGATTTTAATATTTCGTAGTCTTTTAGTGATGCAATATTTCTCTTTTTTAAAGTTTAATCATTCATCATTCAATAGCGTGGGTGCAATAAACAGTTAAGTTATTTCCTTTTTTTTAGTTTAATCATTCATCATTCAATAGCGTGGGTGCAATGAACAGTTAAGTTATTTCCTTTTTTAATTAAGGCTTTAGTGGTTAAACTATAACAACCTGACTAAGCTGTTGATTTTTGATGACTTCTGCCTACATTTTTCAAATATTTAAAGTGTAGATATAATTCAAATTGGTTATATAATCACTACTATTATAAAGTGATATTTATGTTAAATACAATTTGCGACAACCTTAAGACGATTTAAGTCACATATTTGTTTATATAATCCGATTGAAAAATAACAAAATTAAATAATTTAATTGTAAACGCTAAACATGAAATTGTTGGTTTAGTTTTTCTTTCAAAATAAAGCTCCTTTTCCGACTCTGAAGCATAATTTACATACAGTTAAGTTGAAGTAAAATCGCTTTGCTATTCCTATACTACTCATTCAAGTCAGAGCAATGTAACTCAACAGCTTGATATGAAAGAAATAACACGGTGTTATCGTAAAACTCATTGCAAAGTTAAGCCATTGGTAAGGTACGTGCATTCAGTTAAGATTTCAATTTCCTTAAACCTTTTGCTTGCCAACATCAGAATAAAGGAGTAAAGAAGTGGGATAATATGCGTTGCAAGCGATGTTTAGTTAAGGCAAAAACAAATGCACCGAACTGAACTTGTACCTTACCATGAATAAAAATCAGTTAAGAATTAACAGGTATTAACTTAGTATAAGCAAACCGAGTTGAAACTTATACCAAGAGTACATACTTGCAATATATTGCAAACATTTTTATGCTTGGATCAAATGAGAAATATGAAGCTTTTTCTCTTTTTTAAAGTTTAATCATTCATCATTCAATAGCGTGGGTGCAATGAACAGTTAAGTTATTTCCTTTTTTAATTAAGGCTTTAGTGGGTAAACTATAACAACCTTACTAAGCTGTTGATTTTGAGAACTTCTTACTACATTTTTCAAATATTTAAAGTGTAGATACAATTCAAATTGTTTATAGAATCACTACTATAAAGTGATATTTATGTTAAATACAATTTGCGACAACCTTAAAACGATTTAAGTCACATATTTCTTTATATAATCGGAGAAACATGTCCCTATAGAGCAAATGTCAGTATATAGTGGGGTTGCATTAGGCGATGTGATGGTCTATTGTGCACTTACAATACTTCAAAACTACTTAAGATCATTGAAGTTGAATGCAAAATCGTTTGCGCTACGTTTTATATGCTCAAAACCTGCGCGACTCCTTTGCTGCATTTCCATCGGCGTGGTAGCATCTTCACTTTCACAAAATGTATGGGAAAAATTTTCACATTGGTGATAGAAACTTCTAAGCATGTGTTTATGGAGTAGATGCTCATGTAATTTTAATTGGCATATAGCTTTTTTTGCCAATATTTGACGCACTTCCCCGGTGATTGGTCGATTGTATGGATCATATTTTCCCTATTGAAATAAGAAAAAATCAGTTTATTTTTTCAAATTAAACTTTTACACTTTCAACTCACATTGCCATTTGAGTCGGGCTGAAAGTAAAGATGTGTTATATTCAATGTTTGCTCCACAGCTTCGATCAAGGTAATTGGCTGCTTCATACCATGCATTAGTGAAAATGCCACAAATGTATCAAAAACTCCACCAAGTTTAACGCCATGTCGATGTTTTAAGTGATCAACCAATCTATGACTATAGTGTACTGCTTTACGTGGTCGCTCCGCTTCGAGTAATTGCTTCATTTCTCGGAAAATACTACCCAAGGCAATTATATCGAAAATATAAACCGCTTGAAATGTAGCCACCGTCAGCACTGACGTACGCTGTGCACGCCCATAGTCCACGGGCTCTATAATGAGTGCAACAACTGGTTGCAAGCGTATATCGTCCAATGCTCTGTGATAACGTTGATCCGTTTGGCTAATGAACACTACATTATTAAGTTGTTCATGAATCAGTTCTAATTCAGTGCTACTTAGCGAGATATCACTTTCTCGTCGGGTTGACGGCTGTTGCAATAGTGAAGACTTAGGCGTCGTATTGTAACTGGCCGGGCTATCTGGATCAACTTCAGATGTAGTAGGCGAAATGCCTGTATCACTACCACTATTGGGGCTGCTTGATGGTTTATCATTTGGTATAATTTGTATTTTCTTAATTTGAGGGAATGCCAAAATTTGTGGCGAGTTATATTGGCAATTGGAGCGTTGGTCATAAGCGTTTTCTAGTTCAATTATCTTGCGTTTCAGGTCAACGAATTTAAGTGTACCCGTTAGCAATTCGCTGGCAGTTTGAATCATAAGCATTTGGCCCAGTTGTAGCGTGATGCCCGTAGATTCCATTGTTTGCTGAGAAGTACAGTTTATTATGTGTAAGTGTACGAGACTTGTGTTCAAGTTTACAAAGATTTGATAAATAATGGACGGATACTAGAACAGAGAATTATTTAACACTCACCTTTTATTTTATTGTAGTAATCCAATAATTTAAATTTGTTCGATGAAATGTAAACTATTATTTTTCGGAACTGTGCCGATAATTAAACCAGAACAAGCCAAGCGACATGACTTAAGGGCCGTACACATAAGACTTTCGCTTTGCTTTGCTTCAGAGTTTCGCTTTGACAGATAAGTTGAAGACCTGATGTTATAGGAGTGCTGCTAAATACAAGGCGAGAAAAGTAAAGCAAAGCAAAACGAAGCAAAATCATGACGAACTCTCAACTTTTGTACACTTTGACAACCAACTGTTTACATTTCCATTTTATTTCTGCGTGCATATACACACGATTTAGAGAATTCACTTGTATTTCATAATTTTCGCATATGTAATTACTTTTAAAAAGAGAAAAGAAGAGAAATATGAACAAATAGCAAATGAAACACCTCTTTGTTAACCACCCTCATCGTTTTCCTAAAATCCCCTGGATCGGTTTTATTTATTTTGTCGAAAGATGCTGCAAAAAGACTTGTTACATCTCAGTCTTAATAAAGTTTATTACACTCGCGAATTTCAAACATACATATGTAAGTAGATGTAAAGCACATTTCTTATTCTTTTATTAATGAAAATACTCGGAAAAAGCACATCGCAATTCAAAACAAACAATTATCGCAGAAACTGTCAAAGCGTTCTATGTAGCAAACCTTCTACACCTCATGCTTTGTTGTTAAAGTTCGAATTGTCAAGTAAAGCGAGGTAAGTTGTATGTGTACGGCCCTTTAATAAAAAGAATGGATACCACCATCTTGGCCAAGTAAATGAAATGTCAAATGCAGGGTTGCATTGTAACGACAGCACATGCACAGAACAGCTTTTCCTAATTCGTTCGGAACTCTGAACGTTCCGTTTAATTATTGAAAAGCTAGTATGAGATATCTTATACTCTGTTCACACGTTTTCGTGGCTAAAATTGGGTTTTTACTCAAACTTTTATTTGCTTTCATATAATATCTGGTGCACACAAATCAGTTTAACGAACCTTAATTTCTGAGATAAGATGAAAATCAGTTTTACCTGCCTTAAGTTCTCAGGTGAGACGGTATTTGTTGACTCGATATTCGTATTCATACTTTTTCTCTTGCTCTTCTTTACGCTTATTATGGTAGTAGCGACCACTTGGGATAAGATGGTTAACCCGAAACCCCAATCAATGACTACAGAATCGACGTACCATAACCCGACTGTGATACAATTCGTAAAGTAATAGTATGGCTAAGAAATAAAAAATCCCATGAAACTGAAGGGTTGTTGTTGTTCTTGTTGCGGTAAGTCATAAGGATGTCCGTGCCATCAATCGTCAATCATCAAGCCCAACTAGCCGGAGGTCCAGAAAATGGTGGTTTCAACGGTGTTGGACCATAGGAAGAGGGATGTTAGTTAAGTTTGTTTTGAGAGTATCAAGTTGTGCTCTCTGACTGGGAGCACGCTGGCCTCATGGTGGAGGTGTTTCACAGGAGGCATCAGGAGACAAGCAGTCGCCGTCAAGAGTGCGGCGATCTGACCCGTCTGCAATCTCATCCTTTGGGTCCTGCTAGTTCCTTGCAACCAAAATGACGCTGCATAATTTAAGACTGATCGGCAAATCACCTAACATATTGTCAGCAACGTTCTTTGTCTTTGCCCCAAATACTGCCGACAAGCAAAATTGAGAACTTTGTTAAGGCTCTATACTTTAGGTAACTTCCACAATTTTCGGGTGGTTAACAGTTGGAATGAGGGTACCCTCGACCTTGATGTCAAAGTTCAGCCCTACCTCTTTCGTCCGAGATGTAAAAAGGGTCCCTTAAGTCCTAGGGAAACGAAAGAGTCAGGTTCCGTCCAGTGAGGAACTTAGAGAAGCATCCCTTGCGAATTTAAGCCAGTTAGTTCAACCAAATGAAAACAAATTCTTATGTTTCCTTGCCGATTCATGGGTGCCAAGTTATCCATAGGAACGATATGTCCAAGCCATATAAATCGTTGAATTTTTTGAGTTTCTCATAGTCTAAAGTCCAGATTTTCAGTGGTGGTTTAAACTCAGTTTAAACTAAGTTTAGGCACGATCGGCAGTTTATAAAATAATATATTATTGGTGCTTACATTATATAGCTCAGTGCTTGGCTGAGCTTCTCCTACCATTTGTAAAGTGTGTTTTTATATTGAACCACAAATGGAGGGACCTACAAATTTGTGCCGACTCCGAACGGCAGATGTATTTAATGAGAAGCTTTTTCATGGCAAAAATACCCTCGTAGGTTTGCCATTGCCTTCCGAGGGGTGACCGCTATTAGAAAAAAACTTGTTCTATGATTAAGATTTTGCTTTCCCTGGCTAAGATTCGAACCTCGAACTCACCGGCATATTGAGTTATAGCACGCACCGCTGCCAACTCGCTTATAAACTCGGTTTAAAGTAGACTGAAAAACAACATACTGAGTGTAAACTTAGTTTAAACGACAAACAGAGTTCAACTTGCACTGAAAAACTGGCCCTAAGTCATAACTCCATAAGCCCCAAAGCCTTCTCATCGTTTCGTAACATTCGTTAATGTTTTTGCGACATTGAAAATAATGGGTATGATTAGGTACTTTTAGAGCGAGATTCTTGTTCGTCACAGAAAGGATCTGATTTTTAAGTGCTTGGCGCTCAAAAAGTGGCACCTATTGGCAAAAGATATCCTTCGGTTGATGTTTTAGTTGAAATTATAGGTGGTCATTTTGTTGGATACTAGTTATGCAAAGCCTTTCACTACATCGAAGTGGTAAATGCCAACAGGACGTGGGTACCAAAATGCAAAAAATGCTAGCTTGTTGCCAGGAGGTAGTTTGTTTTGTTCTAGTTCGCAGTTGGAGGAATCTCTTTTGCTTTCTTTCCTTGACTGGAATCTGTTTCAAATGTCTAGCAAAGGTCATCCATTATTACACGTACCAGTTCAAGGCCATAAAACTTGTTACGAAGAGGGAAGAGCACTTTACGATGGAGTCGTGCAAGTTCTATAATTCTTAACAACACAATGACAACAATAAGCAAAACACAAATAAAGCGAATCTGTGACAAATGCTGAAACACAACGCAGATAATCCGTCGATAAATACTTGCGCCATGAAGGGCATCCAGTGGGAATGGAAAAGCTTAAATTGGTCCTTGTAAAAATGCTTAAATCAGTGAAAATCCGTAGTTGTGATATCCAACAATATGCAAAATGCCAAGTGAGAATGCGTAAATATTGAGGGAAAAAGTGAAAAAGTATACATAAGCAGGGGATAAACAATGAAGCTGAATTTTTCTGCTACAGCCTGCATGCTGAGGCAGCAAGGCGTCGCTTTGCGGAGACTCAGCTGGCTGGTGGATTCACTGCAGCGCACAGCAAGCATAGAGCAAATTAACAAAAGACTAAAGAGATTTATGTGAAAACTTTGAAGCGGCAAATAGGCATACCAATATACAAACTTACTGTATATTTACATATGTATGTATGTACTATAACAAAGCATGATAAAAATTGTAGGAATTGGATCATATTGAAAAGGAACCTTAAGATTTTGAAATAATATTGCTCCCCTAATATGTAAATTTAGATACATTTTATTTCTATAGGCCTTAAAAAATTGGCATAGTTGTTTAAAAAAATATTTCAATATGAGAATTAATAATTTTTACTGCGTTAACATCTTAGTTCCAGGTAGGAGTAAAATTTGTTTTAACCCTGCAGAATATTTGTAAATTTGTATTGTTCAAATTTTTTGAAAACTTTCTTACACCCTGTGATAGCTTTTAACATAACTTAAGCGCCTAAAACCATTCCTGAAACAATTGGCTTTAATATATTTTCAATAAACTTTTTAGGCGCATATGCAATGTTTGTGTTGTTGGGTTTATATCTAAAAAACTTATGTGTTAAAAAAGATAACTTCTTGTGGGTACATTGACTAATAATTTAGAGCTATTGCAGGACTATTTCGTTAATAGTTTAGCACCATTTGCTAAATATGTCTAAACCAATCCGATAATATTGCAGAAACATTTCAGAACCAGTTTGTGATTATTTTGGTATCGTTTTTGGACCTGTTCAGGACAATTTAAAAAAATTACGGTACGTAGTTGGTATAATTTTTGGAATAAAAAAATACCATTTAGAGGCTGTTTCAAGTCTTGTTCGAGCTCAACTTCTCGGTTTTTTTTCAAAAACACTTCAAGTATATTTTTTGGACAAGTTCGGGATTATTTCGAAGTACATATATACTTATGTATGTTAGTAGTTCGAAACTAGTCGCGAAATTGTCGGAAATAGTACTGCAGTAATGCCGAAGTAGTTCTGAAAAAAACGTGACCTGATTACGACAACATGAATTGAATGAATTCAATTCTTTCTGCTGTGGCCGCAGCAATAGCAAAGTTCGGTTCGACAGAATATTGAAAATTTCGACATGGTTGCGCAGCTCATACATAATCACCCTTATCGTGAGTTTCGCCCGAAAAAAAATTCACCCGAAATTTTTTCATTCGCCCATATTGAATCCGCCTATTGTGAGTTTCACCCGGAATAAATTTCGCTTCGAAAATTCGAACAGGGGAATTACAACTCTGAAATGTGTATACTAAAAGTGTAAAGTTATCAAATAATTCAAATTCAATAGTAATTTGACATAATTTATCCACTTTCCAGATATTTGACATATAATAGGCAATAAAGAATCATTCAAGTATTTATTAGATCAATACCACCAGCACGACTACAATTTGCTAATCCGCCAGTTGGGAAACATGCCTGCGATTTTTCGCTGAAGGTTGATACTAAAAACGTGTAGGTAACAGTTTTGAAATTGGGCTGGCGCAATCGTCTTTTAGTCAGATTATGTAAGAAACGTCAAAATTAACGAGTCCATATTATTCCCGAAGTGGGAAAAATGTCCTACACTAGAAGACATACCGCTTTTGGCCAGTCCAAGTCTATTTTGCAAAATTTTTTTTATTTCTATGTACATTTAAATATAAATTGTTTACCCCTTTCCATTTGGGCTCATTTTTTATTGCAGGCCCCAACCTATTCAGCATCATCCTGCTGTTTTCAAAACTCAGCAACATTTTTATTTTTTTTTGGACAAATCCTCTTGCCATATCCGGCTTTTCCTGCAGTTTACCTAATACTACCCCTCTTTAAACCTTGTTTACCGTTTTGTTCCTGGAATAGGCGATCTTACGATCTTACGAAATTTTTCGCCTCTCAAAAAATAGCGAACAAATTCAAATAATCCGCCAACTATTTCCGCCCGAAATAAGTGTTGCCGATAAGGTGAACAATGTTCGAAAGCGGAAAATTTCCGCCCGAAATTTATAATAAGCGAACAGTGAAAAGTGAACTATTTCGGGCGAAAACGAAACTCACAATAAGGGTGAATATGAATTTATTCGATCTTCGCTTTCCATCGCATGCAACCGCCCTCTGACTTTAACACATTACGCATTACGCATTAAATTCGCACGTTCTTGGTACTCACCGGTCTTTTATTTACTTCTGCCATTTTGCTTAAACTTCTCTTAGGGAGCTTATACTCGTACATTATAGCCCGCCTAACGTAAACAAAATTTAAAAAAAAAAGCCTGCTAGAGCGATAAAAATTGCACGCCGTCATTCTACAATTACTAGTAAAGAGATGAATGGGAATGTAAAAAAATGCATAAGCAAGAAAAAAAATTGAAATAAAAAACAAAATGGAAACGGATGCTTTAGTAAGAGTGGCAGCACTGGCAATGCAAATCAACCAACCTGTTCATTGTTGCATGCGTTTCTGTGTGGATGTGTACTTACAAAGTGCCGCCCATAAGCAATGACAATGCATCTCGGATAAACGTCGTCCACCCTGGCGGAAACGTCACCGGAAAGAGACACGCTTGTGCACGCCAAAATGTCACACTAAGTGACAGAAAGAAAAAAATTACCGCAACAGCAAACGGTTGTTGGATGACAGCGATAAAGTGAAATGCGAATTGCGCTACATGTGACTCCTCACTTTTTTACTATATTTACTTGATTGTGGTTTATTTATATATGAGAGCGATTTTAGCCGATCGGAACATAGGACGCCTGCTTTGTCTTTCCCAAAAAAGAAACATTAAATGAACCCAAATCGATTTCTGCTTCTCTAATAAATATTATCATTTACCTTTCACACTACTGAGTGCTACCGTCTCTTTGTGTGTTCATACGTTTTATTTTCTCGAAACAATATTGGGAACAGGAAAAGAATACGGACCGTTGAGCTAGAAAAAAACAAAAGTGGGCGTGGTCCGCCCAGGGGTAAAGGGGGAAATATTTTGAAAAGCTAATATTTCAAAAACTATTCACACGATCTTCACATTATTGGTATCGTTAAAAAGATAAATAAAAGACCTTATGCATATGTTTACATAAATTATATATGTATATATTTTGCGAAAAATAACAAAATCTGAAAAAACGCACATTTTTTTAATAAAAAACTATATTTTTCTTAAAAAAATACGTAATTAATAGTATGTAAAAATAAGTTTGTCTTAGAACCCATAAAAATACCTTTAATTTGATGTACAATTTTATATATTAAAACTTAAGTTTTGTAAGAAATTTTGTTTTATTTTTGTTGCTGACGATAAGAGAATCAGTAATAATGAGGGTAATGATCCAGAGCTGCTTCGCCAAAAGGTATTCAATAGAAAACCGGAAAGGATTACAGCGCAGAAATACTCCAGGTTACTGTAGGTACGCGTTACGGTCATCATAAAAAAGGCTTGGCGCGCTATCACCAACGAGCGAGCAACTCGAGAAAAATTAAAACATCTTCAGAACAAATAATCAATACAAATTTCTGTAAATAGATTATGAAAGCTGAACGTTTTCCGCGTAAGTTTTGTTATTTAACATGATTGAGAACACTTAAAATATAGCAATTGCTGAAAAAAAATGTTTGTCAATTTCATTTGTTTAAACAATTAAGACAGAGAAAAATTTTCTTATGGTAGTATAAACACTTTTTAATAAGTCCACAAAATTTCATTCATATCGCTCGAATGGTTTTCGAGATATTAATTTTTCAATTAAATCGTGATAACAAGTTTGATTGTTAATAACATTAACGAATAACGGAATGGGGAAGGGAAACTTTCACTAAATATTTATTGGTAAGTACACTTTGCAATAAACTACTCATTTCAGGCTTTCACAATTAAGTGAAAAATTCGTGTCACACTTGACGTGGTTTGACTCATAGCCATTTTTCAGGAAGACAGATAACCTAATGGAAATGTTACAATGTTAGAAGGCAAACTTTTTTTTCGAGAAAGAAACTCCATAAGAAGACTAAATGGAGCGAGACGAAAATTACCGGTGACAGAGATCTGAAAATATGTAAATTTTTAATGCTACAGAATATAATGTAACTGCTTGTTAGTTCAGTCCTCTGCTCGGATACCAAAAGTTCGCCCTTGGTCTTACACATTGTTAACTCTTTGCAGATAGCTCCAAAACTATGTCTGTGGTCAGGATCTAAGATCTGTATTGAAGATAATGGAGATAAGCTTCACTTTTCTCTGAAAAAATATGATTTGTTCTTCCAGGCCGAGGTATTTGAAGCAGTGTACATACGTGACAATAGTCATCCCTTTAACTACTTTCAAACTAGTCCGGTAATGCAACACTTGATTTAATTACATATATTGCTAAATATTAGGAGCTTGATTTTCGCTCGGGGCGAATTCACTCAGCGGCATTTGGTGAAGAGGCGTTTGACCATTGTGTCAGCTTTAGTTCCGACTAGTCATAAATCGGTTCGAAACCAGTTAAAGCACTATCAGAAACTGGGGAAATACTCTACTCAGCAATGACAGCAAGACATTGATAGACTGTATAAGGGATATCTTCCTGACGATTACAGCAAAACAAAAAAAAAACGATCCTGTCGATTTGGGTCTATCATAACGTTGTACTTCCTTCTCTTATCAGATGACACTGGCGTGGTTTTGTGGATGTGTCCATCCTGGTACGTTGTAAAGGGTTTTTAAATAGGGACGCTACAAAAGTTTTTTTAAATAAAACCAAAAGGGATTTGGATATCAATGAAATTCTTTATTCCTGCGAAAGTATATTCCATGCCATTATGTATGGAACTCGATTTCTTTTGCATGGCCACCATAGGCACGCTTGTAGAAGTCCAGACGCTGAACCCAATTTTCGACAGTTTTCAAGCATAAATCGGCCGGTACGAAGTTCATCAATCGTCGCTGGCTTGTTGGCATAGACCATAGACTTGACGTAGCCCCTCAAGAAATAGTCTAACGGCGTTAAGTCGCTCGACCGAGGCGGCCAATTGCCTGGGCCATTTCGTGAGATAACACGTTCACCAAACTTGGTTTTCAATAAATCAATTGTGGCATTCGCTGTGTGGCTTGTGGCAACGTCCTGTTGAAACCACATATTGTCCAAGTCGGTAGCGATTCCCATTCACAGTAACGTGCCGGTCTTGATCATCACGGAAGAGGTACGGCCCAATGACGCCGCCGGCCCATAAACCGCACCAAACCGTAATTTTTTCGTGATGCAATGGAAACTCATTAAAGTTGAGGCCACTGACTCCGGTAGTAAATTTTAATAACTTCGACTCGTTTTTGGATCGTATATCTTTCCATGATGAAATGGCAAACCTTACTAAAGAGAAATGTCAAGAGAGTGGAAAAAAATATGGCGTCGTTTGCTGTGCCTATCGGTCCACTTTTGTAGCATCCCTATTGAAAAACCCTTTACTAGGTTGGGGTTAAGTTAGTACGGTTGTACTAGAGACAACTAGGGGTCATGTCCCTAAAACTATGAAGCGCTCTGAAGAAACTTAAGTAAATCTCTGATTTCCACCTTTCTAAGCTCTTCCAGATCGTGGAATAAATGTCTGCCCAAAGTGGAGAATCTTCGTCAGAATTGAGCATGGTACAGTTTCGTTCTCTTCTTCATCGTGACAACTTCTGCAGAAGTGCATAAGGGCTAAAGTTTCCAACTGTTCGAAGGGAGGGTTAAAAAATTAAAACAATTTTATATAACGTGCCGATTTTAAATAACTTTCACACGCATCGTAATTTCGGGTTATTTTATACTTGTAAATGTAAGCGCGAGTATGAGCCGTCATAAGCAATGCGTGAAAATGCCAAAAAAAATGAAAGCAAAAGTGCAAAGCTTCCGGAGATAGAGTGGCATACGTTGGCAGCTGTACCACCTGATCGGCGTGAAAGATGCGCACGGGCCACACAGGATTTCACCGCGCGCATACTACATACCTTGCCGGAATTCAAAAATGCGTACGCATACGCGCAGGGAAATTGCGTCGCTGTGCGTTATATTAATGGATATTGCCGCATAAAGGACGCTCGACCCACAAGTGACTCACATATTTTTAACAACAACTTTCTCTACCGCTCCTTACATTGTACTCATTCACGTTTTGCCATTGTCCTTGTTACAATAACAAACAGCCAAACACTTGTGCATAGCTGTTAATGCTTTATTGTTGTGATTGTTGTTGAAATTTTTGTCATCGTTACCCATTTTGCAGTGAAGATTTACGAGTTGTAGGCGATAGCAAGGATGCTAAGGAAGCGTGTAAGGACAACACATGAAGCCAGAGTCAGAGACAATTGTGCTGTGTACGGTGCACCGGAACTGCTAGGGTGGCGAGGAGCGTAATGGAGGCGAAGAGAATACTCGAATGCAAATGCCATAACTTGAACGTGAATGTTATCGGCACATGCGTGCAATGATGAATGAAGTAAAATGTAATACTAAAGGCAAATAGTTGGCCTCAGGGGAGTTGGGTAGAGAGAAGACAATTTATAAAAAAAAAAAATTGAGATATGCCATAATATTTTCAAGAATTGAAAATGATATTGAAGTACAGGAAAGTTGCGCTAATAGATTTGCAGGCGGTAATTTTGCAAAGGAATGACAGTAAATAAATATTTATCATTATAAATATTCTTTATGGTATTAATGAAAGTAAAATTATGTGTAAAATGTTGCGTTATGGAGAAAGGACGGTTGTTTTTGTAAGCGTAATCATTTACAATGGCCAAGAAACCTCTTCGAATTCGTTTGCAGTGTGAAGAGTTTCATTTTCCTGAGCTTCGTTTTTTGTAGCCGTTAAGTAAAGGAGCGCAAGTTCAGTGATCGATGGGAGAGAATTCGTGATCTCTGCCTATTTTCCAGCGAAAGAAAAAAATGATGACATCTTCTATATTAGTTTTTATTCCACGCGCTTGATGATTTCAATGCCAGAGTTCGCAAGGGAATTTATGGCCTAACAGTTAGACATCGCTCATGTTGTATTAGACGAAAAGCAGTCCTTTAGTGTATTGGACGAGTGGTGGCCAGAGCTAACCTCGACTCCGATCAAACGATAAACTAGTTAGAGACAGGTCTTCTATGCTTTCTACATGTAGGGAAATTATTTTATGCGATACACTCATACGGCAGTGGAGAAAAATCCAAGATTTTTCGACGTTAGACTCTTTTTTAACGCTTCTATTTCGTATCAGTTAGCAGAAGGCTGAGGATTCGGTTGGCACAATTTGTTGAACTCGGCCAAAATGGAACGTTAGAAAGCAAATATTTTGATTTACTCAGGAAGAATAATGGTTTCGATATCGTTGTTATGACTAGTTTCGTCCTAAGAGAGCTGGGTGAGAAAATGAAAGTGAAATTGTACTGATTTTTTTGAGGACAAGACAAAGCTTGAATAGACATTCAAGTCCTTTATAGCGAATTGGTAATATAAGCTGCCACATATTAAATGCTTTGATTGAGAGTAGTAAATTCCACTGTTGAATTAGTTGACCGTTGAAAACCTTCACTGCCGAAATATAAATCAAATAAGGTGTTAAAAGCACATTTTCTGCAGACCACATTTTTCTGATTCTAAAGACTGCAAAGACCTTTATTTTCATGTTATTTCCATGTTACAATAATTTCTTTATATCTGCCTTAATTTGCGGTGTATTAACTTCACCAATTTCCAACGCGTGCGTCGCTTCGTCACCATCCAGTGTGTCCAGCATTCAAGTAGAAAAATCAGAAATGTTAATGCCGCCAGCATGGCATGCAGTGCGAAACTGCCAAAAACTTGATTTATTGTTAATCCTTTAACCGGCACCTTTCGAGCACGCTCTATCTCCTCTCGTATTTTTCGCTTCATGTCAAGCTCCCCAGCCCACTTCTGCATTTGTCCCGACTCAATTACATACTGTATAATGGGATTGATTTTGTGCAGCAAGTGATATTTTTTCGGCAACAATATTGTGACTAGATAGGCGTAGAGATTTTCATTGCGATCGAAGCAATAAAGTTCATCGCGCCGTATGCGTGGGTTGTAGAAGGAGTGTTGGCGGGAGACTGCGGCAGCGATACGTTCATCGGTGGCAGCATGATTGAGGCACTCCTCGATGTTGTAGCACATTTGAAAATTTTCCCGGATGTATTTGAAAGTCTGAGGAAATGAGAGTGGGTGAAAAAGACAGAGAAAGAGAGGTAGTAAGTGAATGAGAAAAGTGCAGGAAAAAGAGAGTCAGAAACAGAGAGAAATAAAAAAAGACAGGGATAGAGAAAAAGTAAATACAAAATGAAAGTCCAGAAAATGTAAACACAAAGAGAAAGAAACAGAAAAATAAAAACGCAAAGAGAACACGAGAAGAAAATAAAAAAACAGGGAAAGTGAAGAAAAACAGTAAGATAAAAATAAAGTGGAGAAAAAACGGTAGAGGCATAGAGAGAGAGAAAGAAATCGAACGAAAAAGTGCAGGAGAAAGGGGAAAATTGGATGAAAAAATAAAGAGAAAGATAAATAAACGAGAGAGAAAGAGAAAAAAAAAAGAAAAATAGAGAAATAAACAGAAAATAAAAGTTCAAAAAAAAGGGAAAGACAAAGAAAAAAAATTGAAAAAGAGAAAACGCAAAGAGAAAGAGATAGAAAAATTAACAAAGAAGAGAGAGACAAAAAGAAATGGAATGTGTTAAGATAAATAGCAAATGAAAGTGCAAAAAAAAAAAGGAAGGGCCGAGAGAAAGAAAAGAAAAATAAAAAGAGAGAGTAAAATAAATGGATAAAGAGAATAAGAGCAGAAAGAAGAAGAAAGAGAGAAAATAAAGAAAAACAGTAAGAGAAAGACAAAGTAAAGAAAAGAGTAAGAGGAGGAGAAAGATAGGGAAAAACAATAACAAAAAGAGAGTAACAAGAGAAAGAAAAATAAATAGAGAAACGAAGAAAACAGTAAGAGAAAATAAAGAAAAGGAAAAAATTAAAAAGTAAGACGAAGAGAAAAGTAGAGGAAAAAGTAAGAGAAATAAAAGAAAAAATAATAAGAAAGGACAGCGAAAGAAAAAAAAAGAGGGGAAGAGATACAGAAATTGAAGGGGAAAATCAAAACGGAAAATAAGTGAAAAAGGAAGTTAAAAAAAGATATGTATATTAAAAAAAGATAAGCAGAAAAATCGAGAATTAAATTGAAAATAAGAAATTGACGGGGAATGACTTAGACAAATAGAAAGATAATACGATGGAAAATTGTGAAGGGAATGACAAACAGAAGTAAAAAATAAGAAAAAATTTAAGAGATAGATAAAGAGAAAGAGACACAGAAAAATAAAGAGAAATATACAGCTTTAGAAAGAACTTTTAAAAATTAGGATATTCTTTAACATTGACTCTCTAAATATTTAAATGGGGCATTTTAAGTGAACCAAACCTCTCCGTCCTTGTTGAGATGACGTACATTCTCTCCGCTGCCGGTCACTATCATCCGATTGCGATAGATTTCGTCCACGTGACTGATTTGATACAACGATTTCGGCGTGGTCAAAGTACTGACAAGAAAACTCTGGTAAACATTTACGAACAGCATGGCCATAATGAAAACGCTGCCGAAGGTGATGTGCAGAGAACTCGGTAGTCGTTTTAGAAACGTTGATTGGCTAAGGATAATGCCAAAGATGCGCACGAAAGTTCGAAAGAAACCACCAAAGTAGACGAGTCGTACGGGCAACAATTTTTGTGCAAAAAATATATTCAATGAGGCAACAAATATAAAACCCAATGTAAACAACCAAGTGCTGATGTGAAAACTATGCAAAAAGTTGAAGAGATCATGTTTCCGTTTCGCTTTCGCCACACACCAAGTCAGATCATCCTGATGATAGGCTATGCTGCTCGAGACAAACTGACTAATGCTTGGATCTTCATCAATGCCGCCCAAAAGCATTTCGATGTCGCTAAAAGTAAGAATATCAAATTACTATTTACATACTAAAATACTTGAACGCTTCACTCACCCGTCGATGAGTTGTTGAAAGAGCTGATATATATTTCCATTCACAAGCTGAAAGTCTATAGTTATGTGCAGAAGTTCGCTGATTGTCTGCACTAGCTGATACTCAATGCCATTCAATTTCAACACTGGCTCGTCGCCTATATCAACAGCGTCCATATCGTTGTAGCTATTGTCATCATTCTCTTTATCGCTCTCATTAAACTCTGATGATTTCTCTCCACCGTAGTTACGTTCTTTTCTCTCTATATCTGCCTCCTCCTTGTTTTCGTAAGCGTCTTCACTCTTGCCATTTTCATTGGCTTCCTTGAATATATATGGTTCTAGTGAGCGGTAAGCTGCCACGACTGGACAACCGCTGAGATCTTTTGGAAATTTATCAAGAAATAATCCGGGATAGAGTTCTTGGATAAAAACTCTTTTGTCGTCCGTGACTTCAATATTTTTTTTTTCTTTTTGAGTTCTAGAATCTTTCTCATCACAGTCTTTTTCTTCTTCGAATTCACATTTGCTACCTCTGTTTAATCTTTGGTCTTGACTTTTGTCTTCCTTATCTTCTTTTCTTGAACTACCTTTTACTTTAGCGCCTTCGTCTTTTTCTTCGTTTTTTTTCATTGTTACTACTTTTTTATCGAGTTTCGCTTCTTTTTTATCTTCCTGTTCCTTTAATTCTTCATATGGGTTTCTATCTTTATCTTCATTTGAGTCCCTATCATCTTCATCTTTATTTTCGATTTTATCCTCATTATAAATACCGTTATCGTCTTCGCTATACTCATTATCGTCCACGTTTTTATTCCCTCCCAAGAAATCCACCTCGTCCTCCCCATCATATTCTTCATCATAATTTGCGTCACCAACATTCTCAAAATCGCAGACATCTAAAGTCTCTACAGCTATCACACGATTGCCACAATTATTATCCGGATGATAAGGAAACACAGTCTTTCCATAAAAGAATCGACTCTCTTCGTTTCGTCCAATCACATTCACATTGTAAATTTTTTTATTCATGAAGAGCAGCAATATTTCAATCATCAATTCAGTCATCTCTTCTTCGCTCTTTTCAATCGAAGTCAAATAGACAACGAATTGTGCCAGCGGATTCCAATTTATGCTCGTTTTCCAAAGCACAAATATATCTTCCAAATCGCCATCTTCTAAATTTTTAACAACAATAAAGTAACATTGCGGTTTCTCGTGCAAAACCATAGCAGATGCAACACTGGTAGAAGGTTGATGTGGATTGTTCACCACAACGCTCCATGGCACTTCGACTTGTGCATGCATAGCGTTCAAGAGATCCTCTTGTATATTTAACGAGGCCGATGTAAGGCTCATAGAGATCACTGAACCGGATAGTGGCACACCATATTGGAAATATTTCTGCAATAGTGCCATTGGACAAAGTATTCGAGAGCGACCTTCATTAGCTACCTCAATGAGATTTTTGCCAAAGCCGGCCGTAAACTGAGTCAAAGTTGTCAGCTGGATTAACAAATAGTAAACTGTTAGATGTAACATATGTAGCTTAGAGCGCTTAAAGAACAGTTGCAACAGTTTACTAGTGAGGCTGAAAACTGAATGAAACCACAGCTGTGAAAGTTTTGTTACGTTTGATTTACGCGCCGTTGGGAGTAGCGTAGTAGATAGATAAAAATAATAGTATTTGTAAAGAGTCATACAATTAACGCATAACCAATTTGTGAGTAAACAAATTCTCACGGAAGTGACGCAGTAGTCGTTATGAACTCATGTGTGTACATCAGGGCCGGATTAAAAGCAGAACCGATGGGGTCAAGGGCCGTGTCCACATTCAGAAATTATTCTACGATTATACCTGTCTATGATGGTAACGAATTGATGAAGTGAAAGACCCATCTACAAGATGAAATTCATGAAAAATCGAATGTATAGGGGAAGACCGACTCAGTTATTTTCAGTTCAGAAAGAGTTATACTCCGTGAACTAGATTTTGCAATATTCGCAGCAGAGAAAACTCGTAAAGAGTCGTTCCAGTAGTAGCATTTCAATATATAGAGTGTTATATTTTGTAAACACTTCAAAGTGTTTTTAACTGTATTACTAATGAAATGAGACATCTGATTATATAATTAACGACCATGTTGAAATAATTATTGATAAGTAATTTTTAAACGAATTTTATATAATTATGATCTCAAAACAGGGCCCCCACATTCTTAATCCGGCCCTGGTATCAATGGTTTGGGTATGGCAAAGTTACGCATATACTTCACAAATACTTAGGCATTTGTAGTTCGACTAAGTACTCGTATGTTAGTGCTTCTTGCTAAATGTTTTTACCATACATGGTCACACTGCAGTATATTTTAAATGCATTACGGATAGCTGGCCGCTGTGGTCGAGTTGGCAGCGGCGCGAGCTCGAATCTCAGACAAGGCAAGCAAAATCTTAATCATAGAAAAAGTTTTTTCTGATAGCGGTCACCGCTCGGCAGGCAATGGTAAACCTCCCTCTTTTGCCATGAAAAAGCTCCTCACTAAATACATCTCCCGTTCGGAGTCGGCACAAATGGAGGGTGTGGTATAATATAAAGACGCACACCACAAATGGTAGGAGAAGCTCGGCCAAACACTGAGCTATATAGCGGATAGCAGTAAGCAGTACATATTTACTGATTACTAAAATTTACTTGGCAAAAGTGTACTGGTAACTTTTACTGATTACTGAAAAAAATTTAAGAAAGCAGTACATTTTTACGGATTACTGAAAAGTATCAGTAAGTTTTGAATTATTACTGATAAATATCAGTTTTTCACATCATTGCTCAAAGCCGGTGAAAAATTTGGATGAAGATGAGCTCTTTTAGCTTAAAACAAAGAAATTGATTTAAAAAATTTATCACATCATTTACCTCATAATGTAAAATTTTATTTAAATATTCAAATACATTAGTGACGACGTATAACAAAGAGTATAATCGAACCGAAACAAGACTGTTTGCAAAATATTGAGAGAGAAATAAGTCCAAGCAAAGAACAAAACAATATATGGTATAGGGTGCTTTTTTTTAGACGTGTGGTTTTCAATGAGACAATACTTTTTTCGGAGTTGGTGTTTTTGACAACTGCTACTTGATTTATACTCCGTTTGATATACGATCCCAATTTCTGCAAAAAGTGGTCGAAAATTGGGACTCTCGGCTGGAATGTATTAGATCCGAATCATTTTTAAAACATAATGGCAAACTCTTATCTATATAATAAAGCTAAATTTTTCTCCATAGCATTAAATTATATGCGCTTTATGGTATATCTTCTTAAAAACCACATTTCTATAAAAAAACACCCTATATTTGTTTTTGCACTGACAAAAAAAATCCTCGCTATTTTCGTTTGTTACTTCTAACTTCCGTTTTATTCAGGAAGGGCATTGTTAAAATAACTCCAAGGGCATTTTTAGAATATTACATATTTTGTAGTCTTTTCAGGAAACGCCATTAAGATTTCAATTTGTTCTAAAACGTATGAAATTAGATTTGTATGTTCTCTTCTCACGTGGAAACTACAAATTAATTTTGCATGATTTTTACAGAATGTTCCGCATTATATCAGCAGCATTTCTACATCCTTAACTCTAAAGTCTCATTTTTAAGTTGCAACAGTCTTTAAGGTAAAAAATAAAAGGATCGCTTCGTGTAAGCTCTAATTTCATTAGGCATTTGAAAGGAGAACATCCACAAAAATTTTGCAATTTTAAAGAATTAAAAGAAGACAGCATGCAAAGTGCAGGCCGCAAGTGCTCTTTTAACCCAGATATTTTGAATTTTATTTGCAACACCACGTCTCCCTTGTCCGATGTTAGTGACCAGAGCTTCAAACTGGTGCAACTGTTTTAAAAAAAATTTTAAGCTCATCAAGCCAAGATATACATAAAGGGTCATTCAACAGGCAAATATTTACTTCGTTTAACACTAATGTGGTCGGCTACTCTATATATGTCTTTTGTTTAGATGCACACAGATTTGGAACAAATGTAATATACCTCAATCTTCAGAAGTAATCAATGAAGTTTTAAACGCCAATTTATTAATTCCACTCACTTTATGAGTCTGTAAAAAAGTTGCTGCAATACAAAGAGCATTTACTTTATTTATACTCTATACCGAAGTATGCCAAAACATGCTAGAAGCCTTACACATAAGATTTGAAAAATATTTCTCATTGCTGTAATTGCTTTAATACATATCCCTTCTATGAAATTACGATTTTTTAAAAAAGCTCTCTTAGAAATGGCTACAACGCAAGAAGAGGTAGTGAAGCAAAGGTTCAATGCTTTTGTGGTGAAGTATGGTAAAATAGCCGACGCTGAAACTCGTGTGTTGCCACAAACGCCGCAGATTTTATTCCTTGATTTCGAGGAAGAAAGTAACGGCAAAATTATTACACTTAATTTTCCATCTAATATTTGTATAATATTTTGCATTTGTTTATCCACTTAAATAGATATTGGCAAACAGTGCATTTCCACAGACTCGGGAAATTATCTTTAGGAAACCATTTTTTACTTAGTCGATCGAGACACAACGACGAATTCTTTAAAAAAAATTCAGCGATTGAAAGCGTTTTTTGAAATATATTAATATATTAATCGTTCTAGAAGACAAAAACTCAGCGATGCAAATTTGGAATTGCTTGTTTTATGAAAAGCTAACAGCTTATACAATGTAAATTTACGGATTACTGCATTTTTACTGGTAATGCTAAGTGCCCATCTATGGTTTCTATTCGGCATATTCCACATGCAGAGCCTTAGCGTTGTCTCTTATAAAATTCTCGATAAAATTCATGGAATGATATCGGAGAATGAAAGTTTGCATATGACAAAGCTATACGCGCGATGTGTGCGGCGATTGCTCACACTCGACAATAAACGCCACTTTGTGACCATTTCAGAAGCATGTTTGGTGAAAGTCTGCCGCAATCTGAACGAGTTTTTGCGCTGATTTGTTACCGTAGATAAAACATGGACTCATCACACGACGTCAGAAAACTAGAAACAATGAAGACAATGAGTTTCTCTAGATGAACGTGCGGCAAGTGAGCCAAAGTGAGTCTGTCGATCAAAAAGGTTATGTTAACGACTTTTTGTTTGTTCGATATCTCTGAAAAGGGAAAACGAACACTAAAAAATGTTACACATAGTTTAAAGATAAAACTGGTATTTAATTGAAGTAAACCAAAAAACACTTTGGCCGAGAAAAAAGTGATGTGATATCAATGCACGGTTTTACAAGTGTTTAGGCATCATTAAAACCCATTTAATTTGGCTATGAACCTTTTATATTCACCATATTCAAAGCTTTTAAACCCAAAAAAATGCCGAGCCATACGAGATTTCGGTCGAATGAAGAGTCCATCGCTGAAATAATAGTTTATTTTGAAATCCTTGAAAACCACTGTTATTATTGTTATTTGGAAGGAATAAAAAAATTAAAAAAAAAAACGACTACGTAAATTGATTAAGCTATCTTAGAAGAAAGTATATACTCGTATATGTATGATTAGTTATTGAATTGCCAATTAATTGCAAATGAAATATGATTGGACCTTATCAGTGTGGATTCAGAACTTGTAAATCAAACATCGATTAGATATTTTTAGTACGCCGAATCTAGGAGAATGTCGAAGTAAAAACAATCGACACATCAACCAAGCGAATCGGCTTACTTACTTAAGGTGGGAAGGGTGTAAAAAGCGCAGTGCATTACAAAGAGAGTGTTTTTAGTTAAAAACTAACTTTGCAAATGTAATAGAAAATAATAATGCAATGACATCTCTATAAAAGTTGGGTAATATGAGAAGAGAAATGATTTTCTCCGCTAAGAACCATTGTTACGAAACCATAACTACGAAAATGAGGTAACGTTCGTGACGACAAATAAGCTAAATTTATACTCACGATAGTCGGTATGAAACTAAATTGGGTGATCAACCGTTGACGAAAGGATGTTAAAATTCACCAAGGGAAGCGCCGTGAAGATAATAATAAAATTCCTAAAATTGTCTATGCTAAAATAGATTAATGGAATGCTTTTGCAAAACTTAAAATATTATAAAAATGAACAAGGAAAAGCGCTTGGGATTATCTTTTTATTTTGGTCGCTCTACTGTTGTTGTTTTTCCAAACAAAATCTTTCATAAACTGATCTCGAGCTCCATACAATTGCCAAGGATTAATAATTTAAAAGGCCATTAAAAACAACAAAAGTAATATACAGATTTTTGGTAAATGAATAATAAATAAAGTGACTTCCAAGAATTTCATTAGAAAAAAAAAAAACTTAACTTAAATAACCAAAAATCGAGCTAATCCTTTCAAATTTTTTCTTATATAGAAAAACCATGTATTACTTTAGACAGCAATGGTGGTCGCTGTTTAGCTTATGATACTGGACAAGTTTTACTAACCTTCCGCGGCAAGTGATCCACTTAAGCGCGATATTGGTAATAAGCTTACGCATCAACTATGTACATATTAAAGCTGATGAAGCTAAATGGCTTAATTCCATAATTTTCGATATGTAAAGGTAGGAGTGTACATATAAATAAAGCTGCATAACATTATCTCCTGCATACTCGTATATATTCAATTCAGTGCACTTAAGTTTCGATTATCTTGTAAGCAACAATACATGTTTGCTTATGTACTTACATAGGTGTATCGCTGAACATATTTGTACAGGTTAACCAAATTATGTAATTAAAATATTAAATTACAATTATGCCAACAATGACGTTATTAGTGGGGAGTTGGAAACGGTAAACATACAAACATTTGTTGACTTGAGATAGACAAAAGGCAGCACGAGAGTTGCGTGTTTATGTTAATTGTTTTATTGTGTCGCACATATCATGCGTTGCATCATCATAGACAAGCATAAATTTACATAAACCTTTACGAGTTTATTACCTAAAATATGATAATAAGTATATTTAGCTTGCCA
Source organism: Philophylla caesio (assembly GCA_963971545.1). Classification (NCBI taxonomy): domain Eukaryota; kingdom Metazoa; phylum Arthropoda; class Insecta; order Diptera; family Tephritidae; genus Philophylla; species Philophylla caesio. The sequence continues at coordinate 19,700,822 of OZ020608.1, read as the reverse complement.
ATATTCCTTTAAATGCTAAGGAGTTTTCCATAGCAGTCAAATTCTTTAATGTTTTAAAACGAATAAATTTAACTCTCATTTTAATAAAATGATTGTGGAATAAATAGTAACGTCTTTTTCGAATTTTTCGTATTACAATTTAAAAGGAAATTTGTTCTGTCTTTTTTTGTTGATTAAATCAGATTTAAGTTATTTTTTGATTATCTAATTATTTATATTCTCTTGCCAATGCGATTAAGTTTGGGTGAATTGAAGTTAACAAAGAATTAAGTTATTGCATGGATTAATCAAAAGAAGTTGGATTACAAATCTTTCGGCCAAGAGAAAAAATAATATAAAAATTCAAGCATTTAAAAATTCTCTTATGGCGTTTTCTTTTCTCGGAAAAAATGTTGCCTACTCACATTGATTGTTGCAAAATTAAATAAAAATTATATTGCGTAAGTTAGAAAAAATCTTACAAGACGATTATTAATCGAATAGACGCTACCAGTTTAAAAATCAAATTTAATTTAGATTAAAGTTATAAGATAATTGAAATAAGTCGCATAACTTGAGTGTAGGAAGAAAAATATTTAAGTAGGCTTTAATGTGAAAATATTTTAAAGATGTGGGTATCACATTTGAAAAATCTTCATTTTGAGCATTTGAAATATTACGTTGTTTATACGAAGCATTCTTTGATTTCGTATCGACTTAATACACTTTATTTGTTTCTGTTTATACATCCGACTTTAAAGCGTGCCCAGCGACTAATGAGGGCATCAATTTGAATAGGCTTCAAGAGGCTTTACTTTCAAGCTATAAATTAAAAGAGTTGCCACCAGTAAAGAAAGCCAAATTTAACTAAAATTATTAGGTAATTCAACTGTGTAGCACAACAAGAGCGTCTGATAAAAAATTGTGTGTTGTTTAGTTTGAAAATATTTTTTAAAAGGCTGCCAACTGCATCCGTCAGTTAAAATTTAAATGCCACTTAAAACATATTTAAATATATATGGACTTCGAGAAGATTCTTGTAGAAAAGCAATTCTCATCTGGAAAGTTTTTGTATAAACTAGCACGACTGTAGTGCCATCTGGCGGGTAAATTTGTGTCTAGCGTTATCTGAAGGAAATTTCAACAAAGCACGCCAGCTGTTCCTATCTCGTGCTAACTGGCGCCAATTGGAAATCCCAAGTATAGCCAAGTCTTTTTCCACTTGGTCTTTCCAACGCAGAGGAGGTCTTCCTTTTCCTCTGCTACCACCCGCGGGTACCGCGTCAAAAACCTTCAGGACTGTAGTTATTTCATCCATTCGAACGACGTGACCTAGCCAGCGGAGCCGCTGATTCTTAATCCGCTGCACTATATCTACGTCATTGTATAGCTCGTACAGCTCATCGTTCCATCGAACGCGGTATTCGCCGTCGCAAAGACGCAAAGGTCCATAAATCTTTCGAAGAATCTTTCTCTCGAACACTCCAAGAGCCCTCTCATCTGATGTTGTCATCGTCCATGCTTCTGCGCCATACAATAGGACGGGCATGATGAGAGACTTATAAAGTATGGTTTTGGTCCGTCGAGAGAGGACTTTACTGTGCAATTTCCTACTTAGTCCGAAGTAGCACTTGTTGGCAAGAGAGATTCTCCGTTGGATTTCAAGGCTGACGCTGTTATTGGTGCTAATGCTAGTTCCTAAGTAAACGAAGTCCTCTACTTTTCAAAGTTATAACTGTCAACAGTGATGTTTGATCCCAGTCGTGAATTTGCCGACTGTTTATTTGATGACAGGAGATACTTCGTCTTGCCCTCGTTCACCTCCAGACCCATTCGCTTTGCTTCTCTATCCAGTTTGGAGAAGGCAGAACTAACTGCGCGGTTGTTAAGGCCGATGATGTCAATGTCGTCGGCGCACGAAAGCTGTGGCACACTCTTATAAAAGATGGTGCCTGACCGATTTAGTTCTGCGGCTCGAAGGAAATTTCTTTTAACAAGGCTTTTCTTTTTCTATAATTAACTTACATACATATATAAATATATTTTGATTTTAACTAACACCAGACGAACTGTCAAGTAAATTGTTTTAGCCACATGGGATATTAGATATGATTTTAAAATAACAAACACCATCTATCTATTTATCTTCCCCTTGCCAATATACGGTAGTGGTCAAATTATTTGCATTCACATTTTAAAATAATATTGTTTGCCATTTATGGTTTTGTTTTTTATTAGAGTTTCGAAGAAATGTAAAAATAAATGAGTGAACTGTTCACCTAAATTTTGCCACTTTTTCAGAAAGGATAGCATTGTTATCTCTAATTTTTTAAAAAAATTGAGTATGCAATTTTGTAGCCTACTAAATTTTTTTAAACGAAGTGAAAGTTTCAATTCTCTTATAATTGTCGCCGATTTTTGAGATTTTTTTTGTGTTTACGATGTGGTTTTTTCCACGTAAAAATAGAAAAAAACTCTTATAATAAGTATAAAGCTTAAGTTTATATGGGTTTTGCTTCAGAATTGTCAGTACTTAAGTTGAAAAATAAAAAAAAAGGTTTTCCGGATTTTTCCAAAATATGGGTGATCTATAATTACGACGTGGACTGTCAATTTGTTTGTGTAATACATTTTAGTTCTTTTGTTTCGAAAAGCAATTTTTATAAGGCGATTGTTAATAGCATGAAGCCTTAAAGTAAATTAACTGGCATAGTAATTAATGTACAAAAGAAAGTAGTACCTAAAAAAATATCGCACCTTTTATGATTAAGGGAAAGAAATTCGAAATTTTTAATTTTAATTATTCTTAGTTAATTTACAAAGCAGCAAAAGGAAATATAAATATGTTGGCCATCTTTTGGAATTTAGTTAATGGTAATCCTTAGCGAATGCTTCTCACTGATTAAAATAATTTTATTATGTAAACTTAAACACAAAATCTTTAATATACTGCTAACACACCTGAAAATTCATTTAATTTTGTAAGAAATTCTAAAACGTAATTCGCAGAACAATTAAAAATTAATTATTATAAGTCTGCTTCATTTCCATTGATTTGTTGCTAAAAAAAACATATCCATGCATAAGTGTACCATGCATGCATATACAGAAATAAAAATACTCGTACCATCATGCAATGCACGTTATGTCATTTGCACGCGAGCATTAGTTTGCAAAGTGGGTAATTAAATACTATCACAATTGCCAGTTGACACGGTGTCATTGCAATTAATGTGCATTGTCTCGCTGACAAAACTATCGAATACCAAACACTTTATCAACTAATCGAGATACATACATACATATACTTAGATACTGTACATACATAAATATCTGAGCTCGTTCGTTAGATTATAATGAAGAATATTTGTTTAAAAATGTTCCAACAAATAAAGCTACTTTGAAACCAAAACTATTTTTACATATCGAAAAAATATTTTAATTTCAAAATGTATGTATGTATGTATAAAGCCACCTCTTGAAACAATTTTTATATTTCCACTAAAATATTGTTACTCACTTGGGCTGTACTAGCAGCTTCTCAAAAGTGGCGAAAATTTACCGAAATAATGTTTTGAAATTGATTGTTTAGAATATACTCATATGAATCGGAATGCTTGGTTGTATGTGAAATGAAAAGTAAATGACAAAAAAGGTGTGTGAATGTTTAATTATTTTCGATTGGAATAATTTTCAAAATATTCTTTGATGTTTGCAGAAGCCATTTATGAAATTTTTGTATTAGTTATTCATTGAAATATGCGTATTATTAAGTGTTTTGCAGATGACTCCTCAAAAAAGCATACATACATAGCTGAAACCGAAAGGGAAATTTCAACAACAGCTGTTTGTGAAATTGGGAGCACACTAATTTACTTTCACAGGAAATTTTTAAAATCACATTGTGTTAATGAAATGTGAAACTGGGATGGCATTTGTGTATCGAAAACCAATTCCAAATTTAGCAAAGTTAAGCAAAATGTTGTTATTTTCGAATATTTGGATACATGAGTTCGCCCAATGAATTTTTTAAATTTAAACACATGAAACTCAAACTCTTCGAAATTAAATTTTTTTCCAATTGAAAAGTCATTCAAAATAAAAAGACGCCATTCACTTTCGAGGTCGTCTATGAAAAAGATAAGATTTTAAAATGCTGTCTTTGTAATTCTCGCACTTTTTAATTTTCATACATAGTGTTGTGTATAAGCCAAATTCTTCTGTGGTAAGTTGTAGTCGCTCAATATCGATGCGATATTGTCAAAGTGGAAGCGCAGAAGTGATGTCCAATAAAGTGAAGTGAAAAACTACGATCGTAGTAAAAACGGCAACACTGGTTTAAATATATCTGTACCAGTACTCCATTGCACAATGTTTCAGAGAAATACGGTATCAAAAATTCAACGGAGGTGCCCAACCTAACTCTTTTTTAGAAATTACATTTACATTATTTTATTCCTTGTCGTAAGCACTACAAGGAATTTTTGCCTTTTGAAAGATTAAAGACAAATACTTTGCCTGAAATATTTCTGTGTCGTCTTCGCCTAGGAAGTATTGCGTGTTCTACGACGGACGACTTAAGGAGTCTTAATTCTTTACAGTTCTCTCGCATCGTCTGATTTTGTCAATTTTTCTCGTCGATAAACCGGAGTTTTTTAGTTTCTCGATTGTTCTTCATTCCAATTTCACGCTTACAAAAATCCTTCGGAGGCTTTAGGTATTCCTCTTCAAACCATAAATTTCACAAAACATCTTTGCCACCAACGGAGATTTCTTAAATAAAAATATTAGCGAATGTTAATGTAGATCTATTATTTTTATCGATATCCCATTATGAGTTGAGAATCACGCTTGATTTGTTACCGCCATAGATAACATGAAAGTGATCTTTGAGTTACAAGTTGATAAACTTAAACTAACGAACTAAGACCAGTTGAATGCATTCTCAAACAAATTAGGATTACTAGTGGTATCAAATTTGTGCAAAAAAAGATCCATCCCCACAGCTTCATACCAACTTTATATTCCAACGGAGAATTTCCTGCTATCATGAGTCACTTCAGACTGAGTATTTAATTGAGAAAAATCTTCACTCGGCGAATAAAAACCTACTCTATTACAAGTCTCTTTTATATGGCGCAGAAGTATCAGATGAGTGCGCTCTGAGAGTTTTCGAGAGAAAAATTCTCGCTGTACGAAGAGCAGCGAAATATGATCCAGCGACTTCGCCCGAACCGAACAGAGGAAACAACTCCAGCCCTTTGGTGATGGCAGACGAAATATCAAGTGGTAAAGAACTTAAGGACACTTGGCAATTCCAATTAGCGCCAGTTAGTGTAAGACCGAAAAAGCTAGCGTATTATGCTAAGCGCGGCGAATCCGTCTAGGTGGTTATGAAGCCAATTAAGTTAGTCCATCGGATCAAATACTTAATTTAAGCTCTCATAAAAATGAAAGTGGATAAATTAAGTTGATTATTTGGAAAGAGGGTAATTTTTAACGCACTCTCGAAACTATTTTATAATTTGAGTAAATCACAACATTTTTATGCATACAGATGATGAATTAAACGTACATACTTACATATGTATGTACATTCATATTGCAAATTTATTATTTTCCATATACACACACATTTGAAATACTATGCTACTTTTTGTTTCGTATTGTGTATGTCTCTGACAGCTGTCGCTGGCAATTTAATTCGATTTTCATTTCAGGTTTTCTTTTGCAATATTGATTTAATATTAATTTGAATTTAATTAAAATTTTTGTTTTTTGAAAATTTTGCATTTTGCATTAATGGCTCGTAAACTATTTTACACGTTGTCGATTATGACATTTGTCCAGTTAATTGATTTTATTGTATGATTGTGAAAATTGATGCGCTATATGTATAAACATATATTAACTTACATACATACTAGATACGTACATATGTACATATGTAAATGAGCTTTAAAAAAATTCGTGTAATTATAATATAATAGATGATACTCGCGTTATATATTGTTTATCTTTTATATGATGTGTGATCGCTTTATTCGCAAGTTGTGAAAGTTAAATCTTGAATAAAATTCAAATAGTCAAATGTACTGATGTTAAATAAAATATAAATGTATGAATGTATGTATGTATGAAGCCAACTTTTTCTACATACGAGTATATTCCCCATCGAGTGCGTGAATCTGATTAATTGTGTCAGATTCTGTGCAGACATTGTTTCACATAATATTGTCGATGGGTCAACTTCCGGCAGTGTTCTTTCATTTCCTTTTTTGCTTTCGCGTGTGAAATCAATTTAATTTTCATTCATACTTCCGTAGCTGTTATTAAATAATGGAAAATTGATGGATGATGAAGGATGTGCAGAATTCAAAAAAAAAAAAACAAATGAATTTTCATTTATTTACTTAAAGTGATATGTATGTATGTATGTGTTAAAGGCCTAAAAACTGGAGACACAATTTGGCATTTATGTAAACAACTTACTTTAAGGTAAACTGCTTTAGCGGTGTAGGCAAAGCAAGTAAAAAAAACGGCATGGGGAATGGGATGGAAAACGGTGGCGATGGATATTGTGCCGACGGTAATGACCAATACGTTATAGTTGGAAACGGTAACTAGTGCTTCTCCTTCTCACCATACCTTAATAGACCAATTTTTAGCTCGCCACATTTAAAGCGACCATTCCAAAACCTATGCCATTTAAACACTCTTTACCTGAACCCCCTACACAAAACTCCCCACACTTTCACTTACCACACTTTAACACCCTTCACCAAAACCCACCATATCTTGACTCACCAAATTTAAACACCCCACACTTAAACACACCACATCTTAATGCACCACACTTAACCACCCCCCACTTTAACTTACCGCGCCTTTACTTACCACTTGCCAACTCTTTTAAAATGACCTCAGCTGTCCTTCTCACCTCATTTCCCTTTTCCTCACATCACTATACGTCTTTTTCCTTCAACTCGCTTTATCCCTTACCCAAGCGAAACAAATTATAAATAAAATTGATATATTATATTTGGATTTGATGAATTTAAAATTATGAAACTACTGCCCGACTTCAGTAAGCAGTCTCAGTCTCTAATAGAGACAAAAGTTACAATTTTAGACCAGTTGACATCCATTAGTTTCAAAATAAAGCCTCTAGTCTCAATATAAAGTCTCTAAATTGTGTCCTTGTAATAAAAAGCAATAATCTCAAGCTCATTTTCAGACTTGAAATGATACCAAGTTACTGAATTCGATCATAAGCGTTATGATGATATGATATGATTATGAAATGTTAAAGAAATGAATCAAGAAATCTTTCACTTACATAGCGCGACCCTGGCGCACTCTCTGCCTGTCATTCTTCACGTTGACATCGTAGGCAGCCGCGTACGCCACCACGGAAATGCCCATATTCCAAATAAAAATATTTCGAGACCCTCAAGAAAGGATAAATTTGCTCGGTCACATACATATCTCGAAGTGGTTCGAAACACGAGGGTTTTATGAATTATTTTCAAAAGCTCTGGTGAAACATAGTTCTATAGGCTGGAGATAATAATTTATGTCAATCACCTTGCCTCTACCAAATCGTCATCATTACTAAGAAAGTAAGGTACGAATTGGCATAAAGATTTGTATAAGACCTGTTTCATAGTTTTAGAAGTCTTTAAAATATAAGCATTATTTTTTAAATGGAAATGGAGAATATAGTAATTCCCCAAGATGTAACACTCTTTGAATTATGTTGCGTAAGCAATCGCTTAAAATATTATTTGAGGTTGCTTCAACAATCCCTGCAGAAGTTTTGCTTTTAGATGAGGACACTTGGGTGAAACTACACGTATGCAAAACAATCGCTATGACCACACCCAAGTGAATGGTAATCAGAAACTTTCGCCACTTTTGTGGACTTCTGCACACGACAACATCCTGCAAGCTCGACTGAAATTTCCTAAGTTAACACATAGTGCCGCATTAGATATCCAGAAAGAATTCTAACACTTTCAAAACTGAGTTCAAGTATTCTTTTCGCGGTTCTTCAAAAACAGTTAAGCTTCGCTTTGATTGCCTTGCTCTCTTTGAGACTACGCGACTTTACAGGCTTTCAACACTATATTCACCGATAACTCTCATTAGATGATTAAGACACAAATTCAGTTTAAAATTGTATTAGAATACAGACATACTGTACATTTTTGCCACCGTTTCTTCTTTTACGAAAGTACGAATACAGATTTTGATAGCAAAGACTTCCACCAATTATCGGACGCTTGTGGAGACCTAGTCTAAATAATTAAGTTAACTCCCGTATTCCTGTCATCTATTTTAGATCAATCAGCGTACCAAACTTAAGATCTTTCGCCAATCTTTTATTCGATTGTATCTGAATAGAACAGGCAATATGATATTGTAAGGCTTATGTATAAAAGGATAATTTTGTACTACTAGGTTTGTAAATTTGATTACTAGGTTATTTGAAAATTGTTTTACCATTTTCATAAAGTCGGGGTGGTACTCTATTTCCAGGCTGTTTTTGTCAGGTCGCTTCAAGGCGCGCTAAGTATTCAAATATGTCTTATGAATGTATTGAAGGACAGCCGTTGTTAACCAAGTTGTGTCAAGAGTTAGAGAGAGAGAGAGAGAGAAAGAAATAGAGAGTATAGAGAGACTTAGGGAGAGAAAGTAACTTAAGCACTTTTAAAACTCACACCTGTAAATTCTTAACTCCAAAAGGAGTGATTTCGTCAAAGATAATTTTGCTTTCTGCATCGCCAATTTGTTGGGTAACATCGATAACTTTTTTTTAAAGAGAACACCAAAAATACTTACATACATACATATAAAAAGCAGCCGTGGAGTGCTGTAGTAAGAAGCTTATGTCTTCCGACAAGTTTTATGCTTTCTACTCAGCGCTATGATGACAATTGGCCACTGAAATGCAGAAGCATTTTTATGTTGCGCGCTGCGCGAAAAAGCGCGATTATGCACAGCACTGATGTTGTCAACAAAAAGAGCAATGTACATACATATATATAAACTTACGTACGCGCACAAAAACTGAATGGAGCAGTCGTGCAAAGGCCAAGGCATAAACGAAAAAAGTGAAGTTAACTACGTGAGAGCGGGGTTAAAGTGGCAACACAACAGCATTTTCGCGCATTTACGCTACCCATTGTCATTGTTTTTGTTTGTTTGTTTTTTGTCCACAAACATTTATTTTATTTCTATTCAGATATTTTCGCTGTGACATATGTACGAGTATGTATGTACATACCTATTTTTATAAACCTTATATCCACATACTTGTATAGCTAAGCTAGCCATTATAGTTAAATGGTATTTTTTTATTCTCTTGTTGTACTCACCACATTGTTCTTATTTATTATTTCGCAGCTGTTGGTTCAAATTGTTTTGTTTCTTTGCATACTTTGTGGCGCTGCCATACAGTGACATCTCTCGCACGCTTCCTTTGCTCGGGTTGCGCTCCTTGCCTTGCCTTGTCACGCCTTGCTTTAAAGTGAAATGTGTACAAATACTACAAAGAATAAGATGAACAAAACAACAAATGTGTGGTGTGCATAAAAAGCGCAGTGAAAGTGCATAAAATTGCAAATTATAATATAAAAGAGAAAGAGAGTATATTACAGCAATGTTGAGTATAAATATAGAAGGGAAGCAGGCGTGACTGCCTACCTTGTAGGACAAAGTAACGCGGTCAGTATTTAATTATTATGTTGCAGAATTGGAAATTTTGTAGGCTGGTTAGGTGAAGTGGCACACATTTCTATTTTTCATCTCGTAAGCAACTAACTACAAACGATTCGACCTTAACATCTTCCTGGCAACTACCGAATGTCATGTCAGAAACAATGCTATTTTATGTGTATATCTAACTGGACAACGACCAGTCAGGCTTTTCCATAAAAGCTGAGTGTTGCGGTTTAGTTAGCTAATGCAACTCCTCTGGCCGCCAGCGGTCAACTTCCGACTAATAAGATCTTACAACTTTGTCAGGCGGGACTTTCCGTTCAGGCATCACTGAGTCGACTAACCCCCAAATTCAGTAAGCAGCCTCTAATAGAGACAAAAGTCACAATTTTAGACCAGTTGGATTTCATTAGTTTCAAAATAAAGCCTCTAGTCTAAAATTCAGTCTCTAAATAGTGACCTGGTGATGAGCAGGTCACAAAAAATTAACAAAAAAAAAAAGAATAAAAAAATAAACGTAAAAGGTCGGAAAAAAAATAATCTCAAGCTCATTTTCGGACTTGAGATGATACCAACTTACTGAATTCTGGTATAATAGTCCGTTTGCATTAGTACGCACGCTGTAAGAGGAGCTTCAATAACCTGTTCCTTAGCTCAAGTCTTTCTAAATCGCTCATGACAACGTGGTTAAAATGTATATCTTATATCTTATATCTGATACCTTATATCTTATATCTTAAGTCTTAAATCTTAAATCTTATATCTTATATCTTATATCTTATATCTTTTATCTTATATATTTTCTTGATACTAGCGATAGTAACCTTTTGCAAAATTTTTTTTTCCTACAAGGCACCAACTACCTTTGTGTCTGTATGATTTCGGAAATGCAAATAGTTGGCTATAAATTACAACGACGTTGACATTTTTTTAAATTTACCGACCTTTTTTATTTTGTATTTATGCTTTGCGTTTAATTCTATGCTTATACTTTTTTTTACACATATTTTTTCGTAATTTATTTTCTTTATCTAAATGCATATGTATTCCAGATATATGTAAGCATTTATTGTTGGTTTTTTTTTATAAGTTTCTTTTGTTATTGCTATTGTCATGGCTGCATTTATGCTCCAGTTTTTTTTGGCGAACACGTGAAGGCACCTCATTACTATTCGTTGTTTACGCACAAGCAAATACACGCTTATGTTTGCACATAAATACAAGCATATACATATGTACATACATACATATGTACTTGTATATGTAGCCTCAGTTATAAAAAGTATCTTTGACCGCTAGTATAATCGTATGAGTGCATACAATGTAAAAAGGTCAGGTTTAGTTAATGTTAATGAGGCAGAGAGGTCGTGCAAAATAAATTGTTACAAAATATGGTTTAAATGCGAAATGAAAAAATAATAATAAAATTTGCGCGAGCATGAAACCAATCATAAAACTTCAATGTCAAAGAAATGTTGGATCAAGCTTAGGGCTCAACTTTGTGGTCCAGTGAGAATATAGTTATAGCGAAAAAAAGATCTTAAATCTACAAAAGAAAGGTACTCTCCTCTTACATGTGGAAAAACTATCAATAAGAGATAATCGCCATTAAATCGAATAAGAAAACTTTGTTATCAAAATTCAATGCGATGCAACCTATGTACATCTACATATTCCGGCGTACAACCCCCCACACCTTTGTATATGTATCAGAAGCATTCCTAACTCGAGTTTCGATTAAATTCCAGTCTACAAAACATATTTTATTTTGCTAATACAAATAATTTATGCAATACATAATCAGCCTAAATTTCCCTCAATAATAGTTGTAGTGCGAATTTATGCAAAGTAGACGAAATTAAAATTTTTTTTCATTTGCCTATAGAACGACTTAAGAAAATACCAATTAAGGCAAACATAAAAGTGTTTATAATTTACAAAATTTTGAACTAAATTGAACAGCATTGAGTGTTTGAAATACCATTTTGACCAACAACAAAATGCAATTAAGTATAATGTATTTAATTAAATAAGCCACCGACAAGTGCAAACCACTGAGGTGCAAATGTACTTTCGAGTATGCATACATATGCGTGTGTGTGTGAAAATAACAGACACGCCGTTGAAAATATTTAAACAATATAATCTGGTTATACATACTTGCATACATATATACTTATGTGTGAATATATGTATGTATGTATATACATTAAATCTATATTATTTGCAGGGCGAACGTGTGTATACACATACATACATGTATACATATATATAAATATATTAAAAATCAGTCAGCGACCAATAAAATTATTATACAGTGACTGTCGACGAAAATAGTCCATCTCCTTTCCAGTATTTTTTTAATTGTTGATAATAATTTTTTGCAAATTTTTTAAAGACATGTTTATCTTAGAAAATTCAAAACACTTCAAACTTATTTTTCAGTACTTTTGGAACATTGTTTTTGCGGCTTTGTTTTTTTTTTAAATAATTGAACCACAACGGCAAACCAAATAACAGAAACTTTCAAAAATGTAAAGTTAAAGAAAAGAGTTAATTAATATTTTAAGAGTTTAGTTAATTTTTTAATGTCCTTTTTAAATGATTAAGAAGCGATAATGTTATTGAGATCGAGGTATGTCAGATTTTTTGACATATTTTTGATTATTGATTTATTTTGGCTTTAGTTTTAAAATAATAAAATTTGATTTGACTGAAATTTATTTTTGATTATTTTATATATCGGCCAAAATCGACTACAAATTTTAATGTTCAATAACTTGTGTAACCAAATTTTTTGAAACTCTTATTGAAAATGCTATTTTACTTCTTCTTATTTTTTTTTCCAAATTTATCAAATTTTGAATTTTGAATTGAGTTGAATTTTAATTAAAACAGTTGTTTATTTAATCTTCCAATCAATACTAATTACTTTTTCAAATTAAAATAATGAATTGCATAATTAAATTTTATTGAAATTCTTTGAAAAAAATGTGTTTTCTTTAAGTTTTTTCTTTTCCAATTTTTATATATTTTCAATTAAAACTGGAATGAACTTGAACACCAGAACTTTTATGTTTAAATTTTTCAATTATCACTAACTATTTTTTTTTAAATTAAAGTAACATATATGAAGAAATATAAAGGTACATTGTTGTTTGAATCTTGTACACAATTTTTTATTAAAAAAAGAGCAAAAATGTTAAAACTTAAAGTTCTTGAAATATTTTAAATTTCTGAAAATTTTCAACTTTAAAATATTTTTTGAATCGTTTTAAATTTTGTACAAATTTTCGATCAAACATATTTTGGTGTGCTCATTTTTTATTTGAATAGGCTTTAAAATGCACAAAAACAAAATATTTTGCTGATAGTATTTAGCAAATATGTATGTATATGAACATACATACATACATATATAAATAAAGATTTGAAATAAATTTCATTTAAAAAAATTAAGAAAAATTCTGTTCAAAAAATTTAATTTTACATGTTATTACCTATGAATTTTAAAAACTGAAAAAAGGTCGAAAATTTGATTTCAGTTTGCTTCTTTTAAAAATGTATGTATATGGTATAAATGTCCTATCAACTATATTTTTAAAAAATTTACATACAAAATTTTAACAATTAACATTTTATAAATTTTCAAAATTTTGTTTAATAATACATACATATGTACATATGTTGAAACATCGAAAAATAGAAAAACTAATTTTATTTCAAAAATTGATGTGGTTTTTTTTTATTTCAAAATTAAAAAATTCTGCCTCTTTTTTATTGTTTAAGCAAACCTTGAACTTTTATTTCCGTTTCCATCGAATTTGAAAAATGTAAAATTTTAATTTAAAACTTTTAAATTTATTCTTAATTTTAGACAAATTCTGATTACAATTTTTATAAAAGATTTTTGCAATTTTAAATTAAGTACAATACTAAAATATTGAAAATAATATATAAATATTAAACTCAATTGCAATTTACTCTCATCAAAATTTTTTTTAAATTTTCAAGTTGTGAAACATTACAAAGAATTTTCAAATCGAAAATTGGTGTAAATTTGTTGTTTTTCAAATTAAATGGGCTTAAAATGGATAAAAAGAAAATATATTCGAAAAATTCTGATTAAATTATTTGAAATGAGTAATTCAATTTTCAGGGTTTCAAAATATTATTACATATTTTTCAAATTGTAAGCAAATTCTCTCTTTCTAATTTTGTGTACAAATTTTTTTGGAAAGTTTGTTGTGTTTTTTTCTTTCAATTGTTGTGCATAGTTGCAGTTTTGGGGATACAAATAAAAGTTTTCAGTAAAGAGTATTAAATATATATTTTTAAATTATTTAAAAAAATTGTTAAAAAATATATTTATTCAAACTTATATAAATTTTTTGACTGCCAGTTACTATGACTGCATATTTATTTATGTAGATACATACATACGAGTATATGTGTATGTAAGTATGTGCAAACGTTTTACTGTTAGCTAACTTGTGTACATTTTTGCTAATTAATTCGCCACTTATTCGCACAGCATTGCCATTTTAATTGATCCATTTACAATAAACCGCTTGGTCAAACACTTGTCGATGTATGCGATGTGGCTTACTCGCGTGTGAAATTAAATATACCAAATAAATGTTGGCGGAAGAGGCGAGGAGAGAGGAAAAAACGAAACTAGAGACTACACAAAATGATGACCCCAATTTACAATTTTAATTATATTTAAAGGTATGTAATTTCATTTATTTAAGTATATGAATATTTAACAATAAAATGCTTGCATTACTAAATTTAGTTACACTCTATTGGAGCCACAATTAAACGAGCGAGCGTAGTGAGTAGAGACATGCAGCCGGAGTGAGTGAAGAATGTGAATATGTTTGCAAATGTGTTGCTGCGGGTGGTGGGTGGTTGCGGTTATGGGCGTTGTAAGCGCACTAAATGTAGAGCATTTATAACGCTTACTGCCACTTTGATTTCTATTTCGCACAGGTGGCCGAAAATATTATATTATTGCGTGTGTGCGTGTGCGCGCAAATATTTCACACCTCGCGGCGTATGAGTAATTATAGCTCTTAAATATGTAATTGCGAGCGAATATCAAAAATTTTAATTTGTTTTTTTTTTTTTCGCAGGTAGTTAATTACAGCAAATTGTTGCTTCTTCATTCAAGCTCTGGCATCGCCCTATTTGTTTTAAACCCCTCCGCCCTCTCTCTCACACTGCATTGAGCGCTACGAGTACGTTAGCCCCACAAACACAATCGCCATATCAGCGCCAAACAATAATGCCACACGAATCCTGCGATTTGACACAATTTCTCGTAGCCCTTTCCCTCAAAAAAAAAAAATTAAAAATAAGTGCGCTTGTGTGTGTGTATGTGCTCGTTAGGTGTAACGCTAATTGTTCATTTTCATGGCACTCACTTGATTACCCAGCAAATAGTTGCTGCGTGAGCAAATATACTCGTAGTATTATGTAGAAGCGAATCCATTACGTTTGCGCATAAGTGTGTGTGTGATACGAACATTCATACATTCATATATGTGTCTGTAAATAACTAATGACTCTGGGTGTGTGTGTGTGTGTGTATGTAAATATGTGTGTCGCCTTAATTAAAAGCCACCACACTTACTCTAACCTCCCACCCGTTTGGTCATTCAACGAGGCCAGGCGCTATTAGTGGCATTGGCGTGTGTGTGATTTTAAAGGAGCGTTGGCAAGCGAAGGGGGGAGGAGAAGTTGGCGGTTGCGTGGCGGGAGGTGAGAGATAGAAAAATGGCGGGCGTTGACGCCGTTTCAGCCAGTGTTCGACATGTAAATTCTTGTACGGTAGCAGAAAGCAAAACAAGTTTGTTATATTTTACTAGCTTTTTTATTTCAAACCTCATTTAATGAACCAATAATTTTACTTTCAAACCAATCAAAAATAATTCATTGGTTATTTATTTTAATTTTAAAACTTTGGCGTCCTCGGCAGTGGCATTACAAATAAGGGAATCGCAGTGAAACGACGCCGGGCGAACTTTCGCTTTGCCGTAGTAGATGCGGTGAAATTAATCAAAAATTCGGCAAATCTACCGCAATTGTAGTGAGGTCAGAACACTGGCCTCAGCATGCAGTGCAAAGTTAATTGTAGCTATTCGACCATTGCAAATTTGCATTGAGCCACGTAACACGCTAATGAAACCCAATTAGGTGTTTGCCTAACAAAATACAAAAAAAAAAAAAGTGAGACAGAGAGAGAGAGGGAATAAAAAGCATAAATACAGAACATTGGCGAGTAGTTGTTGCATTTTGGTGCAGTTTGAAATGAAAAATAACAAAAGTAGCAAGCTATTCACTTATGTATGTACATTGTGCTACGGTGTCATGGTAAAATATTTAAAGACTCGCCGTAATTGGTAGCAAATAGTGAAATATTAAGTATGTAGTTACAAAAAAACCAGCGCGTAAAATGGGTTAAACGAAATTGCTGATTGCTGAAATTTCCACAAAAATTACTAAAATTGTGTAACTGAGCGGTTAGCAGTGGATTAGTTAGCCGTTCTGGGTAGTGAAAGAGAGTCTGATAAGTATGAAATGTTAACTTTTCATTGTACCCAGAAAAAGAAAACTTATTCGAAGAGAAGACAATTGATTAGCACTAAGGCGGTCACTTCTTGCTAAGACACCAAAGCCTCGCCGCTTTCGGTTAGAGGAACTCCACAGATTTTTTTGGTGCCGACTCCAAGAGGAAGATGATTTTCATGAGATGATTTGTCATACCAGAATTTGCTCACAGTTTTGCCATTGTTTGCGGTGTGGCGATCGGGCTTTTAAAAAACACTTTTGAAACGATTTTGATTTTTCATGCACTGCGTTATACACTCATTAGAAGTTATTAGAACTTATCAACCACTTTCATTATAATTTCTACTTACGCGAACTCAAAATGCTACCCTCATATCAACAATTCTTTTGAAACTTCTTTAGTGGTAGTTAGTAAACAATAAAACATACATAGCGATTGCGACAAAAGTGTATGGTGTCGGTAAAAGTTATTCCCTCGCTTACGTTACTTGAACTCACCATGTCTTAACTACCATATTTAAAACAACAGTTCATTGACTTACAACACACAAACTAACCGCACCTGAAGTCTACTTACTTTAACTCAACACAAAACTCACCTTACTTAAACTCACCATATATAAACCCACCACACCTAAGCTCACCATACCTTAACTTTCCACATGACAACTCATCCTATATAAATTCACCACACATAAACCCACCACATTTAAGCTTGCCATACCTTAACACCCCACATAATAACTCATCCTATATAAACTCACCACACCTAAACTCACCACATCTTAAATTACAACACACAACAATTAATATTACCACACTTAAGTTTACCACGCCTTAACACACCATAAACCAACTTTCTTCTCACCTCACTTCATATTTACCTCTTCTATCCTCTTATTTTTCGAAACTCGTGCTGCTACTTTTTGGGACGGCTGCATCCGTATGTTGTTGCAGGATTCTTAAGCAGAACTGCTTTAAAAATTATGTTTTTTGTTGAGCATCTAGTATTTCTACTTTTGCTTAAAAAAAAATACATAAGCACGTTTCGTGGCTCGGGGGTATATACTGGTATAAGGGTGTGTGAGCTTATTTTTATTGTCATTAATTAGCATACACCTACTTTGCATGCGTGCTGCCTCTGCTGCTGCCCAAGACCTACTCATTCCTTTGAAAGATGTTTTATGTTTAAGGCAAAGTATTTTTTTTGTTATTCTAAAACTTTTTGTTATTCTAAAGCAAACTTTTTGGTTATTGTAGGACAGATTATTGTCAAAACGTGACTTAGAAAGTTAAAAAAAAGTACGAAAGAAATAAAATGAAAATAAAAGAAAAAAATGTATAAAAGTATCCTGCTTTTGTTGCGGAAATGTAAGCCACAGCAAAATATGCAACAGCTGCCTCTGGCTGAAGTGTATGTTGGCGAAGGAAGCGGAAATGCTTTAAACTACAACAAACCATCTACTTGCTAATGCTACAAGCATTTGTGACTTACGATGTAAATGTATATGTAAGAGTAGGAAAAATTTGCGAAAGATGTGTGGCAACTTGTAGAAAGAGTTATTTTGTGATGTTTATTATTTGTGCCATTGTCTGGTCATTCGTTGACATTGGCTCATAGCCAACAAGTCTCACAAATGTGTGTGTGCACATAAGTACTTATGTTCATATAAATATTGTATTTAGGTGTATTATATGTACGAGAATGTATGTTTATAAATAGTCAAGCGCACAGGTGTTCCATTTTCGTTTAATGCTTAAGACTTCAACTGGGGACTTTCACTTTCCTCACATCCGTTCTGCTTTCGCGTTCTTCCGATCTCCCACATGTGTAGTGGCACTCGCTCACTTTGGATACATCGTAGTGATATTTTTTTTTGTGCTACTCCTGTTTTTTGTTTGAGGCCAGCACATCAACTTGGCAGCAAAGCGTTCAAATATGGGGCAATTTAAAAGTATTTGTTTTTTCGATCACTACTTTTACACTGCAAAGGTGTGTACGAGTGTGTTTGTGTACTCTTGAATGACTGGCAGTGCTCCAAATTTTTAAACTGCTTTGCTACATGCCTCTCTGCCAGCGTGCTGGGGTTTTTGTTTTTATTTATTTTTGGTTTTGCTTCAGTTTTATCTCCCTCAACGTCAGCTTGACTGTCTCTAAAGTTTCCTGCTGTTCCATATCTGTCTCGTTTTTGTTTTGTTTTTTACTTTAAAGGTATTAATGCACACGTACCTACAAATATATATATGTACATAAGTATACAAGTACATGCATCCCACACTCCGAACACAGCCTACCGTTACTCATACGCCCCGTTGTCCTAGTAGCCGACTCATCGCAACTGGCTGTGATATGCTTTTGACGCTTTATGGCATTTTTATGAGTGAAGCATTAAAATGTCTCTCTTTTTCTTTTTTCTTGTCAAACCAGTAGGTAGGTAGTGCCTTATATGTTGACTTTGTGCTTTTCTACTGATTTCTCTGTACTGATTTTTTCCCCTGTCATATTGTTTTTGTTCTTTGCTTAGCTTAAATGCTTAAATGTTCTAAAATATTTTATGTCTTTATTCTACCCTATTAAGGTTATGTTTTTGCCTTTAGCAACATGATAGAATGAAAATTTGTGTGCGATAAAGTCATAAAAGTCAATGGGCTTACGAAATTTTGTTTGCACTGATGTGCTAGACGAGATATGGATGAGCATGGGGGATGTGAGAAGTGCGAGTGGAAAAATTGAAGTAACGGCAGCTAATTGGTGAAGCTTTATGATTTCTGTAATTTTCTTTAAATTTTTTTTTGTATTTCTTTCTTAGTAGTTAAGTATTAAAAAGATATATTTTATTTTAGTTTATTTACTTAACTTTTGACTTGCATCGTATTGTGGATCTACACTTTATATTGGCCACAAATTATGCATGTACTTAGCTAATTTGCTAAAGAATGTTTTGTCCGTCGTATTAAAATTCTATTCAAAAGGACCTCTCAAAAATTTCACTAAGCACAATTAAAAATTACACTCTTCATTAAGACGAATTCAAGATGGTATATTCCACATATAAGTAAAAAATAATAAATTTAATTTTTTTGTAATATTATGCCAAAACGAGCAACACATGGAATTTTCCATCACGAACTTATGTAAATAGAAATTTAAAATGTAAACAAAATAATCATTTTAACACTTTCACCACGCAAGGCGAAGATAGAAGAAGCAATCAGTTGATGGGGAAATACCACCTTCTATGAACTCGCCTTGCTCTTCATTTGACGTTAAAAATTAAATTCTCCATAAAAATATTTCTTCTTTATACATACATAAGTATGTATGTAAAGAGTGAGTTTATTAATAGTCTTTAATGAATGGATTAGTTCAATTACTAAATAAAATGATTAATATATTAGATCGAAAAGGAAAACAGGCTTAATTATATCGACTTTAAAATGTTGTAATCTCCCGCTCGGTCAACTTCGCAACTTCAACTTCTCGAACGACTGCCCCTGCTTCTGCCTCGGTGCGTGCAACTTACTCCTTTTTATGCTAACCGTTCGCTGATGGCAGGGTTGCCCACCATTTTACATGTATGTATATCACCTTTAAATTCGAATTTGTGGCTTTTGTAGACAAGCATTTTCGCTGCCATTTTAGTTAGCTCCTTTAGAGCATTGGTTTGTCTATTGATTCACTAATATTTTTCCAAATAAGTATATCTGCCAATTGTCGAATTGATCACTACCATCATAGGCCCCTATTATGAGTTGCATTCGAAATTCGTATTATGAGCAGTGCAACCCTGCCGAAATTTTCGCTGAGCATCGAATCTTGAGTCGAACAGAATTTTCCTTATGACAGCAAAGCGAAGCGTTTGAAATTTTGTGAAAATGTAAGTTTTTCGAGCTTATTTATTGCTTTTTGGCAAAAAATTAATAATATGATATTATTTTTGTTAATTGTATGCAGGTCGAAAGTCGTGAGTACCAAACAGCAGTTAGAAAGACTAGTTGCATTGGTGGAAGAAAATCCACAATTTGCTAAAGGGATTTGCACAAAAGTACATGCGGCAAAAGTACAGGCTGTTTTCATTCCCAATACTAAGCTGATACGAACTCTGAGCACAAAATCGTAAAGTTGTTGCCAATTTTAGTATATTGGGAATAGATTTCGATCGGGTTCATCGCTGCAGCAGCTCTTCTGTAGTGGACAGCAAGTCTACAAACGCCGCTTTCGACAAACGGAAGTTTTTTATAAACGTGCAAACAAAACTTAAATGTTGTACATGCCGAAACCTCTAAGTAATAGCATTAAACTTACGTAGTATAATCCATTTCCAAAGGGTTGAAAGCGTCCCTTAGCTTCTTCCTATTTCTGGCTAATTCCAGCAAACTTTCATCCTCCTCTGAAGAATCGTCAAGCCACAACGTAGTAATATTTTATTTAAACTTTAATTTATATTTTCTTTATAAAGTATTTGCTTTTTTTCTTTTTCACTTTTTAAACAAATCGCTTTTAGTTTTTACACTATCTGACAGATGTATACTATCGTGAACCATCAAAATGATTGAAATTCACAATAGCGCCAATATTCATCGATTGGGTGTCATAATACCAAATGGAAATTCGTTCGATCAGAATTTTCGATCTCTGTCGAAGATCGAATGCTGCTCATAATAGGGGCCATAGTCTCTACAGTCAAAATCACGAACGGGGAAAATGCAAATGGTGGAGTTTCAACCGAGGAATTCGCATCTTCCGCCATTCTCCAAAAGAGATAGTTGGGCTGAATTTTGTTGATTTGATTGCGCGGGTACTTTGTATTTCAATCATGAGATCTCCATATTTTTTACCACGCTACCATTATTTACGACAACTGAAGAGCGTTTCAGCACAGATGAGTCATAATTCGTTCTTTCTAGCTTCCTAGTTAATTTTCCAAGTGCAATCTCAGACGTGGAGGGATGTTGGGCAATAGGCGTAGTTCTCTTCTCCATCTGTTTCCGCCTCTTCAGCTACCTTCACCCAATTTCTGGTCGCTGAGGGAGGACTATTTCTTATGAAGTCAGGCTTTACCGTCATCTGTTTCATCACTGATACTACTTTAAGTTAGAGTAGCACTATGTAACATAATGTTCGGATATTAGTTCGTGCTCCTTTTCATTTGAGATAACTTCTTTACTGCATTACAATTTATTTATTAACTCTTCGATTCAAAGAGCGAGCGATATTAGAAGCCAGATTACGTAGAACATTTTATAGATTTTTTTCAGATACCTATAATAATAACTATTTCATGAGTTGAGTTGAGTTCTAAAAAATACAAAAATACAATTTTTCCTAAAGTTTATGTCTCTTAGAACAATTTTCACAGTGAAAAGTTATCAATTGGTTGGCAATAACTAATTGGTTTTCATTTCACGGTGAATTGTCAACCGTTTGTTTACTCTCCTCCCGCGCACTTGTTGACGATAAGTTAAAAAACAGCTGTCTGAATATCAAACATTTTATTTTTATATAAAGAAAACTAAGCAGAATAAAATTTTAAATAGAAAATTTTAGCAAAACTTCAATGTTTTATAAAATTGTAATGCCATTGTCATATGCTGTCTTTGGTGCTACCGGCCTTACCGGGAGACAATTTATTTTTATAACTAAGCAATTTGAAAGACATTGCTTTAGTTAACTAGTAGCTGTTGGTTAAGTTAACTTATAATCAACCAATTGTTGACTAAGTATTCACTGTGAAAATGGCTCTTAATATAATTGTGAGGGAGAAAAATGTTTTGGGGTCGTCGACGAATATTCTCTTTAGACTATAATACAATGCTAAAAAAGTCCCAAAACTAGTCCCGAACTAGTCCCGAAATGATTTCGAACTAGTCCCGAAATGGCTCTGGGAAAGTCATATGCAAAAACGTCCTGCACAAGGCCCGAACTGGTCCCGAACTAGGCACAAAATGGACCTTAATAAATCACGTGTTTCAAGACTTAAAATTTATTTATGAGAAGACTTTTATAATATAAATTTCAAAATAAAATTCTCGCTGACAATTATAATAAAAAATCTTTGATAATATAAGCATTTGAATAGGAGTGATACTAGATAACTCTAAAAATTTGTATCTTAATTATTGATTAACTTCAATTTTTTTCGCATATGAGTATACTAGTTATGTCTCTGACTTTTTTAAGCTCCAATAATAAGTCAGCATCGTGAGTATTCAACTGTATTTAAAGTTGCTCATCTTAGTTAGTATACCCGTGTGCTTGCAATCACTAAGAGCATACGGTTGATAGCAATACATTCACCAATACCGCCCCCGCTGCATAATTTACATAACTCGGCATTTCTTCCAGTTGATTTACGTGCGGCTGCGGTCAATGGTGGCCATTGTACCATACACGCCAATCACCACAACCTGCACAATCTCCGCTATATTATTGCTGCCATTGTTTGTATGCAGTTTGAGACTGTCGACCATTTTGCCACTTTTCGATGGCGCATAATTCAACTAAGTGGAAGCTTTGGATTTTATGGTGACCAACTGAAGATGATTGGTAGCTGCAGGCAAAATCCGACCAGTGGAATTGCAAAATGACAGAATAAGAAAGAACTTGGAGACAATGAAGTGAACAATGTGGCGGGCGGGGGTGTAGGAATGCACGAATGAATCAGTAAGAAAGCAAGAGCTACGTAATTTAAGCGAAACAAAATTTCCACAAGAGCATCGAACATAATTTTCAGTTTGACAGTTCTAACCGCTATGGAGCGTGTTGTATATTTTTGTGTATGTTTGCAGGCATGCGAATACATAGATATGTAAATATTGACTAACTAGGCTTAGCAGTGATGTAAGTTGAAGTGGAAAATCTGCCCGCTGGCATCGTAAATTAGCAACTGCTAGCGCATTCATATGCGCCTTTTGTCACACCTCGTATGTGTCGGGAAGTTCTAATGAATGTGAGTTTATGTGTGAGTGTATTGAATGTAACTCACTTGTTGTTGTTATTATAATGATAACACTATGTAACATTTTTCCACGGCTCAAGAGGTATGGGGTTAAGGAGATCCTTAGCGAATTGAGCTTATAGTGGGCAAAATATTTATCCCTCGAAGTTCTTACTACTCTTATTTGCGATCAAAAGTAAAATGCTCCTGATTTTAAACTACATTTTTTAAACGACCAAGCTTCTCACCCTTGTCTACTTCTAGACTTTGCATCATATTTTCATCTAAACTAATTAGTGACAATACGCCTAATATTAGGCTACAAATTCTTATACTGTTCTTCATTTACAGAATCTATAGTGCGTAATCTGGTCTCTTTTTTGCCCAGGTCGCAAAAGCAGCAGAGGTTTTGCTGAGATGATAGTGAAGATATTGGTTTCCCAGACTAATTGGAGAGATACAAGTTTTGATTTGTCTCTGCGTAAACACTTGTCTAATCAATGACATACACAGGCTCCCTTTCGTACGTGCGTATTGAGAGCATAACGGATTCCGGAATAATAAGAATCCTGATCCTCTTTTTAAATGTCAAAAAAAAATATATATATTTGGAGGTCCGGTAACGCTAATATAATCTACATATGTAGTTCCGCTGGGCTTTTCGAAGTCAGTAATGAGCGGGCAGTTTGCCCTTAAGAGCACCAATTATGTGCTACACATACCTTTAGGCGTACATTTTTATTTTCTTCTTCCAGATAAATTATGATAAGAATGCTTAAAAAAATGTGTACCATCCAAGGCACATTTATTAGGTAGCAGCAGTAGAAAATTTGAAAAAAAAAAATTTGAGCTCTGTATATTTTGTTTTTGCTTTTAAAGCTAAAATTTTAAAAATATTTTATCAACTACCTTAAATTGTACTGAAAGCATTCTTATCACAACGAAATTCAAAATTTGACAATTCATATTAAAATAAAATATGAAAAAAATTAAAAAAAAAAAGTTTGCTGCGGCTACCTTTTTGATGTGCCTTGGTACCATGATTCAATAATAAAAGGTTAGATCAATATTGACAAGGGAGTTCTGACACTCCCTTACAAAAGGTTACATATACGAAGTACGGAAAAAGTGTAAATAATGCTTTCCCTTTTTGTGAAACTTGGAGTAGCATAGTATGGAATGTTTGCAAATAGTGCTAGAATACAATATGTTAATTTTAACATGTTTGCAATAAATTTTGTGCTTCAATGACAATAAAAAATATTCTTACCTCAATTAATTAATTTAACTGCTATTTAGTAAGAATATTAAAACCATTAAAAACTGTTGTTGTGTTTTCACAAACAAATCTTCCATAAACTGGCCTTGAGCTCAATAAAATTATAAAATATTAACATTTTACTAGGCCAACAGAAAAATGAACAAACATTAAAACTGCAAGCTAAAATTACGTTAAGCTCTAAAAATTTTTTTTAATCACAAAGTGGCTCTGAGTCCGAGTTTTAAAATAAAGAAACTTTTTCACATCATTGCTGATGCTTATGTGTTGGGAACATGCAATGAGGGTTTCTATAGAACATAGGCACGATTTTATTTTTGCGCCATTAAAATTTTCAAAAACCAGCTCCAGGCTTTTGATTATAGCCAAAATCTCGATGGATGGCTAGGCCAAGTTAACGAAGCCTCATTTGCATTATTTTGCGACAAGTTTAGCTTTCTTACTACGAAGAAGTTATTTATTCGGTTTATTCCTATTATTTATTTACCATCGGTATCAGGGCTATTCTTAATATTGTGATGAACCCCTGGAGGGTGAAAGGGCTAAACATTTTATTCCGATAAATAGTAAGTAACTTTATGGTGTTGTAAGAAAACCACGAAAGAAATAAATCTTTATATATTTATTTATTGAGTCTATTGAACAATAGTTTCCTTACAGACTATTAACAATATTATGCTTAATAACTAAGAAAAGAAAATTTCAAAATCTAAAAAGTTGAATCCAAAAGATTTTTAAAAACATTTTTTGCATAAGAAAAATCTAATAATACCTTGTTCGATAACATATTAAATTCACCAATGGCACGGGCAATAGGGGCATTACGAGCATATTCAGTTTTGTAATTAACACCATAAAACGGCAAAAAATTTCGTAAACTTCGCTGAGGAATGTTAAAATTAAGTTTTACTAATAGAATAATATGAAAAGAAAATAAAATCGAACTTCATAACTCAAGAATTTTGTTCTTACAAATTCTAATTTTTAATTTATTTAAACTCATTCCTTCTAGAAATAATAAAACTTTCCACTTTGTCACATCGAATTTATATGCGCGTGAAAATCGTCCAATGAAAAAGCGCGTCATTTATACACATTTAGATGTAATATTTACGAGACGCATAGCATATTTCTAGGCTTATTTTTCTAAGCATAAATTCCGATGTCTCTTTGTGAGGTTTTACGCGAACTAACCTGTTTTGTATGCAAGTTAGGGCCAGTTTTTCAGTGCTGGTTTAAACTCAGTTTAAACTAAGTTTTGTTAAACTTAGTTTAAATTTAAACTTAGTTTCCTTGCGCTCAAACAAATTTGTTGCAACCAAAACGAAGTAGTCAGCAAATAGCTGATAAGTTAAACTAAGTTTAACCGAGCACAATCGGCCGTTTAACTGCATGCGGAGTTTAAACTTAGTTTAAACGACAAACAGAGTTCAACTTGCACTGAAAAACTGGCCCTTAGTGAGTCAAAATATATGTTCTAGAAAAATTTTTTTTTTTGGTATGTACATACATATGTATATCCAAAGCGCTTCATTTACACGCATATCTTTATTCTTCTCCCTACTTTGGAAATTCAAAACGATTTGAAGATTTCGCTGATTTTTAGCAAATTTGCCCGGCATTGGCTGTTGCACTGTGTAATCAAACCACTTCGGCCACAATGCATTATGACATACATAGTTCAGTTGCTTATACTTGTATGTACCTACTTGGAAAGCTACAATTCAGTCACTTGCTTTGTGCTGCCTATTCTCAGGTCTCATGGGTACGCTTTTGTTTATGTGACTCATTGACTATTCCATTGGCATGGATCAGCAATAACTTTGTGTATGGTTTGAAGTTTGTACTTTGGTTGAGTTGGTTACATTTTTGGTAAATGTAGTCGTGTGTGTTTGTTTCTACTTGTCATTGTGTGCGAATGCCATATTTGCGTATTTCCACTGTTATTCGACGTAATGATTGATTGGGTTGTAACCAAATTTCGCTGTTGCCTAATTTGTGGCTCGAAGGCGAAACACTGTACAGCAATGCGGTTGATGGGATAATGATTGGGAAACCATAAGATTACATGCATTCCTAAATAGAAAAACAGCGGTGAGTAGAGCAGTCATATTTGAAATATTTAAATAAAGGTTTATAATAAACGTCGAGTTTCTTAAATTGTCACATTTTGTTCTAACGAAAATGAGATGAAACGAAAAATTATAGCATGGAAGGACAACTTGAATCTGAGTTACAAACAAAAAAAGGAAAAAAAACTATATGTTTTATATATGACCCGTTTCGGCGACTGTTACGTTACAAACGTACGTGTTTTTTTAATATGTATAATGTTTGAAAAACCGTATAGTTTACTATATCGAATATTATATAAACAAACATGCATCTGAATGAATGCATTTTTAGTGTTATTTTCTATTATTATGAAAAGTTGTGTGCGAAAGTTACGTTACATGTGCGATCGAAGTCTGCATAAAAAGAGGAATTGAGCATTGAAAGAGCTTCGATTTTTTTATTTCACTATGGAAAACATTATTTAAATTGTTTTAACATTGTGCAATCATTAATGGTGAATAACTGACATGGATTTCGGGGGGAAAAAAAACAAAATAATACTTGAATTATTCGATGCACTAATCTTAGTTTGTTGAAATCAACTTATAATGTAAAAAAAAAACACTTGCAATTATAATTTGTATCCTTGTTTCGAGGTGTTTAAAGTGACAATTGCTCCATCAATTACTTGAATTTGGTGAGTCGAAGCTATGTCGCGGATACTTTTTGAACTATTGAACATTTGTAGCCGGTGGGTCTAATATGTTATATTGTTAAATTATATGCAAAAACGAGATCTAAAGCACAATTTATAACGCATTTATGCGACAAAATTTGCTTTCTCACGATCATCTTAGCAACGTTTTCCGTGAAAAGTTGCGATGATGGCCCATCGCTCCAAATATTTAATATTTTTACTCTTTCCGGCAGTTGTGAGAGCAGTATGTATGTATGTACATCCAAGGAATGATTTTTTCTTTTGTGTTTGTGATAAGCTGTTCCACATGAAAACTTTTGATTAAAATTTGTCGTTGTGATAAAAGATGGTAGTAAACAGAGTCAATATTTTTCATTTTTGCTAACGGCATTTCGTACTCTTTTTTTCTTGAAATCATCAAATGTTTGCGTAATTTTTTGGATATAATTCTTGTTCCTCTGAGCTTTACTTAGCTTTCCTTAAGCCCAAAACATGTTTTTGAGAATAGAAAATCGTCATTTAAACACTAAAGTGAAATGAAACAGTGCTGATTTTATGCCATTGTCTGAAAATTGACCAAAAGTACTCGAAGGAAATTGAGAATTTTTCTATTGGCAACGTAATACAGTTTCGTGAAAAAACTTGTCCTGCTTTTAAACTGTTACGTTATATGAAAAAAGCGGTTGATTACTTTTTTGTTGAAAACGCTGATACTATTTTTTGTCTTTGAATATTTTGTTCAGCCACTTTGTATGTATCCAATTCTACATTAAAACAAAAAAACACAAAAAAAATAGTTATCCTTGAATAGAACTTACTTTTTGGTTCCTCATTATATTGCGGTTCATTTTGGCCCATTAAGAAGCAAAAATGAAATAAATCCAATTCTCAAAGTACACATGGCGTCTTGCTTTAAAGTTTATGTTGCTTTGTACTATAGCAATTGTACAACCTCAAAATAAGCAAGAACACGCGAAATTTCAAATAAAATTTTTTTCTGTCTGGTTTCGATTTCCGCCTACGGGCCATATAAATATGTAGGAAGCCGTTGTGTGACTAAAAACAATTAAAATAATTTCCACAAAAACTAAGGCAGACATTTCCCTAGACCCGCTCGTGCATTAGGTTAGGTTAGGTTGAAGTGGCTGTCACTGACACACCTAGGCCATTAATAGGCCCATTGTGGTACCACCTGGATCAAAGATCCGCTTACTCGAACCATCGTGAGTCTTTTGCATATTTTAAAATCCTGCGAGCCTCTACACTGGCCAGGTCGCTTAGGTCGTTTCAGAACGCAGATCCTAAGACTTTCATTCTTATCCTCCATAGTGCGGTACATTCGCAAATAAAATGCCTTATGGTTTCGGGCTCTTCCTCATTTCTGCAGCTCCTGCAGAAGTCACTGTGGGGGGGCACCAAGTCTTTCTGCATGCCTTCCGATCAGTACGTTACCTGTTATAAGTCCTAAAACTAAGGACATACTTACTCTGCTCAGCAGGTGCAGACCCTGTGACCTTTTGACGTTCACTCTGGCCACATTTGTTTTGATCTAATGCAGTTGTTATTATTTTCGCATCGGGCCCCTGCTTCTTGAAGAGATAAATCTCTTAGAAGGAGCTTGCAGGTAGCGAGCAGCATATGTACCTAAACGCTTTCATTGTGACGAAAGCGGGTTGGATGTACCCATTCTTGCAAGCTCTTCCGCCGTTTCATTACCTTATGTTGCTGTGCCCAGGCACCCATACGAGGTGAAAGACATACTGCTCAGCCATCTCGTTAAGAGATTTGCGGCAGGCTGCCACTGTTTTAGAGTTACTGTTGACCGAGTCCAGTGCTTTTAATGCAGCTTGACTTTCGAAAAATATGAAGACTTCTTGGCACCTTAGTGCATAGGCAATAAATATTTTATTCCGTTAGGTGGAGCTGAAGTTGATATATTCACAAAATACAGATTTTTGGTTCGATTTTTAGCTGTGTAGTTGTCTCTTTCAAAAACGAAATGCGGCTCTATATAGCTAAAACAGTCTTATATAAAAATGTTGTAAAAAATTATGTGTTTTACGATGAATAATAAAAATAAATTGTATTCCAATACGACAGTATTTCAGCTCATTCCTTTGTAGCTAGACAGGCAATTAAGGGTGAAAAATTCCATTGAAGTGGTTAAATTTTTAACTCTATTGAAATTAATCATATGATTTTTGAATTGAAACATCTATAGCGGCGGCTGCATGCCAAAAAACAATATGGCGAACGAAAAGGAAACGAAAATGGTTCGTACGATGCATTGCTTCTTATGTTTAATCGCCAGCCACAATATCTGAACTTACCACTTTTAACAAGTCATGTAATTTCATGTTTTGCTGTTACTTAATCTTATGCC
This sequence comes from Philophylla caesio, assembly GCA_963971545.1. Classification (NCBI taxonomy): domain Eukaryota; kingdom Metazoa; phylum Arthropoda; class Insecta; order Diptera; family Tephritidae; genus Philophylla; species Philophylla caesio. Next base: position 19,671,192 of record OZ020608.1, on the reverse strand, counting down.
ATGTTAAGTTAAATAACGTAAAGTTAAGTTATGTTATGTTAGATTATGTTATCTTAAACTAAGTCAACGACTAGTAAAATTAAGTTATTTTGTGTTAAATTATGCTATGTTAATTTATGATATGTTAACTCATGTGATGTGAAGTAATGTAATAAGCTATGTGATAAGAAGATATGATAATGTGATGTAATATGCATCGGTGATTTTAAATTGAATAAACATTTTTCAATATCGATATCTACTTTTAAATATTTACATACATTTAAATGCAAAATTCTCGTAAAGTGAAGCGAAACTTCGTTAAAAGGTATGAAAAATCATCATGGGGAATAAAATAAATGAGAAATGCTATAACATTGATACTAGATGAATGGACAAAGATAAAGACTATGCAATGTTAAATTATTCACATCACTTAAAATTTACTTACCACACCTCATTTCAGCAGAATTTATTATAACCCAGTAGAACACACTTCACTATAGCACATTATTCCTTAACTCTTCACATCCAAGCACATTAAACTTAAACTCACCACACCTCAATTCATCACATCTAAACTCACCACTTCTAAAGTCACCACACTTGAAGTTACTTTACACAAACTCAACATACCTAAATTCAACACACTCAAAATTACCACACTTGAAATCAATTACCTTCACCTCACCACATTACCTCAGTTCAATTCACCTCTGCTCGTTTCTTCCAAGCTCACCTTATCTCGCCTTATTGCAACGAACCGAAGATGCCATAAATAAATATAATTTAGTTTTAAAATGTTGATACAATCAATGAAGAAATCGTTTCTCTTGTTTATTTTTATAAATCCGCATATTTCCCATTTCGTTGACTGCCCCTTCAACTGCTCCTATGCATTGAACACATTTTTTTATTAGTGCGGTATGGAAGTGAAGCTTGCGTGTTATTTAATATTTATGTTTGTTTTTGCTTTTACATTTACCACAATAAATATTTGCACGATTTTCGACTAAGTAAATACGCTTTTTATATCAATTTTCATATGTGTATGAGTGCGCATACTCGTATAAAAAGTTAATGTAGAAAAAGTCGCAAATTCTGAGTGCGTTTAAAAATATATTAAACACTTGTTTTACCAAGCAAACAAACGATTGTTAATTTATGTGCATGTGCTCTCATGTTTGCATGTTTATGTGTATGTGGAGAAAAAAAATTAATTTCATATTTTATTTTAACAGTTTGCAAATAGAAAAGGGATCCGAAAAATGGCTAACATAACGAAGGCGCAATAAATTTATTATCGATTGTTGCTGCTGTGAAAGTGTACCAAGAGGGGGGAAAAATGCTTTAAAATAGCACAAAATATGCCAATTCGAACCAATATTTATGTTGGCAATTTCTTAGTCAACGCTTGCCACCACACTTCGAGTGCTGATATTTACAATTTCTCATTTTCAAACTTCTTTGTTTTGCGTTTTTTTTGCTTTGTTTTTTTTTTTTAAGTCTTCCATTGCAGCAAATAAACCAATTACATTTAGCACTTGTCGCTAGTAAAAATCGATTGCCATATCTTCGATGTGCCTGTTGCCGCATTGTTTATAAGTTGCTCGTGTTAAATAAATGTATGTACGTGCGTTTGGGTACGTACGTGCCACATAGCATGTGGTAAGAAAAGTATGTAGTGAGTAGTTATGGTGTGCGCCTAAACGTATGCAGACGCATACGATGTATAGAAATTTTACACACGTTTGAAATAAATTTGTTTACAAGCAACAATGATTTCTGTAAAATATGCCATTTTATGAGCGGGTGTGTGTGTGTGTGTCAGCATGAAGAAAAATGTCTGTGTACCGAACTTACATGCAAACATACATTGCCGGCTTAACAGCAGCTGGCGCAAGGTTATATATATTTGCATTTATATATTATTTCCGCTACAGACAGTTTGCCGAGGATTGTTAGATATGAATAAATAGCTCTTCAACCTTCAACTTCAAAATTTGTATTGCCTATTTTTATTTGGAAAACACAAATTGTAGAAATTTTGCTGAGTTACTCCTAGCCATACAAACAATGCAAATGTTGTGAATTTTTTCATAGCCAATAACTTTAAGTTACAAGTGAAATAAGTCCGTTCAACCAATTACAAAAGCTTGAAATAGGACCGTTCACCATTCATTTATTAAACTTTTTTTATTTTTTAATCAAATTAAATATTTTACAAAATTTAAATAAAAATTGAAAAATGTTCGCTTATGCTAATAGGCTTATTGATCTTATTTCCAATAAGTAAAATTTTTTTTTAAAAAAAGTTATAAAAAAAACTTAAAAAAATTTTTTTTTTCTTAAAATTAAAAAATTTTTTTTTTGAAAAAATGTATAAAAAGAATTATTAAAAAATATATTAAAAACAATTTTTTTCATAAAAATTTAAAAAATATTTCGAGTATGCAGTTTTGTAAGTCGTTCAATATTAATATCATGAAATGGAAAGTTAAAGTGACTTCAAATAATAGCAGTTTTTAACAATTTTCTTTTACAGAGACTCTTTCATAATTTTCCGGAGTGTTCGTTTTGTGGAAGGTTTAGTGTTTGGTGTAGAGAGTTTAGTCAAATATTACAATTTAGGTATCAGTTATGAAATTTAAAAAAGCTTAATACAGAAAATTTTTTGGTAGAAGCTTGCCGCACGTGTTTATAAGAAAACTGGCATATTACAATTTGTGTATCAAACGAAAGATATTTAAGAAATTTTTTTTACAGCAAAATTTTTCAATAGAATTAACTAAATATTAAAAAATGTTTTGTACAATTAAATTATGGTTCAATTTAATTTCCATACTTTCATTTCATCTAAATAAACCACAGCAAGCCGTGGTCATATAACTCTAGTTACAAATAAAAGTGAAATATAATTGTGCGTTATCGAAACTAAAATTGCTTTAGTAAGTTTATAATAAAAAAATTTCCGGTGTGCTATTCAGCATTCAATTTAATTTACTAAATAAGCCGCAAGTTAGAAGTACGAGTATGTGGTAAAAACTCGACCCTGCGTTATAACTAAAAATATTTAAAGGCAAAAGGAACAAGTAAGAAAAGTTAAATTCGGGCGAAACCGATTTTAATATACCCTCGCGATATATTTTTGTATGGTCGGCGCTCTTGATTTCATAAAATTCCCGTTTTTTGTTTCCAATTGGCTGCTAGTGTTAAACTTTACTCTATTTCTTCCAATAAATACTGAAAACGAACAATTTGAATTTTTTAAAATTTCCGTTATTTGGAAATTGGGCGTGGTTATGGTTATGGATATCAAAGACAATTAGTCCACCAAATTTTGTGACGATACCTTACACCGATATTAAGATACAAAACATTTTTCATAAGTGGGCGTGGCAAAATACCTAATTTCTTAGTTCAAAATCGCTCCAAATATTAAATTTCATTTAATTTGCTGTTATAGATACCGAAAAACGGAGTTTTTGCACATTTCAAAATCTTCCGTTATATGGGAGGTGGGCGTGGTTATTGACCGATCTTGATCATTTTTATTACCAACGTACCCGGTCCAAAGAGCAATCTATGTTCCAATTTCATTGAGATATCTCAATTTTTACTCAAGTTATCGTCTGCACGGACGGACGGACGGACAGACAGTCAGGGCTAAATAGATTTCTCTTTTCATTCTGATCATTTTGGTATATATATGTCTATATCTATCTCGATTATTTTTTGCTGTTACAAACAACCGTTATGCGAACAAAGTTATAATACCCTTGTGCACAAAAATTATAAATATTATAAAATTTGGTCGTAATTTTTGAAACATGGAACTAAACCTATAAAAAAACCTTTACCTACCAATGTTAAGTTATTTCTCATTAAAAATTATATGAGAGGAAATTAATCTAGTGCTTAGGCATTACGGCTTTAAATGAAGAAAAAAAATTGTAAATGCTTTCCTTTTTAATAAAAATTTATTTTGAAGATATGTTTAAAACCTATTCAAGAATACACGGCTTGCAATAAAAGTAAACTACTAATATATAAACCAGTTTAGCTAGTATTTCTACTTTCTTTATATAATTTAAATATTTTTTAACAAAACTATTTAATTGAAAATTCCAGAATTTATGCAAAATTTCAAAAATTCGACCAAACTTTTTCAAAATTTTAAAATTTGTATTAATCATTTTTTAAACGCAACTTCGTTCAACCTCAATTTCAATAAAAAAGTGTGAGTTTGAAGTCATCGTTTATTTTAAATAATTTTTTTCTGATATATTTCCACATTTTCTTCTTCAACTGCGCAACATCGTCGGTAAAAAAAAAGCAAATTTGCATTATATTGTACAGGAATTGAAAGATTTTAAATTAATAAAAAAATGTGTCACATTTTTGTTCGTTCAATCGTAAATTGAAAATTTCACTAAAAATAAAATTCTGCAACCGCGAATATTTTCTAATATCTATCTACAGTAATACTTTTTTTTATAATTTTTTTAAGCATTGTTTTTAGTTCTTTGAATTGATATTTTCAAGCAGGCTGTTCATGATAAACCAATGCGATTTTCTAAATAGTATGACAAGTAAAATTTTATCTGACACTTTATATAAAAAAATACTGTGTATACCAAACCTTATCTTAACAAATGCTGCTCATTCGACAGGTACTGTATATTCTATGTAGGTAAGTTTATATCTACATATCTGCAAATGAAACTTTAAGAAAATCGACAATGTCAAGCCAAAGAACGCAAAATGAGGGCAAGATTTGGCAAAAAAAAGTGTGTAATAAAAGTGTGTAAATAAAAGCGAATGAAATAAAATTTTATGTAAAGTACAAAAAAAAAAAAATCAATTGATATACAAATTTTGTTGAATAAGATATGATATGAGTGACAAAGGTAAAAGGTGGATGCTTTCAGCGCCAGCCAAAGGATCCGAAAAACAAAATGAAAACAGAAGAATTTAAATGTAAAAAAACCAAAGCTATAAATATGTATGTATACAGGTATGGTACGCTGCTTGTTTGCGAGCAAAATCTTTTTGCAATAATTGTAAGTCCGCTTTTTATTTTACTATATTCATCTGCATTTGACAGCTGAAAAAAAAAAATAAGTGAAAATGCGATAAGCTTGCGTGTATTAAAATGATTGATTTTCCTCTTAACCGCAATGTAATCATAAATGTCATTCATACGCCATTCAGACTTTACAATAACCAATAATCAGCGAAATGTCTATTCGTACGTACTCGTATCGGAGTTGCGAGTTTTAAATAACCACTGCTATGCTTCATTGAGCATGAATATTAAAATAACGCCGTTTTGCCTTCCTATTTCCTTAAAATAATTTACGTTTTTTTCTTCTCATTTGACTGATTTATGTATATATTGTGCGCTTTAAGTTTCAGGGACAAGCAAAAATGTTTTCAAGGAAATTCGATGCCTTTTTTGTTTTGAGCTTAAAGTGTGGAAAAAAAACTTTAGTATCCATTTGATTAAGAAAATTTGGCCTTAAACAGGTTTTGCTAAAATCGGAAAATTTTTGTAACGGTAAGACCTCTTTGCAACTCTTAATTTTTAAGCTTTGAAACTAAATTTATTTTATATAAAAAAAAATGCATATTCTTCTCGCAAAATGTCTGCTGATAAGCAGCGGAAACGTTGAAGAGTTTTTACACCTTCTCGTGAAGGCCTCTCAGCCTGTCAAAATACATCTCAACAAATTAGGGGTAAAGAAAAATTCTCGATAATACTTTAACATCCATTTAAAGTGTGTAAACACTCTGTCCGGCATCTGTTTCTTCAAACACTAGTAGGGAGTTACTTAAGTGCCAACTAATTTGAGGTGTACAAAATAATATTCCCAAGACCTTTTCAATAAAGCAACGCCAATTTGAATAAAAATGCAGGGTAGAATATTAGTGGCTTTACGAAATTTTAATACGACCTTAGAAAAACGCGGCAGCTGCCTTAAACTTTCCGCGGGAATAATTTGCCAAGTGACTTTATCCTAATTCACGTTTATGACGGAAAGTCGTGGAGAAGTCTAATTTGAGCTCCGATCATCACAGCTGTCCTCTCGCCCAGAACTGTTGGATGATCACAACTAAAAGATGATAAATTTCGGCAATTGATTCGGCTTGTTTACTTGGTCAAGGAGATGCTAATGCCTCCTTCGTAGGTCACAATTACCAACATTGAGTGCTTCCTATAAAATTTGATGCGATGCCCTAAAGATTAGTAAAAAGCTTGCAGCTGGCTCTTAGAGGAATGGGCTCCGCTCTTGAACTTCTCTGTAAGCCGTCGAACCCTGTGAGTTTCTACTATCGGCCGGCATTTTTCTGCACATTCCCGACGAAGCATCTACTCATTTACGATAAACTTTCCGAAAGCAACGGGAGAACCAGCCGGAAAGATATAGAATCTGAAGAAAGACGCCATCCAATTAACACCAGACAGGCTCGTTGGAATAGCTTCCCAAAGGGTAGATGGAGTAGATATGTATGAGTTGCTACAAAATCTCAGCAAATGGCTAGAGAGAAATCACGGTGACACATGTTTTCACCTAACACACTTTTTCTCGGAACATAGGGTGTATCGCAAATACTTAAACAAATTTCCTTCGCTGCACAACATGCGGATACAGCGACGAAGACGGAGTACAGATTATGTTCCAATGTTCGTGCTATGCTCCTCGAATTCGCACAATTTCAAATGGAGGAAGCTCCATTGACGCCATGCTCCAGTCAAATGAAAGGTGGAAAGAAATATGCGCTCAAGTAATGCGCGTCCTTAGAGATCTTAGAGATGGGAAGTAATATCTTTTTTCGGCAGTTCCGCGGGGAGACTGGTGTGGTGTGGAAAGAGTTCAGTAACGTAGGTGTAGCCAAGAGGCTGCAATTCCCGCATGCTGAGAGTTTTCTCTTCACGAGTGTCATCAAAAAAAAAATACAAAAAAGTACTCACGCATTTCTCGCCAAAAATGCGGCTCACTTTCTTCTACAGCTCGCAATATCGCTTCCGTAGCGGCACGGAATTGCTCATCGCACCAGTCAATTTTTCTGGCTCTCTGAAAGCTAATGACCTCTTAAGCGATTGTATACACAGAGAGCTAAAAGAATGCCGTTTCGTTGATTATTGCTTTAATGGTATAAGAGTGCGAGTCGAGTGGCGAAGTGGCTGGCTGTCTGTTGTGATTACAGCATTTCGACGTCGAGCTCTTCTTAAGTTAACTTGCGCATCCTTTTTGCTGCAAAGAAGCGTGTGCAGATCTTGATTGTTGCAATTTGATGTACGCGTGCCCAAATCAAGGAAAAACTGAAAGCTCGTCGTTTAGTTTACGAGCTTTGTCACCGTCAGAAAGATGCTACTTTTACCTCGTCCTATATAGCCCCGGTAGAGTCGATCAATATCCATCCAATATTGGAGGCTTTGTAATGGAGGCTGGATTTTTCGATTGTGGGATAAAAAAATACCTGCTTTGCCCAGCTAGGCTTTAAAAATTATAGCACGAACACATATTGACACATTTGCACAATTTATTTATGCTCCAATTATTTGAAATTATTTTTTAAATAAAACACACACCATTAAAAGCAAATTTTTACATAAAAAAAATTATGGAAAATATTTATTAACAATTTATCAAAATTTTGAAAAAAACAATTTTTTTTTTTAATTTTTTTGAAATTTTTTTGAAATTCTTTTGAAATTTTTTTTGGGTATGCAGTTATGCAGCTCATTCAATTTTAGTACAGGGTTTAAGTGCCTACAAATTAAAATTGATTTTTGAAATTTTTTTTACTGACGCTTTTTCGCATTTCCTTCCATATAAAAAATAATCGTGGTTTTGCGTTGAATTTCAGAAAACTGCTAGTAAAAAATTGTCAAAAATCAGTGATAACATGTAGACACTTGAAACATGCATTTTCTCTGACTAAAATTTAATGAAATAATTTTCAAAAATTTTTTTTTTCAAAGTTCGAAAATATTGATAAAATCATGTTAAATAATTGTATACTTTGTTAATAGTAAAAAAATGGGTGTTTATGATTTTTCTTAGAGAATAAAGCATATTTTAATTGAAAGATAAATTTAATTAATTAGAAGAATAATAAAGTGCCGATATCTGTCAATACGTCGTTGTGCTGTAATTTGTGAATAGAATATAAATTGGATTGATTTTCGTCATCGCTCGTCAAGGCTCGTTTGGAGATTTACTGGTTTCATTTACATTCGGTTTTTTAACTGTTATAGAAGAGAAAGAATACCAAGATACGGTTATTTGAAATGAACATTTTTAATATTTTTGAAGAACCTTTATTTAATTGAAAACGAATGCAAAATTAAAAGAGCAATTATTCTTGCCGCTGTTGAAAATTTACAATTGGTTTGTATGGAAGGCAATAAATAAAAAAAAAAAAATTGCGTGCACGCTTCCAATGAAAAACGAACATAAAAACATTGTAATTGTGTGCTTGAGTTTCCATTTTGGTTTCTGCAGCAGAACGTTCCTAATGCGGCTTGCGTTTTTCTTTCTTTCATTTTCTACCACACATCGCTGCACCAGTCTTCACATTTAAAGGCAAAAAGAGTAAAAAATCCAAACACATAAGAAAAACGCACAACTTCAAATGACAATTTGCGCGCGCTGTTGCCAAAGTAAGAGCGTAAAGGGAAATTGCTAAAATTGCGCACTAATACAGAGACATCTTTCCACGTTGGCACATGTGGTCTCGCTGACTTGGCTGACTTGGTTTTTGGGCACTGTTGTTACTACTGCACACTTTTGGCAGCTGCTTGTTGTTTTTGGTTGCACTCGTACATGTGTTGTGTTGGTAAACATTAAACCACAACTCCAAGCTCGGTTTTGCCTACATTGCCTTTTGTTGTTGTTCGTTTTTTTTTCGACCCCAACAAAGATACATACCAATGTGTGTGTGCAGACATTTGTTTGTGTATTGAGCCTGTCTGTGCTCGGTTTTGTGTCTTTTCACAGCCAGTCAACAAATTGTCAGCTCGCATTTCGTTTAATCTTCTTTGACTGTGACAACAAAGTCAAGTGCATCAATACATATTAGACATGTCAATACCGGGATAAGTCTATTCAAATCCCGAAATTGAAGAAAACAAAGAAATTAATAGCCACTCATTTTTTCAACTTTGTATCAATCTTAAAAATTTCCTTTTCAAGGGTCAAACAAAAGCTTTAGAAAGTTCACAATCGACAAATATCACAGCTTGTTAACTCCCTTAAGGCTTTATTTTGTTCTTGCCATTATAAATGAGCTGGTGAATATCCCACTCGAGTAGAAAATGATGTTAATAGAACTAACAACGAGGTGCCTGAAGTGAATAAGACAGAAAGCACCAAAGATAAATTGCATCAACTTTTAACCAGCAGATCGCAATTGTCCAATAATCGAAAGGCATACAATTTATCAGAAGTCTTGGTAAAAGAAATTTATAGTTTTTGTAATGAGGCCATAAAGGTTATGTCCAACAGTGAGCTTAATGTCGACAATCCAACCAACAAGTGTTGAGTCGGAGCGGTGCTTCTCCACTGCAGACTTAAAATACAACAAATTTAGGTCCAGGTTGGAGGATAACACACTTAAGGCTTTAATTTCTTTAAGATTGCATTTTGATCAAAATAAGGAATAATTTTTCCTCGCTCAAAGTGGAATGAGTGATGTATTTAATTTTTACTTGATAAATTTTGTTTTACTGAATCGTTATATATTAATATTTAATATAGGTCACAAATAATGATAAAAAATAATATTACTTTATGTAGGTGCATTTGCTTCTGTACCAAATATTTATATTTTTACTTGAAGTATAAATTATTTTGTATGTGTGTCAACTTTTACGTCTATTTTCTTTTTTTTTTCTTGAAAATACCAATGAATACATACAGACATGATTTACAACAAATCGTTCTTCTTTGTTATATTAATGTTATTTTGTTTACTTTTATAATACAACGATTACAGACGTGTTACATTTTTTGAAAAATTAGAATTTACGAATCAAAACTTTGTGCAATTCGGGATCCCGGGATTGTCCCGGAATTTCGTTTCAAATCCCGAAAATCCCGGGATCAACAAAATGCTCAAAATTGACATCCCTAATACATACATATGCTGTATATAAAATACACACACTTACTCTCTTGGAGATTGAAAGTCGTGAAGGCGGTGTCAGATGTGCGCAAATATTGTGAGTGAATACAGTATTTGAGAAGTAAATAAATAGAGTTTTTGCACTTAAAGACAGGCGGATTCAGTGAAATCTATGGTGTACCTGAGCTCAAATTAAAAGTGGTGATGCAATTTTTATATTTTTGATAATTTAATTTGCTTTTGCTTACTTTAAAATTTATTCAATTGAAATACAGTTCATTCTCTTACAAAATGCATGTAATCCGAAGTTTTAAACTAATCACAAACTTTTGAATAGTTTAACAAATTTAAGTAAATATTTCACACCTTTTTTCTGAGAAGCTTAAGCGAATTTTTAAGTATGCAGCTTCATAGCTCATTTGATTTTAATACACAAATGCGTAAGTTTCATGTTACTAAAAGTTATCGCTGATTTTTTAATATATTTTGTTTTGTAGGATAATGAACAGTATGTTAATCGAAGAATTTTAGAAATTAAACTCAAGAAAAGTAAGTAGTGAAAATGTTTTGAATTCCGCATGTGAATTCAAGTGACAACTTAACATTTTGTAAAATATTAACTTTTTACAAATTTTTGTATAGGTTAAGCCTTTTGGCATCAGCTAATTTGTATACTTGCGAATATCGGCATTTAAGATATCTCTTTTCGGCTTCACCAGCGAAATTCAACACTCATGCCATATCAATTTTAGATTTGTTTTGTTTTGTTTTATTTATTAATATTTAGGTTGTACAATGAAATTATACATATTAGTTACATTATAGTGTTTAGGCCAATACTCCTTTTTAACTTCAATATTGTATTAAATTAGATAACTGTGAGATGTAATTAGTTAACATAGTAATAGTGAAGGAAAAATTTTTATTCTTGTTCAAAAACCTTTCTGAAACTTAAATAATAAAAAGCTTAAATCTAACTTATATTACTGTGGAAGAGCTAGATCCTGGATGTGTAAATATTCTGACACATGACATTTGCGAACAAAGTTTGTTGTTAACCGATTAATTTTTTTTGAAACCAGTGTTAAGTCAGCTAAGCTATGTAAATCAGTCGTTGAAAAATATCGGGGAAGATTATATGCAAGTTTGAGTAGTTTATTTTGTGTAATTTGCAATTTTTTAAGATGACACGATGCGATATTACTCCATACGGGACATGCATAGTACATAACAGCGAAGAAAATCGATTTAATAATTAACATTTTGTTTTGTATACTAAGTAAAGAATTCCGGTTGATGAATGGATATAATATCTTGATCAGTACATTAATTTTATTGTTTATATACGCAACATGCTCTTTAAACGTTAATTTGTGGTCAAGAATAACACCGAGGTATTTAACCTTTTGTTCCCATTGAATTAATTCACCATTATATATGAGATTTCTTTGAGGTAAGAAAATTGTTTTGCGTCTTCTAGTGAAGAAGAAGGCTTGAGTTTTAGAGGTGTTAACAAGGATTTTCCATTTTTTAAAATACTTTATTGTGCTATCTAAAGCGACTTGAAGATTGTTTATGATGTCACTGGCAAGCACTGCAGAAGACAAGATAGCAGTGTCATCCGCATAGATGGAAGTAATGCACTTACTAAGTGGAGGGAAGTCAGCAGTATATAGGTTATAGAGTACAGGAGACAAACACGAACCTTGTGGACAACCCGCCGGGATATTCTTTTTATATGAACTACTTTTGCCTATGTGCACCCTAAAGGACCTATTTGATAAAAAGCTTTGAATAATTTTAATAATTCGGAGAGGAAACCCATATTTGGCCATTTTGTAGATCAGAGCGGCGTGCCAGACAGAATCAAAAGCAGCTTTGATGTCCAGTAGCAGCATGCCCGTAGAAATTTGGTTTTTGAAATTCTTCTTCACTAATGTACAGATCCTCATTAGTGGGTGTAAAGTATTATGCTCTTTACGGAAACCAAATTGGCAAGTGGGGAGAAGATTATTTTCGTCAAGAAAGAAATTAAGTTCGTCTTGGATAATTTTTTCAAACACTTTGCTTACGGACGGGAGTAGACTGATCGGTCTATAGGAAGAGAGAACACTAGAAGGTTTATTAGGTTTTTTGATTGGAATGATTTTAGAAATTTTCCATTTATTAGGAAAGTATCCTAACTGGAAACATCTGTTAAATAGGACAGTAAGAATTTTAAATGTTTAAATTATAACTTTAAATTTTTCCTATTTACATATATACTATTTGTGTAATGGTTTGTTCGATGATTGTTATACAAATTATATTTGTATAGGTATTTAATTCAAATTAACAAAACAAATGAACTGGTTGCGTCTCCCTTAACAATTAGAAACTTAGTTTAAAAACCAAAATTTAAAAATTCTTCAAATTTCAAAACTACTTTTTTTTGGGGTAACACATAGTAGGGTGTTCGATTATTCGACTTTTTTGTGAAACCAGTTTTCGAATTATTCGAAAAATTGCATTTTGAAAAAACCGGTTCCTAGTTTTCAAATCAAGAAAAAACCGGATAAACCGGTTCTTGTTCCAAGTTAGGAAAAACTACTTTAATGTACAAACATACATGTACCTTAATGCTATTGTTTCTATGAGAAAAATCTTTTGAAAGTAAAATGTTGTTTAATGTCCGAGTAAGGGAGCTTATTTGTTTGACGCCATCTTACAAATGTTAAGTTAAGACGTTAAACTGGCACCATATAAAAAATGGCAATATATTTCTTATATTTTCCAGTCAAAATGACTGATGTTAGAACATCAGATAATTTCTGTGGAGATGTCGGGTTAAGTTTACAGTATCAGTATCATGCCGTTCATTGTAGTGTTTTCATGTTCATTTTAATCTGTTTTAAATCTGCAGGATTTAAGAAAAAATCTTAGCAGATATTGGGGTGTCAAAGAGCTCAGGTGTTCGTCTCTCATCACGTCTCGACCAAATGCCTCATAGCTAGTTCTTGCAAAGACGGGGCAGTAGCACAGAAAGTGTTCCGCCGTCTCTTCCTCTTCAAAACAGAATGGGCATATGGAGTTGTCATGTACGCCTATCATTGTCAGGTGTCTATGCCACGTGAAGTGACCGGTCAACAGTCTAACAAGTTGCCTGCAGTCTCGCCTGTTCAGCGAGAGCAAGTGTTTTGATAGTCCTTCTGAGATTGAAGGTAACATGAGTTTTGCCCATCTGCAACCTCTCGACGCCACGATAAAAAGAAAATATAAAAGCATAAAAGTTAGGATAGGCAATAATCTTCAACTCATACATTGACTCCAATTTTAAAACTTGAGATTATACCAAATTACTGAATTCCTCAATGAACAAATTAAACGAGCTTGAACGACTTATTGTCGATAAGGTGTTGTGCAATTTTGTAAGGTTGTCCCGTCCTTTTATGACAATTGACTAAATATAAGTATACAATTTTCTAAAATTCATTTGCTGCGTTTTTTCTGCAAATTATTTGAATTTCGAATATATATAATGGTTCTTATCTAACTGATAAGTATTTTGTGGTTTCCATTTCAATAAAAATATAATGGATGTAAAATTAGTCGATTTGCTGCCGTATTTTTATTATTTATCAAAATTACAATTAAATTACAACCGTTTTGGAGATTAAAAAAACGATTTTTTCAAAAAATTAAGATTTCAAAAAATACTTACAATAATTTATGAAAAAACCGAGTCATTCATCCTAGTAACTACATACACACTGTGGCCGCTGTGGTCGAGTGAGTAGCGGTGCGTGCTATAACTCGATATGCCCCTGAGTTCGAGGTTCGAATCTCCGCCAGGACAATTAAAATATTAATCATAGAAAACGTTTTCTTCTAATAGTGATCACCCCTCTGCAGGCAATGGCAAACCTCCGAGGGTATTTCTGCCATGAAAAAGATTCTCATTAAATACATACATCTGCCGTTCGGAGTCGGCACAAAATTCTTATTACATATTATTACATACACACTGCTCATTTGCGAGGCATACAATTTCCAAGTCTTGCATAATTGAGCCATAATTCATATAAAGTCTGGGAATATTTTTTTACACTTAGTGCTTTCTTTTAAGTGGGTGCGTTATTTTCAAAGTCCACTCCTGACCGCCAGGTCAAAGTAACATTTCTCCAAAGCAGGGTAATCCTTACGCAGTACTACTTGAGCCTCTATCATCGTCGTTGCAGTTTAATATCGTCCACAATTTTAGGTCGCATTAAAGGATATTCTTTAAGGGAGATTTCAAGAGCGAGTTCAACGAGAAAAAGCTCTGCTTTTTAATTTCCTGCCAAGATCAAATTAGCATCTGCCTAAAAACGCGATTGTTCACCAGCGGAATTAAGTATGTTCTTCTCAATTTGCACGGAGCTTAGACTTGGGCTCAACGGAAGTTTATATAGTTTGTTCTCATCAGACTGTTCGGGACTAGTTGTGCGTTATTTCGGGATTGTAACGGGATCCCTATCGGGACTATTTGAAGACAATTTCGGAACTTTTTTTTTGAATTACAGTAAAATTTTGGGACTAAATTTTTTTGACTGTCTCAAGAACATTCCGGTAGAAGGAGGTGTTCGTCTCGGGACTATAGACTATTTCGGGATCACTTCGGGAAAAAATTACGGAATCGTATTTAGTTCGGGACCAATTTGAAACTATTTCAGGTCTTTTTACAAAATGGTTTTGACTAATTTCGGTAACTGTTTCAGAAAGACTTCGGCACTTGCTTGCCATCATTTTGAGACCCTGTTGGGACTGTTTCAAAATTTGTTCAAATCATTTCGTGGCAAGTGAACTATATTTCAGAACTACTTCAGCACCAATTTTGGAACTCGTTCAGAATCATTTTGAGGTGGTTCGAAACTAGTTCCGAAATGATTCCATAATAATTAAAGGAAAAGAAGCTAATGGTTAACTTCGAAGGTGAACTATTTTTGTATCACTGCGCAATGTAATGCTCGTTGAGTCTTTGACTGGTGTTAACACAATAAATTTCATGTTTCATATTACTCTGAATTTTATATTTTAAAAGTGATTTCATAAAAATTATCATTGTGACAAACATTTTTAAATTTTCAAAAGCTTGAGACTATTTATAATAACACGGGTCAACACGAAATTTTAAATAGACTCAAAAGTATTAAATTTCGATTCTTTAGTTCGTAATTAGACGAAAAAAAATATATAGCATAAAAAAGTTTGCTTTTGTATTTATCATGTTTTCATTGAGTTGGCCTCGAAGCTCAAAATGTTCTGATTAAAACATTCTCCTTGCCATCTAGAAGCAAACTTTATACGGAAAAAAGGTATTTCTTATCGTTTTTGTTCATAATTAACCAGAAAATCATAAAATAAACTTTAGGACGAAGAACGAACATTTTTTTGTAGAGCCGTGTAATCATAAGTGTTACATTTTTTTTTTGCTATTTAAAAGGCGTAGCTTATACAGGACTAGTTACAGAAAACTTCAGCACTCTTTGGTATAAATTTTCCGTTAGAATTACTAATTGTTTTTTTTTTTTTAGATTATCTCAGTAAAAGTGTATGCTTTAATTTTTAAACTATCAATCAGCTTCTTGTTTAAAAAATTTTAATCACTTGAAAAGAAATTCGGTTGCTGATTTTCCCAGTCGAAACCCAAAACTTCCACACTACTCATCTTCATTTTGGCAGCTCGCAAGTGCAAAAAGCCTTTCAATATCATTAGCTTAAAGCAATTTAAGAAAAGTATGCATATCCATTTAAAAAAAAAAAATTGTCGCAACTCTGCCGCTCATTTATAGGCAATAGCTCCTCCGCTAGATCATTTCGTCTCATTTCACGTTTGAGGGTTGACTTAAGACACACTCAGTACAAATCACTTGAATTAAACTTCTACATTTCGTGTTTTTTTTTCTCCGAACGACCATCAATTGCTGTCACATTGTATTTCATTCAATGCTAATGGTGAAGTTGAGTATAAGTACTTAATTGGTTAGTAAATGTAAATATATTAATGTTTGAATGTTAACATGTATTTTTATCTATTGACTAGAGCGAGTAGACAAGTATGTGAGTATGTGAATGAAAATAACACGTCTCATGTTTCGAGTATTTCCGAGCGCTTTGTTTATTTATCGAAGATAAATATAACAGAAATGCAAACGTAGACATACAAAATTCGAATTACTTGAAATACACGTCCCATCAGACATGTTGAATTTACCAACATTTGTGCAAAGTGTGATATACTCGTGGATGTGGTGCAGTGCCTTACATGGTAGGAGCACTGAGGGTGTAAACTTGGGTATTACATGAGTGATACATGAGTTCTATGTCTTTTTCCCTTTCGTTTTATAGAGTATTCTATCTCAGTTCCCTTCCTCTAATAATCTCTCGTTTTCTACAATCCCAGAAAAAAACGTTTCTATCTGCATAACTTCTAGAAAGTATTTTTTAAAATTTATTATTAACAACTCAACAACTCAATTATTTAAACGGATTTCTTTAGCCCAAGTGTTTGCAAAATAAGTAAATAAATAATAAACTTTAGAAGAGTTGCTTTAAAGGCCACACAAAGGTCGCGCCACAAAAGATCTTCTGGCAGCTCCTCACTGGATGCTGAAAGCAAATAATGTTTGTGCCATTCCATAGAAGAGGAAAAGAAAGGAAAGGTTTTCACGTCTTGGAAGAAACATTTTTGGAATGGTCTTTAGCTCCTGAAATTATCTGCAGTGATACATTAAAAGTTCAAAATAAAGATTGTATGAAAAATAAAATTAGTTGAAGTTTATTTTTTATTGACAAAAATAATTACCGGTTTAGATAAAAAATTAAAATTCGTTAATATAAATTCAATACTATTTTTCGTCCGAATATAATTTCAAATAATCAGAAGCTTGACTTAAATTGACTTGATTAAATAAACAATCAACAGAGCAATTCATTAATCCAATTAAGTGAATTAATCGTACACAACTCAAATTATTAATTTATAAGAAAAAAAAAGTAATTTAACCACACTTTTTTAAAGCAATTTATGTCAATAAATAAAACATTTTTTTATTAATTCAAACTAAATTTTATTTGGGCACCGAAAAAATACAGTCTTCGAAAAATTCAGTAAGCAAAAATTACAGCCAAGTGAAATACACTACTTGGTTTATTTTCTGACCAAAAAGCTAATTTCAAAATATATTCTTTTTTGCAGTTATAAAATACATGAATTTATTAAATCTTGTTTATTTCCAATTTTCATTTCATTAAAAATATAGTAAATTTTTTGATGCTTTTTTAATTTGTCATATGATTAAAGTTATCAAAGACTTTTATTTATCAGTGATTTTTATTAAAAAATAATAAGTTAAAACCATTGAATGACTTTAGTTTAAAAAACCATCTGTTTAAAACAATTGATGGATTTTTATATTTAAAAGCCATCAATAAAAATCAGTTGGTGACTTAAGTATTTTTATAAAAGTCATTCCTAAAATGCGTTAAATTTTCAGATTTTTTATGTTATATTTTTTATTTTTATTTATATTTTTTTCTCGAAACTTTATATTTTTGACTGATTTTTATTGCGGTTAACTGTTAAAAGGAAATAAGTAAAGTAAAAACCAATAAAGTCTGTTAGCCGATGGGCAATTTAATAGAAATTAAAAAGAAAATATTCTTTAGAATTGAAAGTAATCGAATTTTATTTTTTTACCAAGACGAATAATTAAAGAGTCTCCATTAAAAATGTATGCTTTAATATTCATGAGAGTTTCTAAAAGTTATTCTTAGAAAAAATATTTATTATGTATCTTCAAAAACTTTCAAAACAAATTTCTCAAAAATTTTGAAGAAAAATTTTCATTTTTTTTAGCTTTTACTTTCAACTGATATCCATATTTTTAAATATAATTTTTCTGCAAGCTGCAAGTTTTGTCTCCTTTAAAAACCATTCCTAATTTCATAGAGAAAAACTGATAAAACTAATATTTCGTCTTTGGTTTCATAAGTAAATACATTTTTCGTGGGCTTAAAATTTTTATTGTTTTTGTCGCACTGTGTTATTATTAAATTTTAATAAAAGAAACTTCGATTTTTTCTTTACATTCCTGTACGCTTTTCAAATATAAGCAATTTCAAATGATATAAAAAAAATTATCTACGCCTCTTTTATAAGTTCGTCAAGCCACCAAATCCCTGTAGAGTAGTGTATTTTTATGTAAATGTTCCCTTTAGGAAAATTCCTTGCCTTATCATTAAATACCTTCTTTACTCAATTGTAAATAAAATGTTATATAAATAAATTGTAAGTGCGTCATTCAATTAGGTTATAACGTGATTTTGTACTTTTGAGGTTACGAAGTTGTTTGAAAGTAATCGCACTCTGACTAGTTCTCAACTAGTGCACAACTAGTTAAGTTGAAAGTTGATTATTTGACAATAAATTTTGGGCAGACCAAGAAGAAAACTACTTGAAACTTTACTTAGAAACTGACTTATAGCTTGTGTAAATATTTTCTTAATTGATCGTCACTAAATTAGTAACAAACTAGTTCGTAACTAGTGCTCAAGTAACTACTTATAGCTGAACTCATTTTCAAGCGGGCGCCAAAGAGTGTACGTTCGAAGTGAATAATTGGCTGGGTAAATCGAATTAATTTTAAAATTTAATAACATAGAACTAGTTAAAACAGTACTAGTTGACAAATGTTCTCTTGATTAAAAGTAAAATTTTTTTTATTGAAATCATTGCTAGTTGAAAAATGTGTTTTCTGGTTTAAAAGTAAAAATATTTACTGCAAGCAATTCCAAAATCGTTTTGAATGCCTGAGCACACATCAACTTTGTTTTTGTTTTTGACTACGATACAGTTTTTTTTAAGCGCCTTTCCTACAGGCCCACTTAATGGTTGCGTGCTGTCATTATGCTCATATGACCTAGAGTTTGTCTCTCCATCAAATAAAGAGGCAGTTTATTTGTTATTTTTACCAATTTGTATATTTTATTCGCATTTAGCATTGATTTTTGATGTTACCTATTTTTTTTATTTTAATAGACACACACACACACATTCAAATATGCATTTGTAGATTACTTTTTTTTACATTTGTGCGTAT
The DNA here is from genome assembly GCA_963971545.1 of Philophylla caesio. Classification (NCBI taxonomy): domain Eukaryota; kingdom Metazoa; phylum Arthropoda; class Insecta; order Diptera; family Tephritidae; genus Philophylla; species Philophylla caesio. Next base: position 19,651,960 of record OZ020608.1, on the reverse strand, counting down.
GTATGAATGTCTGTGTTTGTTTGTTTTGCTACTACGTGCTTGTTGTTATTGTCATTCATTGTCAGCGTGTTTGCTTTGGCGTGATTGCTATGCTCAGTTTTGATATAATTTCAACTATGTACATATGTATATATTTTGTCGTTGTTGCTGTCATTTCATTTTGATTTAGAAATTGTATACCAACATGCCAGATTAAAATTTAAATCGATACAATTAATTTAAGGATTGTGAGTAGGAGTGAAGGCAATGTTTATAATTATAAATATAAACACACATACATACATAGATACATATATGTGTATGTATTAGGGATGTTAGTTTGTGGCATTTTATTGATGGCGGAATTTTCGAGATCTGAAAACAAAATACCGGGACAATCCCGGCATCCCGAAATTCAGGAAGTTTCAATTCTTAATATTTAATTTGTCAAAAAAATTTATAACTTTTGTCGTGCTATTATAGTAGTATTCAAAAATATCATTAATACGATTATTATAACAAAGAAGAACACTTTGCTGTGTAAATCATGTACATACATATATATTTATAGTTCTTTTCAATCCCAAAAAAAAATAAACGTAAAATTTATTTATTTAATTTATTCTTTAAGTACAAATAAACGAGTACATATTTGGTAAAGCAGCAAATGAATAAACAGTAAAATTATTTTTAATCACTGTTTGAGATCAGTATTAACAACCCGATTCTGGTACTTGATAAATCATTTTTTATTTTTGTTTGCTTAAATATTTACATGAAAAATGTTATTGACAAATTAAAAACTTTTAAATATTTGTATATGTTTGATAATCTAAGAAGAACACAGAATCGGACAGTAAATATAATATACAAATCAAGTAAAATTTAAATACATCAACCATTCCATTTTGAGCGGGGCAGAATTATTACTTCTTTTGATAAAAATGCGATCTTAAAGAAATTTAAGCATTAAGTAGTTATCCTTCATGCTGGACTCCATGGAGTAATGTTGTGGCAATTGAAGGAATATGGCCAATGCATGCATGGAACTTCGCAAGAACATGCCAGCACAAATGGACTTTAGTCGATTGAATTTGAGTGTATAAAAATATTTCTAATACCAAATGTACTTAATAAATGCATTATAATTTGCCACTATTTCACTTTGACTTCAAAAAATTATAACCATTCCTAAACAACGAATTTAGGCTAGTAGAGGCTGCTACATAATTTAGTATATATGTATGTATATGTATATGACTAAAAAAAAAAATATGAAGGAAAAAAATGATGCAATTCGAAATTTTTTAGGTTAAATATGTTTAGATTTTTTTTTATAATGACGATATAAAATGTTTTTTTTTTTTTAAATATATCATGTTTCACACTTTTTTTTTTATTGGAACCCTTTACCTACAAATTTTTTTTTTTTATGTTAAATATTTTTAGATTTTGTTTTTTTTTATAATGACGATACAGTTTTTTTTTTTTTTAAATATATCATGTTTCATACTTTTTACTTTTAGATGAACCCTTTACCTAAAAATAGAAAAAAAAATTTGAAGGTTGGTAATTTTTTCGCAAAGTTATTGAATTTTCAAAAAAGAAATTAACAAGCACCAATAGAGTAAAGCAAAATTGAGTTAATCATAAATCCTAAACAACGAATTTAGGCTAGTTATATAATAACCTAAGTAATCAAAACTAAAACGATTTTTTTACAAATTATAAATATTTTGAATATAGCATATGCTTGACAATCTATATCTATCTTGACTGAATCGGACAGTAAAATTAATATAAAAATCAAGTAAAAATTAAATGCATCGCACATTTCATTTTGAGCTAGGCAGAGTTTTTATTTTTTTTTGATCAAAATGCGATCTTTAAGTGGACCTGGACTTAAATTTTTTGCAAATAAAACCTCTCTCTCCCCCATTATAATAATTTATTTTATCAAATCTTCTGATAAATTGTATGATATTCTATGGTTGGCCAATCGCTCGTTAAAACTTGATGAAATTTATATTTAAGACTTACTTCCTTACCCACCTCAACCACCTCCTCGTTAGTGTTTTAACATCGTTTTCAGAGTAAGGCTAAGTTTCTATTCAAGGAGTATATTCTCCAGCTCCTTTATAATGGCAGTAAAATTAGAAGCTTCACAAAGTCATATTTAAAATTATATACATTATTTACATTAATTAAAAAGTGTACACATCTGACTGGATTGTCCTCTCTGCTGTTTGATTCTTGAAACGTGTTTTTTAAAAAATTTATTACTTAAAGTGTATTTCTTAATTTTTATTTCCTCGGCATACAATTTAAAACGATGCCACATTTAAATAAGTCCATATTGCGAGCACATTAAACTTCTAGAGTAACTTTAACTTGGCGGAGCTGTTTTATCAAATAGTGTTACAAATAATGCTTTGTTTCGCTCTTGAAAGGAAGATATCTACTTATGATGATACAAATTTCTACTTAATTTAAATTTCTATTAAATAAGTTGTTTTCAACAAACCCGGGATTTGAATAGACTAATTCCGTGATATTCGGAAGTTAAAAAAGACCGTGATACCGGAATTTCTGGATCCCGTGATTGACATTCCTAATAATGCATATACTACATTAAAGAGATATATGTTTGTATGTAGAAGCTAGAGAATACATACGAGTACATACATACATATCTAACACGTAGCAATGTGATTTCATTAAATTTTCTAAAATAAACAGATGCTCATTTATGTAAATTACAAATTTGTTTTTGTATTAAAACCACAATTTTAGCATGCTTCTATGTCAACAAGTAGATATGTAGATTTGTATGTGCAACTATGTGTGTTAGTATTTACAATAAAATACTGTAAGCTATTCATTCATTCGGTTGCTAAATTTTATTATTTCAATTATATTTTTGGTTGGCATTGGATTACGAGTTATGATATTTAAAATGACGTTGGTATATTAATTTAAAATATCTCAGTCAATTCAGCTGTCCACTGTAAAATAATTCAAATAAAGTAACCTAAAATCGGATGAGCGGTTAAGTGTGTATTTATTTATAAAGCGCAATCAATATATTAGTTTAATTTAAAAAATTGTGAATGAATACGAAGATTTTTGACAGCATTTCAGCTGGCGAGTGGTTTTGTGAACGTTATCCGTATGGGTTATTTATTTTAATATTTTAAAGTCGTAGAAGAAAATGATTAATTTTAACTGCGGTTTTTGCCAGTTTACAAATATAAATTTTCTTTATAATTTTTGCAAAAATTCTATTCGGGGAACTTACAGCCAGTTTTTAAAAAAAAATACTTAATTTAAAAAACAGCTATAATTAAATGGTACACTTCTTTATTAGAATTCTCGGTGCCTTCAATTGAGGCTTGGCAGAATATTTTAAAGAAAATAAAGTCTGATGAGGAGCTTCGTTGATGTTAAAAAAAATACTATTAATTCTACTACTTATAAACGACTATTTTTCTTTGATAAATAAAATCCTCCATTTATAAAGATTGAGAATTTTCTTTCGTAACTTTAGCTATAATCAGCTTTTTGTATTATATTTTTTTTGTTCAGTGTTTTTCTGTACAAAATTTTTTAATCTCTTCACTACACTACACTACAATTGTAAAGAAAAATAAAAATAAAATGATTACAGTACAAATTTTCACACTCTACTTAATTAAAAAATTGTAAGAAATATGGTGATCTAATTGCCACAATTTGGTAAAATTAAAGTTGAAATTTTGGCCCAAAACCTTTATCCGTGAACAAATTTTAGAATTTTTTATATTTATTGAAAAAAAAACTTTGCCGTTACTGCAAATTTACTTGAATAAATAAATACACGAGCATTTCTTACTTGAGAGCTTCAGACTGATAAAAAAAAAATTGTAAAGAAGAAAATTCCTTCTCATTTCTTGTGTGCCATTTAATCATGATGGAATAATGAAAGGTGTTGTACGTTGTGACAGCGCCAGTTTAAACGCCCTTAGCTCAATGTTGTATTTTGGAAGTATTAGAGAAACGGGAATAAAAGAAGACCGTTCTCAGGAAAAAGTACAAATGAGTGAAGATATTTACATAACATTTAACCACAATGATTGGAATATTATTAATTTTATATGAAAAATGACACAAAAAATTAATAATTAATTAATTAATTGTATTTAAATTGCTAGTAAAACCTGCGCACAGTACGAATTTTTTGTGTTTTTGGATGCCAAAATTAAAAAAGACAAACTTCTTCGATAATGATTATTCTTTAGTAATCAATGTAAAATGTTCAAATATGATGCAAATGAATTCAAATCGTACGGACAACATAACAATGTTTGTCCAGCGATTAACTTTTTTTCGGAAAAGTTTTCCCACATTAATATAGTTTATTTCCAATCATTGGATCATGAAGAAATTGAAGGTAATCCTCAATGGTTATGAGCATAAAAACACTGAAAGCGGGATTTTTAGGAAATAAATACTAATTGATAACTGAAAAAGATAAATATATAGGTCCATGGAGTTCATTTAGCCTTTATGGTATAGTTATTAGAATACAACATATAAAGGTTAAATTGAATATAAAATTAGCTTGTTCCAAAGACAAGCTGAGGAAACGAAAAATTGACATTGACGAGACTATCGCGTCGGTTGAAGGCGGGAGAGAAATGTGAGTTCTTCTATGACAATGATTTTATGGAGAACTATTTTTGATATTTTATCAAAAAAACGGACATTTTTTTTCTTGCCAATAATATATTGTATTGGAAATGCCAATTAAATGGTTTATCCTGTCTTTCGAAATGAACTCCGGAGCTTTATTCCACTTAATAATTTAACAAATAATGTTTCATTATACAAATACTTGACAATTTTTACAAACACTGATTCAAATTTTCGCTTTTAGAAAACCAATTATCAACAAATAAGAAAATTATTCAAAATGTCAAAACAATCGATAATACATATTATAAGTTCCCCATGAAAAACTTAATTTTCTGCTACAATTCAACATTTTTTTTGTACAAAACTGGCAACCAAATTTTGCAAAGGAACAACACAGTTTCTAATGGCGTTCAAGATGGCTGATTTAGAGCGAGAAGTTGCCAACGTACAACACCTTTCATTATTGCATCATGCCATTTACAGTAACGGCAAAGTTTTTTTTTCAAGTAACAGATATAATTGAAAATATTTCTTGCGCGTGATTTAGTGCATTAAAATTTGTTCTTTGTTCGTGTTTTTAGAATTTTGTCGAAATCTGTTCATTAGTTTTTAAGGCAAATTACAACAATGAAAAAGGCTAAATTTTAATTTCAATCTGTTATATTAAAAGAAAAAAAATATAAAAAAATGCTATTTACTTGGCCAAAGAGTAGTGCTTAAAAATGATTTCTTTATTTTTTGAATTCTTTTAGTGGTTAAATTTATATTTCGTATAACGAAGTTGTTGAAAATTTTGTATTATATTATTATAAAAAATACATGCTTGCTCTTAAGGAAAACTATATAAAAATAAAATACGAAAAATAATTTTTAATAATATTTAATAATAGGTACTTCTTTGTTATTTAATTATTATTATTTGGTTTTTGATTTCAAAAACTCAAAGAAGTGGCATAATAAATAAAAATGTCTAAAATATTTAAAGCAATGTAGAAAAAAATATCTAAACATTTAATAAAAGAAAAAGTTCTTTGGAATTGAAAGAAACCTTTTTTTAGTATGAGGCCAATTTTGTATTTGAAACGTTCTTATCAAAATGTATGCCTTTTATATACTTGAGAGTTTGCAATACATCTTATACAATATCTTAAAGGATAAAATACATTTTGAGTACAACCATTCTATACAATACTTGCCTCCTAAAGTATCAGCACTTTTTCTTTGCTTACTGGGCAATTATGTATATACGAATGCATGTAATCATTCACCAGTATGTTTATTGCTAAAATTATATTTGTATATTCGCCTATTTACACTTGTTGAATTTTGAAATTTCCTAAAAAAAAATTGTTTATAAATTAATTTATTCATTAACTGGATATATTTTGTTTTTGTGTACATCTCTAGCCAATTTATATTTAGTCTATATGCAAATTTAGTACCCCAAATGTCACTCATACGCACTATCAGTCGCTTCAAAGTGCCGGCTTCCGAGGAAGTTCACAAGCTTGAATTTGCATAAAAGTAGCTATGGTCATAAGTATAAAGACAAATATGAACGAATTTATGTATATATACATACATGTGAATTGAGAGACTATAAAGAAAACTTCATTATTTAAATTTTGTTATTTTTGAAATATTTTAACAAGTTTTTGTTGCTTTAGTGATTGCTTTAGTGATTTGTGTGTGTTTCACAACTTTTGCACACACAGTAGATAAATATTTCGAAAGTGAATATACTAGCAGGTCTTCTTCTATTTAAGTAGTTTTATAAAGCGTGAATATTATTTTCATTATTTTGTTTTCTATTTTATATATGAAAATATGTATTTACATTTTGCTTCTTAATTGCTGACCTTTTTAAAAGAAAGTGCTATTTTTTTATGAATGCAAAATTGCAGCAACTTTAATTGCTTTTTCGTACAATGAAACATAAAGAAAATTCGTAGGTATTTCGGTACTAAGTTTTGAAATTTTTAATTTAAAATTTGTGCAATGCATATAAACGGATGTAGCGTTTTAGGTGCATGACAATTATGAATTGAAAAGGTTATTGTAATTAAATATCTCATACGAAACTAGTAAAGAAAAGTCACTCAAAAAGCAAGAGAATACTTTTGCTTACCTTTTCATTCAAAAAAAAAAAAATCTTTCATAAACTGGCGTCAGGGTCAATAAAACTGTCATTTATTAGTAAAAATGCCATTAAAACTTAACAAAATTATAATTATTAACATTACTTATAATTATTAAATTGGTAGCTCAGTGTTTGATCGAGCTTGTCCTGCCATCTTCTGCGTCTTTATATTCTACCACAAATAAAGGGACCTTCGTGGCGGAAATACTCTCGGAGGTTTGCCGTTGGTTGCCGAGGGGTGACCGCTATTAGAAAAAATCTTTTTAAAGTAACATAACAATAATAATTCTCGGTCCCATATTTTATCTCTTAAGTAATAATTTAATAGTTGCTATCAATTTTTACCTCTTTAAGTTGTCAATATTAATCAGACACATACTTTTATTTTTTAAATCCCATTAATTAAAGTCGTTACCAGCTTTTGTAGAAAAAAAGTTGGTGAAAACCAGGATTCTGTTATTATTTATGATACTTCAAAAATGATTATCAGCGAAATATTTTTAGTAATGAATTTTATAAATAAAATTGTAAATTATTTTTATTGATAACTTTTTAGATGTTGGTATTTACTTTGCAGCAACTCGGTTAGAATTTACTTTATTTAAATGAGAATGGCTTATATAAATTTATATACTAAAAATAGCTGATGATTACGGATAAATAAATTCAGGTTGTCTGTTCCGCCAATGCTCCAAGAACCAGAAAAAGACAGAGAAAAGAACCGGAAGAAGAACCAAGATGGTTGTATTGTTTTCTTATTGCCTTTTCTCCTTTACTAACAGCGTTGCACTTCTTATGACGTTTAGGAGCTGTGTTGCCACAGTACAACACGACGTTTCGGACGATTCATCTCGCCGGATGTCATTGAAGTCTCAGGCGGTAATTTTTCATCTGGCTCGGCTTCTGGAAGTTGCGTTGGAGCATCGTCCTCCCAGATGTATGCCGGTTTAAGGCGGTCCACAGAAATTGATTTTTCTCTGCCGTTCATGCTGAGTTTAAAATGCTTGTCTGACCTTCTCAAAACCTTGTATGGGCCCGTGTACGGGTGTGACAGAGATGGCCTGATAAATCGTCTCTGACGAACACATTTTCACACGTTCTTAAATTGGGATGAATGAACACTTTGCCTTTCGCGTGCCACGTGGTTTCTGGTGCTCTCAAGTGCCGCATTGCATTCCGAAGCTCAACCACAACTTCCGATTCCGAGGTATTTGATGAATTGTCGATAAGAAATTCTGAAGGGATTCGGAGATTAGCACCGTACACTAGCTCTGCTGGGGACGCCTGAAGATCAGGTTTAAACGTCGTGCGTAGACCTAATAAAATTGTCGGTAAATACTCAGCCCAGCGCTCGTGGTTATGACATAATATCGCTGCTTTCAATGTCCTGTGCCATCTCTCCACCATTCCGTTCGACTGAGGATGGTATGGCGTAGTTCGTAGATGCGTTATGCCTTGGGTCCTCGTGAGCTCAGCAAAAAGCGTAGACTGAAATTGGCGCCCTTGGTCTGAAGTGATTGTATGAGGAACTCCAAACCTGGATATCCAGCTTTCAATCAACCCTCTTGCAACCGTGGGTGCGGTTATGTCTGCCATAGGTACTGCTTCTGGCCACCTCGTAAATCTGTCGACTATGGTGAGACAGTAGCGGAATTCGTTATTGAGCGGAAATGGTCCCACTATATCCACGTTGATGTGAGAGAAACGTTTACTTGGAAGTGCGTAGCGCTGCAGCTCTGTAGAAGCATGTCTATGAACTTTCGCTCGCTGACATTGGATACAGGTTTTAGCGAAATCTCTGCTGTCTTTTTGGATCCCCGGCTAAACGAATCGCTGCGTCATCAACTTTGCTGTAGCACGTGGGCCAGGGTGGCATAAGTTGTGAGTACATCTTAATACCTCTCGCCGTCACAAATGGTCGAATAGAATTCATTGCTGAATCGCAATATAGTTGCTTAGAGGTCCCTGGAACGGTAAAAAGTTTCAAATTAAGAGATCTTTTCGAAGGATCGTGCAGCAGCAGCTTTAACTCTGCATCTACTTTCTGATTTTCGGCTAATTCGTTATAGTCTATATGCGAAACCTCTAAAGACGAAATACGGGATAGCAAGTCAGCTGTCACATTATCTTTCCCTTCTACATAACGAATGTCGGTCGTTATTTGAGAGATAAAGTCTAGTTGCCGCGCTTGTCGATCAGACGCCTTTTCCAAATTTTGTCGAAAGGCGAAGGTAATTGGCTTGTGGTCAGTGTAAATATGACAGACACGGCCTTCCAGCATAAATCTGAAATGACGTACCGCCAGGTAGATCGCTGTTAGCTCGCGATCGTAGGTACTGTAGCGCAATTGTGTCTTGTCGAATTTTTTTGAAAAGAAACCCAGGGGCTCAAGAGCTCCTTTGACCACTTGGTGTAGTGCGGCTCCGGCCGCTGTATCGGACGCATCCACCCACAGCGACAACTCTGCACTTTTTGATGGATGTGAAAGCAAGGTCGAATTTGCCAGCTGCTGCTTACATTGCTCAAATGCAGCAACCGTAACCTTAGACCAGTTTAAAGGCGATCGGTCATTTTTGACGTTTCCCGGACACATTGCTAGCAGCGGTGCCTGTTTTTCTAGGGCATGTGGGATAAAACGTCGGTAAAAATTACAGCTAAGAACTTTTTCAAATCTTTCACTGTCGAAGGTCGCTTGAAATTGCGAATTGCTTCAATGCGCTCCGGTAGCGGACGAATGCCTTGGGATGACACTATGTGTCCGAGGAATGTTATTTGGCTACGGCCGAACTCGGACTTTGCCACGTTTATTGCGAGATTATATTGTTGGAGTTTTACAAAGAGTTGCCGAAGATGCGATCGGTGTTCCGCTAAGTTTGTTGATGCAATACAGATGTCGTCCATATAAGCAAACACAAAGTCTAGCCCACGTACGACTTCGTGTATAAGGCGCTGGAAAGTTTGCGCTGCATTTCGCAAACCAAATGTCATGTAGACGAATTCGAACAAGCCGAATGGTGTGGATATGGCGGTCTTTGGTATGTCTTCTGGGTGCACCGGGACCTGGTGAAATGCCTTTTGCAGATCCACCTTCGAAAAAATTGACTTACCTCGCAATATATTGGTGAAGTCCTGAAGATACGGTATTGGATACCTATCTGGTATCGTGATGGCGTTTAACGCTCGGTAGTCTCCACAAGGACGCCATGACCCGTCTGCCTTCCGTACCATATGTAGCGGGCTGGCCCAGCTACTCCGTGACGGTCGACAAATACCTAGTCTCATTAGACCTTCGAACTCCGTGCGCGCAGCTTGTAGTTTGTCAGCAGATAGACGACGGGGGCGAGCGAAAACAGGTTGGCCACGTGTTTCGATGTAGTGAACCACGGCAGAACTTTTAATAACGCCGGGCTGTGCACGTCGTGTGATCCCTGCGAATTCGCGTAATAAATCGGCGAAGGGTGAAGATGCGTCGAATGACTTAATTGATGCACCTCTAGCTATAACTGGTTGCGCTGTGGATTGCAAGGACGTGCCTTTATCGATGACTCGGTTCCTTTTCAAGTCGATGAGTAGGTCGAAGTGTTTTATAAAATCTGCGCCTATTATACCTGATGTGACGTCGGCGATTAAGAACGTCCATAGAAATTCGCGGCGTAAGCCCAGATTTACTTTCAACAACGCTTCTCCATATACATTAATGGCTGTGCCATTTGCGGCAAACAATTTAGTAGACGTAGGTTTATGCTTGACTGAACGGGAGCCTTTTGGTATTACAGACACATCGGCGCCGGTGTCTATTAGGAACTGCATATTAGTTGTAGTGTCTGATACCTTAAGGCGAAAAATGGCTGCTTCCAGCTGTTTGCCGGCACTGGTTACAGCCTCAGCCAGGCAACTTCATTGTGTTGCGTTGTTCTTCCCATACCCACACGGAGTCCTACATTTGCGCGCGTTGGCTCCAAATTCTCTATGATACCAGCAAGGTTCGTTTGATGAGCTACTCTCTCGTCGCCTCGGCGGAGTCTCGGTGCGACCGCGTGAGCGGGAACGCCTTCGAGAATCATAGCTTCGTGCTTGCAGTGATTCAAAACGTCGTGAGAGCTGAGCAATTTCTCGTTGAATGGCTTCCAAGGTTGACGGAGAATCCTGGCTAGTGTTGTTGAACGTGGCAGAAGGTTGGTCTATCGAATTTACGTTGCGAAGACTCATTGATTCTACGATTGCGTCTGCGACAACACTTTTATCCGCAGCGTCGCCCTTCACTGCAATTACTGCCGCTTGAGCATGTGGTGGCAAACGTGTGGCCCATAAGTCCAAAAGAACCGTCTCGCCTAGAGCGTCGCCTGCCACTAGACGAATCTCGTTGAAAAGTTGGCTTGGCTTCTTATCGCCCAACGGCATATCCGATAGGACCCGCTGTAGTCGCCTTTGCTGACTATCGGCAAAATGTGAAATTAACCTTACTTTGATATACTCGTACCGATTTTGCTGGGGTACCGCGTCAATTATTGCGCGTAGTTCCGTTAGCCTGCTCGGCGGGACCTGGGCCATAACTATATTAAACTTTTTCAGGTCTTGCGCTATACCTGAAGCTGCAAACCAAAATTCCAGCGACATAAAGTATGATTCGATATTGGTTGCCGTCATATTGGGAGGGCTTATACGCGGAGCGGCTGCTGAATCCACCCATGCCTCATTTGGTGCAGCTTGAGTGCTCGGCGGAACCATTGGGTCTTCTTCGCCTCCCATACTAAATACTCGCTGCTTTATCTCGCGTTTACCAGTTAAAATCCAACGCGTTACTCAATAAGAACCAGAAGACTGCATGTAATGTCGTCGATCACGTCGGGGTCACCACTTTAGATGTTGGTATTTACTTTGCAGCAACTCGGTTAGAATTTACTTTATTTAAATGAGAATGGCTTATATAAATTTATATACTAAAAATAGCTGATGATTACGGATAAATAAATTCAGGTTGTCTGTTCCGCCAATGCTCCAAGAACCAGAAAAAGACAGAGAAAAGAACCGGAAGAAGAACCAAGATGGTTGTATTGTTTTCTTATTGCCTTTTCTCCTTTACTAACAGCGTTGCACTTCTTATGACGTTTAGGAGCTGTGTTGCCACAACTTTTATAGTTAAAAGCCCTCATCAACAATTATCAACAATTATCAAAAATAGTAAAATAAATCAAATACTAAAAGTTTTTTAACCAATTTTTTAACTTTAAAATTGTATAGTATTATTACACTGTGTAACAAAAATAAAAAAATTTGGATGAACCCCTCCAGTGACATAGTGGAGGTTGTAGATGTGATTGGGTAGAACACAAAATCGTGCTCAGAATTTTTCCAACACTTTTTAGGGTGAATTTTCACGTTTTTGCTAATTAAAAAAATTTTTTCTCCGCCATTTTTTAACGGATTTTTGATTTTCAAAACGAATTTAAAAGTAGAAGGTTAGTCCTTTCTAAATATTCACACACTTTTTCTCATCCAACATCAATAATATTAAATTTTTTTGTTTCAATCTGAATTTTAAAAAATTTTTGAATTTTCAACGCAGTTGCATAATTAAATCACATGTGTTTGGAGACAATTTATTCACGATTAAAATGAGCTATCATTTATCAAAATCTGATCAAAATTGTTAAAGTTGCGAATTTTGTCCCAAAAACAAAATTTTCGTCTTTTCTGTCGACTTCAGTAAAAGTACCAACTATTTTCTTTGGCAACAAGTATCCCAAATACCTTCAAACTTAATTATCATTCTCTCAGTTTTATCGGAGATGGCTGTTTGCATCTAAATGAAAACATGAAGTTGTAAACAAGTAAACATGTAACTGCGTAATTGTATATGTAAGGTTCGAAAACAACTAAATATGTAGATAATAAGGGCAAAAACATTAAACTATAAAATTCACTAAGAAAATTAATGGTCTTTATTCAATCAATTGTGCTTTTGCTTTACAATTTCTACTTTTGTGAAAAATTTTTACTTGTAAGATATGTCGGCGGTTTCACGTTTGAACGACCAGCAGTAATTGGCGAGCATTCTGATTTCGCTTTTTCCTTCGAAACGCTTTTCAATGGTTGATACTTCTTGGCGGAATCTTTCACTCTGTTCGTCGCTGACTTACCCAAGATTTTCTGCGAACAATTCCAGTTTCCCAATTTCAAGTGCAATGGTGGCAATATTATATTGTCTGTTTTAACTAATGGGATAATGCGAACATTTTTTTTTTAAATCTGAAGAGACTTCCTTGGTGGCAAGTTGCTACACTTGTAATGATCTTTCGCACGGCTGTCCCATTCATAAAGATAGCAGGGATGTTTTGTGTAGCCTTCTTGCATTCCAAGAAGAATTGTCAGAACTTTGAGGTCGGAGACAATTTTTCATTTATGTTTATCGTAATTGATCAGCCGTACAATTTTCTTCATTGTTTCATATGTTTCTTTCATATTGTTCATACTTATTGTTTTTGGGAGAAAATTCGAAAGTTTGACAATTTTTATCAGATTTAAATAAATGAATGCTCACTTTAATCGCCAATAACTGAATAACTGAACATATGTGATTTGTTGACAAAAATTTGCAAAAATGCAAAAAAATGAAAAAAAAAATTCAGATTGAAGCAAAAAATTTAAAATTATAGATGTTGGATGAAAAAATTAAATTCTTTTTGAAAATCAAAAGTCCGTTAAAAAATGGATGAAAAAACGAAATTCTTTTTGAAAACCAAAAGTCCGTTAAAAAATGGCGTAGATATAAATTTTTGAATGACGAAAAACATGAAAATTCAGTTTTTGGCACATAAGTCAAAAATTTTAGGATGTTGGAAAATTTCTGAGCACGATTTCGTTTTCTAACTACCCAACCACACCAGCAACCTCCACTATGTATGTAACTTCATGGGCTCAGATTCACTGTAACACCGTGCTATTTATTAATTTTATAGTGTTTTTTTATGTTTTTGTTTAAAAAATTTTTTGGAGAATAAAGGTATTTTTCATTTGGCTTTCATAAGTAAGACTTAAAAATAAAAACCAGTGTTTAGTACATTTTGATGATGCAATTAAATTTATTTGATGGCTTATTGCATTAGAGTCATCAATAAAAAAAATAATTATTGTTTTGGATGTACAAAACAAGAAAAAATTGTTATTCAAGGAGTTATAAATTATAAATAAAATTCATCACCAACAGTAAACGATAAAAAATATATTGGGGATGTCCGGCAGCCTAAGTGGGGTTAGGTCGCCGAAACAACAGTGCTTGGTCGGATAAAATCCGAGTCACTTCGGTGGCGTAGAACCGACTGTCGTGGAAGCGCTGGGCCGGCACCCAGGCACATCAGGGGACACCTCTCACAACTGACGGACGAGGTCCAGACTTACGTACGCTTACCGCTGGACCCAAGGACGTACCGACAATTTCTGAACTACATTCACAGGTGCTGAGGGGTTCCAGCGGCCTCGGGAGACGCGCGTCACTCTGGCTCAACTCCGATTTGGATATTGTAGCAGGTTAAACTCCTACCTATCGAGAATCAATCCCACAACCCCCAACACTTGCCCGGCATGTGGAGTGTCTCCGCACGACACCAACCACCTATTCACATGCCCGGCCAAACCCACTCAACTAACACCCTTCTCCCTGTGGTCCGACCCTTTTGAAACGGCTCGTTTCCTGGACCTCTCGTTAGTTGAGCTTGACGATAATTATTGAGGGAGCCCGCCAGCCCAGTGGGGCGTAGCTAGCCGCTACAACAATAACAACAACAACATGAAAAAATATATTATTTAGAAGTTATAAAATAAAAATAAGAAATATTGGGTTAGCTTTTTAAACTTCGCCTACAAGCAACAACAAAATATTCTCGTATGCGTTTATCGGTGAGAAATATCTTCTACTGCTCGATTTTTTCTCTGGCATTTATATTGAAACGACCGTTGAGTTTGTTAGATAAAAAGAAAAATGATATACTTATTTATCGATTAAATAAATGTTATCAATAGTTATGTTATAAAATGTTATCGATAAAAGTATCCATCGATTTCGTGTTAAGAAAATGATAGCCTATATAATTGGTGACAATAATATATCTCTAAAGAACTTTAAAATTGTTATCAATAACAACCATATAAAAAAAAAAAAATGTTTTTGATAATAGTTAAAATAAATGTACTCGATAACAGTGGCAATGATCGATAAATAACGATAACATTACAAATAATTATAAATAGTCAAGTAAATAAATAACAAAATAAATAAATAAAAAATAAATACACATGTAAATAAAACCGATGAAAATTTAAAAAATTCATATCGATAACCTATATGTAAGTATATACGATTACGAATAAAATTGATATCAATAACTGCTACCAATAATAATAAATATAAAATGTATAAAATAAATAAATAAAAATAACAATAGCGATGCCGATCTTTTTATACTAACGATAATTATACCTATTGCCATAACAACTTCGATAATTATATTAATAACAGTTTTTATATCGATAATGATAATGATATGCAAATATCATTAATACTTTCGTAGTTATTTACATCAAAGTCTCAATTGTTCAACGATCTCATTGCTATTTAAATACTTTACAATGTAAATACTTACAAACATATATATTCATATATCTATATACAGTAGTGCCCGCATAATAACCGACACAACTAAGTTCTGACCAATTATCATATTTTTTTTTGTTATACTTTAATTATTATTAAGAATGAGAGATTTCAACATATAGTGTTTAAATTTAAAATCTGGGTACGCAGTTTTGTAGTCCATTCAATTTTATAAAGAAGCGTGCAAATTTTAGGTAACTCAAATATGCCGCTGATCTTTGAGAATCCTTAAGCAAGAAATTTTTCGAACACACACAAATTGAATGGGCTGCAAAATTCCATGTGCCGAATTTCTCTAGAAGGTTTAATTAAAAAAATTGTAAAATTGTGATTGATCAAAACTTGTTACATACCTAATAATGTAGCCGCCACTGTACGTCTGTGTTTAATAGTTTTTCATAACGAGTAATTTGCAAATTTTTTAATTCGCAAAGTGTGTCGCTGTATATCGACAAACTTTTCCCATTTTCACATTATTTCCAACGCTCTTTTTTCTCGTTTTATTGCAAAATTTCTCTAATGAAATTTTGACGCAATGCCAATAATTTGCAGCGTACTTTTGTAATGCACTCATGCGTACTTTTTGCCATCTGTCGCGCTCTTTCACGCCACATCTTTTCTCTCGAGACACACTAAAACTTTATATTAGCAATAACTTCAGTTTTCATATTGCACAGTGGCGTTAAGAAAAATTGCATTTATAATCAAAATAGTAATGATTTTAATTGATTTTCATTTATTTGTTTATTTTTCTTTGTAATTCTTCATTCAAAGTACAGTTCAATCTAATACAGAAACCGCATTTAAGTTAAAATCCATAAAAATATAAGTGACCTCTTAACAGCGACATACAAATTTCAAACTTTAAAAATGTTTTAAATATTTTTTACGCCGTCTTGTAGCTTATTAATTTTCATACTCGTATATTATTGTGTTCATTTTAAGTGACTAAAAATTACCGTTGATTTTTGAGACTTCTTTTTCTTGAGAGTATTGCGTATAACTCAAGAAAAAATTCCAAGCCATTTGTTACTTGCAATTTATTATACTTAAATTAAATGGGCTACAAAATTGCAAACCTGAAATATTTTTAGACTTCTGAATAAAAAATTTGAAATCTACAGAATTTTTACACATTTTTTACAAAGTCGCCTATTATACACCTTTTCCAACAGTATTTCAGAAAAACACAAATGTATTTAAGAAAAGATCAATTGTATTTCAGAAAAACGCAAATGTATTTCAGAAAAACACAAATGCATTTTAGAATAGGCCAATTGTATTGCAGAAAAGACGAAATTTATACATTTGTGTTTTTCTGAAATAAATTTGTGTTTTTCTGAAATACATTTGTGTTTTTCTGAAATACAATTGCGTTTTCCTGAAATACAATTGATATTTTCTGAAATATATTTGTTTTTTTCTGAAATACATTTTGCATTTTCTGAATTTAAATTGCATTTTTCTGAAATATAATTGATCTTTTCTGAAATACATTTGGGTTTTTCTGAAATACTGTTGGAAAAGGTGTAGATCAAATTTTATTTTAAATAAAAATTAATGAAAAATAAATCATTTTGAATTTGTATGCTTTATTTCCAACCTCCACTATATTGTTCAATCGTTTGTTAAGTGCAGTCGTTGTTCTCATGTATACTCTATGTACAATAATACACACGACATTTGTTTTTGTGTGTGTGTCTGCAAATAACTTTTAATGCATTTGTGTTGGTAATTAAACTCTGGCCAACTAACTACATAAACATAATATTTTTATGAGCATGCTTTTGTTCTGTCTGTTTCTTGATTGCCAGCTTTTTTTTTTATCTTTACTACGAATTCTGTCAACCAACAAACAAGCAGGCTGCTTGCAGATGTCATAATCGTAAATGTCGCTTAGAACATTAACATTTTTATTTGCAAGTGAAATTTATTCCGATGGCCATTTAATGGCATGCTAAATTTGCAATGCAGTTAATTTATGCAATCGATGACCCAAATATTATTTAGTGATAAGTACGTATGTATGTATACTTGTATAGTAGCTTTGAATGGGTATTTATTTGCAGATTTATGATGTTTGAATTTTTGTTTCTCGATAGCACAACCATCACTCGTACGCTCAGTAGGTATGAACTAATTAAGGAAGTGGTAATTTCTAAAAGATATAATAACTGAAAAATCGTACATAACGTCTTGGCTTGACACTTTAGATTGATTCCAGATACGGGTAAAGGTATGAAAACAGATAACGAGAAGGTAAGACCCACCAAATTCAACTGGTGAACAGTCTCACGGATGGTGATTAAGGAGTCAGTTCGATTTGCTGTATTCTCTTGCTGCGGTTTTAAGTCACCAGACATTGATGTTGTGTATCCGAAGACGCTTTGGGAAAAGTTGGAGAAGCCTTTATTTCAAAATGAGGAAGGAACGATCCCAAGCTAGCGAAAATATTTAGGCCAGTCAGTATCAAATTATTAGTAGAGTGAGAAAAAAAACCATCTTAATATGATTATACTCCCGGTTATTTAGTAGATTGCTGGTTTTAGGAGATGAGAATGGCAATTCGTACAGAGCAGATGTTGTTTGAGGAGGGAGTCATCTCTGCACTCCAATGGCGTTTGGTAGCGGACTTCCGATAAAGTAAATTCAATGCTTCACTCCTCATTTAGGCTTACGCTGAAAATATATATTGGCATCATAAAATATTCTGAGGGAAGCCTGAGAAAAGAAACTAGCACATCTAAATCTTCCTCTGCCCAAAAGCGTAAACTTAAGCTATTCCATGACAGTAAATTAATTGGAGTTATATATACACAGGAAGCGTTTTTCAAGCCGCAGTTTCAGCCATTAAGGAGGCTATGGACAGGTTGAAAACCGTTTGAAAGGCAAAAACGGCTTTATATTTAGTGATACCCAAGCGGTAATTAGAGCTGTGAGCTCAGCTGCGATAACTTCAAAGATTGTACTGGATTGCCGCCGATCTCTTCAGGAGATGGCTAAGCAGAACAGACTTAACCTCATTTGGGTTTCCGGCCACAGGGACATCGAAGGTAACTGTTTAGCAGATGAACTTGCGTGGGAAGGGACAACCAAGCAGAGCACAGACTACGACTTTTAGGATCTCTAGATGGGATCGTAAACGGTCGCGTAGTCTGTACACCTTAAAACTGGATGATATATCTCAGGTCATTGGAGCCCTTACATGGCACTGCCTCATGAGCAACCACGCGGGGCGTCTCGGAGTACGCTTTCACAGATGTTGTAGAAACTGCAAAAATTATGAAAAGGAGGAAACTGTTCTTCATCTTCTATGCAATTGTCCAGCGCTAGCGAGAAGCAGGCTACGCTTTCTAGGGGTACCACATTTTGGAGACCTCGGAAAATTAGGTGTTATAGACCCAAGATACTTGACGAGATTCATCAAGAGCTCTGAATGGTTCAGCAAAGGGGAATGAATGCTTAGCATGACATACCCTACTTTAGTTACCTTAACTTAGCTAAACTTAACTTAACTTAACTTAACGTAACATAACTTAATTAAGAAACGAATCTGACTAGAAATACGACTTTTAAAAACCATCCCAGCTTTTTCGTTTAATTTGCATAGATGTATACTTAACGAGCGCACATGTGTACTGGTAAATAAGTATTTGCTAAGTGTTTCCGCTACAAAATAACAATCATAACTGTTTTTTTTTTGTTTTTTGTTTTTGTTTTCCTTCGCACAGTCTACCTACTAGGCTATTAAGTCTTTCCATCGATGCCTATCATTGTTATTTCATGCAAATTTATTCATGCAATTGAAAGAGGATTGCTTGCATAAGTGTTGTTTGCGCCTGTGTTTGTGTGTGTGTGGTAGTAAATTATTTTAAATATGCAAATGATAAGAGAAAATATACGTATGATACAAACGAAACATACATTCATATGAATTATGTGTACATACCTATATTATCTATATTAGTACAAGTAATAATTGCAATCAATGTAAATGTCAACATCTGGCGATATCTTGCCTGAATATAATTGCAGCTATACTAACTATGTATGCCACAGACATAACGCTTATGTATTTCTACATAAATACGAGTATACGAGTACATACTCGTACATACATATTTCTCGCTGCTTACCTGCTGCTGCAAACTTGTCTATAAATTATAAATCTTAATAGCTCTTTATATATTCAAGTACTCGCAATATTTTCGCCTAACAGCCAGTTTAAAATACAATAACAACTGCTACGACATGCATTCAATTATAATTTACATTTAATACACACATCTGCAAATGATACAACTTTAAGATAATAAAGTGCAGGGATGCAATAAAAACCACAAACTTGCAGAGGCGTGTGTTTGAAGAAACCCGAAATAGAAAAATATTGGAATTGTTGTTGTTGAACTATATCGTAATGCTTAATGTTGAGCTGCAAAAAGTTTGTTAAGTCGACTAACTAAATAAAATACTCAAACAAATTATGAACCGCTTCATAAGTTTTTGAAGCTCTTGAAAATTTTAACTTATCACTTTCACTATTACTTTTCGCCTCCTAAATTTTTAATGCGTTAGACTGGTTATATTTAAAACGGGATGATATATAATAATTTTATTATAAATAAAAATATAGCTATTTTTTTAATTTCGAATATAATAAATATTTTGGTAACAGTTTTTTTTGTAATTGATTGTTCTGTATTATTTTTTATTAATTTGTTTTATTTAGTTAATTTGGATAATTTTTGATTGTTCGCTCATGTTTGCTTTTATTTGATTCCGTGTTTAATTTTGCGTTTGCTTTTTAATTTTTAACTATTTTTAATTAGTTTGTAAAAATAATTATTTTTAATTACACGCTTTTTCAAGTCAAGCTTTTTAGCGGCGACATTAAATTGAAAACTCTAACTGGCGAACGTAACACCTAAATTCGCCTTAAGTGAACTCACAACATCTAAACTCGCACCACTTCAATCAATGTTATGTTAGGTTAGGTTATATTTCGTTACGTTATGCTGTGTTAAGTATTTTCATATGAGGTTATATTAAGTTGATATGTTCAATTATGATCTGTATTTTTTATTATGCTATTTTATGTTATGACATGCTATGCCTTATTAATATTACATAAGTTAAGTTATGTTATGCTATGCTTTAATGTGCGGGGGTTATTAGCGGGGGTTAGACTGAAATGGTCAGAGCCGGCAAAAATGTTTCTTCTTCAAACCATACCCGTACTAACCGCATCTTAAATTTCTCAGGCGTATACTCACCACTGCTTTGGTCATCAAATCTGAACTTACCACTCAACACGCTTTAACTCACCACACCTTACCCATTACACCCAAACTCCTTACATTAAAACTCACCACACCCTAACTCACCACACCTTAACTCACCACATCTTAACTTACTTAACTGACCAGCTCATAATTATGGAATGGTTATTAACGAATTATCTGGCATATAAAATAAAAGAACTATTTAAAATCTGCGATGTTATTTATAAGAAAAAGTAACTTACCATAAACTGGAAGGAACACAAACCTGCATACTCCAATAAATTTGTAAACTTTTTAATTGGTTCAAAATTTTCTTAAACAACTACTGAACTATTAACTTTTTTACAAAATTTTAAAGTTCGGGCTTTTCGTTTGAAAATAAACTGTGTTTTAAAAGAAAAATATTTGAAATTAAGTAAAACGAAATTAGATATTGAAATTCGTAAAAATGCACGTGTGCTGTAGTTTTGAAACGCACTGCATTTATATTGGGATTGAGTTTCTAACATTTGTACTCAATGATTTCTCCTTTGTCCTTCGTTGCATTTCCTTTCATAGTCCATATATAATTCATTACCATTTCTATTATTAAATATTGTGCAAAATTTATTAGTGTTTGTATTTGCTTATGGTTTGATGGCAATATGCAAAATGTACCACAAAAATGTTATTATTAAATATACAGGAGATACTAAGTGTACATACAGATATACATATATTTGACAATATTTAAACATAAATTCAGTAATATATTCTTACATGGATACATTGTACATACATTCATACATACTATCAACTTAGTATACCTTTCATTAAAGTTATAATGATAGTTTAAAGTTTTTCAGGAAAGCCTCTCTAAGTTTTGAAAGTGATGTGAAAAAATTGAGTATATCATGAAAATGTTTTAAAACTACTTTTTTAGTGTAATGATGAAGAAAATTTTAAAATAAATTTACATTAAAATTGTTAACGTTTCTTTTGCACGCCTAAAAATTTGAAGCACTTCTTGAAGAATCAAATAAAAAACCAAATGTAAGTTGTGAATGTCATGTTTTTTAGGTCTCTATTTGAGTTCACTTCTTGGCGGGAAATTTGCATTTATTATGCTGCAAAGCGGCTTCGAATTTGGGAGGTATTTGTATATGTATATACTAACTATATACTCTCGCATGTGACACAGTCGTTTTCTCTTTTGCTTCCATCGCTTTACTAGCGCATGGTTGTCTTTGTTGTCTTATCTCTATGTATTTTCATGATGTCTGAATTGCAAACGATGACACTTTTTCGGTGTTGACATTCTACCATTTTGGCATAAATGCAGTGACAGTAAAGTTTTCTTGTTATTGTAATTCTTATCAACAAATCATCTAAGAGGCAAATGAGTAGAGAGAACAAGTGACAAGCGCGACGGAAAAGGTCTCAATAACCAGATATTTGAGAGTTGTATATTTTACAAGTAAAATTTGGAAATTTTTATTGTGATATTGTCTCATTTGACTGTTGAGAATTTTAAGAGGAAGATAATAAAATCTTCTTTGGCACGTGATATTCCAATCTGCAACAAGGAAGGAGATTATCGCGCTACATCTTAGATGCAGGTGGGAAAATGTGAAGACTGCCTGGTTGACTTTAAAATATATTCTGTTAATTGTTAAATTTTTTCGTCAGAAAAATTAATTTTTATTTTTCAGACCTTAAATATTAAAAGCGTACATTTTTGATCCAAATTTTGCATTTTTATTATCTTTTTCCACCAGTATACCTAAATGTAAACTTAACGAATCTCTTTCGATATTTCATCAGTTTAATGGACAAATGATCTAAAGTTACCAATTTTACATTGCTAAAGTGCTTCATTGAATTGCTAATTGTTGCAGCCGTTCATGCAGTTCGAGTAACTTTTTAATTAAGATGTGAAGACTCTAAAAGTAAATGTCTAAGTTACCTCTATCGTCGCTATTTAATGCAAAGTGGTTAGCTCAAAGAGAAATGGCTTGAATGATTAATAAATATATCATGGAATTTTATATTCATTCGCTATGTTATAATATGTTTCTTATGTTTTTTAAGTAAATTTTGCGCTCGTTGAGTGTAATCCCGGCAAATATAACAAAAATCGTATGAATAGAAAGATTCGCCTCTTAATTAAGTTATGGTAATGTAATGTATGGCGTATGATGTTATGTAATATCATTTGACATTAAGTGTTGATGTGATTTGATGATGCGATATGATATGATGTGCCGATGTGGCGTGATACCCCGATCTGCAGGGATGTGATGTCATGATGCGATGTGATGTGTCGATGTAATGTGATGATGAAGCGACGTGATTGATGTGTCGATGTGACGTTACACCCCGATCTGCCGGAATGTGATGATGCGACTTCATATATTTATGAATGTGATGTGATGATGTGACATAATGTGAATATATATGGTATGCTCTCATATGATATGATGTGATGTTATGTGGACAAGTTATGAGATAGGGCGATGCGACGTGTCGATGTGACGTGAAACCTCGATGATGTCACATCACATATTTATGTATGTGATATGATGATATGACGTGATTTAAATTTCTGTTTTATTCTTTCATGCGATATGATGAAGTGCGATGGGTCGAAGTGTTGTGAAATGTTGAGATGTGATGTGATGTGATTTGATATACTGTGAATGAATGTGATTGTTTGTGGCTTGCATCGTTATGTTTTTCTCGACGATCGGAATACTGCTGCTTTGGTTTTACCGAATTTAAACGAAATCAGCTGCTTCCATGACGTCATCGAAATTGTAAAAAATCACTGTTTTTAATGGTATAAAATCTTAAATTCAAATAGTGGAAGTATTTAAAAGGATTTTAAGTCTAAGCTTCAAAAAAGTACGAAATAATTTGACTAATTTGCATATTTCGTACTTGTAGACTGTGAAATGAGATTTAAATTAAACCAGTAAAAATATTTTTATACCTTTTATGCGATAAATCACTTACTTAAAATAAAATGTCAATTGCACTGCCCAGCTTTAAGCAATGTATAGAAAGGCAATATTATTAAAAAAGGGAATGAAGGTCATTAAGGACAGATTTAACCCTGTTAGCGCGTGTAAAACAATAGAAGAAAGTTCATTTCCTTATACATACTCGTACATTACTACGAACAAGTGCTATGTCATCATTTTATCTTGAGTATTTCTTTATAAATTCTTACTTTTTCATTTTGACTTTGCCAACTTTTTTGCCGCTTGACACAAATAAAAAGGAAAAAAAAAAAAAAATTATGCAAACATTTGTATGCATGTACACAGATTCTTATTTGCCTTTCTCTTTTTGCTAATCATAATTAGAGGCAATAATTTTTGCTGTTATTGCTGATGCTAACAATTATTGCCACCACTCGGCGCAGCAGCAAAAAAGCGAAGCAACTGAAAATAAAAGCAAAAAAAAAGGCAATTAAAGAAAACTTCGCCGCCTAGTACAAGCCCAAAACACATGTGTGCCCGCATTTATACTAGGGTGGGACGCAAAAAAAAAAGCAAATTAAAAATATGAAATGAAATTAAAAGCGTATATTTTTTTGGAAAACAAAATTAGTTTAATTAATCATAGCACATAACATCCTTTGTGGCGACATAAAATTCTACACTGATTTTTAGTCCTTACAAATGTATAAATTCCTAAATATTTTGTAATCTTTTGCGTAATATAATAATGTAAAGTAGCTATATTTGAAAAATAAACTCTGAAATTATGACCGAAATACACTTAGTAGCCTCTTTAAAATAAAACTTCTTTCACTGTAAATTTGAAGAAAAAATTTAGCGAGTGCGACGAAAATAATGCCACGGTAATCGTGCGCCAGGCCATGTAGCAAAAATAAATAGTTGAGGACGGTAATGAGTTTTTATTTTGCTCCCCAAAAACTGAACTAACCACAACTAAACTCACCACAACTAAACTCACCACACCTAAAGTCACCATACCTAGCTTCACCACTTCACCACATGTGAGTTACTTAAACTATGTTATGTTATCTTTTACTTTATTACTAACCTAAAATAGTTAGGTTAAATTAAGTGAGTTAATTAAAAACAAATTTTAAATCTTTTTTGATTCCCTATTCGACCATCCAAAATGCATTCCTTTTAAACCAAAAATGCCTAAAGCCACTATATTAAAATCTACCACACCTAAACTCACCACATCTTTACTTAAACTCACCATAGCTTAACTCACAAGACCTAAATCACCTTCAAGTCAATTCAACTCACCTGAAGTGGTCTGCCCTTAACTTAACACACTTCACCACAACTCTCTTCTTCACCTTACTTAACTACGGTTTACCTTTTATAGCAATACCTACCCCTGCCTTCCTTATTATCACAGCTAAGCGAAACAAACACAAAAACAAGTTATTTCTTAAATTGTGATTCAATTAATTTGAAATCACGAAATCAAGCGTTATGATATTTTATAATTTTAAAATTTCGACTCTTTCTGCATTTCGATTTTACATATTTGTTCGGAATTGAAATTAGGAAAGCTTCCTTTTGTACTGTCAAAATTATTATGATTTTTTAAGTTCTCTCTTTTAACTTTTATCGGGTATGTCTTCTGACAGAACGTAGGGAAAATAATCTTTAATTTTTTAAACACGTTTTGGTCATTCATCGTTTTTTTGTTTTGCTATAAGGATGATAATATTCAAATGACATTCACCATTTGGGTTAGTTTATGGGGTATTTTACGGTTTTTCTTAACGCATTAAACGAAGTTTTTGGGAGAGGAGTTTTTTGACGAATGTTTGTCTCAGAGTCTAAAAATTATTTGCTTTCAAAAATTTCACAGAATGGTTAAACGACTATCAACTTTTTAAATAAAGTTCTTTATAAATCAATTAAAAATTGTAGATATCTACAACTTTTTGTTTTGTTTATCAATGACATTTGTTCCTGTTTCTCTTCCGCAAAATTTCTGCTTTATGCGGATGATCTTAAAATCTACGCAAAAATCTAAAATCCTTGATCAAAAGCCATTATGACTCTGAATTGATGCAATTGGACTTAGGTAAGGTTGAAAACTGGTGTGTCAACAATCAGATATTCTTGAACATAAAAAAGTGTTTCCAAATTACCTTTTCTAAACGAATCGATGTCATTGGTACCTTTTATCATATCTCCAACTCGCCTCTGACTCGAGTTAGTGAAATTAAAGACTTGGGAAAAATATTTGACTCGAAATTCACTTTTGTCAGTCATATAAATTTCATAATTACTAAGTCTTACGCTATGCTTGCTTTTGTTAGGCGTCATAGTATGGATTTTACCGACCCGTATACGCTGAAACTTTTGCATACGTCTTTTGTGCGGTCCAAACTTGAGTACGCATCATACATTTGGTCACCCTATTATATGTGCCACATTTCTAGAATTTAACGCTTCCAAAAAGTATTTTTACATTTGGCATTGCGTAAATTTCGATTTTCTGATCCTATCCCAACCTATGAATCGCGGTATTGATTAACTTGAAATCAATTTCAATAAATTTTTCATATTTAAAAGATCGCTTTTTGAATTCACTGAATTTATTTTATAATTAGCATATTTACACTTTTTTTCATAAGTGCTTATTAAACTTAATTTATGTCTACTTAGCCTATAAGAACTTAATTGTACTACTTGGCTTAAATAAATAAATTAATATATTCAGCAAGAGACAATGTGCAAATAGCAAAAAGAGCTAACCATAATTGCATATTTTTTGGCACATAAATCGCTAGCCGAAAAATTCGCCGCAGGCAACCATGAGAAGCCAAAAACACCCATTTCTTAATGTTTCCCTTATCACACCAGTTTTTAGCTAATTCCTAAAGAGCAGGCAACACACAGCATAATAAAGGCAGCGAGAGGTTCGTCGGGTCAAACAATTGTCATGAAATAAAAAACCAAAGTTAAAAGAAAATTAGCAACAGAAAGCATATTAAAACTTAAAAGTACTCTTTAAACATATTTTCGGTAGAAAAGGAAAAGTAATAATCATTTTGGAAAAAACTTTTAACGAAAATTACAATTTGATTTTTCCTTCATACAGCTAATTATGAAATAAAGAAATATTTTCTTTTCACCATTACACTTTCAGTTTGCAGCAAACAAAAATAATAACTAAAATAAATAAACTAAAGAAAAAGCACCTCAAATGAGCACAACATAGATGTTTGTATATAGTTAAGAAAATGAAACAAAGAGAAAAATAAATTAAAAAAAGGCTTAACTTTGTTGCGTTGCAGTGAAAAGTTTTCTGCCAACAAATCTTTACCATGCACTTTTGCCATCCGCGGAAGCAAATTACTGTAGTCAATCTTGTTGTTGCCGCAACTGCTGCGGGCGTTCGAGTTTTAAGTTGGCGTCTATCGTTGTCACTGCAGAGAAAGTTTCTTAGTTTGCTGCAAGCGTTGCAGTGAATTTTGATGATAGAAATAATTTTTTTTTTTTCAAATTTTTATTTCTCATTTTAAGAAGTGTTTTGTTGTAAGACTCTCTTAACTTAAATGTACGAATTATAAATTCGATATAATTTTGTGTATTTGTTTGATTACAGGCCAGAGTTTTTATATAATTCTGCTATTGGAATACAATTTATTTTCAATTATAAAAGCTTGATCACCTCCAGAGTTAGTCAAGCTATTTACTTACGATACAAGAAAAACTAGCGACATAGACAGAAATGCATTCATAATTGGAATTAAAGCCAATACAAATGTTTTTCTCTAAATTAAACTCCATTTCCATGAAAAATCTAGTGATACGACTTTTTTAAATGCTCTATTTATTTATTTTATTTTTTCTATACATATTTAGCATTTTAAAACTATTTGATTTGCCTAAGAAATTACAAAAATTCTCTTACAAATTCGATCTTGAGGCTACGCTAGTTTTAGTCATCCAAATTCTCGCAAAAAATATTGAAGTGCTTGGGTAATATAACATATCAATGAAAAACCTTTTTATAGACTTTAATTATTACTATACTTATATAACAAAGAACATTTCATTAAAATTATATTTTCGAATCTTCGAAAATATTTAGTTTGAGACTTGAAAATGCATTTTCATAATAAATTTGAGTGAATAAAGAAGATGTTATTTACTCAGAACTATTTCGGGTTTAATTTCGAACGATCCCTTCGAACCACTGTGGTACCTTTTCGGGTCTAGTTTAGCACTTTTTTGCGATTAGTTCAGGACTAATTCAATACCATTTCGATATTGTTTTTGGATCATGCAGGTAACTCTTCGGGACCAATACCTTGTATCTTTTGTAAATAACACAGTACAACACATGATTTGCCAACTCAATTCTGAGAACTGTATGTGAAATTAGACCCAAAAAGAATAATTTCTGCATCATTCATTTTGTCTTCTTAACTGCCAAACTATTTTTAATATCGATTTGAAGTTAGTACTATCGTATAAGGGAATTTATCACGTTTTAGGCCCTGTTGTTTGACATAGCTCGACTGCCACTAGCCCGATTTAGTTGAAATAAATTTTTAAAAATTTTAAATTACAATTCCCTTAATCTTTTCATATATTGTTTTCCTATACAAGCAACAGTTTCCAAGTTAAAAATAAGCGCATGAAGAAAACATTTTTTTTGTTTTAAATTCATAAAAAATACAAAACGGAAAGAGTCTAGTTACTTTTTCGGAAAGTCACATAACCTATGAGCAAAATGAGACAAATATCATGAAAATCGAAGAACGCGTTTCGCTTTTATTCGCAATTGAGTAAAGGTATGAATGTTGTGCATATGTCGAGCAAATTTTTGATGAACTGAAAAATGTTGTACTGTGTAATTATTGACCAGATATATTTTTTTGATATTATGATAATTATGAATTTTTTTCGACTCCAAAAGATAGAATACAGCTATTAACTGTAAACGATTTTGCCACAGCTTCCAGAGGAAAAATGTACAAGCTTCACTACGCTAAAATTTCCTTTTTATTTTTTGACAATTAATCTTGTTCAAGGTGTTGCATTTTGTTCTTTCATATCAAAACTCTTCGTATGGATGCTAATGAGACAATAAAAAAACCCATAAATAGCCCTTATGTAAGGCACTTGAAACATAAATTCTATTATGATAAATTCTTTCGGCATGCTATGAGAGTGGTCGCTGTGGCCGAGTAGGTAGCGGTGCGTGCTATAACTCAATATGCCGGTGAGTTCGATGTTCAAATCTTAGTCAGGGCAAGCAAAATTTTATTCATAGAAAAAGTTTTTTTCTAATAGCGGTCACCCCTCGGAAGGCAATGGCAAACCTCCGAGGGTATTTCTGCCATGAAAAAGCTTCTCATTAAATACATCTGCTGTTCGGAGTCGGCACAAAATTGTAGGTCCCTCCATTTGTGGTATAATATAAAGACGCACACCACAAATGGTAGGAGAAGCTCGGCCAAACACTGAGCTATATAGTGTACGCGCCAAAATTATTATTATTATATTATGCTATGAGAGAATGTTTGAGGTTCTCGTAAAATTTTTTGAAATTATAATTTATAAATATTGTACAAAGTTCAAAGCTAGGGAACGACTTCTTTGTTTGAGAATGAATTGAATGTTAATTGAAAAATATTAGAAATTAAAACATATGTATGTCAATTTATGTGTGTAAAAGAATTATGAAACTTTCTCTAGTTTTCACAAAATAATTTCATTTGATTTGATTTGATTTCATTCTTTATTAAGTCTATTATTATTATTATGGTATGGACAATTTTAATAAAATTACAAATTGTTGCTGAGCATAACTAATAATAATTTGCATAGAATAGTACTTTTTAAGATAAAAAGGTCTTAGATGGTTACTTAAGTGCCACACGAAATCAGCACCAAAAGAATTGAAGAACGAACTTAAATCACTGCATGCCCTAGAAATAGGCGCATTCACTCCATAATTGGTTCTAGAGAAATCAATATGTAAGGTTTCAAATTACCTGAGATTCTTATGTGGAACATTAAACTGAATTTTACTAAGAAGCGTAGGGCAATCAATGGTCCCAGAAATGATTTCAATGACAAACGTACATGACAGCATAGATCCTCTGCCCTCAAGGGATTTTAAATCAATCCATAGACATAGAGATTGGTACGATGGCAAAGGAGCTGAAAAATTTATTGAACGAAGTGAAAATTTTGGAAAAACTTTTTGAACTCTCTCACGACGATTGTAGGGGCCAATTTGGTACGGCCTCCAAATACTTAAAAGCGGCATACTCAAGCGCCGACATAGGAATGCTAATATTGAATATGACCGAGTAATAATATAATTGATTTGGGTAGTAAAATTTAACTTAGCATCAAAGATTAAGCATAAATCTTTAATATCATCAATTAACTTCAGGGCAGCGGCAGCAATACTGTAGGAAATATGAAAAGTAGTTTTTAACTTAACTTGTTAGAAGTTAAGCGAAATATAATTTTCCATTGCCAAAGTTTGAGACAGATGAGAGCTTCGAGATCAGCCTGTACTTACGAACGTCGTTCTTGTTTTCACTCTTAAAAACAGGCGTAACCGATGTCAGCTTTCAGTCAGAAATTAAAGCACCAGTCTCCAATGAGTTATTAAAAGTTATTGCTAGGAGCTCAGCAAGACATAAACATTTTTTTTCAGCAATATAACTGAAAAGCCATCCAAGTCAAATTTAGACGAAGGCATGAGCTTATTGATACCATTAATGACGTCAATAACGGATAAGCACAAAGAGCTAAAGTTAAGCGAGAAGTCACTCCATGAAGTAGGAGATATTGTGACCAAATTCAAGTCGGTTTTAAAATAATAGCAAAAAAAACAAGTGAATGTATTGGCAGTATCAGTAGCATAGTAGAATTTTCCATCATAGAACACATTGACTGATATTGACGAGCAAGAAACTCCAAAACGCTTTAGAGTTTAAAATTATTTTGGTTTGAAAGTACAAAATATTGTTTATTTATAAGAACTTATTTACAAAATTTGTTTTTCAAATACCATGAATTTGTGTACCTTTTCTATTTAAAAATGGGAACGCACTTCAATCACAACTCAAATAGTTTAGTTTTAAGGTCGTGCAAACAAAACGAAACATCGTTGCCATGGAGGGCATAACATCAATGCAACTCGAGAACAGAAGGAACATGATGCTTGTCAGTTTGTGATTATTTAATATTTAATATTATTGGAAAAAAAAACACTAAGTCTAAAATTATGTTAAGTTAATTATAAAATCAATTAATTTGATGTAGAGCAAAGCTTAAAAAAATATCTATGACATGAATCTCAGCTGAAGAATTAATATCAGAGGCCATAAATGCTGTCGAAATTCTAAGTGAACACCAAACTTAATGGCATAAGTAAAAAATCAGCGAGGACACCGAGAAGACAACTTTAACGCAAATAATGGATGGTAAAGACACAACATTGTCAGTGTGAGCAAAATAAAAATAGTCATCACTATTCGGTGAAATATACGATGAATTATACTCGAGTAGACAGATATTTTTGTATTAAACAATTTTCATTGAGTTCGAGGACAGAACAAGTTTTTCACATTTTATTATGTGATTTAAATGTTTTAAGTCAATTGTTCAAAACAATTGTATCTACTTATTCTATTCTGCACAAAACTTCATAAGTTGTCTGAAAAAGTACATCAGTTTAATGGTTTTCATTAGGCTATCGTAGCGCTAGAATATTTAAGTACAAGGAATTTAAATACTGGGACTTGCGCTCTGTTTTGCTACAGCGCCGCAATTCGTTAGCTGCCATCTAATATTAGTGATTTATTTGACTTCAGTTTTGCAGGAAAACAGTTTTTTCTTTATAATTGACAAGCTTTTCAGCATTTCATTAGCACAGTAATTAATTATAAAAAAAAACATATACTACTTAATACACGGAAAAAAACTAAAGCAAACTAATGCTGCCTTTAACGCATAATGTGAAACTGAAGTGGAAAGCGCAAGTGCCATAGTGAAAACTGGATTCAATGACGCACTTTTTTCTTCTAACATACACACACTTGCATGTTTATGTGCATGACGCACAGGAGTGAACGATGCAGAACTTTAAAAAGCTGACGCGCCATCAACGTTATAATTTAATCAATGGCGACACAAGAACGCCGCAAAAAGCTACAGAGTAATTAGAGCGCAAAGAAAAAAAAAAACAACTGAAAGTGATAACGTAAGAGTGAAGAACGTACATGGAAAATATCAGAAATTTCATAAAACTGATGTGAAAATAAAAATTGAAATTAATGAGCGTCGTTTGCGGCAAATTGTGCGCGCCTTTATGTAGATATGAAAGTTTGTGCTTAGTCGCTATAATTAAACGCTTTCCAATCAAAGTGACAAATTAAATTGTCCGCTCAAAAACTTCGTAGCAAAAAAGAAAGTGAAACGCACTTTCGCTAAACGAACGTAAGGCAAAAAAAAGAAGACATATAAATTAAATTATATTAACATTGATTCGAATTTAATGAGAGCAAAAGATTGAGCACACACACACACTCGCATACACGCACACGCACAAATATAGAAGCACACTAATACAGCTGCATTTACTTAATTATGTTGGCGCATAGCTTGTTAAGTGGGCTGGCTTTTTTGTGGCCTGTCTTCGTTTCACATATAACTTTGATGGCAGCCTACACTTACAGAGGAGACATTTTGGAGGTCAAAAGTATCAAATTAAAAAATATTACAGCCACCATTAGGAAGTTAATGTTTAATTTAAAAGCTCTTGTTTTTCTTTTAAGTATATTTTATGCATCGTTTGTTGCTTACTTTTTTTGAAATTGAAAGATTAAATTATAGTTGCTATGTAGATCATTTTCTATTGGAATATTCAAAAATTAATTTTAACAGATTTCCCATATTTTAATTAAATTGTGCTTCATTTGAACAGTTGGTTTTCATCCTTTGTTGCCAATTTTTGTTTTTTGCACAAAATACTGGAACTTCTACTACTTAAAAACTGTTGTTGTTTTTCCAAATAAAATCTTCATTAAACTGGCCTCGAGCTCAATAAATTTGTCAATTATTAAAACAAAATATTGATTTCATAAAAATTTTAAAATTTCTATATACTGTTATGAAAATTTCCCTTTTATGAAATTTGATATTTCTAACAATAAACAACTTGAAATTATTCTTGATAATTTTTATGCAAAGAGTTTTAAAATTAAATACGTTCCAATAGATAAAGAAAAAACGAAATTTTTGCATTTTTCAAAATTTCCGTTATACGGAAGGTGGGCGATGTTTACCAAATTTTGTGACGATACCTTACACCGTAATTGAGATACAGACATTTTTTCCTAAGTGGGCGTGGAAACGCCCATTTTTCAAAATTACATAAATACCTAATTTTTTTGTTCAAAATTGCTCCAAATACCGAATTTTTTTCAATGGTTATGATCCGATTTCAAAAATTTTCTACGATAATAATAGCGATATCAAGGAAAATAAGTCTACAAAATTTTGTGACGATATCTTACACCGTTATTGAGATACAGAAATGTTTACCTAAGTTTGCTTTAATGGATACCGAAAAATCGGATAACTTCCGTTATATGGGAGGTGGGTGTGGTTATTAACCGATTTTGTCCATTTTCAATACCAACCTACCCTGTTCAAAGAGCAATCTATGTACCAATTCTCAATTTTTACTCCAAGTTATTGTAACCACGGACAGACGGACAGACGGACAGACGGACGGACGCACATACAGTCAGGGCTAAATCGATTTCTCTTTTCATTCTGATCATGCTGATCATTTTAGTATATATGTATGTATACATATTATTTTATGCTGTTACAAACAACCGTTATACGAACAAAGTTATAATACCCTTGTGTACAAGTACGCTCGGGTATAAAAATTGCTGGTATTTAAAAATGAATATCTTGGAAATTTTAAATTTATATCAAATTGGAGCAACACAATTTTTTTATACAAATTTTAAGCTTTTTATTTAGGTATTCCTTTCGGAAACGGCTTTATGGGCGGATGTTTTATATAAATTCGATTTGATGAAAATTAAAAAAAATGTACATTTTTTGAAATTATATTTAAATCAATTTTTAAATGTAACATCCTCTTTCAAGGATAATTCGGACAGGGATGAGGCTTTGTTCAATTAATTTATAGTTGTTATTTATTTCCTTAAAATTCCAAGATTTTGTAAAATTTCCCTTTTTGGGAATTTAGGGAAATTATACATTTCCAGCTAAAAATTGTTATATGGTTGTCAAGCTGATGAACAAGTAAATTTTCAGAGTTTTTGAAAATATCCCTTTTGGGAAATTTTTATAAAAAGTAAGAATTTGGTTGGAAATCGTTTTTATAGACAAATCGATTTTTACGAGAAAGTTTATCCATGATACCTCAAAACAAATACATACATAAGTGCTTTAAAGAAAATTATTTAATAATGTAAAGTCAAATTAAATGACAAATTTAAAATATAAGAGTTATCAAGGCATTCTCAGAGCCAATTTTATTATTTCATGCTTTTCTCCTTATATTCAGAGATATTAAAATAATATCGTTTAAATAATATTTGTTTTATTTCTTGGATATCTAATCTTGATTAACTAACATTATCTTCTAAGCAAATCAACGCTCAATCATGAATATACTCGTATATATACATATGTACATACATGCGGAACGCATTACTAAATAAATCTCATACATTTATGATTATTCTTACTATCCTTAATTAAGTACTAACATTCATACATTTTATTGCTTAGTTAAATATTCATTGCACTCGCTGTTGCTACTCTTTGGCAATAAAACCATTTTTCCGACTTTGTATTTTTTCTCTATGCCCAATTCATTGGCTATAACTAACAGAGGAAAAAGAAAAACGAAACATAAACTAAGTGGGCAGTTGCGTGTAATTTTTAGTGCATTATTACATCACAAATGAAGTACTAAATTTTTTATTTACCTATTTTGTTAGCATATTCATTACTTATAGTGCACTGAAAAGGACGAAAAAACATTTTACAACTATTTAGTTGCTCTCATTTTCATTTGTTTATATTTGATTACGCTAAATAAAACTCTAGCGAAGTTTTTGATTCAATTGAAAAATGGCTGCATTAGATTTTCACCCACTTCTCTGATATTGAAATTAAGAAATGTTTGATAAGTAAGCGTAGATTCATTTTCATTTAACATAAGTTGATTGTATGTATTAGTGGCCATACTCCCAGAATATATTCTCAAACTAGTAATTAGGAAACATTTAGCTGCCAGTAGCTGAACTTGTGTGCCATTATATTTCTTAATATTAGAAATCACCTTACAAAAACTCACTCTTAGTTTTTTTTTAATTTTCCCTTATTTCCTTTTGAATAATTGTTGGTATTCAATCAAATAATTTCCACAGAGTGCGCCTGTTCTGTGCGCCAAAACTCACAATTATTTCCACCACAATTGGCAAAATACTTCAAAGCGTGTTGAAATGAATTTTTCGCATTTCGATTTTGAGCTTTTACGCTCCCTTTTTCATGCTATTTACATATTTTTCCGTTTGTTCAGTGAATTGCTATTGATGTTGGCTTAGTTGTAATGCTCGTAATTTTGGCTGCTTTTGTAGCAATTTCATTCACATCTTTTACTTTGAATTTCTTTTACTGATTTATTTTTATTTAGTGATGCACTTATACTTTCGCATAATTGTCGTTAATACTCGTAAAAAAATCGGATTTTAAATTTTTCATGCTCATAAATTAAAGTATGTAAAGGGTTTTTTTTAGACGTGTGCTTTTTAATGATACTTTTGTTCGGAGGTTTTGACAGCTGTTACTGATTTATACTCAGTTTGGTTTGCTATTTCAGGACGCATTAAACGATGATACTCGGCACGTTATTGCTGACAAAACGCCCCAATTGCTGCAAAAAGTGGTCGAAAGTTGGGCCTCTCGGCTGGAATTTATTCGAGCCAGCTGCGGCGGTCATTTGCCCGAAATCATTTTAAAAACCGAATGGCAAATCCTTATCTTCATAATAAAGTGAAATTCGTGGCCATAGCATTAAATTATATGCGTTCAATTTCTTCTTGAAAGCCGCATGTCTAAAAAAACACCTTTAAGTGTGAAAGCAAATGGAATTTTTTAAATAACTAGTACGTTAATTTTTTGCTTGAAAAACTCAATTTTTATTTGATGCGTGCCTTTAGCTATTGCAAGAAATTACATGGTTTGTTAGTTTTATGTAATATTTTAATAAGAATATACGAACTTTGGCAATTTTGGCTTTATTTTTTTCGATTAAAATGATGTTTAAAAATGGTTAAATTTTTTTTTTGTAATTGTTTATATTTTCATCAATATTTGAAAATGTTTAATGTGTTACATAAGTCTAATAATGTGCAAGTTTTAAGTGGTTAGAATTTGCTGCTGAATTTTTGAAATTTATTTTTATATGAAAGAAAAAAATATTGCAATACTCTTAGGCTTTGCCATTAAAGTTTAATTTTTAGTGCATACTTTTTTCAAATTAAGTATTATTAAATCCACTCACAGAGGATAAACATCTAAATTGAAACTATTTAAAGGTTACATACAAGAAGAAGGCTTTAATTGAATTGTGCGATTAAGTTATTTAAAAAAAAATAGAATGATTGACAAATTTATTGAGCTCGAGGCCAGTTTTAATTGAAGATTTTATTTGGAATAACAAAAAAAAAATATATATATAAAAGCAATTCATCAAAATGTCGCTTGAAGTTGGAAATTTTTATTCTTGCAGTATGCGACTTAATTGAAATATTTCATAAAATATATTGTATGTATAAAAACTGAATTCCAAAGCATTCATAATAAAAATTATCTCCAGCTTAAAGTTTCTAATAAAATATGAGTTACATTTTCTTATACTGCGCGTTTTTAATTATTAAAAATTGTATCCAAATCATTGGAGTCATTTTCGATATGGCAATGTGTAAGCAGTGTTGCATTTTATCGCTGTGAATTAATATTTTATCAATTACATGCAACTTATTTTGGTTACATGGCAACTCTATTCGATAATATATATGTATTTACATGAAATTAAAAAAAAAGATTCCTTAAAAAAGGTGTGTAAGCAATTTTCGATATTACATCTTAACAATATTTGGAAAAGTGGAAACCTTACTCGCAAATCTTTTCGTATTGGAACTGTGTAAAATAACTTTTATTTTTTGCTCACAATGTTCAATTTTCGCACTTACTTAATGGAAACACTAAAGAAAATATGTTTCAAATGTTAAAATTCTATTCATGCAAAATTTCATTCAAATCGTTTAGAATATTTCCGATATTGCATTAAATATAAACAAACTAAATATGCAATCGGAAAATGTTTGTTAATGCCTTTAAAAAAATTATTACAAACATATTTCACAAAACCTCAAAAATAGCAGTTTTATTTCGTTTGAAAAATTAAAAATTGTTCTTTCTTATTTGTGTAAAACTATGCATTATTGTTTAATTAAATTGAAAGCAATGAACCAATTGTTCCTTTTGCAGATCCTTTTCTGTCAGAATTTATAAAAAACTTAAATACTCAAATAGCAATTTTCACAGATTTTCCGTATTTTAATTAAATTTGACTTTGGCTACGAAGTTGCTTTTCGTCCTTTGTTGCCAATATTAGCTTTTTGCACAAACGTTTTTAAGTAAGGCTTAATGTTATTAAATTTTTAAGATTTCTACATTTTATGAAAATTTCCCTTCTGGGAATTTGATGTTTTGAAGAATTATTAGTTTGAAAATACGTTGGGATAACTTTTATTGCAAGTGGTAATTAACACATTTTATACAAGTTATATTTTTGCGGTTCTTTAATGAATTTTAAATAAAAAAAATTATACCATTTTGAAGCGAGGCTTTTGCTGACATTATTCTACCGAAAGGACATAAGACTGATGGGCTTCAAATATTTTGGTTTTATATGATTGGTTCTGTCATCTTTGTGTAAAACGACCACCGTCGCCTTCGTTTACTCGAATGGAAGGTAAGTTAGAGTTTATCAGGCTCTAAAGTTCTGTACAAGCAGTGCGCACAGTATGATGCTTTTAGCTGCTTGAAAATGTGCAAAAAATTTGCCGTCAAGTTCTGGAGATTTGTGTGGTTGGAAGGACTATTATAGCTTAAAATGTCCTTTGAGGTGCTTTATATAAAAGTATAGATTTTGAAACCGATCGACGTTGTAAAATTTAACACAACTTGAATATCAGATGTATATTTTTTATAAGTTGCATGGCAGCTCTGATAAAAATTTTTTAAAATAAAATAATTTCAAATAGTTTTCATTTGTATTCTACTTTCGCCGAAAGTGTATTTTTTGCGCTTTTACAATTTCATTTCCAACTTTTGTTTTATTATAAATTATTCAATTACCCTTCCACAAACTATTTCTGGGCATGAGACAAAGGCTTATTGTGCTTTTCCATTAATTTAACTTAAAACCAAAAATATATAAATATTTCACTCCACTTATTCCAACGAACTCGCATGTTTGTGTCGATGTGTGCGAGCGCGCGCGCCATCTGCTGTCAAATGTCGCACGAATCATCAAATGTACTAGCAACGTCAAAAACTTTCTCGCATGCAATTTCCAACGAAAACTTATTACAAAACAACAACAAATCATACAACAAGCGCGGTACAATTGCAATGGAATAAAAGTAAAGGATCAGAATGCAGCAACTTTGGTGTCACTCGCCATTTAATTGGGGGCGTTCACACGTCACAAACACGCTCAAAGGCGGCAACAAGGGTTGAGGGGTAGACAAGGAGGGCGAGAGAAGGATAGAGAGAGGGCTTTTGTAGAGGTGCACTAAAATAGCAGAAAGTCAACGCTAGCGTTGGGAATGTACTGTAAGGTGCTAATTAATTTAATATCGGGCAACACGACAGCGAATACAAATGTGATTGCCAATCTGGAGAGTTGAGTTGAGTGCCTGCAAGCGTTTGTATGTGTGCAAGTGCATGGCATATATGGAGAGCACGTGACACAAAACAAATGAAATCAAAACAAACAATCGAAGAGGTTAAAAACACACCAGCGCATTGGCAAACAATGCAGTGACCTATTAAAAATATGTGGCAGGTTGTGGCGGAATCAGAAGAAGAAGGAGAAACAGAGAAGAGCTGAGGTACAGATGCCCGTTGGTAGTACATGTAGCGCTATTCCACTCGAAATGGTAGAAAACGTCGAAGTGGCAAACTTATTTTATAATGCAATACCGCGCGGTGCAAATAAATACGAGCGTGTTGCAAGAGTGACGAAAAAAAAAGAAACGCAACGACTACCGAAGAAATAGCATTTTAAGTATGCCACCGCCGGGAGAAATGAAATTTATAAGGTAAGCTTTGGCAAGTCAACATTCAAAATATGCTTGAAGAGATTAACAAAAGTTCGATTTTGGATTAGCTACAGAAATTGATTTGGTTGTTGGAGCCACACTTTCGGCTACAATTGCAAAAACACAAAATAAAAAAAAAATTAAAATTTGAAATTGATTGAGATAAATAAAGCAAGGTGGGACTTGAGTCTGTGGTTAAGAGCGGCTCGTCCCTTGATTTGCAAGCACGTGCTTAACTTTGTCCTTAATTTTGATTCCATTGAAAATTCAGCATATCCATAAATACCAACCAAAGTACAACTAGGAATAATAATTCCCGAAAACTCCAAATCTCTCTAAAATCTTTCACCTGCTAACCACCTCCCCTAACATACACTACCATCTGCTGTTTTCCTCATTACTTGCTCTTCTTTCTATCAGTTCCCTTTTTCCTCCCAATCATCCGTCTCAATCACTTCTTCCAATTTTCAGACTTATCTCTACGAACTGTTCACTACACTGCTATCATCTTCTCGTTACACTCGCAATCGAGTCATCGGCCAATTAAATCTCTAAACTACCACGCATCTCTACTTTATCCCCGTCGCAGCTCTATTAACCTAGTTATCTTTCAATGACCACGTCTTAATCTCGTTTATCTATGTCATTTGCCTATCAAGAAATTTTTCTCTTTCCCACCCATTTAAAAACGCACTCACCTTGTTCTCAATTTATTTTCAGCGTTTTTGCCTGCCAATAGCCTTTTCGCACGCTCACTCCACTCGGTTACTCTCCCACTACTATGCCTAGTAATGGCCAATCACCTATCCCAAGTCCCGCTCATACTTGCTACTTGTGTCCACTCACTCAAATCAACTCGGCAACTCACTTCACTACTCTCCCACTTCTATATCACATCTCTCTTATGCCTATTAATGGCCAATCACCAATCCCACGTCACGCTCATACTTGCTTCCTTGCTGCTTGTCTCCACTCACTCAAATCCCTCAAATCCGGTCACTCCCAAACTAGTAACATCCTAATTTTCTCTTTTAACTCTGTTACTTGCCTTGTTCTTCTCTCACCCCTATTTAAACTATGTCTTAATCTTGTCACCTCTAATTCATCTTATTAAACACTTTAGGTTGCCTGAATACTCCCTCGCTTTCCTCTCACCTCTCTCCACACTCATCCTATGCTGATTGCCTCACTACTCTCTGACCTTCATCTCTGCTATCTCTCTACTCTATTTATACTAGTGCCCTCCTTTCCCTTAACTCTTAACTCACGTGTAACTTAGAAAAATTATATATTATGACAGGTTAACTCATCGATACTTTTTCGTATTTGGTCTCAATTTTTTCCGGATGAAATTATCAATGGAAGAATTTTGCTGGGATCAGTTTTTGGGATAAATTATTCAATTATGAATTTACGAGAAGAAAAACATCGTTTCTATAATCGATGATCGCGTCATCATATTGGAGAGATCCACAGAAAAATAGGAAAACAATTAAAATTAAATTGCGGCCATTAGAACGAAAGTGGACGTTTTTTGTGAACATTTTCGAAAACTGGAAGGTCTGGGTTAATATAAATCAAGATTAGAAATTGGTACATTATGCCAAGTGTAGATGTAGTGAGCGCTGTAAAAGAGAACTCGGTATAAATAATATTTTCCAACACTTACTTCCATATAAAAATGTTTTTCAACCAAAAGTGTACCTTTGTTAGTCCCTTTCCTTGACGGTACATAGTTGTATGCACAACAACAATAACAACGCCAACAAAGAGCGCAGTCTACCCAACTCTAAGTAATACTCAGTGTGGCACCTCTGCTGATCACAGCGCGAATTCCTTTCGCTCCAACTATTTTTTGGGTTTGGTTGGTGTGGCAGTGTTGCATGTTAAATGCAGCATGCAGAGTTGCTTGCGCTCAATAACGAAAGGTAACACGCTGATTATTTGCACAAGAGTAAGCCAGCCAAGCGTGTTGGTTGGTGTAGGTGGCGCGCGATGCGCTCGCCAAGCTAAAGTGCAGAAATTGCTCGTGGCACTTCAATTTATTGTAGACGCACGGCAGTTGCACGCAACGTTGTTGCATGTGCCACAATGCCGCTGATGATGATAATGATGCGGTTGCGCGCGCGATGCAAAGGCGGTCAGGTATGTATGTAGGTACATAGGTAGGTGGTGAGGGTGAAACGAATGTCGC
Source organism: Philophylla caesio (assembly GCA_963971545.1). NCBI lineage: Eukaryota > Metazoa > Arthropoda > Insecta > Diptera > Tephritidae > Philophylla > Philophylla caesio. The sequence goes on along the minus strand of OZ020608.1, from coordinate 19,610,629 downwards.
TGGCACACAAAGTGTGTGGGCGTGGCACGGTGCCAAATTGAAAGGCAGTACAAGTGACTTTTCGAACGAAATGTAATGATTTCTTTGCAATGCGGGGCGCGCCAGTAAAAAGTGTATGCGCAAAGGAGAGGATTGGTGAGTGAGTTGAAAACACTTAGCCACACGTGCAGCACAAAAGTTGATTTCAAGTGAAATTAGTGGCAGACGCTAACGATGTTAAAATCAGCATTGTGCCGCGTTGTGGTGGCAAGCGAATTGTAGGTGGTTCCATTAGAACTGCCACAGCACGTAGATACGCGGCGGTAGTTTGCTGCACAGAAACACACACACGCACAGACACTGCTTGCTAGCATGCCGCCAAAGAGACTCGTCTGCATGTGTGCAAGTTTTTGCGGTTCCAAATAATTTTGTGTGTGTTTTTTTTAACACAATTACACTGCGCCGCAGTATGCCATTGTGGGTAAGGAAAATGCAATAGATGTAAAAGAAAAATTTTAAAATAATAAAACAAAAAAGCGAATCACCGCCAGCGCACGTACATACATATGCAAGCAAGAGTATGTAGTTGTATAAGCCACACGTAGCAGCGTGGCGTGCAGAGCAGCGGCGGGTTGGCGCATCAGGTGCACCCAACTGCGCCAGCTGCAGTGGCATTCTTATGCCGGTCATGTAGCGCGCTCACACACGTATGGCCGCCTCAAAGAAGTGCTAGAACAGAGATAGTGCGGCGTGGTTGCAGCAGCGCCTCAATCCCTACGACCAGCGAACATTGATACAAATGTGCGCTTTCCGGGTTGTGTCGAAGCTGTTATCAAGTGTAAAGCTTACTTTACCATCGCCCAGCTGCTCGTTTACCATCTACAAAGATATCTCGCTACACTTGGCCTCTGGCATTCGGGCTTTGCTTGCATGTCGTTGGCTTGTTTAATGTAACTAGTGATGTTTATATTAACTAAAAATTGTTAAGTGAATCGGTAATCCTTTAAATTTATTTTGACTACTAATTTTAATATTTCAATACTCATTTTCATGAATTAATCTTTTTTCAATTTATTTCACTGTTTTTTTATATTTCCTGAAAAATTCCCCAGATATAAATTTACCATACCTATAATCGCCACTTTTTAATCGCCCCTATCGAAGCCCACCACTTCTAAGCTCACCAAATTTAAACTCACCACACCTTAGCTTACCATAACCATAACACACCACACTTTAATTCACCCTATTTATACTCGGCAGATACCTACCATACCTCTCTTTCTTCCCTGATCTAAACTCAATTCAACTCATCTATTACTTCCACTTCTTGCTTGTCCATATAGAAATCCACCACACCTCAACTCTCCCAACTTAAACTCACCACACTTTAACTTACCGGAAGACCCATACAAAAGATACCTAATCTTTCTTTACAGCATCTCCCATTACCTTCTCAAACACTTCCTCACCTCACATCACCAATCCACCCCTTCTCATGTGATCTTTCCTTGCCCTCACCTATAACCCGAATTTCTTTTTGTCCATATCGAATCTAACCACATCTAAACTCACCAAAATTAAACTCACCACACCCTAACTTACCACACCTAAACTCACCATATTTAAACTCGCAAGATACGTCAAATTGCTTCGCCACACCTCCCGTCATGTTACTTAAATTTACTTAACCTCACTTTACACCACTGCTCCTGCTCATCTCAACAACTATCAATAATTGAAATGACTCGATTGGTATGATCAGTTATCACTGTACGGTATTACTATGCGGTATTACTGTGCTTAACACTAAATATAGCAGATATGTATAGTTGGCTACCTAAAGCAAGACGACTTGGATAGCCAGCCAGCTAGCGAAGCTATAGCACTCGTACAAAGTACAACACACTTTGTAGTATGTTCGCCTGCAGCTGTACCTTTCAACACGTTCGCTTAATTTTCAGTACATTTTTTTTTCAAAACTTTATTACCGCAATTGTGTCACTCGACTGTTTTATCTGTGCTTCCTTCTTTTCTTATCTACACGCCCGTTTTTGCCATTTTTCACTTTGTCTTCGTGTGCGCTAGCTTCTCGTTTCTCTTGCATTTAGCGCTCTATTTTCGACACCGCTAAGTGGGTGTATTGTGGCTGGGAATGTTGAAATTTATGTGTCTGTCTTTGGAAGGCAAAGAAATCACTGCATACCTAAGGGAAATTGTCGCTGCCATGTGTAGTAATGTACTCTTTATGTTGGCTGGTTGGGGGAAAAGGTACGAACTTAAGTTCATGCTCAGTTACAAATCTGTATCTTTGATAGTACGTATAATGTGTAGATTTGTGTTTGTGAATGTTCAGAATATATATTTAAATACTTTTTAGAAACATGTTAGAGTTAAATTGTGTCGAATTTCTGCTGAGTGTGGGCAGTGAGTTTTTCTTTAATATTTTTGATCTCTTCTGAAATAAATTAGAGCTTTTCTGAAATGCATTTGTCCTTTTTCGAAATACATTTGAATATTTCCCAAATTATTATGTGCTCTTTTAAAATAAGTTTTTTTTTTTCGTAATTCCTTCGCGCTTTTTGAAAAAAATTTAGTTTTTCGAAAAATTATTTAAGTTTTAGAGCAACACTTTTAAGCTTTTCTGTTATTGCTCTCTGAAATACTTTCGAGCTTTTCAGAACTGCATTTGCTCTTTTTGGAAATACAATTAAGCTTTTCTAAAAGACATTTCAATTTTACCGAAATAATTTTGAACTCTTTTAAAATAAATTTTGGATTTTAAAATTGATTTGATTTTTTCTGATTTGATTTTGATTTGAGGCTTTTCTGAAATACCATTGAGAATTTCAAAATTCATTTGTCCTTTTCGGAAATACATTTGATCTTTTTTTAAAACATTTTTTGAGTTTTTCCAAAATAATATTACAGTCTTTTAAAAAAATTTGCGGGTTACCACATCCTTTGCGCTTTTCAGAAAAATAGTTCGTTTTTTTTAAATTGATAAAATTTTTTCTCAAACTATTTGGAGCTTTTCTGAAATACCATTGAGATTTTCACTTTTCGGAAATACATTTAAGCTTATCTTTAACTTCTTTAAGTTTTTTTCTGAAATAATATATTACTTCTCTTAAAACAAATTTGAGCTTTTGAGTTTTTTAGTTTTTCCGAAATAATTTTGAACTCTGTCGAAAAAAATTCGAGCTTCTCTGAAATTTAAGCTATTTTGAAATATATTTGAGCTTTTCTGAAATACTTTAGAGTTCTCCATAAATTCATTTAAGCTCTTTTGAAATATTGAATTTTGGAACGATTTACCGTCATCCCTTGTCAAATTTGGTTTTAAGACAAACTGAAACTGAAATAGTTTAAAGTTCTACTGAAATATATTTGAGCTCAACTGAAACATTTAAGATTATTATTATTATATTATTATAACCCAACGGAAACCCACTTTCCCGCCCAACCGGCACGAGGGGCTCAATCCGCATAACGTACGGATGTTTTTTAAATATACAAATCTTAGGTGCCGAGTCGTGACAGAAAAAAGTTTGTTAAGCGTCGAGATCCCAAGCTGCTCAGCTACAGAATAAGAATTCATCAGCCGAATACAAAGTTAGAGAAATGCAAAGTAAGAAAATTGGATCGTTAGCTGTTATTAAGAGAGGATAGAATAGTTCTTTTAATTATAAAAAGTGAGTCCGATACATCAAAGGTGCTGGAATGATTGTTAAAGTCTTGGCATAAACCCCGAAACGGTTCATTCAACTCAAAGTTAGTTCTGCATAGTTTCAAGAAAAGTGGTTTAAAGTTTCTCGTTGCACGGGAGGGTACATTAAAATTAATTTGCTCTAGAAGAAATGGACTTGAGATCCATCCATTGACTAATTTTACGAGAAATATTATACCTAACATTTCTCTGCGACTCGAAAGAGTAGGAAGATTAATAAGTTTTAGACGACTAGTGTAAGGGGGAAGATTGTATGGCGAATCCCATCAAAGATTTCTCAAAGCAAAAAGTAAGAATTGTTTTTGTATTGACTCTAGTTGGTCTGAGTGGACCTGATAACGAGGATTCCAAACTATGGAACCATACTCCAGTATTGGTCTTACTAATGAAGTAAAAAGTGTTTTAGTTATATACGGGTAGCGGAATTCCTTTGACCAACGCTTTACAAAAGCCAGTACACCCCTTGCTTTATTAACTGTGGAACTAATATGAAAATTAAAATTGAGTTTACAATCCATACCAACACCCAGGTCAACAAAACTGTTTACATGTTCTAGGACGTAGTTATTTATTTTGTAGGAGGCCGGCTGAATGGTTCGTCGAGAAAAGCACATGAATTTACATTTGTTAAGGTTAAGCGGCATATAATTAATACTGCACCAATTGACTATGCTGTCCAAATCTTGCTGTAGCAAGGATCTTTCTTCAGCCGAGGCATAAGTCTTAAAAAGTTTAACATCATCCGCGTACATCAATATTTTAGAATACTTTACTACTGTAGAAATGTCGTTTATGAATAGCAGGAACAGAATCGGTCCGAGGTGGCTGCCCTGAGGAACTCCCGAGGAAACATCGATGATCCCAGAATGAAAATTTTTAAAAACTACCTTTTGCGTCCTACCGGAGAGATAAGAAGACATCCAACAGAGGATACCAGGTTGAAAACCAAGCAGATCTAGTTTACGGATGAGTAAAGAGTGACATACTTTGTCAAATGCTTTACTAAAATCAGTATATATAACATCAGTATCAATGCATTCCCTAAACCCATTTGAAACATGGGTGGTAAATTCAAGTAAATTTGTAATGGTCGATTTGCCCTTACAGAAGCCATGTTGGCAATTTGCTATTATTGAGGAAATCGGATAAGTCATTTGATTGGTAACAATAGCTTCAAACAACTTCGGGATAGAAGAGAGTTTAGCTATACCACGATAGTTTTCAATAGAAGACCTGCTTCCAGATTTATGAAGGGGGATTATGTAAGACTGTTTCCATATTGACGGAAAAACTCCTTGCTGGAGGGACAAATTAAACAAGTTCGATAATGGCAGGTACAGGTGCTTTGCACATTTTTTTAGGAAACATGTCGGGATCATATCAGGGCCGTACTTGAATGATTCTTTTAAAGATATTAAATAATGAAAAACATCATCTGATGATATGACTGGAATATTAATAGAGTTATTGGGGCTCAGCTTGTATGGATAGGAAATACAGTTATATTTAAATTGAGTGGTGTAGTTAGATTTAAAGAACTGGGCAAATAGATTGGCAATAATCTCGTTATCACATGACACAGTACTTTGATATTTCATTGCGGAAGGGAATGCATTTACTCTGCGCTTAGAATTAACGAAACCATAGAAAGCTTTCGGGTCGTGGATAATGTTCATTTTCATTTTATTCAAGTATTTTTCATAACAGTTTTTATTTAATTCTAGATATTTATGTCGCAAGACTGAATAATTAAGATAATCCACATGACGACCAGTACTTTTATATATTTTAAAAGAACGCGATTTTTTATTTTTTAAAGTTCTCAAGTCTTTAGTGAACCATAAAGGGGCTGATTCATCACGAATACAAGAACCTTTAGGTACATGTTTAAGAAATAAGTTGTATAAAGTATTGTTGAAGTCCAAAACATTACGCTCAATATCGCCATTGTAGTAAGGCCAAGTTATTTTAGATAAGTCATAGTTTAATTTTTTAAAATTAGCTTTTCTAAAATCGAAGCTGTCATTAGAATTAAAAGCTTTCGATCCAGAAACCCGCTCTCCGTCTATGATCTCGTATGACAATTCAATTGCAGGATGATATACATCCTCAGGCAAAACCAATGGATCACATCGATTTAAGGAGGCCCTGTACATGTTGTCAACAAAAACCAAATCCAAGACCCTCCCCAACTTGTTTTGTAGGGTATTAACCTGGTTCAGACAAAGTTCAGTCATCCCCTCCAGAAAGGCGTTGTTAATGGAAGGTACGATATGACCATCAATCATATTCCAAGAAATGTTTGGGAGATTAAAATCACCCAACACAATCAATGAGTCGGGAGGCCTAAGCATTGAGTCCACAATCCCAAGTAAAGAAATATGATCACTATATACCGACAAGTCAGACTGAGGAGGTATATAGCAGAGGGCTAAATAAATATAAGACTTGCTTAATTGCACTCGTATGCACTTAAATTCAGTAGACTCAATGATAGGGACGTTAACCACTTCAGATGGTAATGAAGAATGGACAGCAAAAAGAACACCTCCACCGATCCTGCACTCTCGATCATTTCTGTAAATATGATATTCACTGCAAAGAATCTCCGAATCAAAAACGTGAGGTTTAAGCCAAGTTTCAGTAAAAGCTATAATGTTAAAATTACAGTGATAACTCTTCAAAAGCAAGTCAGTTAGTTTTGTATTCAAGCCTCTAACATTTTGGTAATATATATCAAGTTTAGTTTTTATCAGTTTCTTGACTCCGGATTAGGATTAGAGATTTTTGCTAAGTTTTTATTATTTATGTTGGGTTTAAACTCGAATTCGCGAACAAAAGCCCCAGTCGGCCAAAAAGAGCTATTTAAAAGTATATTAAAGTTTTCGGAAGTTACATCGATTTTAAATGAAGAAATGTTTCTCTTGTAATTAAAGTTAAATTTCCTGATAGTTATGTCATCAGTCTTAACCTTAGATGAAATGTGAAACTTGATATCCTCAACTGTGGTATCACTGGAAAATCTTGATAAAAAAATAGATTTTCTCTGAGGAACCACAACCAGCCCCCTAGCAGGCGCCACAGAAACCCCAGCAGAATTTTTGCTTTCGCTGCTTTCCTTTTGAACTGATCTCTGTGCAGCAGCTTTAGAAGTAGAAGGTTCAACAGCCTGAGGACAAGGCGAGGAGAAACTAATCAACTCCCCTGAGGGAGAAGAAATAATTGTCGTCGGAATAGGATTTGGCTCAGCTTCGTCAGACGGACTCTCAATACGTTTCCGTTTACTATTACGGCTAATAGGAATACTCGTATTCTCTAAGCATTTAAAAGAATTAAATACGTTTTCGTAGAGTTTGAATTTTTCGGTAAGAACATTTAGCTCCTTACCAATCTCAGAGAAACCGTTCCTACACTGCCTAAAAAATTTAAAAAGATCAACTTCAGTTGACCTACATTTCAGACAAGACCAGCGGACACCCTTACCATCATCAATCAAATCTAACACTCTACCTGTCAAACCAGCACACTTCATGTGGGCAAGCCCATCGCAAAGCCAGCAAGACACAAAGCGTTCAGACCCACTCTTAACTTGGCAGTTAGGATAATTACAAGACATGGTATATTATTTAGGAGAAAATTAATTAGAATTAAAATTACAATTTATAGGACTAGCAGAAGAAAGGATCTAACAGTGGTAAGCAGTTTAGCAAAAAAAGCAGTATAGAAGTCGGTAAGGCAGTTAGAACAGTTTGGGATACCCAGTTTTATTGACACTTAACAAATCACGCAAACAGCTGTGAAAGCTAAAAGGAGTAACAAAGAAGAGTGCGCGCACAAACAGCAACAGCCGCAAATGCAAAAACAAAACAATTGGCAACAACAACTGTACTACAAGAAAAATTATGACTCGGCACACAACACAACAAAGATTTAAATGAGATTTTTTATAAGTTAAAGATTATTAAATGAATATTGCACCAAATCACTTTATACTTAGCTTGAAGTGCACAAAATTGATTTAATACAATTTAATGAAATTTCTTTTGATTAATTTGATATTAAAATTGTTTTATAACAATATTTTTAAGAGAGCAAAGTAAACACAACCACACAGCTTGACGTTTGCGAAAAAATCTTTGAAAAAACATTTAAGCTTTTCTGAAATATATTTCACCTTTTCTGAAATACATTTGACTTTTTCTGAAATACTTTTGAGTTCCCATGAAATAAATTTAATATTTTCACAAATATATTTGACCTTTTCGGAACCACATTTCCCCTTTTCAGATGCATTTGAGATATAATGAAAATATTTCAAGTTTTTCTGAAATAAATTTGTCCTTTTTAGAAAAACATTTGAGTTTTAATAAAATACTTTTAAGACCCCTTGAAATACATTTAAGCTATTGCGAAATACATTTGCGTTTTTTAGAAACACGCTTTGTTTAGAGCAAAGGTCTATGAATCACATCGGGTTTACTAGCGTAGATACACTTTTAACATTCTTTGCATTTGGTGTTCTTTTCTCATCAAGGAGGGCGCCCAAAAGTTAAGTTTTATTTTGTAGCTTTAATTCATATATTTTTGATATTAAGTTTGATAAAAATTTTGCCTTTGCCTATCATCTTCAGCCAGTAAGACTACCTCTGACTAAAACTGTTGTCTGTCGTGACTGCATTTGTACTCGCGTACTATATTAACAAAAAAAGAAGTGTAGAAAACTGTAAAACTGCTTGACAGGCAGCATTTGGTCGCAGTCCCGCGAAGATTAGACTGCCACATTCAGCCTCAAGTAAAGTGCCTCAAAAAAAAAAAAGGAGAACTATATAAATGCGTTCATTTGTTATGTTTTTATGTCGCCACCACTGGCATTAGCAGTTTTCTTTGCTCCATTTCTGAAATCCGCTATTTGTAATTTTTTCGCACAACCTCAAACTTTGCCTGAAAGTTATACGAATATCTGCAACATTGCATTTGACTGCACTGCATTGTTGTGTGTATTGCTCACTCTCTTTCTCTCTCTCTCTCTCTCTCTCTCTTTCGCTTCCAATTCTATCTCTGTTTTTCAATTACTTTGCTTTGTAATAATAATAGACATTCTTTATTTTCGACACTTTACCTTGTAGCTTTTACTCTTGCTGCCTCCCTCCATGCTTTCTCTCACTTGCTGCTGTGCTGTTAGTGATACTAAGCCAAAACCAAATGTGGATTATAGTTTTGTCATTGGCTTCGTCGTCGCATTGTCCACTCTGCGCCTTCGGTTTTGCACTTTGTTGCAGCATTTTTCTTTTGCATTACAATAATCTTCTTTGGTTTTCGAAAAGTATCTGCCTCGTAGTTAGCTTTGATCGTTTGTTTAAGTGCTTTTGTGCTGACGTAACGTGATTATAGTAAAGATTTGATGGCAGCGATAATGGTGTGATTATGGTGTGATTGTGGGCAGTTTGAAAACGAATTTATACAAAGAAATGTATGTGTATACGTGCATACATACAAAAATGTATGCATGTAAACACATTAGAAAACCGTTTGTGTGAGAAAAGCAAAGGCGTTAATAAAAATGCAGTTTAAAGGCAGATGCTAAAAAATAAAAAAGAGCTTTGTATAACCCCCAGCTCTGCACACAAGTAAAAAATAATTCGATTAAAAAAATCGATGTTTATCGATACCGATGCGATTATGTAATTATCGATAGAAATTTAAAGATGGTTTTGCCTTAAATTTCACATTAACTCAGGCAAAATAATTTTTAATTTTTGTTTTGGTATCGATAATGACAGATATGTATATCGATATAGCAAAGAGATAGCCATAAAAATATCGATATGACGACTTTATTGGCATCCAAATATCTAATGTTATCGATATCACAAATCTGATGGTAATATTATTTTATTTTTTTATTTTAACTAAGTGCATGTTGATATATTTATATATATCATCGATATTCATTGGCTACTTTTTCTTGATTTAAAAATTTTTCATTTATTTTGCTTTAATTTTCAATTTCCAGTTATTAATCAGATGGATCGGGCGGTATAGGCTTAAATATATATATAAATTTGTTAGAATTTTTTTACGATATTTTGCGTCATTTTTATTAATAACTTTTATAATTATTTTTTATTTTTATCAAAGTAATGGGCAAAGTAATAATAACCATTTTTAGCAAATAAAATTTATATAAACGGTATTTTATCATTGAAATAGTATTTTCTCTATAAAACTCATATGTTTTGAATAGAATTTCTTGAATTTTGTTTGTGTATCAAATTATTAAAAAAAAATATTTTTATAATTATTTTGGATTATTTACTTTTTTAAATTTTGTAATCTGTATTTTCTTCTTCTGCTTCAAATGATATCAAAGCTTGCAGTAAATACCGTTAAAAATACGGTTAAAAACATAATTGGGAAAAAATGAAGAAAAATCAATATGAAAATAATTTGCTTATAAATTCATTTACCATTTAAGTTTAATTTTTATTACTTATTAATTAACTTTAACTCCTAAAAATGCACATGTAGGTTTGCCATTTAGAGCAAAGTCGGGAATAAGTGAGAATAATCAGAAATGTGACATTAATAATGGTTAATTTTGAAAAATTTCTCCACTTTTTAGAATAAATTATCTCACGTGGGAAAACAAAAATGTTAATAGAAAAATAATGTTTTTTTTATTGACTGCGCATTGGGGATATTTATGACCATTTGATAAATTATGATTACATTAAATATAATATTCTGAATATTTATTAATTTTTTGTATATTATTTGTTTAGTGATTATTGTCACGAACAGGCAGTTCGTGAGTGTTTTTATTGTGTATAAGTTGTGGTTTTTCGACCGTCTTAATTAATTTTAATTATTTGAATTCAATAAATTTTTTATTATTAATCATTTTAGCTTATGCGTTTGCGCTTTCTTTCTTCAAATAAAATATGAATTTTTTTTATGTTTCAAATTATTAAAAAAAAAATTTTCATAATTATTTTGGACTAGATGACCCGGTGAACTTCATATCACCTATCCTTAGCTAAAATGGCAATACTCTTAAGTCTGGCAATAAAAAGTAGAAAATACTTGAGGAAACCATAAATTTTTAGAGAGCAACGCTTGTTATACTTCATGAGAGACTGATAATTTCTCATTTTTAACTATTAGATATGCTAATTATATTAATTGCAGTATTTATAAGGCGATTTATAAAGCATTTCAACCACCGTCAGTGCATTAAGTCATAAATATTGAAAGATTGAGCTACACCAAGCACATTTGTTGGTTTGTTATGATAACATTTGAAAAGATAAAGTGATTCCAATAGTTATTATGAAAAGAAAATCAAAATAGTTTTAAGATTAATAAATAGCTATGCATTTTGCAAAAAGTGGAACATGTTCATGTCCTAGTTGTTGCCACTATGTATCTGTTACGTTGTGCTGAATGCGAAACAATAACTGCGGATTGCTTAAATTTTTGTGTAAAATTTAGTCAACTACAGAAAAATTAATTCAAGCACAAATTAACATCAAACCAAAAATTTAAGAATTAATGAAGTGTTAATGCCATCAATCTCGGATGGAAAAAGTTTTCCATATTTCAATATAACTCCCGAACGGTTAAAACAATTAGAAATGATCTAAAGAATTCAATAAATTTTTTATTATTAATCATTTTAGCTTATGCGTTTGCGCTTTCTTTCTTCAAATAAAATATGAAAAAAAAAATCATGATGAGCGAGACGAATGACTTCATGATTTATTTGTTAATAAATTAAACCGATTTTCAATTACTTTTTGCTCATTTGTTAGTTTTTCTAAAAAAATTTTAAAAATTGATAACGATACCATTTTTTAAAATTGTTTTCATTATATTTCATAAACTTGAAATATATTTCTATCAAATGAAGAAACAATCAAATTAAATATAATCAAATTCATACATAATAATTAAAAATAACCAACAACAAAATCATTGAATAATAACAATAATTAAAATTCAGTATAGCCTGGACAACAAAACTAAACTTGACAATTTATTGAAGATTTAATTTCAATCACATACGCGCATGAGTAACATTATTACTTTACGGAGAAAAAACTTAGCTTCTACCAGATTTCATCCGGCAAATTCACTTTATTGATTATTTAACAAAAAATTAAGGCTGACCAAGTTAGGAGCAGACCGAATTCCGTAGTGAATTGAGTTAAGGATCAATAAAATTCATTTCATAGCATGCGTGCCTAGCATAAGAAAACCAGTTGTATTATTTATTACAGATATTAAAATATAAAATTTAAAACAAAAAAAAAAGACAATTTGTTCGTCTTCTTATAATATGCATTTCCCTTGAGTACCTTTTGGGAATTGCGCAACTTTTTTTTAATCAACTACAGAAAGCAGTGAACCCATCATTTCATTTTAAATTTCAATTAATCAAATTTTAACCCTTCCACTTTTTTACTAAAAATGAATTGCATTTCAAATTCCAAATTAAATTCTATGCCTTCTATTCATTTACATTCATCATAGATTTGACACTTGCCCGTTGTCTAGTATAAAAAAAAACCAAAAAAAGCGAAAAGTGCTCTTGGCTAAAATGTTGCTTATCGTGGCAAAAAATCTTTGGGCTTTGTTTGCATAACTTCAACACGCCTTTGCCGAAATGGGCGACCAGTCAGCGCAGCGCTTCGGAGATGACGCCGCCAAACAAAGCCCATTCATCAGTAGATGCCAGCTGGCAATCAAGTTTCCTGTTTCATTCTGCTTTTTTGTATTTCATATCTGTTTTAGTTGCGTTTGAATTTGTTTTTGTTTGCATCTATTTTGTTTGTTTTCGCACTTGCCTGTCCCGTTTGCCGCTTCCCACTCAAGTGTCAGTTGACGCAGGCAACGTCACTCTCGCCTTTTTCTTTGCAGCTATTGTTCTCTGGTCAAGTGGTTGCTAAAGCGTTTTCAGCCTCTTCGACTGCTATTGAAGTACAAAACTGATGCTTATGTTTGTATGTGCATGTTTTTATGTATGAATTTCTTATGTTCCTTTCACTTCGTTTTATTATTTCTATTCACTTTTCTATGCAATTTTTTTGGAGCTTTCGCTGTCGTCTCACTTATATACTCACTCGTTCGTTCACTCACAAAAAATCCTTACAATAGCCACTTCATACCATTATCCTTCTTATGTTTGTTTGTTTATTTTGTGTGGAAAAAAAAAATTAAAAACAAGTAAAAAATATGCGAATGCATGCAAGAAAAGTTGAAAGTCTGTAAAAAAATGAGCTTATTTTTAACACCTTCACAGTCACTCATTCTTTTATATTAATTTGTTGCTTAGTTTATTCACTAACTAAACATTTTATACACCCACATTTATAAGTTTTATTGTTTCTTTATTGAAGTTCAAGGCTAAAATTTTTTGTATGTTCGTCATTGACGCCAACCCGCTTGTTTGGTCAGATGTACTTTAGCTCATCTTATTTGATTATCTTTCCTTTAAAATCAGTTAGTCAATACACAAAATTCCCGGTCTTCATTAGTATTGAGAAAGACAAGAAAATTACTACACCTTATTTGAGATATATTGATATATGAAGATATATTTTTAGACTATAACGACACACAGGCTTGGCACATAAAATGTCTCAGTTAGTTAATTTAGCAATCATCTTCGAAGATTTAGACTTTTGAAATTAATACTCGTGAATGCTGCAGTCATATCTGAATTTATCACAATTAAATTCACTATACCAAAACTCACCACACCTAACCTCGTGTTTAATTTTTTATGTCGCTTTAGTTAGGTTACGTTATGTTATGCGGTATTGTGCTAAGTCACGTTCCGCCCCGTTACGTTATGTTACGCTATTTTACGTTGTGTTGCGTTACTTTATGTGACGTTGTGTTATGCCATGTTATGTTATGTTATGCTATGTTGTTATAAGTTGATTATTTTATGTTATCGAATATTATGCTTTTATGTTCTTTATAGACAGTAGTAACTTAAAAAATTTAAATGGCTAATTACACGAAGATGGTGCAGCCGGAAATGGTGTGAGACGGCGACATGTGCATTTTCTTTTCACCATATCTACTCTTACCACACTTTCGTTTCCCACACCTAAAGTTTCTTCAGATTTATTCAGCGAACTCAAACTCCCCACACCTAAGTCCACCACGCCGAAATTGACCACACCTCAACTTACGCGCCTAAACCCACCACACCTAAATTCACAATTCATATATTTACCATAACAAGAACTTTCCACATTTTTTGAATTCACCACACCTGCACTCCCCAGACTACAAATCTACACTCCCCACTGCACCTTACAGCACCATTCTGGAACGTATTTCACATCTCTTCAACCTAACCTTATCTTACATCATCTAATAACATATACAAAAGCCAATCATATATGTATATATTACAACTTTTCTCAATTTCCCCTTTTATTAAATAAAATTTACGCATTCTTGCGTCATGCTTTATTACACTAAACAAAAGGACAAACAAAACTTTTATAAAGTTTGGCGGCGTTTTGGTCTTAAAAGATGGGGATAATATGCATATTTATCTAAAAAATAAACTTAGTTTAAAGATAAATCAATAATTACTCACCAGTAAATAACTGTTTTTAACATTTCACATAAGTAATTGCTGCGCTTAATTGATTTAGTAAAACACTTGTGACAACTGCTCTAGTAAGTATAGTTTTAAAAAAAAAATGTATTGCATTTTCTTCAAATTTTTTACAGATTGCCGCTTGTAAAAAAGTATTTGTCTGCTGTTTCTTAGCTATGTATACAAATTCAATTACGCTAACAACAACCCTTTCTACTACCTTTCCTGGCGCGCGTAAGAAGCCATAACCACAGCTGCCACAAATAGGCGCAACGTGGCGTATAAGCAATAAATATGTCGTTAATAGAGGCGTATAAAATCGCATACTGCAGGCAGCACAGCTCTATCTATGTATATTTTCTAGCCTTTGTTATCCACTTAAATAAATGTTTACATAGCATTCGTGTAAGAAATTTTTAGGCAGTGTCAGCTAATTCCAAGACAGCCGTGATTGGATAAAATTTTGCGCGACGCTTCATTGGAAGATCATAAAATCTGGCATTTTAAGTGCATTACAAAAAAATTTAATGAGCTTGCGTTGCTGAAATTATGTAAAATGTAGGGTGGGCGTTAAAAAGGTTAGCCAATAATGATGTTGCAATAAATTCTGCTTAGTGATTTGGAAGAAAGGAGTAGGAGTTTATGTATATTAAATAAAACAAATGAACAAATTCCAATCATGTAATTGAACACTCTTTGTTGCTTAATATTAACATAGAAGTAACGTCGGAAAGTTTAAGGCTTCGCTGGCTCATAGATAACACTAGGTTTCTGTAGCAATGTCTTCAGTAACAGATTTGATTTAATAGTGCGAATAAGAATTGCATTATTTCATTTAAAGTTCAGAAGTTGGATACTTACACATTTTTACTTTTACGAAATTATAACGATTCCATAGACATATTTGTTAAAGTAAAAACTTGTGCAAACGCAAGAAAATGGTTCACGTTAAGCAATAACCTCTTTACTTTCTTAAGTGGTCAAAAATTCGGTGAGTATCCAAATTTTTTACGGAAGAATATGTGCAACTTCTTCGGCGAAAAAAATTCTCAAAAATTGAGGGTACACTTAAGTTACATGAAACTTGCTTTTTCTTGTATTTAAATCTGATTCGAAAAAAAAACTGCAAACTCGAACATTTTCTATGGAAACATTCGATAAAAATGCGATGTCCTTTTTTTAATTTTGTTTAATTAAGTATGTTGACACAAATTTTTATAAGTTGAAGTATTGACTTTATGGTTTCTCTTATGAAATGTTTGTCGAAAATTCCATGAGTAACAAAATTTATTTGGTTTTTTATTTCAAGATAAAGTTTCATTTAACATATTAAATAATATCAGTTTTACTTGTGAAACATTTTATGATTTGTCAATAATATTTTTCATTTTCGATTAGATTGCATAAAACTTAATACATATTCAATATTTAATATTTTTTATTTGTTTATTCATCTATAAAACAGATTTGGGCAGTATAGCTTTATGAAAACTATTTTTTACATTCACATTCTAAAGCATATTTTGCTTGCCTACTATAATATTAAAATTTAACTTCGAATAAAAGTAAAAATTCTTGAATGTCTATTTGGATTTTAAATAATTTTTAAACTTGGTTGATACTGCCGTGGTAATACGTAAAAAATTAGCAAAATTTTGTGCCACTGTTTTTAAGACTAAGTAACCATTTGAAATATTCTAAAAAAATAAAGAAAAGTGTTGGAACTAATGCTACAGAAAGGCTACTGCGATTGAAACTAATGAATAAAAATTTTATTTACTTATGAGTTCGTGTTCGTATATAGAGATTTTGTATAATCTAACTAAATATGATTTTCAAACGGATGGCAACCCTCTTCGAAATATTTTCAAATATGTTAAGAAAAAAATATTTTTAAATCGATTTAAATATTAAATTTTAAAATATTAAATTTCATTCCTATCCCCACAAAGTTACAAAATAGGAAAATTTTTATTTCCATCGAATTTAAAATTTTAATAGGTGGTAACCCTCCTTAAAAATTTTGTGAATATTCCATAATCTGAAACGAAAGCTGTTTTTGACTTTGTGCAATTTAACTAAAATCGCATTATTAACTGACAATTTATGAAAGAATATATTTGAAGAAAAACAACAGCAGTTTTAGTGATAGAAGTTATAGCTGCTATTTCAAGCTCAATAAAATTTCCAATAGTTAGTCATTTAAAAAAGGCAACTAAATATTTAACTAAACACGTATTATCAAATAGTTGGAAACACTCGTCAACATTTTTCGATTTTTGCATTGAAGGAAGTTATTTTCTTCAAATCAGAGTATGTCTTTACTCCGTTCGCCAATGTGGCAACTCTTACCACTTTCGTCAAAAAGCTCTGCTCACAACTTCGAATTTTCTGAAGTTCGTGAGAGAGCCGATGATTGGGTCTCTCTTATAAGCGATCCTCACAGGCGAAATACGTTGGTACATTGAGTTCCTTTAAATATCAAAATAACCATTTTTCTAATAAAAATTTGTATGTTTTTTATTTCACGCCATTGGAAAACCAGCCCTTTATTTCTTCCGAGCTCATCAGTATGTTTCCATTTTCATTCAAATGTGGTAGAAAATAACTTGAACAAAAAAATTACTCTTTTCTTTTATATATATTCAGATTAAGAAGAAGTTGAAGAAAAATAAAATATATAAAAGGCCTGTTACCTGGATGTAAAATTTTCTTGAATGTTTCTTAAACATTTTTTTGTTTACAGTAACTATGCTTTGTGACATCACCTTTCTCTGTGCATCTTCGACAATTTATCGATTTGTATCGATCACAAACACCTGATTTTAAGCTGCCTTTTCCGACATTTTATTAAACAAAACTCCCTCGTTAAAGGCTCTCCAAAAAACTTCAAAAATAATTGCGACAAAATATCTAGTAATTAGTTAAGCCAACGCGCCTCCCAATAACTTAACTCTCAAGCGCTAAACTCACGATTAACTTCCTATCAATGCAACGCAGCGGGACATAAGTAAATACATTTTATGACAATGTCATGTTCGCATTGTTTACTTACCCATTTCATGTTTAACTTTTATATCAACGCCAACCATCGCCCGCAACAAGCCTTAACCGCCCGCATCTAGCGGCCTTTGTGTTGCGTAACGAGAGATTAATGACATTATTCAGCCGGAAATACATATTTAATGATTGTAGGTATTTATTTACTTAAATAACATAAACTTGAAATTTTATTAACCCAAATAACACGCACAAGTTAAAATACTAACTAAGTATATATCAAGGGAATGTGTGTAAACATTTGATGAAATAAAGCATTCTATCCAATACTCGATGTGTTTGAGTGCTTTTGTTTAAATAACAAAACCGCAATTCGTAAAGAAGTGTGTAGTGGCGTTGTTAGTGAAACTATACATTGAAAAGGTCTTTGACTACAAAGGGGTTGGACACTGTTTTGCTTTGTATTTATTTAGGATAGTAAGTTTAAAAGCCACAAATTTTAAATAGAAAGGCAACCGAAAAAGAGAAAAAAAAACGAACACACAAAGGTTAACGTGGCTTCAGCCGCCACTTAAGGTTTTCAAAAATTTAGATTGAAGGTCAGCTAAGAGAAATTTAAAGCGTAAATAATTAGTTGAGCAACTTATAGTAATTTACTATTTTCGCCGTTTTTTTTTGTCTAGAAGTGTTTGAAAAAAATGTGCTCTATTACTAGAGAAAACTTATTGATTATAAAAGTAAACGCGACCCAAGAGAAATTTAAAAAATATTGCCCTGCTGAGTTTAGCGCGAGTTATCTTGAATCTTTAGTTTGAAAAAAAATAGCTTACTATAATATTTGAATTCTAGTTAAACTAGTGAAAGATAAATGTGGAGCAAAAGGCTAAGCTATGTAGTGTTAAAAAAAGTCAACATACCGCTTGTTATCCATGGAAGATTATGCCGAAATACTGTCAAATGACTTAACCTCTAATAATGAGAGTGAGAAGTAACATTATTAGAGCAGTTAAAAATAAAAAAAGCGAAGTGAAACAATTATCGCTATTTTAAGATCTTATTTTTCTTCTTTTATGGCGTTACAACCGTTTGTCGTTTTGGGCCGAGACCAAAAAGCTTCTCCAGTTCCCTCTCTCCTTCGCTAGGTTTCGCCAAAAATGCTGCACTGACGGCCCTGTTTTTAAGGCCAACGATGTGAATTTCATCCGCATACGACAATAACGCAGCCTTGGAAGAAAAAGATGCGGAACTAATGAAATTGCAATTTGTATGAAAATGAGATGCCCCTGAGTTATATAACTCTGCTGAGATCCCGGACACAACAATATTAAAGGAAACCAGTGGACTAGTGAAATCGCCAGATACAACAGTCTGGAATGCCAAATAGAATGGTGGTCCACTATATACTGGCAAACTCTAATAAATACTCTTCATAGCAGCTATCTAGGAGGATAAATGATAAAGCTTTAGTCACCAACAGCGCCACCTGTTTGTCAGCATAGGAATCTAAGAATGCCTAATTGTAGATTACGAAAAGCAATTTGGTACTTTAACAACCCTATTCTAATACAATACCCTCACAAAACTCACCTTACTGACTGTTGTGAGGTTCCTGACTATTGTGAGGTTATCCTTATGCTGGTGGAAAGTTGTGATGTGCGAACGACAGCCTCACAATAGGAAAGCAGCTGATTTTTATTTAGCAATTATTACAATATTTTGTAAATTTTCGTTCGCAATCAGTTTCGTCTGTTGATTTTTTTTTAATAAAGAAATACTCAGGAATGGCGGAGTTATTGCTTGTTTGTGCAGCAGTATTGAAGGAGCCAAAAAGAGGTAGTGAAGAGAATGCAAGAGAGGGTGTAAAAGTTAGGGGTCGTTATATAACGTCCACATACAATCTACAGCTTTTAATTACTAAAAAATATTGTATTTTTAATTTCATTACAATAAATGTATTTTAATAAAAAAATGCCTTTTATTTGTTAAATAATAATCGTATATGAAGCATATTTTTATATGGATTTGATGCCTACAATGTATGTACATACATAGTTCAAAATCGTTGAACCATTTGAACCAAACCGAACCGCTGATTAAGTAGTTATAGCTTTTAGTTAAAATGTTTAGTCTTTCATGGGAAATAATAGTGATGAAAACTTTAAATTTTTTATTGCTTTTTTATTAATATTCATATTTCATTCACTTTTTTATTACATTTTTAAGTAACGCCTTATGTCTAATTGTGCTTCATAGACGTTATGAAAATGAACCAAACAAAAGAAACTCCATTTGCTCATGGACCATCTAGTCACTATATTTGCGCCTATACTTATGCTTCTTTTTGACAGAAAAACCCTTTTCACCTCGTACGGTGATTTTGTTGAGCTTTTTTCTTATGAGGTGTGGCCAAGAATAACCTTACAAAATTGACCTCATAAAAAACCTCACAAATTTTTGCTCACAACTCAGTTGTGAGGTTTCATTAGAATAAGGCTGTAATAGTGAAAGCGGTTAATTTTTAATAAAAAAAAACTACAATACATTTTGTTTTTGAGAAAGTATACTGCGCAAAAATTGATCTGTCTTTTCTAAGTTATGATAATTTTTTCTCTCAGCTTCCAGCAGCTGCTCTAAGTATCGATTGAAGAGTACGAAAACAGTCTATTGGTCAGCTTTATGAAAAATTAAAAAGCTGTTAAAGCATGTCATACATAGTAAACAGTGCCTTCAAATGTGTGGGATTAGGTAGGCTGTGTTTTTTTTTGCTGTAAAAACTGACAACAAATTTTACACAAAAAATACTTTTTAAGCTTTTTAAAAAGAAAATTTGTATGGATAACACTTTATAAAGCTCTTTTAATATATTTTATTTTTAATGGATAAAAACTTAGAAATATTAAATATGATCTGAAATAATGCGTATTTCTGTGGTTACAAAAATTTCTGATATTCATTGACGACTATGACGCCAAAAATGGGGTAAATCGTGTTGCCTATGTGAAATACAAACTTAAAAATATACTTTATTAATCTTTTAAATTCAAAACATACTTGTCACAAAGAACAATTCCGCGAAAAACAATTTTCACGTAACATTTCCTTGGCTATAAAACAGAAACGGCATATCAACGGCAAGTAAAATATTCGTAAGTAAAATAGGGACATTTTTCATATATACACAGAAAAAAATGAAAGTATTGAAAGCAGAAAAATAATTCTGGCAAAACGTCCATTACAAAAAATATGCTCAGCCGAAAGGGGAAAGTCTAAACACTTTAATATGCATAAGAACATAAATCTATTTTGACGTTCTTTGTATGCATCTCGTATTTGAGTCATAAATTCGTCTGACATGAAAGTATGTTAAAATTAATCAAAGCCTAGTTTTTGGCGCCCATCATAATAAACCATGAGTTTTAATTTATAGCAAAATAGTTATGGAAAAATAGTGATATGTATGTTAATTCAGCTTGTTAAGAGTGATTTAAAATGTTACAAAATAAATTAATAATCAAGAAATGTTTAATCTAATGGCAAAACTGATTTGCTGCTTTGTAGCAAATTTTGTTTGCGGTGTACTAACCTTTAACCTATCATTCGTACACAGCGATACAAGTTCTTCCTTTTCAAACAATAAACCAACGGCACACAATGCCCTCATTTGGCAGGAAATTACGCTATCAATCAAGAGAAGAAATATATATTTATGTACATACATCGAAAAACTCCAACTGTATACACAAACATACGCAATTGCGAACGCATATTTGAAAAAATAAATAGCAGAAATTGGAGTTAAGCCAATGTTGTCACTTCATTTCTCAATACTTTGTCGCAATCGAAAGCGTACTTTCTTGCAAAACTAATGAACCGAAAACGACACAAAACTTAAAGCACAGCAAATACCAAGGAAGGTGATTGACAAAATGAGTGTTGACGATGTTTGCGAACGTAAACAGAATTGCAGGAATGAAAATAAAGTGGAATATTGAGACGGCAAAAAAAAAAGAAGGAGAAAAGAAAAAAGCAAGGAAGAAAAATTGTACATATACGGGAATGAGGTATTACGTTGAGTGTGGTGGATGTGGCTAAAAGAAATAAGTCAATTAAAATGAGCCAATTTTCGTCTCACAATTACTGTCACGCACTTGAGTCCACAGCAAATCGAGCGAATAGTCGAACTCCAAGTAAACGCTAGAAAACTAACAAAAATAAAAGTAGAAAATTTCTTCGAAAGACGCTCGAGTCTCCAGACAAGACATCCACTTACAAATATATAATTGTATTTATATATTTTTTTTACTGATTGTATTCACTTGTATTTATATACAATTTTCTTATTTGTTGTGCTTAGACTTATTTATACTGAGAGAAGCAGTAGTGGAAAATATCCTTTCACAAACAAACAGAGATGGCTGAGGAACAGTGGCAGCGTTTGTTTGTCCGCTTAAGTAATTCGTATTAATAGTTATTGTGGATTTCTCGGAAATACGGTTGTCAATAGGATTTTTGTGGTGGTTTGCCTGATTGGAAGCGAGATGAATAAGCTATCAAGCTTAATTACGTCGGAGTTGGGTCGCTTTGCAGTGATGCTTCCTAGCATTCAAAAAAATTTAATACAAATTCTGATTGATTACAGGACACTGAGATAATACGTGAATGTCCTACGGACATCGTATACCAGCGAGTTATTGTGCGGTTAAAAACGGTTGACCTATGGAGAGTTCAAACGTGGGTAATTTAGCTTTGGTGAGTTTAAGAGTGGTAAAATTAAGTGTGGTAAGTTCGTTATTGGTAAGTTTGCCTATGGTTAATTAATTAATTTATTTTATTTAATCAACAAACAAAATACTTATAGACTATGTGAAAATTATAGGAATAAATATTATTAAAAAAAATTAAAAATAGTGAAAAAGTAAGGATAAAAGGGCACTGTTTAGGTGTAGTGAGTTTAAGGACCGTTTGCACCATTTCTGGTTAAAATTACCGGCGGTTAGCTACAATTCAGCTTACTGTTCAGCGCTTAATTATCTGACGGATGAGCTTAACCGGCGCTTAACACATTGGAAAATATAAGATTGCGTTTCGTAAAACGACATATAGTTTAACTTAACATAACAAGAAATCAAATTCAATTACAAAACATAAGATAACATAAAATAACATAGCATAACACAACATAAAATAACTTAAGATAGTATAACATAACACAAAATAACGAAACAAACATAATATAACATAACACACATAACTTAACATAACATATCCATACTTTACATAACGTAACATAGTGTAAATTATCGGATCCAAAGACTAAAACTAACATAAAAACACATATAACATAAAATATGGTAAAAGAGCATACGATAACATTGCTTTCTATAAAATAAGAGGATAAATTCTCATAACATATCATAAAATAGCATAACGTAACTTGCCGCGAAGATAGAACTTGATTTGAACTTGTATAAAAAACTACAAAACATAACGGAACGTAGCGCAACATAAAGTGGTGGATTCAGGTTTGATGAGTAGAAGAAGTTGGTTTTTCACTTTACTACCTCCGATAAAGAAGCTTTTACTTCAATAAACCACACAGTATGTATTTCGCAAAATTTTGTTGCAACAAAATTGTTTCCCGAATTTTTTTCTGCCGAAGCTTTTTTCAACATATGACCGAAATTCGCGTAAAATTATTAAGCTGAATTTTCATTTTACATACTTACACACAATGGCGCTTTCGAAATAAAATTTTATAACCTGCTTACACAAACTTCTTTCATACAAGTATTCGGAATATCACTCAAGAAACACGCACACAAACATTGCAACAAACCAACCTTACATGTTTCTTAATTGCAATTGTAACTGCTTTTCAAAGGTAATTTGATTATTCCATTATCTTAACCACAAAATGATTTAATTTTGACAGCAACCAACATAAGAGAACGCAGAGAAAAAATCACCTTACGAAACAAAAAAATAAAAAAAAACAAACAATTCAGAAATCCAATTACCCACACATGATTACAATTAAACGGCAAATGAAGGCTGGGAAGTTAACGTAGAAATTGCGCTGACACAAGGACAAAAAGAAATAAACTTAACAAACCGTGCGCGTAGAGCAAAGCAGTGACGAAAAAATGTCAATTAAATTTAAAATGAAATTTTCGCAAAGATATAAACACGCATGGTGTGGAAAAGTTTGTTGCATTGCGGTTATTTCTTTGCACTATGACTATAGCTTTGCAGAGTTCCCATTATAGGTAAATTATAATTTATTCTTTACTAACATTTTAAGTAAAATTGACATACGTGACTTGATGAAATTTAACAGGTATGAGCCTTTTTTGTTTGGAAGTCTCTTTTGTGTAAAATATTTAAAGGAACTCTTCTCTAAAAATATCTTTGGCGCAATCGATGTCGATATTTTCTTGATCCATATTTCAAAGTATACTCTTGATATCTTGTGGTCATCAACATTACGAAAATCTTTTTGATACAAAAATGTATTGCAAAATATTTTGAAACAAAACTGATTTTATGATACAGCTTTAATAATAAAATTTAAACAAAAGCATACGCAATAATAAGTAGACAAGTGGTACTTAAAAAAATTATAAAAGAAAACTATAACTAATTCATATCGAAAGCTTTGTAGAAATTTATACTTCTCAAGTTAATAACACAGTTCTTCAATCATTTTCTGAACCTGTAAAAGATCGTAAAAATTTATGTAAGATAATAACAAAATACCGATAAAAAAGATGTATATATTGCATTTCAAATAATAAAATAAATTGTAGCATTTAATAAATTACAAAAAAATATCGATTACGATTACTACGACTAAATTTATAAAACGTAAAACTTTAACACCGAAGGCAGTTGGTACGAAACGCTAATGATTATGGTAATGATGACCTGAAATTTTAATAATAACGGGAACAATTACACAAAAATATCGATAAAAATACATAGAAAACGATGGTAACAGTGTTAACGATAAATTTAAGGATTTCGATAATGATAACTTTTGCAAACGCAATAAAATTTCAAGCTTTACAAAAGCCAGAATTAAATCCATAAAATGCATCGATAAGGATGTTAAGGATATCGATAATTATTAAAATTTTGATATTGATCATTTCTTTAAAAGCCCATTAAAGTTTTAAAGTTATACAAAAATCATAAAAGTATCATTAAAATGCA
The DNA here is from genome assembly GCA_963971545.1 of Philophylla caesio. Taxonomy (NCBI): domain Eukaryota; kingdom Metazoa; phylum Arthropoda; class Insecta; order Diptera; family Tephritidae; genus Philophylla; species Philophylla caesio. Next base: position 19,586,087 of record OZ020608.1, on the reverse strand, counting down.
ACGATAACGATGTTGACAGTGATATCGATTTATATAAATATTTCGATAACGCTAAAATGCATCGATAAGGATGTTAATTGTGATATCGATAATTATTAAAATTTCGATAACTATTTCTTTTAAAGCCCATTAAAATTTTAAAGTTATACAAAAATCATAAAAATATAATTAAAATGCAACGATAACAATGTTGACAGTGATATCGATTTATATAAAGATTTCGATAACGATAAAATGCATCGATAAGGATGTTAATAGGGATATCGATAATTATTAAAATTTTGATATCGATTATTTCTTTTTAAGCCCATTACAATTTTAAAGTTAAACAAAAAACATAAAAATATAATTAAAATGCAACGATAACGATGTTGACAGTGATCTCGATTTATATAAAGATTTCGATAACGATAATTTTTTTCAAACCGATAACTTCTTTTTAAGGTTTTTATTTCTTGAATACTCAATCTTTTTTTTAATTAATTCGGAAAAACTTGTCTTTAATTTCGTAGAGTCAGCCTATTTCATATCATATCATATCATTTCTTTTGCTTGATTTTATTTAGAACGAACACATTTTTTTCTTGTATTAAATTTTAATAAGCATAGCAAATGGAAGGTCTACCCAAGGCACAACATGCCCATATACTTGTAGATATGTGCAAGAATATTGTGTTAACATGCGCGCCAACCAAATACAGGTTGCCCCTGCGTATGAGTAATGATTGTCGGCACTTGCTACGCAATCTCGCATGAATAATATTATGAAAATAATAAAAGAAAATGAGAGAGTTTTAAGACCGCGCATTTTTCTGTATAGCTGTGAATTTTGAATTAATTTACAAGACAGGAAGGAAATAAAAAAATTTACAAAAAATGTAGGCAATGAAATATCAAAAGAGTTAACGCTAAACAAATTTACAAACCTCGTATTGCCATTTTTTGTGGCACTGAAGAAGAGGTAAAAGCAAAAGCTGGCAGTGATTAAAAATTAAATATGCAGCAGTGTAAATTCGCATCAAATATATATTTATACATGCCTTACCCGCACGTTGGAGTTCTTGCTAAACCGGAAATTGGGGCACAAAAGTGGTTATGAGTGTTGCCCGATAACTTTAAGCCTCTTCAACCAAACACCATGCTGCCGCAGCAATTTGGTAGTCGCTTGCACGTTGCGTACATAAAACATGACACGATAATTGAGTTTCTAAAAAAAATGTGAAAATCAAAAAAAAAAAAAAAAACAAACAGTGATCTCCACAAATAGGTCCAACAAGCAGCGAGCGGTACATGCATGCATACGTACGTACAACAATTAGGTCAAGCGGCGGCTAATAGTGACTACAATCAACACAACAACACGAAAGTGAGAGTGAATTGAGTAAATTGGCCTTACGGCTAACGGTGGCTGGCTGTTGGATAAGTAAACAAAATTGTTGTTGCGCACATAAATATTTAACTAGGTAAACACACGCGCATAAATATGTATGTATACGTACATATGTATAGGCAAAAGTTCAAATGCAAATTAGTTAGTTGCGAGTGTGCGAAAGTGGGTGTGTGTTTTTATTTGTGTGCGAGCGCATCAGAAATGCCATGAAACATGAAATTTCATTTCAACATTAATACATTTTTAATCACTGAGCAACGTAAACAAAAATTCACTTTCAGAAAAATTCAAAAAAAAAAAATATGCGCCCGACCAATAGCCATACAATAACAATGCGTGCTTGAATATGAAAACGATACTTTGTTTTAGTTGGAAAACTTTAATGTTTAATTTAGAAATTTTTTATGTTAATGAACTTTTAGTGCGGATATACATATGTAGTCCACGAAATATATGCTAGCAATAGAGAATTATCAAAGAAAACGCATTTGAGAATAAGTTTCAAAAGTTGTACACAATTTATAATAACTTTAAAAAAATTCATTAAAAATTACGATTCAAAAATGTGTTAAACGATGCAATTTTGTACGCCATTTTATTTAAATAAAGAAAATGTTAGCTTCAGATCCTTGAAAGCTATCGCTGATTTTAGGGATTTTTTTTTTGTAGAGGGTATTGCGTTTTTCCATAGAATAGAAATTAGATTTGGTTCAAAAGTTACACGAAAGCGAATGCTGCAAAGACAAAATAAAAAAAATCTCCTTTAAATTTTAGCGACTTACTTACATATATTGAATGGACTAAACAATTTCTTGATCATGTTTTTTTATTTAAAAAGAACTTTGCATGATTTCTGTGTGTGGAATTTCTCTACTTTATCAAAAAAAAAAAAAAACATTTAGAGCCGGAGGTGTTCATACTAGTACTCCTTTATTCTGGTAAAGAAGTTGTCTCTCGCTTCTTTTCCCCTTATAATAAAAGGGGTATTCATCTAAACGCGCAAATGACTCGCAACCGCATAACCGTAAATATATGATTAGTAAAAAGGAATTTTATTTCGCATAAAACAAAAATTAACGGAATATTGTAGACATTTAATAATTGCACTTTAATCTATACATTTTTAGATGTTGACTTACATAGGTGTCTAATAAGATTCTATAAAAAATTAATAAAAAATAAGTTAACAAAAGAATGGTATTCAAATATTTGTTGCAATATCGCATTTTTATTAAATCATATTGACTCTTCTCTATTTAATTTACTTCCGAAATCATAAAGACCCAAAACTCGTTCGCTGGAAAAAATGAAAAAATAACAATCAACATGAAACTCATTAAAACTTTTCTTTAAAGACATTTTAGAATTCATGAGCTTTGGAAATTTGTAGTTCATTGAATTTTAGCATATCGAAATGATGCGACGAGAATGTTGCACGCGGTTATCAAAAGGCACGCCAACCAAGTATGTACTTATTCAAATCGCTATATCTGAAATCGCTACATAGAAATTCACCATAACCGATACGTTATGTTATGCTATTATTTAGTGGTGTTACTTTACAGTACATTACTACACAATACGCCATGTTATGGTATGTGAAGTTGTGTTATATTATATTATACTGCCATACTTTATGCTATGCTGTGTTGTGTTGTGCTATGTTATGCTATGATATGTTATGTTTTGTTATGTTGTCTAATAATATGTTTTGTTTTGTGTTGCTAAGTCATGCTATATTATTATGTTATGTTATGTTATGTTATGATATCGTAAGTTCTGTAATGTTTCTTAGCGGCAGTAGTTAATTAATAAAAATACAATATAGCTAAATGGGTGGAATTGGTATAGCGAGGTTGCTGTTTACAGAAGAAGTTGGAGATGGAGAAATGTGCTTCTCACTATACCCGAACTCAACACATCAAAACTCACCACATGTAGGCTTTCCATACTTGAACTCATCACACTTTAACTTCCACAAACATTTTCACCTCACTTCACCTTCCATCACCACAACTCACCTCATTTCCGTTCAAATTATGATTAACCAACGATATCTTACCGAATGAACTATACTTTTATAACAAACTTCCGAAAAAATGTATTATGGCAAATACAATAAAAATGATCGCTGCATACTTAGTTTTGCGTGTGACGCTGCCTTTAATGAAATTCCAGTGAAACAAGTACTTTATGTTTAAATTGCCGATTTCTGCTCGAGGCATGCTCTTCTATTTTTGCAAAAAATATTAAATACCTACTAGTTGAAAGTGATTTTTTAAGGTCAATGTACAAAAAAAAAACATCTACTTCTTCCTTTCGCTCCGCAAACTACTGTTTACAATTTTAATAAAAATATTATTATTTTGGTACGTATAAAAAGTATTACTGCTATCAAGTCCACACACAACTTAATGAATAATTGCCACCTTTCAACATTAAAAAATAATTGTCTTTATAAAATCAACCGCACAATTTCTGCATTTTTATTATTTTCCTATTTTAGTCGGTTATTTTTATTATTATTTCTTGGCTATTTTTTCACCTCGGACTATACACGTATATTTCACATTTTGTGAAATAATTTATAATTAAAAAGTGTGTAATATTTTATTTTCACACGGCAAAAGAAAAACAGTTGCAAGCGTTATTTTTTTCGTTTATTAAAATAAATAAGTGAGCTTAAATGAAAGCCACGGCAATTGAGGCCCAAGTAATTGTATACATACATATATACCCGCATATGTATGTACATACACATAATCATACACACATTTGTATATGCAGATAAGTATATTTTTTTTATACGAATGTAATTTTTAATGAAAATCCATAAATAATATTTTTCTGTTATCTATTTATATTTATGCGCGCATGTTTGTGTGCAATACCTGATGTAGCGACAACGCACAGTGGTACAGGCTCATATGCAAGAAGGCGGATGCAATTTACCGATAGCAATATATTTTTCGAATATATATATGCCACATTGAGCCATAAATGTGATTTTTAATTAAAAATCGACAACAGCGCCACCTAGCGATGAAATGATTTTCTGTAGTACATAATTATCCACTAAGAATATAACATTAAAATGTATGCCATTGCAAAAAATAAGAATAAATATCCTTCCAAACAGTCATTCTAAAATATTTGCCCGATCCAAAGATTTTATATACAAACAAGGAAAATCGGGCAATAATCAACTCGACACTAGCGCCACCCCGCGGTTAACAGTTTTTTGCAATAGTTTTTCACTTCGTGTTGTCAACACATATTTTAAACATGATATTAAAATATTAGACGATTCGTATTATAAACAAGATTTTTACAAATAACTCGATTTCAGCGCCACCTGACGGATTAAAGCAAAAATTTCAATTGGATAAAATTCTTATTTCTGTAAATAAAAAATTGTCAATTACGTTAAAAGCAGAAAACCCTTGATAATAATTATTTAATGGTGGAGTGATAAAAATGTCATTAAAATTTTCGTAAGATTTAAAAAGTCTTTTAATAATAATTATAAGTGAACAAATTTGTTTAAGTCATCGATAATTAAACTTTGGTGCATTATATTATAATAGTCCGTTTACAATAATTGTCAGCGAGATGATTATTTTGAAGACTCCAAGGGCTTTTATTTTCAGACTTATATTATAAAAATCTTCTCAAAATAATTATGAGGGACAAAAATTTTTTAAAGTTTAAAAGATTTCGCTGACTCGGAATAGGGACTTACTTTTCATCATTTCGGGACGCATTCGGGACTCGTTCGGGACTAGTTCCCGACAACTTCGAAACTAATTTTTAGCATAATTTTGAGACTCATTCGGAACTAGTTAAAGACCAGTTTTGGACTTAACTGGAATAAGTTCAAGAGCACTTCGGGATCAGTTCTCGACTTGTTCGGGACTGATTCGTCCTGAATTGGGGTGGAACCAGTCCCGAAATGATGCCAAGAAAGTCCCGAACTTGTTACCTTCCTTTAAGACCTAATATTTGTATTCTCCTGTGCCTCTGGCCGCTGTGGTCGTGTGGGTAGCGGTGACCGTTGAGTTCAAAGTTCGAACCTCAGCCAGTGCAAGTAAAACCAAAATCATAGAAAACGTTTTTTTCTAATAGCAGTCAACCCTCGGTAGGAATTGGCAAACCTCCGAGGGTATTGCTGCCATGAAAAAGCTTTTCATAAAATGGTAGGAGAAGCTCGGCTAAACACTGAGCTATGTACATGTCTGTGTAGTGTGAGCGCCATATAAAAAAAAATGTGTCTGGTTTAAGGTTTTAATGTATTTTTGCTTATACAAATACATATGTCTCTTTTTATATAACTCTTATATTTGCGACAAAAATCCCACTGTTCAACAGGTAAATATTTATTGTGAAAAAGCAGTGCGAAAGGCATCGCTGACATTGAGAGAGGATGTTAAAAAAAAAAACATATTCATTTAAATAAATCCATTTTAATATGAAAATTAATAGCGAAAATTGCACATTGCTCTTATTTTACTGCGTATGGTTATACTTTCTTTTATATATAAATTTATTTGGCTTATTGTGTGGCCGTTGTTGCAAACAAATAAATAAAAATACATATCTGAGATAAATAAAAATTATATTTGTGTTTTTATTCCTAGAGCACTTATGTATGTTTGTATATGATAGATTTTAAATTGTGTTGAATTGCTCGCTATGGCAGAATAATTTCTATATTGTGGTATAACTGTTTATTTATTTAAGCCCGTATTTCTCATGACGACCACGACATTTAGCTTGAAGGGTCCCCTTTGATTTGATTGCATGCACCCGAAACGGGTTTGAGTTGCTTATCACAAGAGTACTGGGTTCCATCGTCTATATCATACATGCTCATTGCTAAGGCGGTTAGTTTTATATGCTTACCCTATTCTCGACTTCTCTTGGAAAGCAGAGATGTGTCCAGTGGCCTGCTCCTATTTCGAGCTTGAACAAAAACTTTCGATACAAATTTCATTATCTTTTGGTAAAGTGTTTCTAAAAACCCAATCGATTAAAGTTAGCAATACAATGGCAGCAAAGCCACTGCCTGTGCGTCTCCTTACGTCAAATGAAGGTATGAGTAATCAAATTCTTCTTATCCCCACAGAGAATATGAAATTTTGAAACTAAAAACTTCGACTTACATAAATGTGAAAATTCAATATAAAACCACTTTCGCATTCATTCGAGCAAAATGACCAATGACCGAAATGGGCAACTGCAATGACAAAAGTTTACAGCAGCTTTGCATATTTCATAAAATGAATATGATACGTTGCGGTTTGTGCATTTGTACATTAGAGTGTGTCATACAAAAAACAAAAATATTGTTTTCGGTTCCACGTCAAAAATTTGTAGTTTCCCACAAAAAATATTAAGGCGATATATGAGTCCTTCTTCTTAATTTTTTGGTAAGCGCTTTTAAATACAAAATAGTTCAATGAAAAATTAAAATATCCCGCTTTATTTGATAAACACCTTATAAATTGATTCTTCAAAAACACATTATATTTCAAGGGAATACATATCTTTAAACAGAAACTGCATTCTTCTTAAAAGTATTTCTTTTTTTATAAGCTATTCACGTTTCAAATTTAAATTTAATCGGCATATAAAAAAACATTTGATGAAATGCGCGCCACCTAGCGATTCATTCCATACTGAAGTATTTCTCTCTTATGTCAGACCCTAAAAACACTCTACGAATATGCCGATTTTGTACCATCTATTGGATAATTTTTTTTGCAGGAGTACTTCTCTTAGTAAATATATAATATACACTTTAAGTTTCAACTGTATCCGATCAAAAATACTATCTTCTCGAAAATACTGACTCCAGTTGCACCCGGCGGACCCATTTTCCACTCCATCACTAATTTGTAAAATCAATTGAATTTGAATACAAATACGTTATCTTCGTATATGGAGTGAACTAAAGTGTTTTCATTTATAAACGGAGAAAACATTGCAAATTTATACCCGATAGGGCCATAAATACTGAGCTTGCGAGTATTCCGACTACAGCGCCACCTAACGAATTAAAATATGGTATAAGCACTTGCTAATAGTCAAGGAAATATACATACTCTTGAAGTTTGATTAAAATTCTTTAATAAAATCTTAGTTATCTAGATTCTTTCGTTTTTTTTAGTATTAAAATAAAATATATAATAAATCATTTTGAGCATACATTGTTGTAGATAACTAAATTGTGGTATTGCACATTTCTTATACGAGTACCTACGTAAGAATTACGGTTGGTTTTTCGCTAATTTTTTTTTAAGGATGAGCAAAGCATCGCTTTGAGGGTAGAAATTACAAAAGGGTGCCAGCAAAATATTTGTCAAAAAGCAATGGTAATCTGTAGTCGCCAAATTGAATTTACCACAAAACTGTAAAATATTTTTTTTTTTAGCTTTTTTAAAATTTTTCCTTTGCTGGCAGCAACTATTTTTAGATAGCTTAAAAAAATGGCAAACCCTTTTACTTTTGTTCTAGTTTACTTAATGCGTCGCGACGCATGAAAATATAAAGTTTTAGTCAAAAAGGAAGCACCTTAATTTAATGTACACACATGTAAAAAAAACTTTGCATGCTCTTGTTTGGTTTACAATATTTGCAATGTTTTTCATGACCCATTTTTATTCAGTAGTTTTTAATAAAATTAGTGTTCGCTGTGGAACAAAAATGAATTAAACTTAATTTTAAAACTTTATAAAGAATTCGCCAAAATTCTGGTATGCAGTTTTGTAGTACATTCAATAAAAAAAACTGCAAGTTTCAGTTAACTAGCATTTACTGTTAATTGTTGAGAATTATTATAAATACGCTTTGTCTGTCTTTTTACAATAATAGATGGCAAGATAAAAATTGTCAAAAATCAACAGTATGTATATTATAGCTAAGAGAAATTTGAAGTTTGTAAGACTAAAATTTAATGCATTGCAAAATTGCATATGCAGATCTTTAATAAAAGCTTAGATTTAAACGTTTTAAATGTTGAGAGAATGTTTTAAAAATTTAAAAAATTATGCAAACTTTTAAACATTATTTGAATTCATTTTAGTTTAGTATTTTACCATTGATTCTACTAAAAAAAATACAAAAAAATATTTAACATGAAAATCTTTGCAAATATTGTAAGAAAAATCAGGGTATACACAGTTTTTTCGTTCACACTCACGGTTTTCGAATTATTTGCCAAATGGCAATTTGAAAAAAAAACCGGTCCTAAATTTTTAAATCAAGAAAAACCGAGTAAACCGGTTCTTATTCTAAGCAAAAAAAGCAACATCAATGTACAACTAAATGCTATTATTTCGATGAAAGTAAAATACAGTTTAATTGCCGAGTTAAGTCGCTAATATACAAATGTCACAACTCATACATAGTCTCAAATTTTAAAATTTAAGATAATACCAAATTACTGAATTCAATAAGCTAGAGATTTTTGCTTTTTTAATTTAATTTTTGAGAGCTGCTCATCCCCAGGTCACAATTTCGAGAATTTTTTTTTTTTAGACTTGAGGATTTATTTTGAAGCTAATGACTGCCAACTGGTCTAAAATTGTGTCTTTTGTCTCTATTGGAGACTAAGACTGCTTACTGAATTCGGGCATTACTGTCAGTTAGGAGTTATACAATTTTCAAGATGCTGCCGTCCTCTTTTTTCTGAATTTTTTTTTGGATTTCGGATATATATAATGGGTCTTATCTAATTAAAAAGCACTTTGGATGTGTTTTGGAGATTGAAAAAACCGATTTATTCGATATTCGAAAAATGAGGATTTCAAAAAACGGTACAATAATTTATGAAAAATCTGGAGAAAACTGGTTTGAAAAGTTAATCACCCTAATAAGCACACATACATACATATATACGTATATATTTCTGCATGCGCTTACATATTTGTATCAACGCACCAGAAATGACTACCAAAGAACAAAAATTGTATCTGCTGCCAAAGGAGCACACGATTTCATATTTACATATGCTTAGCCATACACTCGCACATACACACACACATACATACATATATACAAATATAAAAACAAGCCAGTGTGCCAGTGTGCAATTGAGCGTCGCTCATGGTCAGTCGCTTGGTCACACATGCGAAATGCAACCGCAATGAAAGCCAACAGAGGATTACAAACTAAATTATAAATTATTGAATGTTGGCTAACAAATTCACAAATACAATGCATATGAAAGTGCGCGAGCGTGTGTGTGTGTGTGTGTGTGTGTGAGTACTGGACATAATACACCACAAAGCGCTATAAAAATATTGACCAAACAGCTCGAACAGAAAGCAATGACAGAAGTCGAAGTAGTAGCTGGAGCATCAGCAGCGAAGGGAATGGCGCAGCGTTGAGACAACAACTGGCAGGAGCTGTAGAAAGCAGGAAGCAGCAGCGATGACCTACAGCAATAAAATCATGGGCATGTGGCCTAAAAATTGCCAATTTTCATGTAGTTAGCTTGGTTTTTGTAAACAACGCCAACAACTAACTGTAAATATGGTAAAAATATGCATTTTGCCATTAGACAGATCCGTTTGTGGGTCATTTGCGTGTTTGCGCATGTATTTTGAGTCGTTTATTGCACAAACATGCATACGAACATTCGCACATACCGATGACTAACAACTTTTGCGAGGTTGGGGCGCTTTGTATTGGTGTAATAAATGTATGAAGTATTTATAAATTGCCAGGATTTTGCAAAGGATTGTGTTGTTTATGGCTTTCTGCTAGTATTGCATGAAAATTGGCTAGAAAATTACACAACGCAGCTGAATAAATAAAATTTTTGTATGAACGAAAAATCGTACGAAAAAGTTGCTGACTGGCTGGTTATTGAGCAGAGAAATTAGAATGCAAGCTCCTTTGCTGATATGATTTTGTATGTATAAGGGTGGTCCAAAAAACAAAATGTTTTAAAAAAGTTGGACAATATTTCCTTCTAATTAGTTTGAGTTATTTTCCAATTAAAATACAGTTCCCTGACAAAAAAATTAAAAAAAATATTTTTAATACATTTTTAATTTTTTATACAAAATGTATAATTATTAAACAAAATTTAATTTTATACATACATACATATATTTTATAAACAAAATTTTTTTGTAACATAAAGTTCAACTATTAATTGGCTACAAATTACAATTAATTTTTTTTAGAATTTTTACTGACGATCTTCCAGCAAGCCCGCGATGTTTTGTTATATGTCAGAAATTGCGAAAGATTGTCAGTAAAAAAAATAAAAAAAAATTTTTATTTTAAAAAAGTTTAAAAAATTTTTAATTTCATCTTAATTTTCTTTTTTTTTTTTAAATTATTTTTCCAAGCTCGAGGCCCCAAATTAAATAAACTACGATGCAAATTTTTTTAGATTGGTAATTTTAATAAATAAAAAATAATAATTTTTAAAAAAGTAAAAAATTCTTTTAGATTGGCAGTTTAAATAAATTTAAAAAATTAATAAATATTTAAAAATTTCAAATTAATATTAAATATTTTTAGATTGGGAATTTTAATAAAATTTATAGAAATTATTGTTGATTTTGTTAAAGGTAAAAAAAAATAATTGTTTTTGTAACTTTATTAAGAGAATTAAAAACAAAGTAAGTTGTAAAAATTTGTTGAACGCAGTGCAATTTACAGGCAAACTCTCGTAACTCAATTTTCGCAACAAGCATACTCTGATACTCCTCAAGAGACTTAAGAAGAAAGTAGGAAATTTTGTATTAAAACTTTTTTTTATAAACTATTTTTTTTTGTGTTCTTTGTGTGCATTGTTTTTGCTGTTTTTGTTGAATCCATAAGAAGTGTTAATAATCAAATTTTTTATAAATATACATTTGTGTGCTACTCGTTGAAATCTCTCGAAGAGAAACTACGTTTGCTAATTAAAAAACATTGATTTTCAAGAATTCTACACAATTTCTAGGGAAACTCTTGGAAAACTTAGAACGTTTCGTGCGGTCTCTAAATAATTTTTGATTGCAAACATTAGTATTTTTTTCCATTTGAGAACAATCCTCAGGTGTGAGTGCTTAAAAATTTTGACTTTGCTTTTTTTTGGACCTCCTTAACAAGTAGTGAAGATTTTTGCTGACGTATATAAATACTCAATAAGTATGCAACATGGACATTGGCGAAGTTGTGCGTCAAAAATAGCACATGTGGCAAAGTTTCTTTAAACATACTCATTTAGTTGGCCTGGATTACGGTTAAGTTAAAAATATTCATACGAAATTAATCTCTTTTTATTTAATTACATAGTGAAACACAAAAAAATAACAAGGTTTCGAAAACTTTTTCTTGTAGAAAAAAAAAATATATCAATTTTACCTATGTATTTTAGTTTATTGCTTTGAAGGTATCGGCAAAAAAAAAATCAGTTCGAAATCTAGTTCAGGGTTTTCCAACCATTCAGGCTTTTTGGTACAAAAAATTTATGTAATATTAAATTTTATGAAAAACTCGAATTTTGTATAAAAGTTAACCACTTACTTGCTGCTGCAAAATGTATTAAAGAGCAATGCAAGTATTTTCCAAAATACAATTAGTATGCGGATACAACGGGGCGTATGAGTAATATTAGAACTTTGAGACTGACGAGAACTTTCAAGACGACAATATAAGTCTATATTTTTGTCCTTCTTCTTAGTCGGATCCTTTTAATTTTTGTATGGATGTGTTATTAATGTTTATAGAAATTGAGCAGCCCTGGGTCAAATTAGGCGATATTGGAAAGAAAGTTCGGATGAGGTAATGAAAGTTATGTTGTCCATTATATGAATAATATGATATATTATTAATTTTATTTTTATTTATATTTAAAGATGGTTATAGATTTTTTTTATTTTCAAACAAAAGCCGGTACGATATATTACGGTCTAATTTATTTTGTTCGAAGATGAAATCGACCCAAAAAATTAGTTATGAATCTGCTGACGCTTGGTAAACTATTCCAAATTTATCTTTAATTGCAAACTTTTAATAGAAATTTTTACTTAAAATTGTTTGGAGGGTTGATGAAAATTAGTTGGAATATTATAAAGTTTTCTTTTCAGGGTTCTGAGTTTTGTTAGAGAACTAAACATTTTTTGATTAGAACTTTTTAAATTAAATTAGCTTAAAAATGGAAAGATATGATAAAATATGATTAGGAAAATATACAAATCAAATAAGTACGAAGAACATTGGTAATAAAGCTGAGGTTTAGAATTTTCTAACCATTTAATATGAGAACAAATAAAAATTAAAAAAAATAAATAATTAATTGAAAAAATAAATATTACAAAATTAACGAAAAAATAGATTGCATATAAAAGTATTGCGCTGAAACTTAATAGGGTTTGAAAATTCATGGCTCTCAAGAGAAATCACAAGAAATACTTTTTATTATTTCTCTTGCTTGAAAAAGTACTTTGCCGTTGCTGAAATTTTTCTTGAAGAAAAAAATATATGAGTATTTTGTTCTTCAAAGCTTGAGACTGATTAAAGAAATTATTTTAGAATAACATTTTTTTTTCAATTTTTGTGTCTCATTTTATATGAATTTTTCAATTTTCTAGAGAGCTGTGTACTAAGCTATAAAAAAATGAAATGAAAATTAAACGGAAAATCGAGAGATCGCAGCATTTCGCTCAAGAACGGTCGTTGAAGAAAAACCATACGCAAATCGGTAGCTACATACATATATACATACATACACGATAACGCAATATTAAAAAACGATCACATTTAAAGGAAAAAATTTCGTATCTTAAGATCGAAAAACTTATCGACGAACCAAAAGATTGCACTTAAGTCAAGCCAAAGCAAATATTTATTTTAAAAGATGATATTTTTTTAAGTATTTGAGAGAAGATTCAGATCGGTTTCTTTTAGTAGATTTCAATATTATACACAATATAAATTTCGAGCTCTGTGTAACAGGTGTTGTTGTAACGATTCGTTATTTCTTAACTAAGGCAAAGCGCATAGTGGAGCGGCGAGCATAGCGACGAGCTTAGCATGGAAAGCAAACATACATTTGTAAATTAATCAATGCGAACGCCCATAATGAAGAGCATAGCGTCGATAGCGCAAAAGACAATAGCGACGATTTTAAGATATTTTGTTTTCGTCGCCATGCTCGACGGTAATTCTCATAGCTTTGTGCTGGTTAAATAATCCTTCTACCTGTAAAAAAAATTTTAAAAATTAATATTGAACAATTATAATGAATATTGAATAATTATAGATGCTATTTTGTGTAGAAATTCACTGTGGAATCAAAAGGATGCAATGCATCGAAATAGATAGGTGCTGGACAAATTATGGGACGAAGTTGCATACCTTGATTTGTTTATTATTCTAATTTTACGGACGATTTGTTGTACTATAAAGGATCATAGGTCTTATTGCACTAATTTTTGGCAATAAATGAAATGAAATGAAAAATTAAATAAAATATAATCAAAGGTTTAAATTTTCATACGAAAATAGTATTGGAATTTTTCCAGATTTCTCCATGGTTTATTGAAAAGATGGTGAAATTCTCCATGCTGTCTCCTGCTTTTATTTTTGGAATGAAAGCTGCAACTTATTTTCAATTTGCTGCGCTTTTCAATCATTTTCATTAAATATAAAATTCTTAGCGAGGTATTTTCTAATAAACAACAAATCCATTTTAAACGAACAACGTAATTTGTGTCGACAAACGCGAATTTTTAAATGAATTGTGCTCGTTTGAGACTATGCTCGATGCTCGACTATGCTTTAAGCAAATCGATGCTCTTTCGACGCTATGCTCGACGCTTTGCTCGTCGCTATGCTCGCCGCTCCACTATGCGCTTTGCCAAAGAATCGTTTTGCTCAGTCCAAACGAAAAAAAAACATTCATGACCTCTCTTTTAAATTTTTTTTTAACAAAGAAGCTCTTCACTTAGTACAAATAAAAATACATTTATCACTTCTCCAACACTTGATTATCTTAACCATTAATTCTGCATTTACTTAAGTTTTAAATATTACTAAAAACCACAATAGAAAATAAAAATAAAAAAATAAACAATTTTGCATAAAAAATATTAACAAGCAATCAGCGCTGACCAATTGAAAGTCCAGCTGAAGCTTGTTAAGCAATTAAGAAAACCACAAATAAAAGTAATTGTTAGCATGTGGACATGTGGACTGAAATACCAAAACAGGGCTACCCATCTTCCCATCCTTCAACACCCATTTTGCGCACACTCAAGACTGCAATTAAAATGTAGAAAATTAAATCAATCCAACGAAAAACCACAAACTATTCCTGCAATATAGCATAAAACAAAAGCTTTACACACACGAACCCGCACATCAGCGCTTGCATAGCACAGCAAAAAAGTAATTGCGACAATTCTTGCTTTGTGGCAAAACAAAACAAAGAAAACAAAAAAAAACGTTGCAGCATTTGATCGTATAAAAAGAAATTGCAAGCAAAATTGTAAAATATTTAAAATTGTGTGCCTTTGTTGTCGCCTGATTGAATAGCGCGCTTGGTAGCTTTACAAAGGGCTAAAGTGCATATAAGTATTTTATTATTTCAAAAGGTAAATTCATTTCTTTCAACAAAAACGTGTCAAAGCTTACTGAAGGCGTTTGGAATTGCAGCTGAAAAGGCGGCAAATAATTTTAAAAATCTATTTTTTTATAAAAAAAAGTGAAACTCACTCTCTTGGCAAAAAATGACCTTTCGCATTTACAATTTAAAAAACTTTCTCGAATATCCTGAATTGGCATTCAGGTTGGCATTTTTTGAGCCATTCATTTGGAGTGGCAATCGTCATCGGCATCAGCGTAACGCTTGGTTTTATATGAAGCGCTTCATTTACATTTTCGGTACAGCTACTTTGGTGACACAAATTTTGGCGCTCTTCTTCAGTTTGTATTATATGCCAAAAAGTCCACCGGCCGCTGAGTGTTATGAGAGTAGCAAATCAATTGAATCGCTCGCTTTGATTTGCTATTTTTGCTGTGGTTTCTACAAAATGTGGAATATCTTTTGGCGACGCGATCATATTGGACGCGTTATGGAAAAAATTAAAGAGATTTATCCAACTGCTGCAATGCAGCTAAATCAAGCTGAAGCGAATGGCAATAAGAGTGTGGGAGGTGAAGATGGTGGTCGTAAGTAATTTCCTTTGAAGTGAGATAATCTATATTCTATAAACATACATACACACATATATGATATATTCCGAAAAGCAACGCTTAGCTTGACTAAACTGCAATAGCTATAGATATTTGATATTTATCAAAAGAAAGGTCATGAAGGGTACATTTGCAAGAATCAAATTGAAAATTAGTTTGTTAGTTCCGGAGATACTAAAGTTTTCATATTCACCCTTATCGTGAGTTTCGTTTTCGCCCGAAATAGTTCACTTTTCATTGTTCGCTTATTATGAATTTCGGGCGAAAATTCTCCGCTTTCGAACATTGTTTCCCCTTATCGGCAACACTTAATTTGGGCGGAAACAGTTGGCGGATTAGTTGAATTTGTTTACTATTTTTTGAGAGACGAAAAATTTCGCAGATTCAAAATGTTGGTAATTTAATTTAAATTGTTGTACATACAATCTCCCAATCCAGGAACAAAACAGTAAACAAAGTTCAAAGAGGGATAATTTTAGATAGAATGCTGGAAAAGCCGGTTATAGCTGAGTTAAGAAAACTGCTAAGCATGAAGCTGCATAGTTTGGCGCCTGCAATGAAAAATTAGTCCGATTGGAAAGGGGTAAACAATTTATATTTAAATGTACGCAGAAATACAATTTTTTTTATGCAAAATAGACTTAGACTGGCCAAAAGCGGTATGTCTTTCAGTTTAGGCCGTTTTTCCCACTTCCGGAATAATATGGACTCGTTAATTTTGCCATTTCTTACATAATCTGAATAAAAGACCAATTTTACCTTTTTAGTAACCACCTTAAGTGAAAAATCGCAAGCACGCATACCAACTGGCGGTCGCGTTGGTGATATTTAAGAGGTTAACACAGATCTAATAAATACTTGAAAGATTCTTTATTGACTGTTATATTTCAAAGATCTGGAAAATTGAAAAATTTTGTCAAATTGAATTTTAATTATTTGATAAGTTTACACTTACAGTATACACATTTCAGAGTTGTAATTTCCATGTTCGAATTTTCAAAGCGAAATTTATTCCGGGTGAGACTCACAATAGGCGGTTTCAATCCGGGCGAATGAAAAAATTTCAGGTGAATTTTATTTTAGGCGAAACTCACGATAAGGAAGATTGTTTTTTTTTATATTAAAAAAAAATCTTATAATTGTTCTAGTTCTACTAGTTAGTTATTTATTCAAGTTTTTGTTGTCTTTTTTTATTGTACTTAACCCAAGTGTTCTAAACCTTCTTTGTTTCACAGCGTTAATGAAATATTTAATTTTTTTTAATTTGTACAAAGCTTTGTAGAACACCTTCCAAAAATATGGCGAAAGCAAGTTTACTAGAAGCGTTTTTATTTGACACAAAATAAATTAAAAATAAAATTACATATTGTTTATGTTTCTGTAATATTTTCCAAAACAAGTCCTTTTAAATCATTTTCGATTGACCCCAGTATTTCAATATTTAATTTATCTTATTTATTTGAATCAATTTATTATTTTAAATAGATACCAACCCAATTTCAAACTACGTTCGGAAGAATCTTTCTAAAACGTCTTACATTTTTACTCAGACTTTAACTAATAATAAAATTTTTTTTAAAAACTTAACTTAAAACTTAGCCTTTAGCGACTATATTGGCATATTTAATTGAGGTTATAAGTTTTATTTAATTTAATTTCCCAAACTCTCTTTAAAAATGTTTTAAATGTCGATTCATGATTTAAAGATTTCGTATGATGTATTTTATCTAAATAAATTAAACGAAGTTTTAATTAAGCATACTTAATTTGGGTAGTGTTGCCCATTTATAACCACAAATTGATTAAATAAACTAAAAAAAAATGTCAGGTATACTCACATATCTCCTATACTGATTGAGATCCCACTCTAATACTTCTATGGTATTATAACTATGTGAGGCTATATTTTGAAATAAAAAAAATTAAAAAAAAAAGTGGTCTAAGTTTCCAAAATTTTTTTTTTTAATTTTTACTTCCGGTGTGGTATAAAAAAATATTTTTGTAATTTGTTTTTATTTTTTTAAAAATGCAGGAAATTTTCGCGAAGTTTAATATTTAAAATAAAAATTTTTTCAGTACAGAAAAACTATTTTAAAACAACCTAATTTTCATGTTTACTATTCTTTAGAAGCCCATAACTCGACAAAAAACCAGCATATAAAAAGAAAATTGTGAGTACACTTTCATACCTAGTACAAGTACAATGACCGAAAATATTAACGAATTCAAAAGCATCACTTTTTTTTCCTGTCCGCTTGACATGAAATGCCCCGTATGCCAAATTAAAAAATTAAGCATTTGTAAAGTAATTTCTAATATGATGTATTTTGGAACGATTTTCCGTCGATCCTTGTCAAATTTGGTTTTGAAACAAACCGGTTTCGGCGTTGTGCCATCTTCAGTGTTATTTTTCGTTCTAATATTTTTATAGAACGATATATATAATATAATATAATTTTGGCGCGTACACTATATAGCTCAGTGTTTGGCCGAGCTTCTCCTACCATTTGTGGAGTGCGTTTTTATATTCTACCACAAATGGAGCGACCTACATTTTTGTGCCGACTCCGAACGGCAGATGTATTTAATGAGAAGCTTTTTCATGGCAGAAATACCCTCGGAGGTTTGCCATTGCCTGCCGAGGGGTGACCGCTATTAGAAAAAACTTTTTCTATGATTAAGATTTTGCTTGCCCTGACTGAGATTCGAACCTCGAACTCACCGCTATCAACTCGACCTCAGCGACCACTTATAGAACGATATATATGTTTGAAACATATGTATATTTGAAAAAAAAATTATATATTTAACCAAAGTTGCCATACTTAAAAAAAATTCGATGAAATTGTCATTTCGAAAATTCGAATTTCAAAATTATTTTGCATAGGAATGCTACGATTATCAATTTTAAGAACAAAATTTAAAATAATGTCTTAATCCGGCCGAAACCGACTTATTTGCTCCACTCGCGTTCTATTCAGCAAGCTTATCTTTAGGGTTTTTTTTTATAATAATCTTCTTTTAAGCTTAAATAATGTTTTAATCATTAAAGTAGCTTTAAGTTTTGAAATATTTCCGTCAAGGTTGGTTTGCCTCCAACACCGTTCCGAAAATTTATGGCCTGTTCTGGAAACCGATATCGATTTTTTAAATACTTTTTGACTAAACTTCATAAGTGGACGGAATATTTTCTTTTAAATAACGAACTATATACATATATTATTGCCAAACTCAATACTTTTAATAAAACTGAAAAAAAGTTAGTTCTTTTAGTTTAAAAGTAATTGTCAATATTTAATAATGTTAAAACACCCACTGCCCTCAAATAATTTAGGTTACTATAACTAACGGAGATAAAAATAAACAAAAAATTTTAACTAATGGGTTTTTCAATAGGGACGCTACACAAGTTTTTTTAAATAAAACAAAAAGGTTTTGGATATCAATGAAATTCTTTATTCCTGCGAAAGTATATTCCATGCCATGTTGGCATAGACCATAAACTTGACGTAGCCCCACAGGAAATAGTCTAACCGCGTTAAGTCGCACGACCGAGGCGACCAATTGACTGGGCCATTTCGTGAGATAACACGTTCACCAAACTTGGTTTTCAATAAATCAATTGTGGCATTCGCTGTGTGGCTTGTGGCGCCGTCCTGTTGAAACCAAGTAACATATTGTCCAAGTCCATATCTCCCAATTCGGGCAAAAAATATTCGGTTATCATTGAGCGGTAGCAATTCCCATTCACAGTAACGTGCCGGTCTTGATCATCACGGAAGAAGTACGGCCCAATGACGCCGCCGGCCCATAAACCGCACCAAACCGTAATTTTTTCGTGATACAATGGTAACTCATTGAGTACGTGTGGGTTGCTGTGTGACCAATAACGCCTATTTTGCTTATTGACGAAGCCAGAAATGAGCCTCGTTATAAATTGCACGTAGCGCTCTTAAAGTTGAGGCCACTGACTCCGAAATTCGGTAGTAAATTTTAATAATTTCGACTCGTTGTTGGATCGTATATCTTTCCATGATAAAATGGCAAACCTTACTGAAGAGAAATGTTAAGAGAGCGGAAACAAATATGGCGTCGTTTGCTGTCCCTATCGGTGTACTTTTATAGCGTCCCTATTAAAAAACCCTTTATTACACCGCGTTACACGCATTCTGTCTAACCAAAATATACTGAACCAAATATACTTTTTCGGAAAGGGGAGAAAAAATAAAAATACACGTGTATCGGCGATTTTCATGTAAACGTCAGAATTTTTTATTTTTTTTATTTTTAACCCTTTTAACCGATTTTTAACCCTTTTTCCGTGATCCAATCGAGCTGAATTTTTGCAGGCAGACTCGTGGAAATATCTGCATCACGTCAAATTAAAAAAATAGATTTTTATCAATTCTCAGATTTTCCTGAATTTTTTTTTTGAACTTACGTGTAGATGAAAATAGCCGATACACGTGTATTTTTATTTTTTCTCCCCTTTCCGAAAAAGTATTTTTGGTTCATAGGACAGAACTAAAGCTCGTTTTTGTAACGCAGTGTTATGGAAGGATGTTCAAACTTACGCGAATTTTTTAAACATTCAAACAATTTGTTAATGAGGTGATGCATTATACTTTTGTGCAAGCCTCAAACCTTGATGCTACAATATTTTCCGCTTGGTATAAAATTAACAAATTCTTCGAAGAAAAAGTGAATATGGATTCCTATGGCAGTGACTCGAAGGAGCGCTCAGAGTATGGATAGGAAAGAAGTTCTTCAACAGCTCCAGATCAAACCATATATGAAAAAATTAAATAATAATAAAACACTTTTTATAGTCATTAAAAAAAATCAAAGGCGGGAAGAGGAGTCCTCTTGGGGTTTTTGTGGATTAACCGAATTAACTTTATGGGACACCGAGTAAATGAGTGATCTCGGGAGTTTTTAGGGAAATTTTTGCGTGTGTGAATAGTACTTTCCAAAGATTTTTTTTAAATTTATCATATTATTTTCAAACAAATATAATAAAACCGAATTTGCATCCCGAACTGAATGTAAAAAAAAAAAAAACAATACTATACTTAATTTTCGACTCCGGAACCATATCTGCATTCTTAATTTAAGTTATGGTGCCGAAATTAATTCCACTAGCGCTTTTTTATAAACTGGCAATAAACTTGAAATTGTGTCACAAATCAGTGAAGAAAATTTTAATAATTTTTAAAAGATTTCATAACATGACAAGTCGACATTAATTGCTATTCATTTTAAATATTTATCGATAATTTATTTTAGTAACAAATTGTTTTACATAGGAGTATTTCAGCTGCACACCAATAAAAAGTACATATGAATATATCTCTAAAATTCTTGCAGTCATTGGTTACTACCGCTTCGCTTACTACGATCAAAAGTCGCGCAGAAAGATGCGTTGGCTCACCCAATACTTTATGTTTGCTTACTTCTACTACAACATCATACCGATTCTGCAACTTTTCTATGAGGAGTTTTCACCCAATCAAAGCGTTACATATAAGACGCAATCGAATACCTGGTTTCCGTGGAATAATCACACCAAACGCTCTACTTTCGTTGGCTTCGCTGTTAATTTTTTCGTGCAGGCATCTGCAGAATTCGCTAGCATTTGCTTTATAATGAGTGGTGAATATCTTTTTTGTTATCTCACCACACAACTGCAATTGCACTTCGATAACTTAGTGATTGCTTTGGAGAAGTTGGACGCAAGCGCTCCAGATGCCACGAAGCAGCTGAAGATGCTCATTAGTTATCACAATCATCTGTTGCGGTGAGTGTTGAAATTTTTTTTTTACCAATTAAGTGACTAACTAATTCGTCTCGTTACAGACTTTTCAAGGAAATCAACTCCATTTTTAATTTAACCTTTACGTTGGATTTGATTAATGCAACCTTTGCAATTTCGTTAATGGGGCTAGCTATGGTTATGATGGATTTTAGTCGGGCGGTAATGTTTTCGGCTGGCTTTTCATTCTTCTTGGTCCTCAGCTTTCTATTTTGCCACAATGGAAATGAATTTATCACTTTGGTGAGTGTGGATTAAAGCAATTGATATTAGCAGTGAAACTTCCTTTGACTAATTTTTCTTTTGTTCAATAATTCTGATATATAATATAAAAGATCGATTAACTGAACTAAACATAACATACAAGTAAATAACATATCTTAACGCTGGGCCTCTTATTAACAAAGTGATCAAATCACAATTACGAGTATACATTTTTTTATGATCTGCTACGCTTAGCTGTGAGTCGATGCTAGTTGAAATGAACTAAGTTGAAATCATGGTGAGCTGAGTTGAGTTGAAGAGAGATGAATTTGAATTAATAATATGAAGTGAGAAGAGGAAAATATAGTTGACGTGTTGTGAGTTTAAGTATTTCGAGTTTTGAAATGATGGGTTAAGGTGTGGTGGGTTTCGCAGTTGCAAGTTTAGGCGTTGTGTGGTTAGGTGGACGATTTCAGAATAGAGTTTTTAAATAAACTCACTCTTTATTTAACTTAAAGAATTACAGCCTTACATTAAATAAAAAAATATGTTAACGTAACATAACATAGATTGTTGTTTTACAGAACTTTACATAACAAAACATAACACAACATAACATAACATAACATCACATAACATAACATACCATAACATAACATACCATAACATATCATATAGTAAAATAACATA
Source organism: Philophylla caesio (assembly GCA_963971545.1). Lineage (NCBI taxonomy): Eukaryota > Metazoa > Arthropoda > Insecta > Diptera > Tephritidae > Philophylla > Philophylla caesio. The sequence continues at coordinate 19,563,789 of OZ020608.1, read as the reverse complement.
AAATAACATAACATAGCATTACATTACATTACATAACATAACACAAAACAACGTATCAAACAAAAGCATAAATAACGCAGCATAACGGAACGGAACGTAATAAAACATAACAAAACATGTATGCAGTTATCGTCAGTTTATGATGAATGAGTTTACATATTAGTAGTGAGTTCACTTACGGTTTAAATTTAATCGGATCAATAGCGGAGTTAATCGGTATTCGGTAGGCAGCAGTAGAATAATAAATTCGATTTGATTTTTATACAGTTCAGATACATTGATAAAAAAGTTTTGAATTATCAGCTTCTAAAAACAAAATGCACGCAACTTCTAGTATTTGATTTTAAAATGTAAGCTTTTTAAAAATATTTTACCAAATACCTAAAACTGTACAGAAATTAACTCAGATTAGTTATTCTGCTGCTAACTCTTTGATGTGTCTTGGTACAAAGCGGCTATTTGCGTTCATTTTGTTAATTTCTCTAGTTTTTATTTTATTTATTGAATAATATAATTTAAATAAAATTACTCGTAACTATTTTTGTATGTTCATAGAGCAATAAATTGAGCGCAGCATTGTTTTATAGCAATTGGTATGAGGGATCTATTGAATATCGTCGCATGATTATATTCTTCATTATGCGAACGAATAGGCCTTGCGAGTATAAGGCTTACGGCTATACATCACTTTCCATGGAGACCTACATGAGGGTAATACATATTAAGAACTTAGTATATATATCTCTGTTTATGATTAATTCGGTATTATTTCTTGGTAGATCTTGAAGTTATCCTATCAGCTGTTCACATCGTTTCGTGCCATTGAGTAGATGAAGCAACGAAAACGCGGACCACTCATAAGGATACATGAAAGAATAGTGCTTGGTTTACTTCGCAAAGTTTTGCACTTAAATATAAATGCATCACAATGCTTTGAATTGTTAATAAAGGAGCTTATTAGAAAATTTCATTACAGAAAGAAATATGCAAACAATTAAATAAAATCATGCTTTCGAATTGGTTTGTTTACGCGATGGAAAAATAATGAAACTGAAAAGTAGACTCGGAACCACTTTTAATCATAGCTGGGTACTAATGATTAGAAATCCTAATGATTAGCAATCGGATTAGATGTCTTTTTTTGGCCGAACAATTGATTTATTTTGATTAGTTGGCCATTTTAGACGATTACTAATTGATTTGATTAGAAGTAATCGAAAATCTAATCGCGATTAGTGACGATTAGCATTTCTAATCAAAACTAATCAAATCTAATCAAAAAATCTAATCGATTAGATATCTTGATTAGTTTTGATTAGATGGACATTTTGAACTAGTTTTGTGACCAAAATTTGTATTTATCATATTTATTTTATATATTTACAAAATATAACATACACATATACATACTTATTTTATAGGCTCCATTAGCAGCTTGTACGACTCCAAATATTGAAAATCACTTGATGTAAAAGGAGACAGAGTCAGTTCATCGGAAAGCTCACTCAACTTCTCCTTGTACTGTAGTAACCTCCGGATTGCATCATATAGTGAGTTCCACCTAGTTACTACTGGTACAACAAGAGCTGAACCTAGAATGCTCTGGATGATTTCGGATGATTTTGGCCATTTGCACTTTCTCCATAATTGATGGCATTTTTTCATCGTCTGAAAAAAGTAAATTTTAATGTAAATTGCATTTCAATTAAACTATGTATAAATATTACCATTGTGTGTTGACTATGTAGTGCTGGATGCTCTCTCAAAATCCTGTGGAAGTCAGTGGTAGCTAGTAAATTCAGTGTGTGAGAGGCACACCTTTCGTGCTTCGGCAAATATTTGTCATTTTGGAAAGTCGGCATTTCGCGCCCGTCGAACGCCTGTTTTCATTTGCAGGCATAATCAACACTCCAAGACGAAATTCATTGTCGGACTTTTCTTTTGAAAAGTTGGTATTAATGAAGTCTAATGTAAATTTTTTGTGAATTATATGTAACGAAAATCAGCATTCATTTAAAGAGACGTAATTTTAATATCGAAATGTATTTTTTTTTTTCAGAACTGACGAAATATGAATTTTTTTGTTGACTTCTTGTGAGCTATAATGTTTGAATTTGTTGTACATATGTTTTAATATCAATACTTGCTTTCTAGTATTTGAAATCCTACATAGATCTATAAAATAAGTATATGTGTATGTTATATTTTGTAAATATATAAAATAAATATGATTAATGCAAATTTTGGTCACAAAACTAGTTCAAAATGTCCATCTAATCAAAACTAATCAAAACTAATCAAGATATCTAATCGATTAGATTTTTTGATTAGATTTGATTAGTTTTGATTAGAAATGCTAATCGTCACTAATCGCGATTAGATTTTCGATTACTTCTAATCTAATCAATTAGTAATCTGAAACTTTCATAAAAAAAAATTTCTAATGATTAGTGTACATTTTTTTTCTAATCCTAATGATTTCTAATTCTAATCGAAAGTCCCCAGCTATGCTTTTAATATAATAAATATAGTAATTTGGCGCTTACATTTAAGGGATTCACAAAATGTTATAAAATGTCGTAAGGTCATACAAATTTTCGGAAGCTCAAAGAAAAAGGATGTAAAATAAAACAACTTGTAATAATTCAAATTGTATCACTTTATGACAATACGATACTTTACGACACTTTGTGAATCCTCAACCTATATATGGAGCTCAATGTTAAGTCGGGCTGATCTTACCACAAATTAGGCGACCTTCGATTTTATACCGACTCCGAATGGCATATGGATTCTACGCAAAACTTTTTCATGATAAAGAAACATCAAGAGGCTCATCATTTCCTTACTTGCTCCTGCTGAGATTCGAACTTGGGAACGGCCAATTGAATTGTCTCAAAATACGCGTACAAATAAATAAATTTCAAACTTAAATAATATTTTTTATTAATAAATTTTGAATTGAGTGAATTTTCGAGTGTAATAAAAACTTGTTCTCGTAAAAGCAGTTATAGAAATTTATTACATACTCGTATTTATTTAATTCTTAAAGTCTCCTCAGATCATTTCACACATAAGTACTTGTTCGCGGCAAAGTGAAAACCTGCGGAAGCAAATGTTTTTTGTTTTCATATTAATATTATGATAATATTAAAAAAATATTAAAATTAGATTTTTTACAAAATACATTAAAAAAAAGTATAGTAATAACATTAAAACCGTCAATTTAACGACATATTTGTACTCGATAATACTCCGTAATTACCTTGTTACACACATTAACATAATAGGCAATTTAACTAATGAGGAAGGAAAACTATTATGAAAAGGAATAGTTAAACAAAGCGTTTACGGATGTGTGCGACATTCTACGCAAGTAAATTTTTGTGCATTTCTTTAACCCTTTAAGGGTATTATAAGATTTTAAAATGCTTTACAAATATCCTTACTTATGACGAGTTGGGAGCAAGAACGTCGCACAGTGCTCTCTTTTGAACAGCTGCGTTTTTAATTGCATGCGGTTTCTCGGGATTATTAGTAAAAAATCATTGCTCTTGAAATGTGCAAAAAACATTTTTCTGCAGGGAGTTCGCCCGGGCTTGAAATTCGATACTGAAAAAAAATGGTGAGGTTTTATTGAAATGATTATTTCATGTGCAGAAATACGCCCGTGTTTTCCCCAATTTTAGATATCAACATATTTTCGTTCATATATTTTTTGCAGGCACTTTGCTCGATAGTTTTCCTGCTTGACGCACTTTTTGCGATACATTTTTTTTTATGTGTAAGATGAAACATATTTTTATCAGTGCTTTGTAATACAACAGTTTATTTAACTAAGACATCTTCAATAATACTTATTATTATTCGCCTTTAATAATATTTTTTACATGAAATAATACTTAATAAAGTGTTGGTGACCGACATCACCAACTTCCGTATAATTTATATTATACACCTAATTTTTCCGAAGTAAATATGTAGATAACATTTCTCTACCTCTATATATTAACGAAAATTTTAAGCAACTAACATTTTTTAATTTAGGAGAAAAAATAAGTAAAGGTGTTCACATGTCACGATATTTAAACTCAAGGTGAATTCAAAAGTTTATGGAAAATTTATAAATTTTCCGAAACATTTTTAAAACCAAGCGAGAATTTTTTAAATATATGAAATTGTCTTTTTTTTTTTTAAATGACGATAAAAGATACAAAGAAAATAAGACCAGATTAAAAGAATTTTGAAAATTTCCTACTGGAACCGGTGGTCGAAGTAAAAAACTAACACCACGTTTTAAACTTAGTATACAGCTATCAAGAAAATCGAATAATTTATATAAAATAACACACAAGAAATGAAAAACAAATTTTATTCCATAAAAATGTCTTAAATCAGTCTGGAGCTCTCAAGAAAAAACTACTCGTTGATTGATTTTTTAAAGAAAAGTTACAGCAATGCCAAAGTACATTTTCAAGCAACGGAAATAATGAAAAATATTTCTTGTGATTTTTTTGCTGTACTCTTAGCTTTGTCCTCTAACGAGCGTTCAGTATGCGAAGTATTTTTTAAGATGAAAACATAATAAAGATAAAGAGAAGAAAAAGGCTATACAGTTGTGGATCCATGAAGAGAAAAAGTTGGATTTGTTTGAAAAAAAAAAAAAAAATACTGAGACCATTCTATACGACTATTGCACGAACAGTCAAGCTATTGGTTGAGCGGAGAGTACACATCAACAATAAACCTTCACAGCACTCAGCAAGCTGTAAAGAGTAGCAATTTTCGCGGCAAAAGCAGCAATGAGAACTTGTCCAACGCTAGTTGGTAGCACAAAATGTGGCATGTTGGCTTAGTTACCCAAGGTACCTTAGTTCAATCTTTCAAAAAAGTTTTGAAAGACGAATAAATAGAAGTTTTAACTTAATAATCTCTGAAAAAGCAGCTACGGACTATGCATGTTTTTCCATATAAAAATCTTGCACTAACATAACTAAGTTCAAGATCAGAAAAAGGTTTTGAATAAAAATTTATTAATGTCAAAGAGTGTAGAGACGTCCATGGAGGTTCTCTTAGATCTTACAACACTTTATGTATACACACACGCTTTTCACAAATTATATGCCACATTTTGACAAATTATTAATACTCCAATTTAAAACTATTTTTAAATTAAAATAACATTAATTCTCTTACAAACATCATTTAAAACAATTTTTTAAAATATATAAAAAAATAATATAAAAAATTGCATCAAAATTGCGAACTTTTTGAAAAAAAATTTCGAGTTTTTTGTGGTAAGCAGATATGTAGCTGATTTGATTTTAGTTTCAAATACCTAAAAATTACAATTGAATTTTGAAAAAAATTTTACCGGCGCTCTTTCGCAATTCCTTCCATATAAAATATAATCGCGTTTTTGCGTTGTTTACAGGGAACTGTCAGCAAAAAAAAATTGTGAAACATCAGTGATTACTTGTAGACACTTGAAACTTACACGATCGTAGACTAAAATCGAATGAGCCAAAAAACTGCATACTTAAAAAATTTTAATTTTTTTTAAATTTTCGAAATTTTGTTAAATCATTGTACATTTCGTAAATTGCTTAAATTGGTGTTTACGGTTTTTCTAATAGAATTTTTGTTTTTTATTTTATAATTTTAATAAATTAGAGGAAAAATAAAGTGCCCAAAATCTGTCCATAATTTGTGAACAAAATATGCATTCGAATTCAAGCAAAGCTAATATACTATTTTATGCTAAATGGTAGCTTAGTCGAGAGATAATTAATATGCCAACAAAGTTTATCACTAATTAGTTTAATATTTTTTGTGCCGAGTCCATTTATATTTCTTTGTTTTTCTTCTTAAATTAACTCCTTTTTATTCGAATTTCCCCTTAAGGCCAATTTTTTTTACGCCCATGCCACAGGGTTAAATGAAAATTGCTCAATTATTTTACCAACTAACTGATTAGCTGAAGGTCTTTAGAAACTCTTGCGTATATAATAGGAGAGCAAGCGCACGGCGAGTTCAAAAACATTTCCAAAATCAACTTCTAAGTATTCTTGTGAGTGCCTCTACAAAATGCCGCACATTTATACGCTGCATAACTTTTTGAAATATCCTCATCTCGCATTCAATCTCGCTTGGTCCGATCCCTTCGCTTGGAGTGGCGCACGCAAGTACAGTTGCCATGAGAAATTAATACGGCGCGTGTTTTTCGCATTTGGCGGCATTAATTTGGTTTATCAAAATTTTGGTATGATACTCTATCTACTTATGCCACATGAGATTAGCACCCATCAGTCGTATATTGGACAGCTAACCGAAACGGGTGGCGTCATGGGTCTTATAATGGTGTGCACGTGTAATATGTTCGTTATGTATTGGCATGGCGGACGTATGTCTGTGTTGTTGGAGAAATTGCAGCGACTCTTTCCGAAGGCACGCGATCAGTGGCGCGGCCCAAATTTGGCGAAACATTTGCGTGGTGGTAAGTTGGATGTAGTGAATTTTCAAGTAATTTACAAGTAATGCAATTTTGTTTTGGTTTCCCTAGTAAAAACGCCGTATCGTGTTGAGTACTTTGCCTTGAAATCGAATCAGCTTATGAAACACACAACCACCGCTTACGTATTCGCATTCGCCTACTATAATTCGTTGCCCATTGTGGAATACTTGTATGAGTATTGGAAACCCGGCGTGGCAGTGCAATATCGCTATCAATCGAACACTTGGTATCCCTGGCAGAATAATCACAATTCGCATTCGTTTCTATCATTTCTGGCCGCCTATATTTGTCAATTGCAAACATCACTGACCGGTGTCGCCTTCTTGTTGGCTGCGAAATTTATGCTCTACTTCTTTGCCACTCAACTGCAAATGCATTTCGATTACTTAGCTGATGCATTGGAGACGATCGATGCGAGTTCTGCGAGCGCTAATGAGGAATTAAAGTTTTTGATAAATTATCATAGCGAATTGTTGAGGTGACTCCACTGCCTGACTTAATGCCTGAGTTGTTCTTATTTTAAATGAATTTTTCACAGCTATTCCAAGGAGATCAATGACATCTTCAATATTTCATTTTTCTTAAATTTTTTCACTTCGGCTGTCGCCATTTGTTTGATGGGCTTTTCCATGGTTATGATCAGCCTGGCACACGCTTTCAAGTACTCAGTTGGTTTGATGTCCTTTATTATATTCACATTGTTCACTTGTTATACGGGCAGTGAGCTAACCGAATCGGTAAGTATTCCAAATGGAGTTTGAATGTTAAGTGTTACACAATTGCATGGTAGAGATTTTAGAGTGGTTTCTTTTTGAAAAAAATTTAAATTTCAAAATATTTGCTTAATGTGTGCGCACAATTCGTCATAGAAGGAGCTAGATGAAGTGATCGAAGATGAGTTCTACGAGCGAATAGAAGAAGCGTACGAGCGTTGCTTCCGCCAAAAAGATGGCAAACACGATAAGATTGTCAAATAAGGCATATTTGGTGTAACAGTTTTCATAAGACTACCTCTGACAAGAGACAAGGGACATTTTCATAGTCTATTGTTTTGACGACGACTACTGCCTCGAAACCTTAACTAACTTTTTACCTACAAACGTAGTCCTTAAAACAGGTATCCTTTGTTCGAATAACAACACAAACACATATTGACACATTTGAAAAATTTACTTCTCCACCAATTATTTCACATTATTTTTTAATTTTAAATTTTATAAATAATGTGGAATATATTTATCAAAAATTCATAAAAAATTCGAAATTAAAAAAAAAAAATAATTATTATTTTTAGCATGGAATTTTTATTTTACTGACGCTCTTTCGCACTTCGTTTCATATAAAAAATTATCGCGGTTTTGCGTTGTATGGATGAACCTGCCAATATAAAAATTGTCAAAACTTAGTGAAAACTTGTAGATACTGAAAGCTTACACTTTCTTAGACTATAATTGCATACTTAAAAAAATTCCATAATTTTTTTTTAATTCGGAATTTGCACTTTCTCAAAATGAAATTGAATAAGCCAAACAACTGCATATTGAAAAAATTTTAAATTTTTTTTTAATTCAAAATTTTCAATTTCTCAGACTGAAATTGAATAAGCCAAAAAACTGCATACTCAAAAGATATTAAAATTTTTTTTTTTTTAATTCGAAATTTTCATGAAATTTTGTTAAATCACTGTACATTTCGTAAATAGTTAAAAATAATGGGTGGTTGGGATTTTTCTTAGAGAATGAGCCATATTTTACTTCAAAAATATTTTTAATTAATTATAATATAAAAAAAACTGCCCAAATCTGTCAATATGTGGTTGGCCTATATTTTTTGTGAGCTAACCTGATGATTCCAATTCTACCGTGGGCAAATGATGCCTCAGTCATATTTATTGGTATTTAACGACTTTTATTTTGTGTATAGTGGCAGGCAATCCTTTTTAGAGATTTAATTTGGCCTCAATTTTGCCAATTTTTTTTTTTAATTCGAAATTTGCACTTTCTCAGCCAAAAAACTGCATAGTACTAAAAAAAATTCTAAATTTTTTTTTTTAATTCGATATTTGCACTAAACCAAAAAACTGCAACCTACTCGAAAAAATGAAAAAAAAAAAATTATTTTCGAAATTTTCATGAAATTTTGTTAAATTACTATACATTTCGTAAATGGTTTAAAAAAATGTGTAAATATTTTTTGTGAGAAAACCTGATAATACCAGTTCTACCGTGGGCAAATGATGCCTCAGTCATATTTATTGGTACTTTACGACTTTTATATTTTTGTTAGCAGAGTTCGTTGCTCGCGAAAATGTAGCTTTGAAGAAATAATGAAATTACAGCGAAATGTAAAACCCGATCGAGTTTGTGTGCCTTTTTGGTGCTTAATAGTAAACAATGCTTACAGACATGGCTAAAGAATACAAATCATTTTTCTGCAACCGGCCTTAAACACCATTTTTTTCTGTTTAGTGGCAGTCAATCCTTTTTAGAGATTTAATTTGGCCTCACTTTTACCAAATTTGGTCGCGCTGTGGTCTGCTTTGACAGTTTACTTAAGAGTAAGTAAAGAAGAAATTGTCAATATAAATTCTGAGTTTGATTATAAAGCGGAGTAGAATTAACTCACAATCAGAATGTTGATAATAAAACATCTAATCGGCTTTGACGCGACAGGAAACATGGCTGTGAACGACAATTAAATTGATCAAATTGTGATAGACACGAGATATGGTTTGAATGTTGCCGACGTTCATTCAATCCGATGGGCCAATGCAGTCTCGGATCACATTACCTAGCAGCAGCTTAGATCCGCATATGATTCTGTTTAATGAAAAATGTATTCAATCAGTGGACGACTGCAAGTTTTCAAAATCGGCACTTAACCCTGTTGAATGTCAACAACTTCCCTTCGTCGGAATGTTATTTAACGAACAACAGGATACCATCTCCCCTATCTTTACATATCGTTGAGAAGAGCAGCTCAGACCAATCGTCATCTCTAAAACACAACAAAGCGCCTGGAGCCGACGTTATACCGGCTGAGCTATTTAAAGTCGACAGCAAAGATGCATGTACCAGTTATTCAGCTTAATTTGTCCAGAATATTGAGTCTTATAGTAATATTTCCCAAGCATACATTTAATGTCAATTATCGCGGGATAAGCCGATCGACGTTACTGTCTAAAAGACCGAACACTCCTATAAACGAGTTGATCGGTCCTTCAGCTCCGTCCAAATTGGTGAGGGCCTCTCCGAGCAGTTCGAAACAAAGCGAGGTTTAAGAAAAGGTGCTTCAATTTCGTGCAATTGACAGTTACCCTTTAACAATACACCGGTGTTTTAGATATTTAGATGTGCTCTAGGTTTTCTTGCGCTCTTTTAAGCGTTTTTGGCAGTAACACTAGGCTGTCCTCCAATTTTTAATCATATGCGAAATATACAATCAAAATCATATTCATTCATATCTCCTTTTCATCACTTCAGAGCAATAAACTCAAAAATGCAGCCTTCTATGGAAATTGGTACGATGGCAATTTGGCATATCGAAAAATGATACTCTTCTTTATAATGCGCAGTCGCGTGCCGGTTGTGTTGAGAGCATACAAATTTACTACAGTTTCGATGCCGACTTTTACCACAGTGAGTTTAAGCAGAGTTGTACAAAAAAAAAATTTGTTTTAAGATTCACATTTTATATATTTTTGTAGATTTTGCGGTCATCGTATAGTCTTTTTACATTTTTCCAAGCTATGGGTAAATGAGAAAATAGCTTTGAGAAAAAATGTGTTGCAACATTACAAACAATAAGAATACACAAAACAATATTATTTGTAAACTTTTTGCACTTTACGCTGTAGCAAGTAAATAGTTGTTAGTAAAAATAGTTGAATAAAATAATTTTTGCTTTGCCGAGTGTACACATAAGTTTTCTAAGGTAAATTGATTTTAAAATAGAAATGAAATTTGATTTGTTTGTGGCCCAGTGGTTTTGATAGGCGTTGAATTTGAAACAAGAAAAAACTTTATAGCTAATCTGGGCTAAAATGGACGACGAAATTTAAAGAGAAATGAAAGAGGGAGGAAATATAAGGTTTCGTAAATATTTTCTCTTTCTAACTTCGTCTCGTTTCACGAACTTGAAAATGCCTAGCGCTGGGGCTAACAAGTCAGAGACATATTTGTATGGTCAGTCTAAATTTTGATAGTCAAAGCTTCTTAGTAATTCGGCAAATGCAAACTACTAGTCTAGTAAAACTGTTCGAAGCTAGCAGAATATCTTCATAAATCCTAATTCTGAATGGTTGAACAATTTTCACAGAAAGCTGACTAGTACATACATTAATAGTTATTCTCTCACTGATTCTACAAAAAAAACACAAAGTTCATGAAAATTTTCTTAGGCTGACCACAGAGTATTCCATTTAAGTTTAAGCGATATTCTTTAAATATTCGCCGCTATATTAGGACTCTCCTTAGCAGGAGATCATACGATGAAAGCAAATAAAAAAATAAATAATTGGCGTAATGGTATCGAATCGATTTTTTCACTACATACTCTGTTGTCGGCTTAAGTGTTATGCAACTTTATTATTTAATATGCTGGTTGACTTAACTATGGTAGATCTGAACGTCTTTCAAGTCGGATATAAATGAGTGAAAAGCAAAGTTTGCCTAGTCATGGATATTTTGTTTAGAAAATGGTGTCACGAAATTTGTACATATATGAATTAAAAAGAAAATAGTGATCTCTCGAATATATATTCGAAAGAATTTGTCTATTTTATACTTGAATTATTCAAGTTGAATATAGCAGCGCGAATTTTGTTTGTTAAAGCGCAACTAATATTAGATATGTATATAAATTTTTTAAATTCAAGTTTTTTCAAGTCAAAAATAAAGCGTTTCAATTTATCAAAAATAAAAGTTAAAATTTTTATTTAATGTTTTGTTCGGAAATAAAAGTAAAAAATGATTTTTAATTTTTGGTCCAAAAATAAAAACAAATTTTTTTTCCAAATATTAAATTTTAAAATTTTACTTGTAAGTTTTTAGTTAAATTTTTTCAGAAAATAATAATCATCAAGCCATAACCGCCAAAACGATGTAAGCAACAAATACATTTTTTTAATCAGAAAGTGCTTTTTAGCTAATTTTCTCCGCAGTTCAGCTTCACATTTGAATGCAGCTTTGTACACAAGATTTATTTTTTTTTGTATTGTAAAACGCGACTATATTTATTAAAATTTGTTTTTGCTTCTGCCGAGAAATTAAAAATTAAAGAGAATCATCCTTTTTCTCAAAAATTTTTCATTTGTTGGTTACGTTTTTTGGGCGGTTAATTTGATTGAAATTATAACAATAAAATTTAACTTTTATGACTGAACGAAAAAATAAAAAGGTAGAATTTTTTGTTTTTTTGACTCAAACTATTCATCGAAAAAATATAAAATTTATTATTATTCTATTAAATTTTTTATCACCTCGTGTAAAACTCTGTAACAAAGTTTTCAATTTATAACATGAAGAATGTCCAACACACTGCATATACCAAATAAATAAATACAAATAAATAAAAATATCCGACGCGCCACCTGTCGTCGAATATTTGTAAAATGCCCATTCACAACTTTATTTTCCTGAAATTCCTTGGTTGTATTAGATACTTTAAGGAGAGAAATGCTCTCACAAAAATTTTCGCATAGTGCGCTGCTGGAACAAAATGACTTAAAATATTTCAGAGAAAAATTGGAAAAAATAACAGAAATCAGCAAAAAAAATTCTGCTTGATTCACATGAATATGTTATAATGTATATTTGAATAACTTGCATTGCATGGTAAAAATATAATAAGCAAATTTGTTGCAAGATATTTCAGATTTTGCTAATAACGCAATTGTATTGGCAACAAATGTACATTTTCACATACATACGATATATTAAAAAAAGAAAATAAATAAATGCACATTAATTAATACAATTAAAACTATAATTTAAAGTCAGTAAAACAAAACAAAAAAATATGTGAATAACATAATCACAACCTAGTTTTTTTTTCCTTTTCTTGAATAAAGCAAAACATGTTTTATGCAAATATAAATATTTATTACTGTTTATTATTTGCGCTATTTAAGCAATTAATTTCTTATAATTGCAAACATTTTATTTATAACCTCTTTGTTTATTTATGCAAACAAGTGTGATAATCATTTAGTACTTAATTAACATAATTAATGACAACAAAAAAAAAAGGAAAATAAAATATACACCACACTTTGCGGCAAGCAAAACTGTACGCATTTGAGTAATGAGCATCAATTGTTTGCATTCTGAACTTTTAACCTACTCTCCGCACATGTTTTTTTTGATAATAATAAATTTTATTAACTACTATTAAGTTTAAAAACTAGTTGTTAATTAAACTTTTTTTCTGTTAAATGAAATCAATACTTTTGATATGGACGATCACTCATACCACTTTTAATACTTTTTTTTTATAAATTTTATTAAAAAAATATATTCCATAGGAGAGACTATCTTTTTATTTTCTAGAAAATTTTTGAGTATGCAATATTTTTTTGCCTTTCAAACTTTAGTCCAACAAAGTGCAAGTTCCAGGTAGCTTAAATATACCGTAAATTATAGGACATTTTTTCGCCGAAGGTGTGGCACATTTTCTTTCGTAACAAAACTAATTTTTATATGTAAGAAAACGCGCTACGTCTACGGTGAAATTAAATTCTCAAAAAGCAACCACTTAAATTAGAGAGCTAAAATTAGTTATTCTAAAATATGGTAAAAATTGCATCGCTTTCTTAATTTCATAATCGAAAATTTTCTTAAACTGATAAAAAGGATAATAAATTTGAAAACTTTTTAAAAAGCATTTCCTTTTGCAACATTTGACAATTATGAAAGATATTTAGTATAATGATGGCTTTAATTTTTCTAGAAGACAAAAATACGAAAAAGTTAGCTTCGAAACCTACTTTGTTCTTATTTTTATTTTAAGAATTCCATGCTACAATGTTTTTAAAACATTTTAAAATTAAAAAAAAAATTTCATTTTTAAAAATAAATTATAGCAAAGAAAAACAACTACGAGTTTATATATGTACAGAGCACTCAGCTATAACAAGTAATATATTTAAAAAAAAAAATAGATTTGTTAGATATACATTTTTGTTAAGTATTTTAAGGGCCTTAAATGATTAATAATTGACAATTTTATTGAGTTCGAGGTCAGTTTATGAATTATTTTATTTGGAAAAAAAAACTACAAAACTGCACCAAAATTTATATGCAAGTATGGGCACACCTGAATGCATTCTAAAATAAAAAAAAAAATGTAAATAAATATAATTGCAAAATACACAAATATCAACAACATAAGCAAGTTTAAATAGCGGCAGATCAGCTGCTCTTGTTTGTAGTTGGTTTGTTTAAGGAAGGTGGAAAAAACACAAAAGTCCACTCGGCAAGCGTAGCACAGTATGTAGCGTGTTGGCTCAGCAACTCCGAGGATCCTTCGTTCAAACCAGTGAAGCAGTGATGAAGAATAAATAAAAATTTAATTAAAAAAAAGTCTGATGAGGAGTTCTCCGAAATAGCGGTTATAAATTCTACTTAAAAAAAACTTTTGTTGTTTTTTCAAAATAAAATCTTCCACAAACTGGCCTCGAGCTCAATAAAATTGTCACTGATTTCTTAGATAGTTAACAAAGAACTCGCTCGACTAATAATAATTGTGCGCTTACACTTTATAGCTCAGTGTTTGTCCGAGCTTCTCTTACCATTTGTGGTGTGCGTCTTTATATTCTACCGCAAATGGAGGGACCTACAGAGACCTACAGAGACCGGCTCCGAACGGCAGATGTATTTAATGAGAAGCTTTTTCATAGCAGAAATACCCTCGGTGGTTTGCCATTGCCTGCCGAGGGGTGACCGCTATTAGAAAAAAACTTTTTCTATAATTCAGATTTTGCTTGCACTGAGATTCGAAGCTCGAACTCACCGGCATATCGAGTTATAGCACGCACCGCTACCAACTCGCCCACAGCGGCCACAGTCCTCGCTCGACTAGATCAAAGAAAATACAACATAACATCCTGTGATGATGAGCATTAAAGTAATTTAAAATTCTTTTAAAAAACATATACGAACTTTGTCGTTAAGGACGATCGAATATATTAAATATACACCAAGATTGATTTTGATTTTTCTGGAAAAGATCTCATCACATCATGTAATCACTTAAGGTCATTATGATCAGATGATATACCAGTTCTTAGTATATATAAAAATTAAGTGTGTCTTTAAAAATTTTTTTTTTTTTAATTTAGCATAATTAAGCATATTTTAGGTTGCTAAGTTTACTACTAGTAAACATTAAAAGAAAGGTGTATTGAAAATAGAAATTTCCGGGTACTTTAACCACGCTATCCAGCTTTTCAAATGTACCGAGAAAACAAAATTAGCAAATATTTCCAGTCTTTTAAGAAATTTGCTGGATATTAAATGCAAATATGTGAAAATTGATTCGTGAAGACAGCATTTTTGTACTACTAAAATATCAACTCTCCTAAAAAATTAAAAAAAAAATTTTAGTATTTTTTTAAATTTCTTTTAAAGTCAGATTTTCCGAAATTCTTTCTATACGCAAATTTTTAAAAATTATGTCCCGTGCATTATTAATTAAAAATTTCTTTGTAAAAATGAATAATTTTCTGCCTCTCTAAAAATTGTACAAATAACTGTTTTTGAGTACGCAAATTTTAAAAAAACCTGATTATCTAGCATGGAAATTGAAAATTTAGAAAAACACCAATTTGTTACACATTTCGTGACTATGTACATATTTATATCTGATAAAAAGACAGAATATTTTATATTATTATAAATAACAAACATTATTCGTAAAATTAAAATTTTCGAATTCCGCTCTTCTGACCGTGATTGAAAAAACAGCAAAGTATATAAAAACAAAACCGAAAATATTATACAACAAAAAGCATAAGTTGAAAAGCTCAATTCTTTAAATCACTTAAAGCGTTTCTTAATTTTGAAAATCGCTTAAACAAACAATTAAATAAACGTAACAAAAAATGACAACAAAATTTCTCCACCACCGTCTTGGTTTGCCTAAGTCGCCACTCAAATTCGACATTAACTTCCGTCAAGCGTCACTTTTCGATTATCACCCCTAAAACTTTCGTTGTAAATGAACTTGCAAGTTATTTGCAGCCCGCTGTGATAGCTTTTCAACGTTCGCTGTTTTTATTTCCTTCACACCAAAACAAGTGTTTTAAATGCAAAAATGAAATTTTGTGAAATACTCATTTAAGATTTCTAGTACTTTGGTTTTTCGATTTTCCATTTTTGATTTTTATCTCCCCATCATCTACATATCCGTTTGTAATTTGTTGTGTTTGTCAGGAGCATACGTGACGTAAATGAAGTGGAAAGTGTTTTGATGTGACCTTTTGGTGTAAGAAAAAGGAATTGGTGATATGGGTAAAGGCAAATTGAAATAAGATTTTAGTAAAAATGAAATACAAAAAATAAGTAATCCCTTGTTTAACTGGTTTTAAGTTATTTGTTAAGATGTGAATTATTGGTTTGGTGTTGATAAGACTAAAGTCACCAGAAAATTTTAGAACATAAGCTTAACGAGTTCAAAATATTTTCTTTTAGTTTGTATAAAATACGCGTCAGTGTGTGACTTGAAATAAAAATAAATCTTCTGCTGTCAAAATCTCAATCGCGTGTTAGTATCATCGGAAGTTAGTTGATTATACAAATGTATGGGCCACGTTCTTTGCAGTCCTCATGTTACCTCGAAAAGTTGCATCGGGCGGTCTGAAAACCTGAGAAAGAAGAATCGACACACACCATCATTTGGACGACTTCAAAGCCGTCTTCAACAGTACGAGAGAATTTTGACTATATGCCGCAATGTCTGCATTTGGTATCCCAGTAAAACTTATACGGCTATGGAAAATGACGTTGAGCACCAGCTCTGTCAAGTTTGGGAAGGACCTCTCTGAGCCGTTTGATACCAAACGAGGTTTCAGACAGGGTGACTCTTTGTCGTGCTATTTTTTTTAAGAGTGTGCCGCAGCTGGCGTGCGACATTGACATCATCGGCTCGAACAACCGCTCAGTTAGTTCTGCCTTCTTCAACTGGATAGAGAAGCGCAGCGAATGGGTCTGGAGGTGAACGAGGGCAAGACGAAGTATCTCCTGTCATCAAAGAAACAGTCGGCACGTTCACGACAGGGATCAAACATCACTGTTGACAGTTATAACTTTGATAAAGTAGAGAACTTCGTTTACTTAGGAACCAGCATTAACACCAATAACAGCGTCAGCCTTGAAATCCAACACAAAATCTCTCTTGCCAACAAGTGCTACTTCGGACTGAGTAGGCAATTGCACAGTAAAGTCCTCTCTCGACGGACAAAAACCATACTCTATAAGTCTCTCATCATGCCCGTCCTATTGTATGGCGCAGAAGCATGGACGATGACAACATCAGATGAGAGGGCTCTTGGAGTATTCGGGAGAAAGATTCTTCGAAAGATTTATGGACCTTTGCGTCTTTGCGACGACGAATACCGCGTTCGATGGAACGATGAGCTGTACGAGCGGTACAATGACTTAAATAAAGTGCAGCGGATTAAGAATCAGCGGCTCAGCTGGCTAGGTCACGTCGTTCGAATGGATGAAATAGCTCCAACCCTGTAGGTTTTTGTCGCGGTACCCGCTAGTGGTAGCAGAGGAAAAGGGAGACCTCCTTTGCGTTGGAAAGACCAAGTGGAAAAAGACTTGGCTATACTTGGGATTTCCAATTGGCGCCAGTTAGCAAGAGATAAGAACAACTGGCGTGCTTTGTTCACCTCGGCCAAAATCGTTTAGGCGGTTAATGCGCCAATTAATTAAGTAAGTAAGATCAATTATATATCAATTAAACATATACTTTAGCCTTAGCAATACGTGGTGGTTATGCTAATATGAAAGGTTTGTACTTTTAACATAGTAGTAGTTTAGGAATGCTCCGTACACTCTGGATGTCGCTTAAGGAGTTACATGGATTTCACAGCTTCAAAAATCCGAATTTTCTTTATTGCCTTATTAATTTTTGCAACTTCTCAAGAATATATTCTAAATTTTCAAGTCCATCGGAATTAAAGTTTCGGAGATACAGCGCGTCCTCAAAGTCTAGTAGGCTCAGCGCGCCGCAGGCATATCGAAGCAGCTGCTCGTCTATTATTTGTCTGTCTTTATTGTCCATTGCTTTCACTTTCTAAGGGAAACTAGTTTGAAATACCTCAATTGGTATTTACTTCTTAAATCACGAGCTTTATTTGAGGTTATCCGAAGTATCTGTTGTAAAATTATTTAAAAAATGGCAAGAACTCAGTTAGCGGACGGGGCTCGTAGGAAAGATAGATTAACATGTGCTTTATTATTATTTATGCATGGTATGGATTTGAAATTCGGCCGATATGCCCGAATACAGATGAAACTGTGTGTTATAGACATGAGCAAAAGAATGCTCTGGGCATTGCAGCTGCTGCAGGGTCTTTAATTTATGGCTCAGGAACCGAAGATTCAATGTTAGTTCCACAAAAAAAAAATTATTTCAGTTTTATTGTTACTCAAAACTTTAAACGCGTTTTTCTCGAAACTGTTGTTTAGTGTATCTTTCTTATGAGAAACTAACAATAATTTTTAAATTCTTAAAGCAAAAAAATAAAACAAAAAAAAAAAAATCCGAGTACCTAAGCTCTTTGCTGCCACTGCATCAAAATATCAAAGTGCACTTTATTAAGTAGTGAATTTATTTAAAGGGATATCATACAAAAGTACTTCATTAATGGGCATCATTAGGGATGCCATGATATAAATTATAGTCAATATCTTGAAGGATATTAGCATGAAAAACATATGTTACAAAATATCGAAAAATAACTTCTATGTTATGTAAATAAGTGGAACAAAGCCTTAAAGCACAATTTTATCTAATTCTCTTTTTAAACGCCTAGGGTAGTTCTGTTTGAGTACATTTTTAGCCAGCTTATTCGGATGATTACATAATCTTAGCGAATAATTTTTTTGCATTATCTCTTTCTCATCCATCAAAGTCCATATTAATCATAAGCTCGCTGTGAATAGTGGAGTTTTTCACATACCAGGGTGCTCCGCATATTGCCCTCAATGATTTAGACTGCAGCCTTTGAATTCTTTCTATGTTAGATTTGGACGCTGAACCCAAAAGTTGGATTCCATATGTCCAAGATGGTTGTACCACCGTATTAAAAAGTAGTACTTTCTTTGCTAAGCTTAATTTGGATTTAGGGACTATAATGTGATTTTTCTTGGTGAGCCTTCTATCCAACGTAACCTCAAGGTAAGTAACGAAATCTTTCTGCGGAACAGTTCTGTCGTTGATTGAACACGAATGACAAGTCTCTTTTTTAAGTGTAAACGTTACCTGTTTACTCTTAAGCTGAGATCACACGATTGGTTGAATGTACCGATTTTTGACAGAATTTTTCTGTATAAATTTGTACAAAATAAATTTTGTGTACCGATACAATTTTAAATTTCCACACGATTGGCGTACTTGAGCCAGAATTTTTCTGTACTGATTTGTACACTTCAATAATATGACAGATATTTGTTGAACCCTGTCACATGATTGCGCTTGTCATTTTGGATAAAGTGGACAGCTGATAAGCTTTCTATACATACATATGTACTTATATTTTAACGTAATTTTATAACTTTTAAATAAAAATGATTTCTTCATCAATAAATAGGAAAATAGTGGCAATTATGTGTATTTGTGTACACCTAATTAATAAAAAGAAACAAATAAAAGAATAAACAACATTGAATAAGCGAAGTGTTTGGAAGCTGGATTGGCTTCAGAGGAGAAGTACTGACGGCGCGTATGCAAAAACTCTGCGCGAGTTTCGTGAAGTGGACAAACAAAAATATTTGTTTAAAAATTATCTTTGCACTCATCAACGCTACGGCCATGACAGTTCGCAGCAACGTCTCTCCATGCGTTCTCTCTCTTCTGTCGGTTTTTATAGTCTGAGCAAGAATATTCCCACAGACAAGGATGTTTTTTTTATTATTTCTATTAAATTAAACACATCTTGCGAGAACCATGCCGTTGTAACATGAAAACGCTTTCTTTTTTTATCTGGCGTTGGTGTAGGTTCTGCAGATATATAAATAAATAAATATATAATAAACATATCATAAATATTTGTACTCACCAATAGATGTAGTGACTTGTTTAATAACGCACAAATGGAATAAAGAGCAGTGGTGCATCCATTGTTTTTGCACATATCAGTGCTGCCAAGTTTGATAATTATGAAACAAACTAAATACATAATAATAAAAATAAAAAATATAATTTTGTCTTTATTTGAATTGATTGGTGACTGTGATCGGTCATGCAGTGGCAGATAAAATTATCGGTACATTTGTCGATTTTTTCTATCTACTTGATTTGTAAAATAGTTCACATGATTCGTACAACAGAGCAATATTTTATTGGCCTATCTGCACAAAAATTTTGTTAATTTGCCTTATACCCAATAATTCTCCAAATTTTTAGCCACACTTCTACTACTTTGAAATGTTGTTGCAATCTATTAGCGGCTGTAATTGGGTTCGAGTGCACACTAAGTATTGCTGTATCATTCGCAAAAGTTGATGTGACTAGATTTAAGTTTGTAGGCAGATCATTTGTATAAATTAAATAAAAGTAAAAAGTTTGAATAAAATATTTTGTTTTTTATATAAAAAAAAAGTTGTTGAAAATAGACCTTCTTTCCCCTGAGTAAATCTGTGTAACCCCTTAAATATAAGACTACTCTTAGCCAAAGCGTACTTAATAGCTTTTCTCCTATAGGGATCTGAAATGTATGCTAATTATGACGCTGTACGAGTATATGTATGTATAGGCAAAAGTTAATTATTGTCTATAACAACATTGTAAGATACGTGTTTGCGTTGAAAAGCCTTGACCACGTAACATCACATTCTGAAAAGTTGCTTAGCATCGCTTTCGAAAACCTGCTAAAAGTTAGAACACTACTGACCTTACATAAAATAATATATGTATACAAAAGAGTCTCAGTATCTATATCGAAGACTACAATTTTTATAACTGCCGTTTTCTTTTATCTGAATGCCAATTCTTTATGAACCCGAGTGGTCTTTGGAACTCACTCCCCATTCAACTAAGGCTATTAAATAATGCACTGCAAATGTTTAAATTTTTCTGAACTTGTCTGTAAGCGATCTTTAAAACTTCGTTGCTTTTATTGTAGTACGATTGAAGTCCATCTAAATATTAACTACAATTTCAAACTAATTTTGTTCTTAGCTTTAGCAGCTTATGTAGCGTGACTAGCACTATAAATTTTTTGTTTAATTGTTTTACTTGGAAAAAGATCAAAATAAACACAAATAAATAAATACAAATAAATAGTTTTGTCGCTGAAATCGTTATCTATTGTTCAGCATTAAATTATTATTAAAGCCAGCACCGAAAGCCCGAAATCACACTCACTCAAAGTAAGACATTATCGCAACTCTACCTCCACCAATCGTCACTTACTATTCCCCTTCAGGCCATTATTACCATCAATCATTTCGGCGGTAGATAAATTTGTATTACAATGTGCAAGTATTGCTTACCTTTAATCTAAACAAATGCTAGAGGTTTCTGTAATATCAATATTAAAAAAAAAAATTATATAAAAACGCACGTAGAAAATTCTTGTAATTTTTGTCATTTTCGACCCTTCAAATGCAACTAAATTAATTTTCAAAAATGACTTTTCATTTCCCCAAAAGCAACGCTAACCTCGATAATAATATTCCCAAACCACAAACAATGAAACTACGCTTGGCTTAATTCCACCCTATTCACTTGATAAATGAGCGTTAATGTCATTGAACCACAAAACAATGTCAATGCAAATACATAAAACTGACAGCAACAAAGAACAAGTGGAGTGAGCGCAGTAAACAATAGCGTTTAAGTTGGAAGATAAGTGAAAATATGTTTCAAGGAATTTGCTAGCGTAAATCTTTAACCAAGAAATGTTAGTTAGTTCAAATACTTTTTCAAGTCTTGCATAATTACAATTGAATACCTGAGGGAACAATTTTTTTTTTGGAGTAAATTAAATAAAAAAAAAACTAAAAATAATGAGTAGGTTGGTGTACGCTTAATTTAATTAAAAAAAAAAAAACGTTTGCTTGAATGAAATGTGTCAGTGCCTTTTCCGCCAGCCTTTGCGTGCTATTTTCTCTCGCCATTTTATCACCCTCGTTCGACACTCGTCAGCACCTGCCTTCCAGCCATTCATTAGCATTACGCGACGCAGTCACCGTGAAGGTGACAACATAATTAATAGGCAAACAATGAGATGGACGATTTCTTATTATAACCTGCGAATGCGTAGAAATGGATATTCAAGCATACAGAAAAGTTGAAAAAATTGCTGGCATTCGCTTTTTTCTTGTCATAGGAACGCGACTGTCTGCGGCTGCAAAAAAAAAAATATAAAGAAAATAAATACAGAAATTTCCAACCTTTAAAAATTCTTTGTGTCTTGCAGTATGCAGACAAGTTAGCTACAAATGGCGGTGTGCCATGGAAAATGTTGGCGAGCAACAACACAAAAAAAAAAAAACAAAGGCAGTCACGCAAATGCGCATAGCAATTAAAAAGACGTTAAACGATATTTATAAGCAGAAAAGGGGTAGAAAGTGTCTGAATACTGTTTATTGTTGCGCAAACCTATAGCACTTAAACACTCATAAGCTTTATTTAAATTGAGTATTTAAAAATTGTATGTAAGTATACTGCTTAGCACTGTCAAAAGATAGACACAGATCAACAAGTTTTGCACTTTTATTTTAATTTAATTTAATTTGTTGTATTTTACATTTAAAAAACTGTTCGTACGCTAACAAAAATCATTTAAGTTCACGTTTTGAATTGGCCAAAACAATTTTATATGTTTTTTAAACAAAAAATTAAACAATATTTAATCAAACTTTCGAACTTAAGTAAAGTATTTGCATTTTTTACGGTATGCAGTTTTGTTGTACATTCAAATTGATGGAAAAATCTGTTAGCTTCCAGTGTATAAATAATGCTGTTGATTTTGACAATTTTCCTAAATTTTTTTTAAATATCGCCATTTTTTAGTTGTTTGAAAGTAAACAATAATTTGCTACTAATAAAGTTAAAATTGAATATACTTCAAAACTCCATACTCGAAAAAATGTTATATATTTTTTTAGGTACACAATTTTGATAAAATCTTGATTAATCATTATTGTTAAATATAGCTTCAATCTTCAGTGTTTATTTGTAAAATATTTCCAAAATGTATAAAAGAAATTAAAAAGGTGAAACAAGTCAATATGTGAATGTAAAATTAAGAGCAGCTTAATAAAAGTATAAATCCATAAAAAGTAATGCCTAGGCTTGGAAGAGTCTTTTAGCAGCATGCAAGTTTTCTTGAAGGTGTTGGAATTCTTACTGCGAATAATTCTGTTTTTTATTGAGTTCAAACAGTTATGCTAACATATAATATAATAGATAACTTTACAGGGCTGTTATTATTCTTATTGAAACTTAAATTAGAGTGTAACACCCTTCCTCAATACAAATAATTATTTCAAATTTAATGCATTAACAAATTGTACATGTCTTGGCTTAGCTAAATTTTCAGCAAAAATATCTACTACCATGTTTTCAGTTGATATGTAATTTAGATCTATATTACTTTTCTTGATAATTTCTCTAATGAAGTGGCTGTGTTGCCTGCCTTAATATCTACACTTTTAGAAGTTTAATCATCGCACGCAACTTGATTACCGTCATTTATCGGTGTAGCAGCGGATCTAAAAGTTTCTATACCTTGTTGTTTTAAAAGTTCGCGGATGTACGGTTCTTGATCAATAGTAATTTCGCCATGGTCACCTTGACGTTCGATGCGCATACCTTAAAACAAATGCAGTGGCCCTCCATCTAAACACTCCAATCACGCAGATATGCCTGCTTTTATACTAATCAAATCGTCGTCGTCGACGTTAATCAAAATTTAATTCAAATTATCTTTACCTTTTTGGCGGTACAAACACGGCTCATTGCCATAGAGAAGAAAGCCAATTTCACGAAGCACGCTATCTAGCTTTTCGATCCACTCTCTTCCTGATTGTTTTTATCTATATATAGCCTTCTTAAGTTTTAAAACTTTGTGAGGTTTATTTGCGCTAACATAACCTTCTGGTTGATTGATGTATACTGTATCCTTCAAGTCACTATTAAGATATGCCGTGGTTATGTTTGTGTTTTACCAAATCATTTAAAGATTGGTAGTTCAAGTGGCCGTACCTATTGTGTCACACTTCTATATTATTTGCTGCAATGCATATGCATTTTGCCTGGCTTAAGACCCCAAACAAATTTTCATTGTTTTTTGCTTTAAGAATTATCGAATTCGCTCCATTCCTTATGAGAGGCACCTCCGAAGTGAATGTTGCTTTCATACCACTGTCAAAGCTCCATATTTGTTCGCTGTTGAAACCGAAGTGAAACGAGCATTCATTGTGGATAATAATTATTGGTACACAATGCCATTAGTGAAATAGTGAAATTAGAAGACAATTTTTCATTGTGGATAATAGCATAATTATATTGGTGCACAATATAAATACATATAAGAAAATAATAATAATGGTGAAAAACTTGTAAATTTTGCTAATTTCATCCCGAAGTAGAAAAATATTAAAACAACATGGCGCAGTTTGATTTAACAAGGATTAATTATTAGTTTTTCCACTGAAGTAATTCTTATGTGGAAAGGAGGTGAGAAACTTTGTTATGTTGTTTCTTTCATTTATTTTTTACAACATGGATATACGAATGCACTTCAAAAGGACTATAATTTTAAGGTGGAACATTTGGATAGTGTTAACAAACTTGCCAATTATTTGTACAAGTCCCATGCTAAGGTTTGTAATTAATAAAGTATTCAAAAACAAATTATAATTGTTTGTTTATATTGTTAATGTCTTATGGGGAAAATAGGCCGCCAAAATGTTGACTTTGGACTGGAACACAGTGTTGGAAGCTTTGCCACCGCTGTGAGTTTTTAAAAAGGTGATACAACAAGAATCTTACACTTACCGTAACCCTATCACCGAATTCCTTTTGTGGCTGTACGTGAACTTCGACTTTGAAGGTGCATGAGTGCCAAACGGTGATATTGAATGTCACTTTCATTGTCGCTTAACTATTGGAATGCTGGTCGATAAGTTCAATATAAAAACAAGCAAGGCAGAATGTTGGATTGTAAATTTAATACGTAATGTGGGTTTAAATGCAAACATCGATTCCAAAATGGGTTATGTAGTGAAGGGACCACAGCCATTGAGTCCGTAGCAAAAGTAAATAGAAAATATTGATTCGTTGACGATGCGCTCGGAACATTTAGCTGGTTTAATCGAACGTGGAAGTCAATCGATTATTATTATTATTATTATTTATTAAGCAAGAATCATTAGTACAACAAGAATCTTCTTCTTTTTTAGCACAACAAAATTAGAATAACATTAAAATTAATTATAAATACATGAATTCAAATAGTCAAAAATACATGAAAATAAAATGAAATCATACAGATATGTATATTTTTAAAAGTAATTTATCACTAAAACTTAAACTAATGTTGACGGTCAGTCTAGTTTATTTGAGAAATAAGAGTATAAGATATTATTATAGTTGCTTTTGTTTAACTTGCCTCGTATAATGGGTGGAATAGAATTCCAAGTTCTAATAGCACTAACGAAAAATAGTCTAGTTGATGTTATAAAATTAAATATTGGTACAATAAGTTCTTTAGAGCGCTCAGATTTTGGGAATATTAACTTCTCATAAAGATAATTAGGGTTCTTAGTTGAGATAAGCCGGAAAAGAAAACTACAGGTTCTTGCCTTTAAATATCCTGTATTTCACATCCTAAAACACTTGTCCTCACCTGCGATATGTGGTCAAACTTCTTTAGCCCATACACATATCGGGTTACCTGGTTAAATAGTACTCTAATCTTATGATCCGAAATGGATTCCAGCCTATTATAAACCAACTCAGAGTAAGTAATAATAGGCACTATCAGTTGAATTGCCAGTTGGCGCCTACTGCCTACATGGGTAAATTCTGCAGTTTGACGAAGGTTTCTCAACGTAACATAAACTTTAGAAACAACAGCATTTATGTGATCAGTGCAAGAAAGGCTGGAGTTTATAATAAACCCTAGGTTTGTAATTTTATTTACATATTCCAAAGGCTTATTACCAAGGGCGAACTTAGGTAAAACTTTTATGTTAAGTTTCTTCTTGGTAATTGGTAAAACAAACGACTTTCCAGAGTTAAGACAAAGACCGTTACTCTTGGACCACTGCTCAATGGAGTAAATATCTTGGCTAGATTGGCTAGCTAAAAAGTCTATATGTTCAAAACTATTTGACAGATATAACTGGATATCATCCGCATAGGCATGCACTTTTGCGAACTGGCATTCCCTAAAAATGTCATTGATGAAAAGGCTAAATAAAAGGGGACCATGAATTGAACCCTGAGCAATACCAGAGGTAAGCTTTCCTAATTTAGAAGTATTTACACCTACCCTAACGCGTTGATGCCTGTCCGTTAGGTAGCTCTTTAAAAGTTTCACAGAATTTTCATCAAACCCATAGTAATGCTTAAGCTTATCACATAAAATCAGATGATTCACCGAGTCAAATGCTTTTGAGAAATCGAGCAAGCAAAGTAGAGTTAACCGGTTCTTATCAAAAGGCATCCTAATATCATCTAGAATTTTAAGCATAGCCGTTGATCAACTATGTTTTGCCCTAAATCCTGACTGAAAAGGGGAGATAAGATTATGTTTGTGGATATGCGTATTAATTTGCTCAAAAACCTTAGAGGGCGATGGCAAGATGCTAATAGGCCGATAATCGCAAGCGACACTAGGAGATGATTTCTTTGCCACCGGTTGTACATACACATACAATTTTCCAAGCGTTTGGGAAACAGGAAGTCGTAATACAATGATTAATAACGTGCGCTAGAATGCTACTTATATAAGGTAAAACGATTTTAATAAATTAAATTGGTAGGCTGTCCTCTCCAGCTGCATTTGACTTAATATTCATAACACATCTAATGACATCACACTCAGAAACAGAGTCAAATTTAAACATAGGTCCAACAAATTTAGAAGCCACAAGTGGAACGAAATGAGGACGAGGTACGAAAGACGCGGGACAGTTGATAAAGTATTCATTTAAATCGTCAACATTTAATTTACAATCAGATACAGAACGATCACATACGCGCAAATTTTTAATGTTACGCCACAAAACAGATGATGGGAGCGAGGGTCCAATTTTGATTCGTGGAAGTATTATTTGTTTCATATGCAAAGCGAATCAAATCAACTTCGTCAATAATTAAATTTTTTATTAATCTTGTATAAACCAATCAGCTAGAATAAAACAACTATTCAGGCTGCATGACTGAAATTTTATTTATTTGCTAAGACATATACATATGTACATATATATCTTACGTAGAAATATACATATATAAATTTAAAAAAAATTAAACTTCAGCTATTAAAATTGTAATAAAACACATTAAAATAAAAACAGATTGAAATGGTTTTTATTGCTTTTTTGCACCACCACTGAGGTTGCAATAAGGGCGCGTTACCGATTTTTCTGGGTGTTCGGTTCGCCAGGAGGCCTATTATCACCCATGATATCTGATGTTTTTGGTATATAACTTTCAGTATAAATAAATTAAATTTTAAAATTTTATAAGAATGCTTTTTCTGGGTGTTCGGTTCGCCAGAAGGCCTATTATCACCCATGATATCTGATGTTTTTGGTATATAACTTTCAGTATAAATAAATTAAATTTTAAAATTTTATAAGAATGCTTTAGAGTTTTTTAATAAACTGAAACTGGATATTTCGTTTTAAATAGCTTCTGCTTATAATATGATATTAATGCAAAGCTTATTTACGATTGCTTTAAGTCAATGAGTGAATTGTTAACAATAACAAATTAGTCAGAGCTGTAGATAATTTTTTTCAGAGCTGATATACATAAGTCTTTAATGCCTAATGGGATTGTGTTTTAATTTCAAATTTTAATAATAGGAATTAATCTTTGCTATTTCGATTCCCATGAATGTAATGCAAAAAAATTAAACAACGAATATATGTAATAAAGATCTAAATCAGCTCTAATCGAAATTCCCTAAGGCCGTAATGATGCTTTAAGTAGTTTATTCGGTGCAATTATGTACGGATGATCTAAAATATCGAGAATAACAAATAATTTTATTTATTTAACCAATTACCGATAAATAAAACACTTAACAAGTTCTTACATATGTTGATTAAAATTTATTTTAAATATAAAATCGCATCAATATAAGCACAAATAAATTTTTGCAAAACGTTTAAATTATTCAGCTTTATAAAATGTATTATGAAATTTAAATAGCATTTATTTTAAGTTTATAGTTATTTTTCATTTAAGAAATTTGAGAACTAAAATAATATTAATATAACGGCAGCACAGCACCACTTTGTTACCCAAGCGCAAACAGAACCCCGTTTTTGCGGTTTTCGAAAGCATCAATTTACCGTTTTCAGCAGAAATATAAATTCGCAACCCTGGCATTCCCTGTTCGTTTTAACCGTATGAATTTATTCGGCTCAGCTTTTTCCACCTTTGGGCCATTTGTAATTGTCGACATATTGGCGGCCAACTTTGGTACCTTGTCAACGCCAGCTTAGCTATCCTGTCAAAAGATATCTCACTTGTTATTACGAGTATACACAATGCTGCCTAGTACCTATAGCATTCACGAAATTCCAAGTTCGTTTAATTTTGCATACATGCACCCTTACGGGAGACTAGGAGTTCATAACAAAATAGCAATATTTAGTTTGGAAATTTGTTGTACGACACGACTCGCCTGACACAAAAGCTTCGCCACAAGTAAGAAACTTGTCGACCAAGATACTGTAGAACATTAAAAATTGTCGCAGAAAACTTCGCAAAAGAAAAAAAAAAGAGTACGCAGTAACAAAAACTAATTGGACAATGGTGACCTCAAATAGCAACAGCAATTATTGTTGTGACACAGAACACAGTCAGTCTGTTTTCTTATGGCATTCCAAAACAATAACAACAACAAGCACACTAACAAAAGAGAATGATAGCGGTATATGCGTAAAAATGAGTTGGTGAGCGAGTAAAAAGCAACGGAATGAAATTACGATTGCAGCCCAACACGCAAATATCAAATGTGCAAATGTACGCAAGCAGACGAGCAAACGGTCAAACAAAACGACAGGCGACAGGCGACAGACGACAGACGACTGACGACGAACATCAAAGCAAAAGAAATAAAAAGAGGAAAGAAAAAGAGGGTGCAACTGAGTGCAATTTAAAGTCGTTGGCAAGTGCGCGGCGCGCGGACAGTGATGTGATGAGGAGAGTGTGCGGTGAGAGCATCGATAGAAATGCGACGCTGTGGTGCGCGTAATTTTCTCGAGTGGCCCTTCGAACGGAAATAGGAGTGAAAATACAAACTAAAAAAAAAAAACAAAAAAACGCTAAACTTGGTTTCGCAGTAGTTGTTTGTTTTATGTTTTTGATTTTTCTTTGCATGCCATTGCCGTCAGCGTGCCATTATGTTAGTGTGTCATTAGTGACAGAGTCCTGGTCGTGGGGCAGCAAGCAATGCCAGAGCGACACACTCCTTCCACTTTTTGTTCGCTACTAATGTCTCAGCTGGCGCTCCCAATTTTTTTGTTTTGTTTTTTTTTTTGGTGCTGCTTTGCCGCATTCACTTTCGCGTTTCGCAATTTATGATTTGATTGATGGTTTTGCGCTCATTTGAATTTTCAATGATTACGCCTTCGTCGCCGTCGCTCAACTCTCACCAGCCATTCGCTCGTTTTGTGTGTTCAAGGAAAGCATTTTTTTTCTCGGTACGAACAATTCATGGTTATTTCTTTTGTATTCAACGTAATTGAAGGGGAAAAGTTTTGAAATCTTAAATTTTGCAATAAATTTGCATTTAAGCAATGATTATTGTAATTTTATTGATTGCAAGCGCTTACAGTGGCAAATTGTTTGAAATGCGTTCATTTTATTATTATGTTTTTTTTGTAGAAAAATTTTCAGGGTTCTTGTTTTACTTTCCTTTCACTTTCGCATACTCATTGTGTGTTGATGGTCAAAGCAGTTACTTTCATAAAAGTAAACCTATTTTATATTTTATGCTGAGTTAGGGTCATTTGTGGTCTGCTGAGTTCGTTGTTGGAATAATTATATAAATTTAGGCCTACGTTGGAAGCACTCACATACTACAGAGATGCCATTGATGACAACTCAAGCATTTAAAATTCTTTAAACTTACTTCTAATTATTTTTTTAAATCTTCAAAATTTTGACTTCGCTTTAATGTACACTTTTTGTAGGATGACTTATTTTTTCTTGGACTCCTTATATGTATATGATTTGTTGCTTTGAATTGTTTACAAGTAAGTAATCAGTGCAATTTGGCAATTTTGAGCGATTTTTATTTACAGATAAGCTGGCATCAAACAGATAATGATAAATAGAAATCAAAATAATTGTCAAACCAAAGTCCATATAAGGCGTGGTAAAGTCAGAATTTTTTTTGAATAATTTTTTTATATTTATTTTATTAAAGGTGTTTATAATTGATTATTGATTTCTTTGTCTGTAGTTTAAATGAAATAAAACGCAGAATAGATAGAATAAGAAAAATGAAGAGAAACATGTGTGGATGTTAGAGATCAGAGAGAAAGAATAAAATATAGAGGCAGATACACAGGTAGAGAGAGAGTGAGATATAGAATTATAGCAAGAACGATAGAATACAAGATTGCGCCTTCCCGACGAACAATGATGTGAAGCAAAAATGCGTTCAACGTCATGAACATGAATTGACTGAGAATCAGAAGAAATTGCAAGAAAAATGTGAGGTTAGGTTCCCCTATGACTTGTAAATTTTAAAGTTTTTACCAATTTCGGCAATTTATGCAACATGCTTATATTCAAATAATTTCATTTATGCTTTGTCTTTAATTGGAGACCTTTAAAAAAACACAGCAGAGTAACATTAGGAAACACAAGAACTTTGCGACTTAACACTTAACACTGCGCACTTCATGTTTAATAACTTTATTTTAAATAAAATCACTTTAAGCATTAAATTTCAGCACAAACAATTGTATGCTTACAAACATACAAACAAAACTAACCGCGTTCTGTGACGTAGCATATACAGCTGATTCTGTCAAATTTGCTGAGAGCGAATAGCGGTTTGCGGAAGGAGCAACCTCTGTGTTTTCTAAATCGTGGAATTATAGCATGAACCAATAATTGGCTCATGAAATTATGCCAGTGTTACCATTTTGATTTAATTTTTGAGATATTTTGTGAAGATACTTCTTTTCTCCACCTAGTATTTATAAGTTTTAATACATTTGAAGGTATAACAAAGCAACCATATTTTGTGTGAAGTTTTTCCATTTGAAAAATTTTTGCGTTCCTGTGGTAAATTATGAACATAAAACTACAGTTGCATTTCATGGAGCACACATTATTTGGCAACTCTGGTTAAGTTTTTAAAATCCGATTATTTCCGTCAAGGGCAGACATTTTGTGCTTTTTTTTTACTTTGCCGCTGTAACGAAACGTCTTTACCTTTGCTAAAATTTTTTCCAGAAAAATCTAGTAGATTTATTATTATTTAATCGCAAAACCATTTTTAGTGAAAAAATTGCTTGTTCTCGGAGCAACAGGCTTGCCACTACATCTTATTGATAGTGAAGCTGGCAAAATTTCCACTAAGTTAAAATTAGTATTGATATTATCGTTTATTTATTAGTTAAAAATACATACATATTTTACCATACTTAGCTACATATGTATGTATGCATATGTCTTGCGATAGCATTTATGTTGTGTTCGTTCATACTTAAAAAAAATAATGTGATAGATTTTTTTCTGATACATTTTTTCAAAACGTAGCGGCAACACTGATTATAGCACATAACACTCATGGCTGAAACACAATGCCGACGTACGGCCGGAATTTCGCCCGGCAAAACGACATCCTCAGTGACGTTCTCCCGGAAATTTCGCTTACTAAAACATAATTACGGCTACATCGAAATCAGCTGATTATGCCAAGTTGTATGTCAGCTGATAGAGTGACCATATTGAGCAGATAAAACTTCTAGAACATAGAATGAATACAGCGAGAAAAAGGCTATTTAACTAAAACAGAAAGTGTTGAAAATCACTTTTACTAAAGTTAAATTTTTACAAGTAACACAATTAATATTAAAAAAAAAAACTAAACCATAATATTTGAGCTCAGAAAGGGTGTGCAATGATCCAAGTGCATTGCTTTAGATTACTTTAGTACCCTAGAAAATGATATATGTACAATTATTATTTATAGAAAATCTTTGTAAATCGGTAGAAGGAAAGAAGGAAGCTCGTCTTCGTGAACTGGCAAGATTTTAAAGAGAAGAAGATTCAAACCAAAATACATTTATATAAAATTTGAAAATTTTCAAGTTTCAAGTTCCAATATCCACTGTTCAGGCGAGTAGCCTGAATCCGTTTACTGCCGGGTAATTTTCAACCTTTTCCCAGTCTGGTTTACTGCTGGGTAGTAGCCTGAACACAAAAAATACTGGTATTCGGACTTACTAGTCATTGGCTACAATTTATCACCCGATTTAACGGGATATCCTTTTGTTCGCCGAGCCGACTGTTTTGCTAAGGCAAAACGGCCGGTCCGGCGACAAAGTAGAATTTTGGGCGCCATCACTCCGTTTTGAACCGACCAGCAGCAAGCAGCAGTTTTTCATACCAGCGTTTTACCTCCGTTTTGCTCCAGCACCAGCAGCCAGCCAACACAGCGGACATCTTTGTACAAGTGTAAGTAAAATCCTAGTATAGTTCATATTGTGATCAATAATAAGTACAAATAAATTTACACATTTGACCATTCGTCTAATACGAATTTATCTCTCTTTTTATTTAAACGGACTGACCACGAGACCATCTGAATTTGCGTCAGTTCTGTTCATGGTCCTTCGTCGCCGTTGGAAAGGAACCAACGATTTTTTACAATAAGGGTCTCATCACTTACTCATATTGAACTGATCTTCCACACAGTATATTTGGAGCAATACATCGCCACATCACTACAAGCTCAACATTCAACATTCAACAAACAAAAACCTGCAAATAAACATACATACATACATCAGCAAATCAGCAACATAAGAAATCATCAATACAAAGGTACGTGTTTTGGGTTAAAAATTTACATGAAAGACAATCAGTGAATAAGCAAAGTGCGCGAGTGATTTTGTGTGGCGACAACAATAAAGCATTTTTCATAAAATTTTCTTTCGGCTCAGGCCGTCTTAATTCAATAAAGTGCAGTTGCAGCTTTTCATAGCGGTCAACTTTCTAGTGCGCCAATTTCAAATTCCAGTTCTGCAACTTTTTAAAAAAAAAATTAAAACTTTGTAATTAATTGGCAAATTTCATTATCGACATCGCATGATAAGGCGTTGCAACCGGCGTTACGTATGTTTGTACACACATAATTTTTCTTTCGCTACGACACACAAAATCACTAAACCGAATTACCGGGTTTTTACTGTTATTGAGTTCAAGTGAAAAGCAGTAATAGCGATTTACGATCGCTCCGCATAGTTATTGCTTACAATTTTTATTGAATATATGTAGAAATATTCAACATACATATGTATGTAACATTGTGCAGTGAACTAGTGACTTTGTGGCAGTAACAAATAATTTTAATAAAATAATTCGCATAATTGGTGCATCTTCTTTTGTCGCAGTATTGAACTAAGTGAAAAGTTTCATAAAATCACATTGCGAATTTAAATTTTAAAGTTCCTCCGAAAGGACAAGCTATAGTTTATAATAGTAAATACAATTACTGGATAGAGTTGTGGCAGCTTCTAAGTCTGATGTTAAACAGTGCTGCGCTAAGAATTTAGAACGTCAAAATTAAACACACAAAGTCACTGCCTGCAATTTCGTGAAAAAAATTTCAAACGAGTGTGAAAATAGCGATTTCCGATCGCTAAATTAAAACAAATATACAGAAAAGTGGTAAATAAAAAAGAAACAGAAATAAATAAGCAAACAAAATATCGAAATAGAGAACAAAGATCAAAAAGTATCGATACAGAGTTGGGTGGCGAGCTTACACGGTGGCCATACGTACAATATCCAGCTGCGAGATATTGACGCAATATATCCTCGCTACAGGATTGCAAGAAAATTAAGTTTGAAATTGTTGTGATAACATTTATAAGTGAAATTCTATTGTAAATTTATAACCAAAATATTTGAAAATATATAAACATTTATATTTTTTACAGAAGAAAACATTTTTTAAATTTATTTTGATTTTGTGTTACAATTTACGTTCGTTTATATCAGATTTCAGATTTAAGAATCTTTCAGAGTCAACTGAGAGTACTCAACCTCTTAAAAGAAAACAATTATTTTCGTAAATTTTATTTATTTTGCGGGTTTGTTGCTGGGTTTTTCGCTTCTTTCGTCGTCTTAAATTTTTTTTTTAAATTCAATCGGCTCTGTGATTTTCGAAAAACTTTTCGCATTTTTTAGTGACTTGGATTATTTAATTACAGTTTTCGGCATTACGTGCATTTTTCGGATTTTATCCAACCTCGAATAATCCAACAAGCTATAATGGCCACTTTTATTCAATTAGCGGATTCGCTTATTGAATTCGAAGCCGATTTTAGAGATTTTGCGTCAACTGATCAAAATCAAACTGTCCTGGATATCCAAAGGGAAGAAGTCAAGGAATCTTGGGGTAGAGTTAAACGAGCTTATCTAGAATTTTTAGGTACAGATTCTGCGAGCTCTTCAAAAGAGGCTACTGCTGCTAGGAAAAAGCACAAACAAGCCTACGCGGCTTATCTCAAATGCATGGAAATGATTGGTGATCTCACTTCCAAGCTAAATAAAGCCGAAAAGGAAATGGCTGCGGAGTCTTCCGACTTGGAGCACCATATTCGTCTCCCACCGTGCGACACAGAAGTTTTTAAGGGAGATTACCTGTCATGGCCAACATTTCGTGACATGTTCACGGCCATTTATATTTTGAATAAGCGACTCACCCCAGTGGAAAAACTTTTCCACTTAAATCAGAAGACTCAGGGGGAAGCAAAGGAAATAGTTCGTAAGTGCCCACTTACAAATGAAGGTTTTTCAACGGCATGGAAAAACCTTACAGATCGCTACGAGAATAAAAGAATTCTCGTCAATAGTCAATTGAAGATTCTCTTCAACCTATCCCCGGTAGGAACTGAATCTGGAAGTGCAATTAAAGATCTTCAACGCGAAATTAATAACTGCATATCGGCACTCCAGATTCATAAAATTTACATAACAAATTGGGATGCGATCATTACATACCTTTGCTCAACGAAGCTACCTGAGGTCACCCTCTCAATGTGGGAACATTCGGTCCAGGAGAAAACAGAGATTCCTAAATGGGAAGATATGGACAGGTTTCTAACAAGTCGATTCCAGACTTTAGAAACTGTCTTTGACATTAGAGGGCCTAGTACTTCCCGGTTACAGAGACCGCAGCCTTCTAAGTCAAGTTTCGACAACTCAAGTCGAAAACTACAAACCTTTCAAGCGAGTGTGGCAAGGAATCAATGCAAGCTGTGCAATTGCGATGCACACAGCATACGATCTTGCCCACGATTTCTAAAAATGGCTCCTTCAGAAAGAAGCAACTTTGCTAGAAGGAGTCAACTCTGCCTGAACTGCCTGTCCTCCGGACATGGGGTCGCGAAGTGCACCAGCGCGTTCAATTGCTCAGTATGCCACTCCAGGCATCACTCACTGTTGCATTTGAACCCAGTTCAGCAAACTACTTCGAGAAAAAGCGGTTTCTCGAATTCTTCGGCAAGTGGGTCCGGAACTAGTTCCAACCGAACCACTTCTGGTACCAGTTCCTCTAGTAGTAATACTGAGCCTCCCACCCAAGTACAGTCGTGTTTTACGAACACGAACAAAGGGGTTCTACTGGGAACAGCTCAAGTCAACATTAGACATCGTGGGTCTATTTTTTTGGCCAGAGCGCTCATAGATTCGGGATCTGAGTGTTCGTTCATGACGGAACGACTTCGACGTCGGATTAAGCTGCCAACGAGGAAAGTGAATGCACGGGTGTCTGGAATCAACAACACGCTTTCGGCGCAAACCAGCCAGGCGTGTTCCATAACCTTGGGATCCCCGGTCGATCCTTTGGTGGTGATTCAGACGACGGCGCTAGTGCTGCCTCAACTGACGGGAAATCTGCCGACCTGCGATATCGATCCTGCTTTGCAGCATTCGTTCCCGGGGCTGATTTTGGCGGATAAACGGTTCTACGCGAACGAACAAGTCGATCTGGTTTTAGGGGGCGACGTTTATCCGCAAATAATGCTCGGCGGTCTACGGAAGGACGTTCTTGGCTCGCTGCTGGCTCAGGAGACAGTCTTCGGATGGATTCTGACGGGAAGGACGACTTCACCCAAGCCGACAACATCATGCGTCTCATTCTACAATGAGGTGACGCTGGATAGACAGCTTGCTGCCTTTTGGGAACTAGAGGACCTGCCCCGTAGCAGAGCTCGTACACCAGAGGAGGATTACTGCGAGGAGGTTTTTAGAGACACTACCAAGCGAGACGAATCGGGGAAATTTATAGTTTCATTACCATTTCGTCGGAATTTTCCGACAGAGGTTTCTCTAGGGTGCTCGCGAAAGATAGCTTTCTCACAGTTCTTTCGCAGCGAAGGTCGTCTGGCAAAAAATCCCTCTTTACGAGAGGAATATACTAGGGTACTCAAGGAGTATCAACAACTGGATCACATGACTGAGGTGTCCAGTTTCCCGGATGAGGGCCGGTCCGGTAACTATTACCTGCCCCATCATGCGGTTACCAAACCCGAAAGCACTTCTACGAAGGTTCGGGTGGTGTTTAATGCGTCCTGTCCGTCGGACAATGGAGTAAGCCTCAATGATGTGCTACTGCCTGGACCAAGTTTACAAAGCGATCTGACGATACTGATCCTCCGCTGGAGGTTATTCAAATTCGTCTTCAGTAGTGACATAGAGAAAATGTATCGTCAGATCCTAGTTCAGCCTCAACAGAGGAAATTTCAGAGAATACTCTTTCGCGATTCTACAAGTGAACCAGTTCGTCAATTTCAATTGAATACTGTCACTTTCGGGGTGAACTGCGCTCCTTATCTCGCAATAAGGACGCTTCTGCAACTAGCCGACGACGTTCACGAATCGCTTCCGATCGCTTCGATAGTCCTCAAGCAACACATGTACGTCGACGACGTGCTCGCAGGTGGACACGACTTAGAGTCCACCATTAAGACCCGGGATCAAATCACCGAGGCCTTAAGTTCGGCAGGTTTCCCACTTCGTAAGTGGACTGCCAATAGTAAAGAAGTCTTGCGCGATATTCCAGTTTCTCATTTGCTCAGCCAAGACTTCTTGGACTTCGAAGACACGAGCAGCGTGAAGGCTCTCGGCATACGATGGAATGCGTGTTCGGATCAATTCTACTTCGCTGCGAAAGAGTTAGATCAATTTCAAATAGTGACAAAACGCAAGATTTTGTCAGCCATCGCTAAATTGTTCGATCCACTAGGGTGGCTCGCACCGATCATCATAGTGGCGAAGATGTTAATGCAGAACATCTGGTTGGAAGGAACGGATTGGGATGCGCCGGTATCTTCAACAACACTTGAGCGCTGGTCAAAGTTTGCCATGGAGTACTCGGCAATAGGAGAAATCCAAATTCCACGATGGGTACAATTTTCACCGACGGAAAAGATGGAGCTTCATGGTTTCTGTGATGCATCGGAGAAGGCGTATGCGGCGGCTATCTACCTGCGCGTCGAAGGGAGAGACAGAGTTGCGGTCAATCTCCTACTAGCGAAAACGAGAGTTGCACCTGTAAAAACAATCTCACTGCCTCGTTTGGAGTTGTGTGGCGCGGTACTTCTGGCAGAAATGGTGGAATCAGTGATTCCTAACTTGGATCTTCGATCCTTACAGATTTTCTTATGGACTGATTCCACCATCGTTCTGGCTTGGCTACGGAAGCCACCGTGTTCTTGGTCGACCTTTGTTGCGCACAGGGTAACCAAAATTGTAGAGAAGGTTGGCCAACGGAGTTGGTACCATGTGGATTCGTCCTCGAACCCAGCCGACCTAGGCAGCCGAGGAGTCGAAGCTCCCGACTTGGTTGGAAACTCGTTGTGGTGGCAGGGCCCTTCTTGGCTCCAAGAAGGTAGAACGGAATGGCCTTCTCAGGACTCGGTGTTCCAGACCGACCAAGAAGAGAAGCGGGTGCTGTCGCACGCGACAAAAGTTGTAGAGATGTACGACATTCTTCAAAGATTCTCTTCACTTCCGAGAGCTTTGCGAGTGCTGTCGTATGTCTTGCGATTTCTTCAAAGTACGCACCCTATTCGGAAAGCTAAATTTACCGCTCCGTCTACCGCGATTTCCTCTGAGGAAATCAAAGCCACCACTCAACGAATGATAGCACTCTGTCAAGAACAACACTTTCCGAGTGAGTGTTCTGACTTAAAGAAGGGACAGAGAATAAGTTCCAAGAGTGAAATCCTCCAACTTAATCCGTTCATAGATTCAAATAATCTACTTCGAGCGGGGGGACGACTTGGGGCGTCGAAAGACTTAAATTATAGCGAACGTCATCCTATAATTCTCCCCTACAATTCTCATTTTTCGCGACTGGTAACTCAATTTACTCACGAGATCTCCTTACATGGGGAAAACCAGTTAATGTTGCGGCTTCTTCGAGCGCAATATTGGATCCCTCGGGTCAAAGTAATGATCAAATCGATCATACATAACTGCAAGGTTTGTACAATCTATAGGAAGCGGGCGCAAAGTCAAATCATGGCGGCCCTCCCATCAGAACGTACTACCTTCACGCGCCCTTTTACTAATACGGGCGTTGATTTCGCTGGTCCATTCGAGATCAAAAGTTATAGAGGGCGAGGCTGCGTAATCACGAAGGGTTACGTATGCCTGTTCGTTTGCTTCGCAACAAAGGCTATCCACTTGGAAGCCGCAAACGACTTGAGCACTCCCACCTTCTTGGCAGCCTTTTCAAGGTTCGTATCACGTAGGGGGTGCCCAAAAAATATATACTCCGACAATGGAACTAATTTCGTCGGAGGATCTAGAGCTTTGAAAACAGAATTTAAAGCGTTTCTTGCTCATTCGAAGTCTGAGGTAACGTCCAAATACTTTCATCAGCAGCTTTCTTGGCATTTCATCCCAGCATCTGCTCCGCACATGGGTGGCTTATGGGAAGCCGGTGTAAAGAGTTTCAAGTCTCATTTCCGAAAAATTGCATCTAATCGCAAATATACGTTCGAAGAGTTTTCCACATTACTTTGTAGGATTGAAGCGTGTCTCAATTCAAGACCTCTTAATGCAGCTTCCACTGACGCCACTAGCTTGGAACCATTGACTCCAGGACATTTCCTCGTCGGCAGTCCCATCCTAGTACCGCCTGAGATTGAGATCACGGAGAATCCAGCCTCTGTAGTCAACCGATGGCATAAGATGAAGGCGCTGCATCACTCGTTTTGTCAACGGTGGAAGAACGAGTACTTGAACGAGCTTCAAAAGCGGACGAAGTGGAAGCGACAGCAACCAGACTTGCAGGCGGACGACTTGGTTGTTATTCGAGAGGACAACCTTCCTCCAAACGAGTGGCGACTAGGACGAGTCGTCAACGTTCACCACGGCACCGACAACCGAGTCAGAGTGGCAGAGATCCGCACCGAGAAGGGACTCGTAACTCGGCCTATCGTCAAATTGGTCCTGCTTCCATCGGAGAGGACCATTACTTCCTAAGCACGTCCATTTGTTTTACGCCACGCTCGCCACCCAACCAAACCATGATATAAGCGGTAAATTAAAATGTTTTTTTCTAAAATATGTTCCTTTCGTCATTACAGGAAAAATGACTCGATATACCGCTCGACGTATGAAGTCAGAGAAGAGCGCTGAGGCCTTTTCCATCGCCTGCCGCCTATGCGGAGGCAACCACGGCATCAGGCTATGCCCCGACTACCGCGGAAAGACAGCCGAGGATAGGCTCCGGGTGATCCTGATCCACCGGTACTGCCCAAATTGCCTTTCGCCGTTCCATCGATTTGAAATCTGCGGGAGTAAAGACCGCTGCCACAGGTGCCGCGAGAAGCACCACACGTCGTTGCA
Source organism: Philophylla caesio (assembly GCA_963971545.1). NCBI lineage: Eukaryota > Metazoa > Arthropoda > Insecta > Diptera > Tephritidae > Philophylla > Philophylla caesio. The sequence continues at coordinate 19,523,744 of OZ020608.1, read as the reverse complement.
TATCGCAGGCGAAAGCGACTGGGCGAAACCCAGCTCCGAGATGGAGCGCGAACGTACGAGACCCGAAGACGACAGCTCTGACGACGTGCTGTCCATTCATCCGACGGAAACGTATAAGTCTTGGGCCCAGCAGGTGGAAGAGGCAGAACTTGCCGAAGAGGAGATGGCCGTAACCGAAACCACGGCGTCATCGAACCGCAGGACTTCGGCAGAGCGGGTGAGCGGCTTGGAACCTCGTCCGTTCCAACCGTCCACCTCCCTTGCAAGAGAACGCGCCTCTGCTGCTGGCGGCTCGGAACCTCGTCCGTTCCGACCGCTCCTGCAACACGAGAGGCGAGAGCGTGGCTCGGAACCGCGTCCGTTCCGACCACGCCCTCAATACGAGAATTGGAGACAGGGTGGCTCGGAACCACGTCCGTTTCGACGATCTCAACACCGCAACCAAAGGCGACAAGGCGGCTCGGAATCTCGTCCGTTCCGACCGTCTTCACGCGATGCTCGCCAACAAAACCGGAGACTGGAGACTCCATATGGTCGGGAGAATGAGTTGGAAAATGTGCGCTCGCGGGCTTTAAGACGAATCAACCCAGCGGGCTTCCGAACGGGCAGAGTAGCGGTTAACGCGGCCGTGCCTTTAATGCGAGCATTCGAGCCAATAGCGCCAACTGCGATAGTCAAGATAGAGTCCGGCGGTCGTCTTCATCTGGTCCGCGCTCTAATTGACCAGTGCGCGACAAGTAGCATGATAGATGCCGACCTCGCTAGCGAGCTCCAGCTAGAGACAACTGCGGTAGGGCGTCACCGATCTTGCGTTCTCATCCTAAGGGGAAAGCATGGAGTGTCGGAGAGAGTGACGGCTCAGGCGATCGTAATCAACAGGCATATGCGGATAAGTCCACGAACGAATGTCGACCCTAAAATCGCCACGCCCTTTCAATTTATGCGGCTGGCCGACCCTAAGTTTTACGCGTCATCTCCCACTCGACTCACATTAGGCGTGGACGTGTACCCACATCTGATGGTCAACGCCACACCCCCAACTTCGGTAGGAGGGCTGCTGGTACAAGCGACCATATTCGGCCTGGTGGTTTCTGGAGCCCACCAGCAATAAAGCATACAACGTGTTGTGATTTATGTACCTGTTCGTCTCTGTGTTGGCTGGCGCGGCCTACTGTTTTTTCTTTTTTTATGTTGCCCATGGCAAGGGGCCCGGCATGTTCAGGCGAGTAGCCTGAATCCGTTTACTGCCGGGTAATTTTCAACCTTTTCCCAGTCTGGTTTACTGCTGGGTAGTAGCCTGAACACAAAAAATACTGGTATTCGGACTTACTAGTCATTGGCTACAATTTATCACCCGATTTAACGGGATATCCTTTTGTTCGCCGAGCCGACTGTTTTGCTAAGGCAAAACGGCCGGTCCGGCGACAAAGTAGAATTTTGGGCGCCATCACTCCGTTTTGAACCGACCAGCAGCAAGCAGCAGTTTTTCATACCAGCGTTTTACCTCCGTTTTGCTCCAGCACCAGCAGCCAGCCAACACAGCGGACATCTTTGTACAAGTGTAAGTAAAATCCTAGTATAGTTCATATTGTGATCAATAATAAGTACAAATAAATTTACACATTTGACCATTCGTCTAATACGAATTTATCTCTCTTTTTATTTAAACGGACTGACCACGAGACCATCTGAATTTGCGTCAGTTCTGTTCATCCACAATATTTGTTCGTTTTTTAATGACGCTCCTTTGCAATTTCTTCACTATAATGCATGTTCGGCAGTTTTTTTTCACAAAAGAGCTTTGGCAAAAAAAAATGTCAAAATTCAGTGATACTTTGCTTACGCTTTATGCCACTTAAATTAAATCAGTTACAAAATTGTGTTCATCAAAGAACTTAGCAAAAATTCAATTAAAATTCGGGAAGAGATTGTGATGACTTTATTTGAAATAATAATACATTTTGTAAACAAATATGAAGAGAATGAAATGTGTTTTAATTGAAAAATTATTTACAATTTGTGTATTTAATTAAAGTTCAGTAAAAAAAAATGTTCAAAATTCAGTTGTAATTCGCAGCTATCTGAGAATTACATTTTATTAAACGAAAATAAATGGGACACAAAACTGTTGCCGCACAGTTTTTTATATTTTTTTTTAATTGATAGCCTCGTAAGTTTTTTTCATTGAAAATTCATGCACTTTTGCGAGCGAAAATTAAAAAGAAATTTCGCTGTAATTGCTTTCATGTGCCCGACAACGAAATTTTTTTTTTGAAGGCGAAAAGTGAAATATTAACGTTTTCTTTTTTTTTACACACTCTAATGTAACATACATACATACATATGTACATACATACGTATTTTTTACTTAGCTAAAATAATTTAATAAATCTTTATTTTCACATATCGAATTTATATTTTTAACTAACGCGATTAAACTAAACTGCCAGATAACCAAATTAAGCACTTTCATACACCAATTGCTGTGAATTTTTTCAGAAAAATTTGATAATTGACTAAATCGAAGTGCACCGATATGCATTATTGCATTAGTACGAGTATAATCAAATTATTTGCAGTTTCCAAAGTAATAGTGAGAGCAAATTTTTATTTACTTTAACATCAGCAATTTTTTTAAAAGCTGTTTTAATTTAAAAATTGTTTTCTATAAGTTCTAAAAAGCGATATAGGTTTAATTTAAATTAAAATTGTTTTTTTATAAGCTGTAAATAGCGATTTAGGTTTAAAAAAAAATAATGTTAATTTAATACAGGCAAATAAGTTTTTATCTCAACCTAAAATTTTAAGTTATTGCAACACTTTCGTTAAAATAGAAAACAAAAATTGCATTCAAAACCAATTTAATTTTTTTTCGTTAGTGTCGGCTGGTATTTGTGAACTACGAGTATTGACCAGCTGTCAGTGCAATTGAAATGCCACCGAAAAAAGAGCTGTGCAAGCGCAACCAGTCAAATGTTCGTAGACAGTACGATGCTTGCCATTGAACACCACAATTTTTTGTTGTTGTTGTTGTTTACTGCATTTGACATGTTACAAAATATCGAACAAATTCAAAGCGGCGCACAGTGGTCTGAAAATCGAATCTAGCTGGCCAAAAGTCGAAAAACTCAACGTCATTAAAAATTTTTTTTTTGATTTTTTTCATGTATTTAGTAGTATGTGTAGCTAGACTGTTTTTTCGTGGATTTACCAAAAAAAAATGTTTGCACAACTTTATTAATGTGCTAACCTGCGGAGACTTAGGTATAGCTGATTTAGCCGACAAAATTGTATCTGCAATTGAATGCAACTAGTTACATGACGAATCGTCATATTTTAACAATTTTTATATGAATTTGGTAGTCCATTTTGCACACTTTACGAAAGTTTATAGCACATTATTCTATCTTCAATGTTTACATTGGAAAATCGCCAAAAAGATTAGTGTATTCTCTACTTTTACATTCTGAATTTCAAAATGACGTAACTAAAAAGTTTCGACTTGTTTCGACCTACTATTTCAAAAAAAGTGTTTATTAGGATGTATATTTTCATAAACTGTTTTTGGTTTTTGCCACTTTTCGACTTATTTGCGTTTAAAGCAAGCGACGCGACGCGTCAGTTTAAATAAAATTAAAAAAATCAATTATATTTCAATTACTTGATGCGTGTTATATTATATAAAAGTTGGTGCTGTGCATTCGAAAGTTAATTTTAACGACGACAGGTGAAGAGGTAAGTACTTTTTGTAACTTTTGCATGCTTGTAAATTTATTCGTAACATTATGTAGTACTATGGCGCACACTACAACGGAATTGATATTGAAAAATCTTGATTTGTATGGTTCTCTGAAAGCTGCCTCTATTCAAATCTCAGTTTGCTCGAAATCATCCAAACAATGCGCTCTTCGTTATGTGAAAAACAAAATAATTGAATATAATTTAATAATAACTCATGATTCTTTTAATAAAAAACTGGAAATGAAAATACACAACTTTTGCGCTAAATTAGCAAAAAAATGGAATGCTAAGCGAATTCATCGCATGGAGACAAAATTTTTATCACAGCAAGCGTCTTAGCTAGATATGATATTCCATCTTCCGAATCAAGCCGGTATATATTTTTCGTTATTACATTTACCATAATTGATAAAATGAATTTATTCGTTTATTTAATATTATTTAATTTAATCATAATCGAAATTTAAAGCTGATACAGTAAATAATCATCAATTCTTCAACATTAACTTTCAAATGTAGCAGTGACTAGTGTGAGTAATACTTCCCCGAATTTGCCAAGGACTTCAACATCGAAGCTTGAACAAGATTCGAAAATCATTCTTGGACGTCCACAAAAGACATTCCCTGAATGTAGTTTAAGAACAAAGAGAAGAAAGACGGAGGAACTTCGAGCCTGTGCATTATTAACACATGTATTTAAAATTTCCTGAAAATATGTCGCCATTTTAGATCAGTCATTTAGAATTGTGAAATTTCGATATTGAATTCGTAATCAGCGACCCAAAAAACCCATTGAAAAATATTATGAACAATCATCACCAAAAATTTTATGAAAATTGTCGCCATTTTGAATACGCCATATTGGATTTTGCAATTTTCATATTGGATTTGAAATCAGCGACCCCAAAAACCCTTTGAATAATATTAAGAACAATGTTAGTAACATTTTTTTTGAAATTGTCAGCCATTTTGGATCCGCCATTTTGAATTTTGAAATTTTGATAACGGATTCGTAATCAGCGACCCCGAAAACCCCTAAAATGATGTCCCAGATGATTCCAAATCGAGAAGCCGACTTTTGACCAGCTAGATTCAACTTTCAGACCACTGTGCGGCGGCAATAATAACAAAATGTGCTTTTAATTGCCTGTCGGAAATCAAAGTACTTTACAAGAAATTTAAAATGTACTATTTTTCTAACTAAGGTAAGTGCACCTAAATCCGTGGTCGTACGTAATTCCGTGGCATTCCGATTTTTTTTTTTATTTATACAAGAAATTGGAAATATGATGCATAGAATAAAAAATACTAGAATAAACTTAAAATTTAATAGGGTTAAAATTTCAATTCTGTTTGAACGCATGTGATATATTTTTAAAATTTGTAGAAAATCAGCTGAAAAGTGGTAGCTCAGATAACAGGCATGTCGTATGAAGATGTGTTAGGAAAATGTTAAGGACACTCTCATATATATTTTTAAGGCTATAAAATTTAAATCATAGGAATTTCTAGATCAATTAATTGATTTTGGCATTCGATAAACATATGTTTATTGATTTGTTTACTAACTAAATACATCTTAATATATTTTATTACTTAAAAATTGATATTTCTCATTTACGGAATTATGTTCATTATTCGTTTACAATGTACCTAATTTCATGGCTTTCACGGAATAAGGGTTTTGTAAACACTTTAAATTGTTGTTAAACTGATGGAATTTTTTAGAAAAATGTCTCCTACAAAACCATTTTATCATTTTGAGGAAATTGTCGAGCTAATCCCGTACTGCAATTTTTATTAAGCGAATGGTGAATATATTAATAAATTTATTCCGTGGTTATACATTCAAGTAGTAAAAAGAGAAGCCCCTAATTGAGTGGCATTAATTTACACGATAACATTTTTAAAACTGTTATTGAAAAAGCGGCAATTTTCTACACAATCGCATTCCACAGAGTATAGTTTGATTGTGCAGCAAAAAGGTTAAAAATCGTTTTACGAAATCCGATGATTCAGATGACCTGAAAAAAGAGTTGGATCACTGGTGTCGATGAAAAGCCGAGGAGTCCATGCCTTTAATGATTTAAAAATATAAAATATTTTATGGAAAATAGTTTACACAAATTGCATTGTATTAGCCTAACAATTTTTAATAACAGTGAAAGATTTTAATTTGATAATTATCTGAGCAAGTGACTTTTGTTTGTGAGCAAACCTTCAGAACCTAATTTCTAAAATACGAGTTGAGTTAAAACTTTTTGTAAATAAAAATTGTATTTTGTTCTTGAAAAATAAATAATTTTAAGTTTAAAACATAAGCTATTCCCATTTAATAGCGTACAATTTGTATATACACGCTTAGCCCGGAATTAGAGACATCTTTTCACGGAATTAGTTGCATCAAAGAATTTTTGCCACGGAATTTGGAACGATTGAAGGTATTATTAGTTTTATTAATATAAATTATAATACGATTTATTAACGCTTATAAGTTATTGGAAACTAATCTAAATTGTTTGATTTTAGGGGGATATTTTAATTTTTTTAAATTTCAACCGATTATCTCAACGTCACAAAATTAAGAAGTCAGAAAAATCCTTTGTACCACTGAATAAGGTAAATTTGCCTTACAAGTGATTTAAATTCATTCTATTTTCTTATCATCAACTTACTTTATTAACATGGCGATGTCCTAGGAGCAAGTCAATTATCCAACTCTGCATTTGGTTTCAACCGCTTTCAAATATATTTGAAAGAAAGAACACTGCAAAACTGCTTTGTTTATAACTATTTTAAACTCTATTTGTTTTAAACTTCTTTTATTTATACCTACTTGTTTGCAAATTTTTAAAAACCCATTTTATTTTATAGTTTTTATAAAAGATTTTACAATATTATTGAGCACAAGGCCAGTTTATGGAAGATTTTTTTTTTTTTTTTTTTTGTGTTAAAAAACAACAACAGTTTTTAATGGTTGAAGTTATAGTACTATTTCGGAAATCACCACATTTCCTCATCAGACTTCTTTTTGATTATTAAATTAAATTAATTTTTAATTTAATCTTTCATAACCACTTCCCTCAGGCTTTGAACCCGGGAGCTCGGAGTTGCAGAGCCAATACGCTACCTATTGTGCTACGCTAGCCGAATTGGCTGTTGTTTTTATTTCATCTTCCTTAAACAAACCAACTACTTTAGAAAATATATTTACATATGTTTTTTTGTTTTAATTCTCTACTTAGAATTCATTAAATTTTTTTGCAGAAAAACTTAACCAACGTTTATACGTTTTTAATGTAATCAAATCAAGTTTTTTCTGCATACATACTTCGTCAAAGTAAAGTATGTGCACGAAAAAATAGTTCGCGCATAAGCATGCATAGCTACGATAATCATAACTGGTTAAAACATTTTTTTCTATATTTGAAAAGCTTAATATATTGTCGTAGTTTCTGTATTATACTTTTTCAACAACAGGAGTTAGTATAAAAATAAGGTACAATGAAGGAAGTCAATCGCGAGTTAATTTTCCGCAAAAGGCTTGGAAATGCTAAGAACTCCCATAACGACATCGCTAAAAAGTTAAACTTTCCAAATCAAGGCAAAGAAAGTGTTAACTCTATTAAGGCGGAATCCAGGACTTTCGGTAAGAGACTCTAGCTAAAAAGTAAATATGTCATCATTATATGTGCAAAAAGAACGCAGAACAGCAGGATTACATTCTTACAAGGTGATTGCAGCGCCCAATTGGAACGATAGGCAAAATATGTTGGCGAAACAACGTGCTCGTAGATTGTAAGACAAGATCGTACACAAATTTAACTGTATTATTAAGAATGACGAATCGTACGTTAAAGCAGATTTTAAACAAAATCGGGTCCGTCAATTTTATCCAGCAGATAAAAGAGGCAATGTTGGACTTAAATTTAAAAATAAAAAAACTTGAAAAGTTTCCAAAAAAAAGTTTGATTTGGCAGACAATTTGCCAATGCGGTCTTAAAAGTGACCCCTTTGTAAGCACGGGCACAATTAATCAAGAAATTTTTGTCAAGAAGTGTATGTAATAGCGGCTTTTAGCTCTTATACGACTTCTTAAGAGTACTGTGCTATTTTGGCCTGATTTGGCGACATGCCATAATGGGAAATTTACATTGTTAAAAAAAAAACTTTTTTAGCGTTTCATTAGCGACCATTTTTTTTCGTGCCTTCTTTACCGCCTGAATGGCCTTGCGAATAATTTCCTCTGGAGCCTGGTTTTCGATACAAAAAGCATCTTATAATTATAAAGGAAGAATTGAAATGTTGTATGTAGCACACATTTTATGGGCTCGGCCACTTTCTTACCTTTTCAAAGCCATTAACCTTAATTTTTAATAAGTCGCTTTCTGCTGGACTGTTTTTACAGGATTGGAAACAAGCTCATATAACTCCAATTTTGAAAAGCGGAAATAAAAATGATGTCATGAATTATAGAACTATGAAAAATGAAATTGACAACTATTTCAAAGCTATTTGAGACCTTAACCCGACTCGACCGAGTTAAAACAGCTTTGCTAGAGGAAGGTCTACAATATCTAACCTCACAATTTTACTTGATAACTGTCTTGATAGCCTTAAGGTGGGCCATCAAGTAGATGCCATTTACACAGACTTTGCGAAGAAGATAGAGATTGATAAAGTCTCGCATAAAATAATGCTAACTAAACTTATCCGGTAGAATCTGTTCAGTAATGCATGGTAACATGATATCAGTTCATGTTTTTAGTTCTCTAAATTTTTCTTATACGCGGATGACCTTAAAATTTACTCCGGCATTTCGAACGTTGAAGATTCTATTTCAACGCAATCTGATATAGACAGGGTTTATTCTTGGTGCGAAAAAAATCACTTCACCAATAAATGCTTTCATGTAGTTTATACCAGAAAAGCAAATTCCATTTTCTATACTTATAACATTTCGGGGTCGAAAAAGCTCTTAAAAAGCTGTATATTGCATTTGTTAGAGCCCGGTTAGAATATGCGGCGTTTATTTGGCGCCCCTTCTAAGCCACCAAAACTAATAGAATAGAGTATATTCAACATTTTTTTTTTATAAAATTTGCATTGCGAACTCTGCATTTTTTAGAACCTTTGCCGTCCTATGACTTTCGATATCAGCTTTTAGATCTAACTTCACTTCATGTTCGAACAACACTTTTGTCGTGCTTCTTTGTCTTAAACGTGCTAACAACGGATATTTACTGAGATTCTGGGAAGATTAGCTCTTAATATACCTGTCAGGAATTTAGGCCATTTTAATATATTTCATATATGTACATATGTATGTACATTTGAATAAACTAAATTATGCCATAAATGCACTAGAGAACTTAATAATATCCAAGATATCGACCTTTCACTTCCTGGAGTGGTTTTAAAAAAAGTTAGTTCTAAGTTATCTACGAACTCATAGAACAAAATTATAAATGCATAGCTTTTGGGTTTTACTTTCATTACAGATTTCACTTCATCAAGCTATGGAATATATGCAAAATAGTTTTAGATAGATATTAAGAATTGTATGAATATAGAAGCAACTCACTTAAATTGTTTTGCTTTCTTCGTAAATATTTTCGTCAACGGCTGTCAATTCGTCATCTGTTTTTATTGGAAATGATAAGTGAATGACACAACAGCCTTCTGTTATCGGATGAGAGTTTTTATGAGAATAGTGTATATTAAAGGTGTTTTTTGTAGACGTGAGGTTTTCAATGAGGCAATACTTTTTCAGAGTTGGTCTTTGTGACAGCTGTTACTTGATTTATACTCAGTTTGGTTTGCTTTTTTATAATAAATATACTTACTTCGAAACAACGTTTGCAACGTTCGGCGAATTGGCCCAAAACGAGATGGCCACCGATGCCGAATTTCACAAGAAAAAATGTTGTTCAGTGACGAAGCTCACTTTTGGTTGAATGGGTACGTTAATAAACAAAATTGTCGCATTTGGTGTGATGATAATCCACAAGTCATTGTTGAGATGCCGTTACATCCTCAAAAAGTCGCTGTTTGGTGTGCTCTATCGGCAGAGGGAATCATTGGTTTATATTTCTTCAGAAATGAAACCGGCCATAATGTTGCAGTCAATGGGGTGCGCTATAGAGCCATGATTAATGACTTTTTCGTGCCTGAATTGGAGGATGTTGATGTGGACGACCTTTGGTTCCAACAAGACGCCGCTACATGCCATACAACCAACAAAGCAATCAATTTATTGCAAGGAACTGTGGGTCTGTTGCGTGACCTCCAAGGTCGTGCAATTTCACACCGCCGTACTTATTTTTGTGGGGTTATGCAAAGTCGCTCGTCTACGCAGATAAGCCCGAGACGTTGGATGGCTTGAAAGAGAATATTCGGCGCGTTATTGCTGGCATACGTCCCCAATGGCTGCAAAAAATGGTCGAAAATTCGGCTTCTCAGCTGGAATTTATTCGAGCCAGCCGCGGCGGTCATTTGCGCGAAATCATTTTTTAAACATAATGGCCAACCTTTATCTTCATAATAAAGCTAAAGTCTTGGCTAAGGCATTAAACGATATGCGTTTTTTTCTTCTTGAAACCCACATGTCTAAAAAAAAACACCACAACTTTACACATGCATATATTATATGTATTCTTGGATTGGTTTAGTAAGCAAAATGCGGCTTAAAAAATTTCAAAAGGATTCAATTAAATAACTTCCTAGTTTCTCTTTACCTCATCACTTTGTAAAATAATTTTGTATTACGCTGATGCGAGTCTTACAGCACGCTGCATTTGTTTCCAAGCAGTTGATTTCCAACTACTTTAACATTGGTAAATTTTTCAGACTGTCTGCTACTTTCCGACAGGGTTTAGACTTCCATGTGCATGTGCAGCATTCAAATGGTCAACGGTGTAACGAATAAAAGCAAATGCGAGCAAGCAATGACAGCCACAAACACCAGCCGCCAAAAATTATTTAGTTGCAGTGTTTTTGCATAGAATTTGCTGGTGTTGGCTGATTGACCGACGCACCAAAAACAAAAAAACCAAAAACACCGCCACAGCTGCGTTTACAATTTTTCAGCTCGTTCCATTTCCAATAAAATTTAAACGAATATATCCATGCACACAACTTAATACTTGACTGGCGTATGAGTAACAACAATGTAGCGAGCCTCGCGCGCATATTACAAATTCTTGCATAATTATCGATGCACTAATGTGACATGAGTGTTAATGCTATGCGTTCATGTTTCTCACTTCAATTGCATGCAACAATTTGTGTTGTACGCTTTTCAACGGTTAGTTGGATAGCAATAATAATAACTGCAAAAACAATGCATACAATTTTAATGAAATCATTTTCAATTGAATATTTTGTGCCAATGTATCAGTGAATGGTAGAAATTTGTGCCATACAAATTTGTGCATACATAGTTCATACTCGTTGGAGTATCGCAAATAATGCTAAATTAAGGCGCGCTAAAATTGAATTCTGAAATTGCAGAGAGACCGAGAGAGAGAGAGAGAGAGAGAGAGAGCGAGAGAGCGAGATAGCGAATTCAGATGAGTTGTTGTCGGTGACATTCATATATATTTACAAAATATTTCTAACTTGAATGGCAACAATTTAGTTTTTGTTGTTTGGTATTTCAACTTTCGTTGTGCATCAAAATATAATTTTTTATTGCAATGAAAATTTATTTTTGTATCATCTAGCCTTGCGTTTTTGGCTGCTCTTGTTTTATACGCACTTAACAAATATGCAATGTAGCGAATTGAAGGATAGTTGATGCAATTTTAGAATGCAAGGTGCATGTGTTTTAGAAAAAAAAAAATGGAATATACATATAAACATCTAACTATAAGTTTGAGCTTGCAAGTATAGCCAAGCGCTTTAAAAGCTTAATTCCATTGGAAAATTCGATTGGGAAATATAAATTTAGATTTGGTAGCAATGCGCATATAAATTCAAAGTGATAATAATGCTGATAACAACAATGTAAAACAAAGAAATTTTTGGTAGCATTAGCAATTAAACCACCAATAAAGCTAGCCGCTGTGGTCGAGTGTGTAGCGGTGCGTGCCGTAACACGATATGCCGCTGAGTTCGAGGTTCGAATTTTCAGTCAGGGCAAGTAAATTCGAAATCATAGCAAACAAATTGTTTTCTAATAGCGGTCACCACTCGGCACGCAATGGCAAACCTTCGAGGGTATTTCTGCCATGAAAAAAGCTACTCATAAAATACATCTGCACACCACAAATGGTAGGAAAAGCTCGGCCAAACACTGAGCTTATATAGTGTAAGCGCCAAATTATTATTATTTTTGGAATAATTTAGTTGTATTGATGATTTTTTTGGGCTTGTCTGATCCATGATACAAATATTTTAGAGGTAGTTTCACTTTTAATTTTTTGGCAGAAACAGTGTTCGATGGCAGACGCCATTACTTTGAAATAGATTTTGCGATTTTAATTTTAATTTTGTTGTATTTCAAACACAAATCGTATACCTTTTATGTATGTATGTATGTACATCCCTACAAGACAGCAGATAATCAAATATGTACTCATATCATCATTATAAATAATAACAAAAGTGCTTAGCAGAGTAGTCATTTTTGTTCAAGGCATGGGAAACAACTGAAAATTGCCTATAGGTGAAGAATATATCTTATTTGCTCTAACAGACAAGACAACTAATAATTTTTATGCTTATAATGTAATTAGCGCTGACAACCAAACTACTCATTTTGGTCATCACAAAGTCATCACAAAGTCCTCAGCACTAATTATCAAACTGCTCATTTTTGTTGTTACAAACTCCTCAGCACTAATAATCAAACTACTCATTTTTCTCATCACAAACTCCTCAGCACTAATAATGAAACTACTCATTTTTGTAATCACAAAGTCCTCAGTACTTATAAACAAACTCCTCATTTTTGTAATCAATATTTTATCTTAAACGTTGTTATTAAAATTAACTACTAAATAAAAGCAATAAAAACTGTTGAATAAAATTAAATAAAAAAATAAAAATCAAATCGGTAAAGGAATAGGGATGTTCGATGTTTGTGTAAATCTACTGCAACACTGCAAATAAAAGTCGTCGTTAACACTAAATAAGATGGGAAGGCCTGGTTTTCATGCTTAAGTCGGCCTTTAATAATACTTACGCAAACTAGATAATTCTATTCAATATTGGTTAAGAATAAACGACGGCTTTTCTTTGTAGTATTGACGAAAGTTTATCAAAAAAAAAATGTTTCATGCATAATAAAAAAATGTGAAATAATAGGTCCGTTCCTTATCTTTTCGGATTAAAATCTGAAAAGTGTCAAAATGCAAGAGCGTAAGCAAAATGCGCTCACTAAAAGAGAATAACAAGAAAAAGTAAAGGAACGCAAAAAACAATTTTTAGTCCGAAGAATGACAACAACAAAACTAATGTCAAATAAAACTGTCATTTTGTTTTGATCGTAGTGCAGATTTGGAACCTTTTTAAAAATAAAAATTAATAATTTACCGATTAATGTTAAATGTTCACCAGTAAGTTTATTGGCGCATTCAAATTGGCAATAGAAGCACCACAAACTCTTTCATCACTAATCTGCAAGAAATATTGACAAGTGTATGTATAAAATACATGCATACAAGCACAACCACGATAAACACTTACGATTTCAATTATTTTCTTGCCACCTTCCATTTCAATTTATGTACATTTTAAGGTTTTTAGATTATTTTCACTTTTTGTGTATGTACATATATTTTCTAACAAAAGTCAGCTGTCAGTTGAGTTTGACACTTTTCATGATTTTGCCAGCAAAAATTCTTCGGACTAAATCTTGCAACTTCTGACAAAAGAGAGTCGCATTTTACTCTCTCATTTTTGCTCTCATCTACAGAATTTTCAAGTTAAGGAACGCTTTTTGGACTAAATCTGACTACTTCGGACTATTTCTGACTATTTCTTGGAGATAAGGAACGGACCTAATTTTTTTAAATAAAATTTTTGCTGAAATGCCGATTGGTCATAGCCTACTTTGATAAAAATTTGTCCTATATTTTTCCATCTTTCTCCTTCTATCACATAAGATTCTTATTGGAGGACAGCATTACTGCTCTAACATATGGAAATTATTCGACAGTTCGAAAACAAAATTTGTTACTAAGTGGCTGAAATGCGTAAACGTTGTGAATGTTTGTGTAAATTTTTTGAATTTCAGGGGAAACTGCTGAGTCTTGTCTTGCAGGGATATGTTTCATTTATTGGATGTATAGTTTTTCACCAATGTAGTGGAATTTTATTGATGAATGTAAATGTACAATTTGTGGTCTATTCTTTAAACCGAGCTTATGTTATGCAGTCAGAGTTACATATATTTAATGCTGTACTATAAGTTCTAATAGAATTGAAAAAAAAACAAAGAGTAAAGTGAAGTTAAAATCAAGGCTTATTAGATTTTTTAAGCCTTAAAGTTGTAGGAGATATTTTGACAGGCGATAATTGCCTAGCAAAGTTGGGATCAGTCGCACGGATAATTAATGTCGTTTGTAATATTTGAATACTTTTGGGAAATCGCAATTGAAGTTTGGAATTCAATTCCTCAAAAGGGCAACGACCGATTTTTTCAAAGTCCCGGAGAATATTACCAGTTAAAAAAATCTTAAATTATTTAATTTTTACCGTTTATTCTTAATTACTTTTGAGTTTAGAAAAGGATTTTGTTAAGTTAAAATTTGTCTTATTTTTATATTTAGCAACAGTTTTAAAGGAACGTTTGTGACATATGACAAAATGTGCTACAAATTATACTAAATATATGGAAAACTAAATACGATATTAAAAAAACGTATAACCCCATTTGAAATGGCTTGATAGGTGAAGAATAACTGCGCTATTAACATTATTTGCAAAATTTTCGCATACATTTAATTATCTGCGACATGCGAACAAATTGTACAAATCTTACGACACAATTTTACAGATTTTAAACTTTTGTCCAAGGTAATTTGAGCATTTGACAACGTTTTTCAAAGCACGGATTTTATATCATAAATTGTCGTATATTAAAAATGTTTGTGACAAACGACAAAATTGGATGGCCTTGCACATGCGACAAAATTTTACACAATATCTTGGCAAGTAAAAGTGAAATCCAAAAACGGATAGCGCCATTTAAAAGATCATAATTAGTTTAGTATAACTGCATTATTACGTAAATTTAGCCTAATTTTCACATATGACATTAATTCGGACGACGATATGTACATACATATGTATGTAGGTATGTACGAGTATGTCCTTTGAGGCAAGCGATTTTTACATCGCCTCATGTATATAAATGCAGGCATATATTCAAATTTTGTTTCTGTTATCTTTGGTTTTCTTAATGCCAAAAATAGAAGATTTTTTTTAATAAGTAATTGGTAGCACAATAATCCGGAACACTGTTTCTGTCAAATGGTTAATATGGCGTTTGAAATGAGAGAGTGAAAGTAGCTCTAAATATGGTTGTATCATGGTATGATCTACTAATTGTTGATGCTAATAAAATACTTTTTATTTCACCTTTGCCCGACGTTTCGCTAAATATTTTAGCATCTTCAAAGGGCGGCTGTATTTATTTTACAAAAGAAAAATTAAAAAATAAAATATATTTTGTTGATTGTTTTCTCTCGTTTTTTGTAAAATTCGTAGGCTCTCCAAAGTGTATATTTTCACTTCTGTTTTTTCTTTGTCAATTATTTTGGTATTGGCGAAATCAGCTGTGTGTTCGCTATTTAATACATGCTGGCTTAGGGCTGTGCTGCTCTTTCGTTTTTTTTTAAATCTGCTTTGTGTTCAGCTATGCGAACACCCAAAGCACGCTTAAGCGCTGATTGTGCATACTTCGCATAACGTTTGAAATGTCAAATAATATCTGTTCACCGGTATCCGATTACCCCGAAATTAGCACAACTTAATAAAAATGTGAAGTCTGTTGAATTTTGATTTGGGTGCGCTTTTCTTAAGTGACATTTCAGTTGCAGTGGTACCAAGGCACATTCAATAGGTAGCAGCAGTAGAAAATTTGAAAAAAAAAAAATTTGAGCTCTGTATATTTTGTTTTTGCTTTTAAAATCTAAAATTTCAAAAATATTTTATCAACTACCTTGAATTGTACTGAAAGCATTCTTATCACAACGAAATTCAAAATTTGACAATTCAAATTAAAATAAAATATGAAAAAAGTTCAAAAAAAAAAGTTTGCTGCGGCTACCTATTTGATGTGCCTTGAGTGGTACCAATAGCAATACTTTTACAGAGTTGTATATAAAAGCTTTTAGGGTATTCACAACTTTCTTAATGTTAACATGTGATTTCTTATATGGTTAGTTTTAACTTCTCCAAAAAAACCAAATAAATGTAGCTGAAATACATATAATAATAATATAAGATCGACCACTTGTATTTTCGTTGAAAGTACGAAACATTTTTAATAATGGAAGGGAATGTAGAGGAAGAGTTCACCAAATGAGTATAAAATAACTTTTTAAGTTATTGTAAGAAGCTTCCGCTGGAGTTTTATTTATTTGGTTTGTTTTTCTATGCAGCCGGTTGTCGTTCGTTTTCAAATTTATGTACATAAATATTTAACACACAATTTTCTTTTACGTCCTATAAAGTTAACGAATTCTAAATCACAACTTATTCTGATTTAAAAATACATGTTAAATTGGGTTTAAGCAAAGCATAATTTGATATTTTTCATTTATCTTAATTGTCAAACTTTGTTTTCATTTGATACAAACTAGAAAAATATTTCTTTACATTTGATTTATGCTTTTTAGTAAAAAAATATTTTATGCAATGTGCTCATGAAATGAATGAATATGTTGTATATTTGTGTTATGTATTTTGTGCCCAATTAGAACAGAGTTGGGAAAGTGCGTTATCTGCAAAGGACGGCTCGTAAAAGGCGATGTTTCCTCCTTAAAAGTGCAAGAGCCACACCGAAGTATTGTTAGGAAGAGAGCTTGTAGCATCACGTTCACGGAAACAATGTGGTGTTCATAGTCCATTTTGACAGCTGGTATTTGGTTGCCGGCGCAAAATCGGTGCCCAACTCTGTCCCAATACTTAAACATTAAGTTCTGAAATAAAAACGTACATTTTGTTTTTATTTATTTTGATTGAATTGAATTTGTGAATTGTCAACTTTTGTTTTTACTAAACTGAATTGATAGTTCTTATTGACAATAAAGGTATATAAAAAACCTGACAGGGTTGCAATTTCTCTACTGCGGTTACCTGTTAGATCTGCCTTGGTACCTATAAAATAGTTTTTTTTATACCCGCGCACTTGTGTACAAGGGTATTATAACTTTGTTCACATAACGGTTGCTTGTAACAGCATAACGGAATCAAGATAGATATAGACATATATGTATATACCAAAATGCTCAGAACGAAAAGAGAAGTCGATTTAGCGATGTCTGTCTGTAGGTAGATTGTCTTTGGCCCAGAGCAGGTTGGTATTGAAACTGGGCAAAATCGGACAGGAACCACGCCCACTTTCCATATAACGGCAATTGTTGAAAATGAAAAAATTGCTATATTTCAGTAGCTATGGAAGCTTATTTGCTCAAATTTGGTATATATTGTTGTATTCTAGCAGGAAATCCGACTGTATCAAAATTTTCTACAGGGGGCGTGGCACTGCGTACTTATGAGTTTATATGTATATCTCTGGAACCACACACCCGATTTTGTTCAAATTTGGTACACGTATTACACTATGCCTATTTAAGCGATATTTATCAAAATCTGACCATAACCACGCACATCTGTCATATAACGGTAACTTTCTAAAATACTAAAAATCGGACATTTCAATAAATGTTGAATATCTTGAGTTAAGTATGTGGTGTTGTATTGCAGACAGAAATCCGACTATGTGAGATCATATGTATGTATATGTCTGGAACTACTTTATCGATTTCGTCTAAACTTGGCACACATGTTAGATTGTACCTAGTTAATTTAAAAATTTAGCTGAAAGCGTGCGCCGGGTATATGTATAAAGTTCGATCGAACTTAGACACTCTTTACTTGTTTAAGTTTAAGAACGACTTAATAAGTTTGCAAAATCTTCTTTTTATAAATTTATACTTTTATAATCTTGAAAGTTTCAAACAGTTATTTTTATGTGTTATGCATGCAACAATTCATCGCATTTTATGCAATAGTTCATCGTATTTCATGGCCCCCTTACGTTTAGTTAGACCCGGTCTTGAAAAATTTAGAAGTATATGATATTAATTAATGAGTATCAAAAGGAAGAAAAACATAAAGAGAATTTGAAAATCTACTTATTTCAATAAAATTCTGAGCTAAACGGGGTTTTTTTTTAGTATTTGATTTTCATTTCGTTTGGAAAAAAGGAAAAAGGAATTTCATTAAATTCTTCTAGTTTTCTTATATGCTTTTAACGATTTTTGAAAATTCTGACGTCAGAAAGAAAAACAAAAAATGCACTTTTTAAATTCTTTACACGCACTTTATGAGTACATATAATGAATGATGCGAGTCGATAATTATAATATTATGTATGAAATTCTTTTCAATATAAGTAAGTATAAACACTAGCGGTATTAAAATAGTATAGAATAACGATAACAATATCGATAATGATAAGATCATGTTATCGATAAAAATTCAAACTACGAGAAAATGAAGTTGAAAATGTATATATACATTATTATTATACCTTTCATGGAAATGGTATATTAACTTTGGTCCGATGTTTGTAAGTACCAGAACGAGAAGAGTTAGACCGATATAATCAGAGTGACGAGCTGAATGTATTTAGCCATGTCCGTCTGTCTGTGTGTCTGTCCATCTGTCCGTCTCTCCCTCTGTCCGTCTGTTTGAACGCAAACTAGTCTCTCAGTTTTTGAGCTATTATAATAAAACTTGGCAGTCAGATGTCTTTTTACATTTCTGTGGACATTTGACAAAACAACCTCTTTCAAAAAAGCAAATTTTACAGGAGAGCGAAAAAACATGTTTAAAGCTTTGCAGTAGAAATACCTCTTACTATTAAAGGACGAAGTCAATTTAAACTGGATGCAGATCAATAAAGACGCGTTTTCCAATCAATTGATTTAAATTAAATATTTTACTTTTTTAGATAAATATAAATCAAATAAATAAGACTTTTTGTCAAATGCTTTTTCTTACTGAAAATCAACTTACCTCATACAAGCTGTTTTGTCAAATTTGATTTGTGCAAAAAAAAAATCCTTTTTTTTATCTTATCTTGACACAAGTTTATTTGCCAAATGGTAAGTTAAAAATAAGTCCAAAAGAGGTTTTTCTTCAAATGACATTTGCCGTTTATTTAAGTTTATAAATGAATTTGTCTTCAAAAAAAATAATTTATTTCTTTTTAAACAAAAAATTCAAAAAATACGTGAAAAATATAATAAACTACATGCAAAAGTATAGAAAATAAATTTTTTTCTTCATCATCAAGATCGGAAAGTAAACAAACTGTCGATTTCTAGGATTTGAAGCCTTTCTGAGCGTTTCAGTTTTTTTGGACTCAACGTGTATCATACGAGCAATATACTGACGCCGCTTGTTATAATCCCCTAGTTCCCAGTATGCTATGAATATTTTTTTCTGTTGATCCATAGTTATTTTTGTGTTACATTTTGTATAGCAATCCCCCAATTCTTCAGTTTTCTTTGCAGGAATTGTCTTATTCTTCCAAGTAACATATTCTTTTCCCATATTTTTGTTAATTTTATTAGCTTTTTTAACTTTTGTTGACCTTAGGTTATTTAAAAGCAGCTCTTCATTAAATTGTGGTGAAACGGTATCGCTTAGATTTGATTCAATCACACCTTCCATGATTCGGATACTTTCCGATGTAGTATTTAAGCCCGAACTTTCTGACGGTAAATAATCTGAATCGTTGTAATCAGTTTCGTGAAAAATATCTTCTTCCGAGTGGTCACTTTGAATGGTGCTCAGTTGGCAAGTATTTACATGTTGCCGTAGCTTTGCAATTTTATCAGTATCGAAAATCGTATCATAGGATGAAGCTGTTTCATTCGGGAGTTCATTAAAAACCTCACCATCTGCCAGGTTATATGGATGAACTCTTCTATTATTTGGAACAATTTCACTAAGACACGTATTAGAGGACGAAGCCTCTTCATTTGGGAGTTCATTTAGCACCTCCCCATCCGCAAAGTTAAATGAATGAGCTCTTCTATTATTTTGCACACTTCCACTAGAACACGTATTAGAGAGCATTTTCACTTTCCTGGCTAAAGCCACTAATTTTTTACCTCTTCCCATTTTATCCAATAAATTTTAATTTTAATTTTGGAAGCAACTTAAATTTGATAA
Organism: Philophylla caesio; assembly: GCA_963971545.1. NCBI lineage: Eukaryota > Metazoa > Arthropoda > Insecta > Diptera > Tephritidae > Philophylla > Philophylla caesio. The sequence goes on along the minus strand of OZ020608.1, from coordinate 19,503,584 downwards.
TTTCACTTTTAATTGTTTGACTAAAGCACTTTTCTGGAAATACGATTTCACTTTTAGTACTTTTTTTTTTTTTAATAAATAACTTGTACCGATACAAGACGTTTTGTCACAATGACACTTGGCGACTGAGTGAGTGGTAGCTTAACTTGTTTAAATAAGAAAAGCATTTTTTTTTAGATATGCATTTGACAAAAGAACTTCAATCGAAAGAAGTTATTTTGTCAAATGCCAATTTCTGATTTTACTCAGACGATATATAGAGACAAGCTTTTTTGATATATGTATGTACGTTATGATTTTACGTTTGAAATTCCAACTTATTCGAGACAAGCTCTTTTGTCACTCGAAAATTTGAAAAATTACGAAAGAAGTTGTTTTGATGACTCTATAATTTTTTAACTAACGGTCCTAGGACAATGGCGATAAGACAGAAAAACGCGCCTTGAAAATTCATATATATGATAAAAATCCTGGAAAATTGTCTTATTTCGAGAGAAGTTGTTTTGTCAAATGTCCACAGATTTTATTAGACATTTGTCGGAACCGGCGAGATCGGACAACTATAACGTATATAGGAGTCGATTGTTCCGATATAATATTTTGCTTTATAATTTCGTCATTTTAAAAGCTAGAAGTCTGAAATTTTGCAAGAAGGTCCGCTATACTAAGTTCTATAAGACCAGTGAAAATCTTATAGATCAAAAATACTTTTCATATAGCACGAAAACTCCTCCATTAAAGCAGCTAAAGTCTTGAAATTTTGCACAAAGAGTAGATATAGTGGGAACTAATGTAGTAGTGAAAATCCTTAAAATCAGATAAATATAACATATAGCTTCTAAAGCGTCTAAAAACTTGAAATTTTCCACAAATATTAATTATTATTGGGAATATCGAATAATTATAACATATGGCTTCCATACAATTCGCCCTTCGGCATAGCTGAAGACAGCCTTTCTCACTTGTTTGTGTTTTAAAAAAATACCGTTTTCTAACACAAAATACAAAAAAGTTAAAAGTTCGATTTCAAATTGAATTCTTTTATATAAAAATAAATTGTTTTCATGCTTCTTTGCTAGGTATTTACATTACTGTAAGAGCTTAAAATTTATAAATAAAAAAATCGAAAGTATATGAGGCAGTGAATAAAATTCCAAATAAAATTTAACTGATTAAATATCTAAAATTGTAGCCACTTTTTATTTTCCGGACAACAAAAGCATTCCTCCCTTTAATTAGATCAGTCCATCAGTTAAAATAAATGCAAGTGCATTTTTAAAAATCGATGTTTTTCAACCTCGCCGAGGCAGGCCGTGGCGTCAGCGTTTAAAAGTAATAAATAAATTTCGACATTATATTACGCACACAAATGATAGCTGGTTTAAGTGACAATGCAAGCAAGCATGCGACTAACAACAACAATAACTTATATATCTGTGAGCCATGTGCGTCTCTACTTGCCAGCTCATTACGCATTCAACGACGCATTCATTTAAATTGCTTCATTTGCATTACAATTAATTGTCCAGACACGCCCATTTCAACCCCTCCCAGCGAGCATAAGTTAAATATAGCGGACTTGTGCTGACATGTTGCATGTTGTATGCATGGTGTTGCATGTTGCTGCCATTGTTGCCACTCAACGCTTGTGCATTGTAAATATTTTATTTTTTTTTGTTGCGCTAAAATTGCGTTAAGTATTTTTATTTTTGCTCTTTATTGCAATTTATACTTTGTTGCTTGATGTTTGTTTTTTTTTTTTAATGTTTTTTCCGTTCTTTTTTTTCAAGTCCACCGCTGCGGTCAATGTAATTACTTCTACTCGTCCATAAACTCACTTGTACATACACACATTTGTATATTTTATAGTTCAGTCGCTCGCTTGCACGCATTTGCTGCACTCCTCTCTGTTCCGTCATACTCTTCATTAACTTTAATTAATTTGCGAATTAATTTTATATTGTAGTGATTAAAGTTTCATTTCATTTTACTTCGCCACATTTTCAATTATTCCATATATTATTCATGCCACATTACTTAATTTACACTTTAATTTTCGCTACGAGTCCTCCATTCGATAATCGCCATTTAGCATATAAAAACTATAAATTTTATGTAAAAAAAGTCTAATCGAAGTAGTTCCAATTGAATCATGAAATTTGTGTATTTTTGCAAGTACGAATTTAGAAGAAAAAAAAAAAAATGTAACGTTAGCTTAAACTTTGGCCTGTGAATTAAAGTTGCCATTTTCAAATGAAGCCTGAAGTTATCTAGACATACATATGTATGTTGCTTTGCTTAAGAATGGGCAACATAAAAGCCAAGTCCTTTCAATATCGAGAAGTGAAAAAGAAAGACATTTTCAGACCTGTTTTGCATTTCGACAAATCGAAATCGGAATGTATAAATCCTTTCTTCTCTATCAGTTGTTAGTTTATTTAGTTCTTTGAGGTTCAGTATTTATTCTATTCATTTTTGGGGTATCAGAGCCAACACTTTAAAAGCAATAAAACTTCCTCGCTTTCAAAATAGTCCTGATAGACTAAAGAAACAAGTTTCCGCACGGGGCTGTAGTTCAAATCGAAAATAGTTTTCTATTCAAAAATCTAATGTTTTCATTGTTTCAATCATGTGAATTCAATAAAGTTTCGACCGAATCGAACCACGGAGTAACTCCTCTGAAAAGTCATTTTCACACTTCCAGTATACTCGTATTTTCAACCCAATATCCCAGAAAAAGTTCATACTCTTGAAAACTTTGTATGCTCAAGGTCGGCCAAATAGGCCACAAAAAATCTCCAGCAGAGTAATATTTCTTTATTAGTAAACAGTTCAAGCTGATGAAAATAAAATGCACTTGGCTTGTTGTCCTTCGTACTAAAAATATAACTACACAACTTTTTCTCCTTGTGGCTGCCCATAGTTCCTCCGCACGAATGCCACTCTGAGTCTATTCATTCAGTAGTTTATCCTCTCATAAATGATTCCGATAAAAAGCTTAGGTTCCAAGAATATGTTTATCGACTAATTTCTCGATATGTCGTTCTGAAAAATTTAACCAACTTTATCGTAATCGCTAGAGAAAGCCTAGAAATGAGAGCTGGAAAGCAAATCAAACCAAGGGCAACATTGGATGGTTCTCATGCTCACTGAAGCTTAGTGCGTCTCAAACGATTTTATTCAATATGGATGTAATCTCACAGTTCTTAGTTTGTTCAAAAAAGGAAAGTTGAAAAAAATAAGATTTACACTAATGTATTGAACACTAATCAAGGCTGCATCCGCTACTGTCGAGACAACGAAACTTCCGTCGCCTACTTCGCCAGAGAACTGTTTGAGAAACGAACTCTATTGATCTTATTTAAATTTTGCACAAATATAATTGGAACAACATTTTCGTTTAAAATAATTAAGACCTAAGTGCGATGTTACTATGCTCACATAAAAGTTTTAAAGGGCCATCACTAAATAAAAAGTAAACTTCTGTGTGACTACACACTTTACCATTTTTTTTACCAGAAGTAAATCTATGAGTAAAACAATTTGCGCTGAATTGGCTAGGATGAGAGTTAGGTTTCTGGACAAGCCTTTCTTTAACAGCAACTCTTGAAGTACTTGTGATCAATGGGGGGAGTATAAAAGGCATTACAATTTTTCAATTATCCTCTTTTTGTTGTATGTACCTCTTCCTGATGTACAAGCCTTGAAACGCTCCGAAGAGACTCGATACTCTTTGCATACAAATTTTGTGTCTAAATTATGGTTATCCAGGCTTTATCAGGTCGCTCAGGTCATTCTTAGCTTTTTAATATTAAAGTAGGATGAACGTTACCTAGAGTATGAAAGCATTTTATACCTCACAGAAGACCTGACCTGTCCTGGACAAGTCATTCAGTTTGACTCCGTCTTACGGCTTCTCTTCAGCAGAGCTTTAGGCTACTTCTTCTTCTCATTCTCTTATCATTTTTCCCTGCCAACATTGATCATATTTAGCGACACAAGTTGAATTTGATTACTTTGCAACACTCTCATTCACCTGAATAAGGGCAGTAGTTTTTGGTTATTTTTTTTTTTAATTTAAATTTAATTTTTTTTCAATTCAAATGCAGTTAAAAATCCAATATTTGTGTTTGAAAACAGCTCTCAAAAAAAAAAAAATTACGAGAAATAATATTTATTATTTATGTTGGTTGAAGTAGTACTTTTACGATGCTGAAAATTTCCTTGAAGAAATAAAAATCGTTTTTTTATTTGGATAAAAACAACAACAAAAAATATAGAAAAAATATTAACAAAAATTAAATAAATACTCTTGCATTTTTTTTCTTGAGAGATTTAGACTGATTTCAGAAATTTTTATAAAATAAAATCAAATAAAATCTTCAGTGCCATTTTATACGAATTTTTCGATTATACTGAGAGCTGTGTACTAAGCTTAGACCATATAAACTAAAGTTTAAAATTTTGTAGAAGTTAAAACAAAAATCAAAAAGCCGCTGCCCATATTCTTGTGTACAGGAGTGTTTGAAAAAATTAAAATTTTTTTTTCAGTATGCAGTTTGGTTGTCAAATAAAATTTCATTTCTTTCCATACAACCCGTTTTAAAGCATGAGTGAAATTATTTTTTGTACCTAAGAAAATGAGCAACACTTTCGGCATAAAAAAAAAATTCTTAAAAATCAATAGCATTTCTTCGCCACTTAAATATTACGCTTTATTACATTCACATTAAATTAGCTACGAATCTACATAGCCAAAAATATTTTCTTACAACTTCTTCATACACTGCTGTATACTTGAATAAGTTCAGCGATTTTTAAGATTTTTTTTCTAATTTATACAAAGTTTGAAAATTGTGGTTTTTGTTATAGGATGTATTGCATTTTAATTTAAAAACAATAGCAATTGAATTAAGGAAGATTAATTAAAAAAAAAAAATTGAAAACACTGCTCCGTTTCAAGTGAATGGATGTGTAACTAAATGAAGTATGGAAAAGGTTTTTATTTTTCTGTTAATATACTGACACAGCCTTACATTTTTTTAAATATTTTTCTGCCTTAAACGATTGGCAATTTGACTATTATCATTGAAATTCTAAGTAATTAACGGCTTAGCGTCAGAAATTATGCATCTTGCCAACTAAACGGCAATACAATTTATATTAACATTAACATTTGAATATAAAAAGTCATACAATTTTTTTATTTGTTGAAATATGCAATTTTTTTGGTTGGTAATCTCAGTTTTTTTAAGTTTTTCACTTACCTTCCATAACTCACTAAGCATTTTTCATTATGTTTTGTTTTTGTAGAATACAAACAGAAAAATATTTCCAATTTTAATTGAATTAACACGCTTTATAATTTTCACAACCAACCGATTTGCTTAACAAAATAATAACAAACGCATACGATTTGCTGCAGAAAAAATTTTATTAAATTTAATCCTTCATTTACATATTGCTTGCATCTTTATCATTTGTTAAGTGAAGGTTTTTTTTTTGAAAAGCAATGCATTTCGTATTTTATGTTTGTTAATTTTTTTTTTTGCGAAATTAATTTCTCTGCTCTTTTGCAATGCGTTATCCAATTGGTAAAATATACTTTTAATTTAAATATTGCCGCATTGCGTATATTTTTGCGTTTTAAATTTCACACACTCTCGTACATCTGCACCGACACTTTTTGGTCGCGCACTACCACTACTTAAATTAAAATTTTTTTCATCTTAGTTTTTTTTATTTTATTTTTTATTTTAGCCATGCAGTTATTATTAAATTGTCAATTTAACTCGCGGTTGCACAATTTCTATATCATTCACTTGCCTACTCACTCATTTATTCATTGAAATGTTTTTCGCTTTTAACAAATACATTCAGTTTGAAAAAATAGAGAGAAAATATTGCAAGCGCAAATTTCAATTTAACACAAATCATTGCTTTGTAAATTACTCAGTTATCCTTTGTTATTACTATGAGGTGTGTATATTTGCGAACACTCACACTTTTTTTTGTGATACTCGAAAGCCCTTGGCGTATAGTCAAATAACGTATCTCTTGTTATTTAAAAAAAAATAATTTTCTCCCTTGTCACGTGTTGAAAACGTTATGCCATGCGTCGCTTTAACTATGTGACAGCGCAGTTAAATCTTTGGGGAGGCGCTGAAATCATGTTCCTTTACTTTTTTGAGTTGACAAAAAGCTTTTGTAAAAATATACTCACCGAATGGGGCAATTTGGATTTTTTTAGGCTTTTTACGCAAAATTTCTTTAGTGAAAATTCACCTCTGTTACGTTGTAATTAGCCATTAACTTAATTGATGATGACTAATGATGATTTGCGACAAAGCCGCAAAGAGTTATATTTTTCGTATTGAAAAAAGTAAACAAAAATATATCAAATAAATTTGAGCCTTTGATGTAAGCTTCAGCAACGTGTTTATCAAAAGAGGCGCTGATTCTCTACTTCTTTGCACTTAATGGTTTTTCAAATATTCAACCGAATCAATTATTTTAATAGTTATTTCAATTTAACTAATTTGTGCTTGCTGATTGAAATTTGTAGATGTGTTATTTTTTACAATGAATTAATCATTTGTTGGAAAATTTGACTAAAAGTAGATATTTGTTTGTCACATACAACCAATTGTTCACATAAGATATTTTGTGTTTTAACTTCTCTCAAACACACAAAAGAACGAAATGGAGAACGAAACTGTCTCAAACGTTCTCATCGTGAATTTCATAAGAACGAATATCTGAACAACGTTCGCGAATAATACAAAACGTGAACAATATTTTCGGCTACGTTCTTAGAACAAATAAAAAAAAAAATAGATCAAAAGTATCCGGGACTTTCTAGCATATAACAATAATGGAACAATTGGCCCAGAACCATTCTCTTAAAGAACAAATTACGAACAAAAGTTTCAGAATCGTTATCTTGACAAATTGAAACATAATTCTCTAAATAACAAAAATTTTAGAAATGTTCAAGTCAAAAAAAAAATTGGGAATAAAAGTCACAGGAACAATTTGAGAATAATAGTTTCAGATAGGTTCTGAATAACAAATTGGGAAAAAATCGCAGAGAAAAAAATATTGGGGTCAAAAGTCTCAGAATTGTTCTCTCGAAAAGCAAATTGGGAACAAAAGTTTTAGGAACGTTCTAGAAAACAAATTAAGAACGGAAGTTTCAGGCACGTTCGTTAGAAGATCAAATTGGGAAGAAAAATTTCAGAGAAAAAAATTGGGAACAAAGGTCCTAGGATTTGTATTTGAAAGAACAATTTGGGAACAAAAGTTTCAGGAACGTTCGTTAGAAAAAACAATATGACAACAAAAGTCTCTGGAACATTTTAACAGAGAGAGAATAACGAAAACATGCGCGATGCCATTTTCTTTCTTAACATTAAGTTTTCAAACTTTTTCATCTGTTTTGTTCTCTAGCCGAATGTTTCTCGCACGTTTGTTCTTATTTGGTTTTCCTAAAAATGTTTTCACTTTAATTTCATTACAATTGGAAACGTTCCCAATAGTTTAGTTCTCATTCTGCTCTTCAAAAGAACGTGCTTGAGGGTTTTGTTCTAATTTTGTTCGTTTGTGAAAGTTGTGTTTTAATTTCGTTCTCTTTGAGAACAAATTTGTTCTTATTTTGTTTTCCGTAATAACATTCCCTGAAGTTATGGCTTTTTTTTTTTTAAAGCGTTTCCCAGTGCTTTGTGCTTATAACATTCGCGTTGAAAACTTTTCGATTGATATGCTTCTGTTCTGTTCTCTTTTGTTGGTATTACAAATTCTGCTGGTACGGATCTAAACTAAAACCGGAAGAATCTGCTAAATATATTTGTAAAAAAAAAAAAAAACCACACAAATTTTTGCACTTATTTCAGCGTAATATTTAGAGATAATTTAAGGTTTTGTGATTTACTTTGCTACATTTCAATTTATGCGCTTAGTAATTTATCACTTCTAAAAATACTAAAATCCTCTTACTTAACGTAAGCCCTGCTGGTACAATATTACAAAATAATTTTAATTCGCTTAAAAATTTACACAATATATTTAGTTTCATACATATTTGCCATGAATAGCTAAATATACTTGTAACTAGTATGTGTGTTAACTTGCGCAAAATTACAAATAAAAAAACACACAAACGCGCACAGGAAAAGTATAAATTCATTTGCACATCAAATATTTACTAATGCCAATAATAAAGCAAAGCGTTAGAAAATAAAAATAAAACAAAAAATAAAAAGTGGCGAACAGCAATAAAATTGGCAATTCGCGGTAAATGCGGGGATTTTTTTTTGCCCAAATAGCATGCAATGGAATATCGAGAGCGCAGTGCAAATAGGATTTCAACTCGAATATAACAATAATAATTCAAATGCCGCAGTGTAAAAATAACTGAAAAATTGCTGCAATAAAGAAATGAAAAAAAAAAAATGACAAAACAATTGAATAGCAAATATTGCTAGAGCAATTGCAATAACAACTAAGCGACCGAATTTTATAGCGCCATTATCCGATTAGCCGTTGCGCTAATATATCGCACACTACTACAAACAGATTTATAAATATTAATATGCAGCCGAGCGAAGTATGTAAGAGGAGATAAAAAAAAAAACAGCAACAAAGCATGTAAAGCAATGCAAGCGTTAATGGAGCAAAAAAAAAAATGGAAAACAACTTAGAATATGGCACCAGTGAGGGAAATGGAAAATGTGTGGAATATCAAAAAGGCAAGTGAATAGAGCGGCAGTTAGTTGTAGCGGAAGGAAAAAAGTTCAACAATTACTTTATTTTATATAATGTTACAACGCAGGTAGAAGTGTATATGTCTATAGCAGACGTATTTGGATTAGGCTTCATGCAGGAAAAATTTGCAGTTAAATTTAGTGTGATAAATTTCAACAATTGTTACGATCCATTGTGCTTTGGAGGTAGGCAGAATCAAGCTGGCAGGAACTATTATATATAAAAAAAGTATCATGAACAACACTTGCAAAAGAGCTTAGTGCTTTCTAAAAAAAATAATCCGGAAAAAATGGTGGTACTCTTGAGACACAGAAAAGGAAGGGTTTATAGAGATCTGGTAGAATTGATTTCAAGATATAATCAGTCAGACTTTAGCTTTCATTCACCCACATGATTCTGCAGATTACATTTTTTTTAACAAAACAAATTTTTTACCCACTCCTATTTTTGCTCTTTGTGGGTTAAAAATCTTTAAATTCCAAAATGAGGTCGTTTCTTGCAAATTCATTTTTGTAGAGCTCTTAAAGATGTGCCAGTAAAAGCTGCTTTTAATAAGAAATCATTTATATTTTCTTATGGTAATGATGGCAAGCATGATTGAATTGTGGGAATTAAGGAATTAAAAAAGAAACAAAATAAAGTGAACAAATGTACTCGTATGTGAGGATATGTGTGCGTCCACGTGAAAAGGGCCCACTTTGACCGTATTTGAGTTATGCATATAGGCGTCTTCCTGGTTGATTTCCGAACATTTTGAGACAAATTAGACCATCCTAACTAAAGAATTGAGGGAAATATAGAACTTTGAAGGTGACTATCCGAAAAAACACTGATTGAGAAAAATCAATTTGAAGTTGAAAGTTCGATTTTTTTCATTTCTACTCGGACGTTAAATGCGAACACCCATTTGAATCGAACAGGAACTTAGTCAGCATGAGAAAAAATACTATTACATCATTTTTCAATCATTATTATATGTGAAACAACTAATTAACATCAACTCGGAAAAGTGGGCCCTTTTCTAAATATTTGCTTTTTCAACTAATTCAACCAATGATCACAGAAAACTATGAATGAGTTAACGTTTGACCAATGAATCAGAAAGATGGGGAAGTAAAAAAATTGAAATGGACACAACAGTGAATATTTTATTATAATTAAAGATGAAACAAAGACAACAAATTAGCAGTAATTCATTCATTACAGTCATTGACAGTAATCAATCCACAGATTTAATCACATCTTATCACGTTTGCGCTTTGAACATAGTGGTATACCATTCCGTACAGAATTTTGGTGGCCTTCTTCATCACAGAATCCACAACGTGGTCTTTTTCTAGTTGACACTTGTAAAGATTGAGGGGGAGACAGGGAATTGGTAGCTCTTTCCGCAGATGTCTGACGGTTCCTCGTGGTCCGTGACTCAGTTGAATCTACTTCGTTAGAGAGCAGATCCAATTACGTGGTGGCCATTGCGGCTTAACTTACATAAACAGTGATCCTGATGATGAATATCGATATTAATTATTACTGTTTTTAATTTCCGAGCGCCAACCCTCTGGTGGGGACTTCTTTCCAGTCGCTATAGTACGTACTATTTCACATTCATTGCCTCGAAAATGCGGGAAGAACTATTTTATATAATATAATTTTGGCGCGTACACTATATAGCTCAGTGTTTGGCCGAGCTTCTCCTACCATTTGTGGAGTGCTTCTTAATATTCTACTACAAATGGAGCGACCTACATTTTTGTGCCGACTCCGAACGGCAGATGTATTTAATGAGAAGCTTTTTCATGGCAGAAATACCCTCGGAGGTTTGCCATTGTCTGCGAGGGGTGACCGCTATTAGAAAAAACTTTTTCTATGATTAAGATTTTGCTTGCCCTGGCTGAGATTCGAACCTCGAACTCACCGGCATATCGAGTTATAGCACGCACCGCTACCAACTCGACCACAGCGGCCTCAAGAACTATTTTGCTGGCACTAATAAGTTAAAAGTCCAAATTTATCACCTTTTCTTTCAAAAAAAATCCATAGAACACGGAAATGCTTCATATTTCTCCAAAATGTAGATACGAGTACTTTTGATATATCGAGACAATTTATTTCATGACAACTCGAGAGAGATGTATTTATTTCAAGTGGCAAGAAAATCACTCAGTTGCCAAAAAGAGAAATGAAGAAGACAATAAAGTTAAATATATACACTTCCTTAGATGTTGCTTTAAAATGTTGTAAAAGGAACTATAAGCGTTAGTTAAAATTTATTTTAAACGGCAAGCACGCCATTTTGATATAATGCAATATATACATTTTATAAAAAACGCACAACTTCGATACATCCTTCATCCGAAAATTTTTTATAAGTATTCTTAGGAAAGCTTGTAGAATATTTAGATTTTCTGAGGCCAATTGAAGCTAAATTACGAATACTGTTATTCGTTTATTCGAATGATATTCGAAAACAATCTTACTCCGACTTAATTAGATTCGCTTTTTCTGAAGAGACATAGCTTTAGTTGAAAGAAAAAAATTGCCAAAAACCTTTTGTTTTTAAATTTTTTGCCTGGCAAAGTTCAATATTTTTAATTTTGTTTTCATAACAAAAAGTTAAAAATACGTAATTATTAATACATTTCTCAGAAACTATAAAGCCTTTCGAAAAGTGGTGGTTGGGAAATTTTGTTTACTTTCTTGTTTTGTTGTTTTTCACCTGTTTAATTTTTTCATTAATTGTTTAAAAAATTAACTAAAGGCCAATTTTTATTGAAAATTTTTTATAGACAAAAATCAGCAACACGCAAAGCGGTAGAAGTTATAGTAAATACTATTTCGGAGAGTACCTCATCTCCTCATCAGACTTCTTTCTTCACGGCTTGCGCAGGAGTCGAACCCGCGCCACCACGTAACGCTTAACTAAGGCAGCATTTTAAGAGGCTCAGAGCTAAGCTTACGCTGTGTGAGCTGTTGTTATTTTACCATTTTCCTTGCCACCTCACTACAATCAAGTGCGACTGTTCCGCTGCTATTTCAACTTTTGTAGTTGTTGTTTGTACACTTTCATTTACTTTTATTTGATATAATTTGCATTGAGATCACAGAACTGTTTCATGAGCTATTCTTTTTCATTAATTTGGGATTTAATTTTTTTGGTTGAATGAAAGTAAATTGCAAATATCTCAAAAAAAGTATTATACATATATACATTTTTACTGTAAATCAGTGCTAATCAATATTTTGTATAAAAGCTAAAACTTGGATTCATATGTTTTTTTTTTTTGTAGGAGAACGAACTGTATTTTCGGCCGGCAAAATTGGAAATTTATTGAAACATAAAAATAAAAAATTATTAATACCACTTATAAAAAAGAAAAAAAATAATTTATACACTCGGCCTTCGGTGTATGTGGCATAACTTGAATAAGCGTTGAGTGTTCAGGTTCAATTTCCAGCCGACGCATGTTAAATGTAAAATCGAAATTATGAAAAAAATGTTGTATTTTAAAAGTAGTTTGGCCTTAGTTAGCAATGGAAAATTTTGGCTTAAAAAATCTTTAAATACAAATACTTTACTCTTTTAGTGACGGAAAAAAAATTGCAGATACCTCCATTTATGCTACAACACAAAGACGCACAACGCAGGCATAGCTCTGTCACATAATGACCAATATGGTTAAAGCTCAACAGTCGCTATATAATTTAAAACATAAAATGCTGAAAGTCCTTTTACTTCTCAAATCGTATGTCATGAGACAATTTATTTAAAAGAAAAAAAAATATACAAAGTCACTGAACACTTAGCTTAGAGCTTTATTGAGTTTGGACTGTCCGAAGCAATATCGGACGAGAACCGCACTCGCCAAAGGCACAGTATATACAGTAGTAAAACTGAGGTGAAGTCTTTCTCAGGGATAAGACTTTTTATGGTGGATAATGAAAATAAACTATAGCAGAGTTGCATGCAATGATATTTCATAATAAAGTTTGAAAATCACATAAAAATTTTTGCGGAATGTGAAATATTTGCATTAACCAGTGAAAATACACTTTACAATAGTTACTTAAAGCCAAAATTTTATAGCGAAAATATGTGACGACTGTTTTTATTTGCTTATTTTAATAATTATTCAACGCCTCACCACAGTTCTCCTATAACCAACGTGTACAATAAAAAAAAGCAACCCTGGGTAGTAAACTTTTCGGTGGTGAGTTTGCTTTTTCATTTTATTCATTCATTTCGGTTAAATTTGTAAACAAAAGCAGTTAATTTTGCAAATAAATATATTAATTTTCTTATAACTGGAACATTTTTACATTTTCTGAAGGAAATAACTGCCTGGAGTGGAGCGCAAGCGCAAATACATCTTTAAATTGAAGCAGAGTATTCCTAGAATACTGAAAAGAAAGCTAATTTTACTTTCTTGTTAATGATTTCAGGTCTTATAAAACAGCTGCGAAAGACTTTTGATACTTCAAGACCTTAGAATTTACATCGATTTTATTGTAGCTCAATGTTCATGGTGAAGATTCCTTAATATGTACAAAAATACAAAATTTAAAAGTGCATAGATTTGTAGAAACGTAAATAAATATATACATACACACATATCACGAAGCTGCGAGCAGTTTGCTACCATTGGGCATTGCCACACGTTCAATATTTATTGACGTGATGCAAGTATTGTGTTATTTCTTGAACGTGTAGCATGCAATATTTATGTAAAAGAATAAAGATTACAAAATAATAAAATCCATGGATATGGATCGCAATACCGTCAATAAATATTGTAGCATTTCTTTTTCGTCGATGCGACTAATTTCTACTCCAGTACCTTCTTTCTACTGGTTTTGGTTTTAATGAAAATGCCAGTATTATAGCTAAACATGCACAAACTTTATTTTCTTGTTCCATTGTCTATATATATTTCCAACCACGCAGCCTGCAAAGTATGTATATAAAAACAGTCAGGGATCATTTTCCTTTGAAAATGTGTTTGCATTCTTTTCCGGTTGAAAATTTTAATCAAAACAGAAAATATATAAAAAAATTCTAAGCATTCGTATATTAAAATATACACTCTACGAAATTCAATTAAAGGCACAGTCATTCATATTATTAAAGCTTTTCTAAATGATAACGGTATTTTCTATTTTCCCCTTTCGTTTTCGGTATTTTGTTCGCTTTTTAGTGCTCTTTTAGTCATGCCTAAAAACTTCAAGTACCGTTAGTTCTCTCTGCATAATTTGTACATACATATATCGCTTGGCAGTGAGTTTTGCAAGTATTAAGTAGTGAAATTTGATTAAAGAACAGTAATTTCGCTGTCTTTTAACGGATAACTTGTGCATATAATCCGAGGAATTTATGCATAATTTACATGGTTTCGATTGGATTTCACTGTTAAACATTTTCCTACAATAACAAAAAGATAGTATGCGAAAAGGTAAAACGCTTACAACCGTAGAAGTCGCTCAGGTCCATGCCTACAAGGATACTGGCATGAGTAATATAAAAATCGCCATTAAATAGAATCGTTCCGCCTCAGCAATTGATAACGTGATTAAATTAAAGGAAAACTTTAACACAAAACGCTCGAACAAGAACAACCAGAAAATTTCTCTTCGCGCTGGCCTCGAAACGAAAAAAATGCAATTGCATCAACAATTTTGACAGATTTAAATTTATCAATATGCAAACGACGCGTGCAACAAATTTTAGCCGGGAGTGAGCGACTTGTTTGGAAAAAAACGAAGTCAAAACCAGCTTTGACGAAGTCCGACAAACATGCAAGGCTAGAATTTGCAAAACAACACATGTCGTGGACCGATGAATGGAATAATGTGATATTTTCGGACGAAAAAAAAATTCAATCTCGAAAGCCCAGAAGGCTTTAATTACTACTGGCCCGACTTGAATGGTCCAAAAAGTTTATCTACGAAGCGAAACTTTGGAGGGGGTTCACTGATGGTTTGGGCAGGTTTCAGCTATCATAACAGGACACCCATATGCAAAATTTCAAAACGTAAGAACTCAGAAGCGTACATAATTCTTTTGGACGAAGTCTTAATAACATTTATGGAGGCTTTGCCAAACACAAATCCCATATTTCAGCACGATAACGCTGCCGTACATGCCTCACGCGTTACCAAAAGTTGGCTTCAGGAGAAGCAAATTGTACTTTTAGAATGGCCATCACGTTTCCCTGATCTAAACCCTCGTCGAGTTTATACTCTAGGACGAAAATTTCAGACTGTGAACAGTTACGTGTAATGGGGTGCAGTGGTGCTTCTGGGTATGCGGTTACAGTTGCACGGCTGTACTCAATCCCTACTCTAACGTCCACGTTCGTGCACCCTGGGCAACGTGAGCAACCCATGTGCGAGATACGGTAACCAACCCGTATGGAGCCATGGGTCACGGCTAATAGAGAGGGAGCTTTAGCGGAGCCACTCCGACATATTCGGTTTAAGGGTCCACTAAAGTCCGCAGCGTCTGTCCACCAGGAGGTGCGGCTGCAAGCGGGCGTCTGTCTTGGAGCAAGCGGCTCGCTATATAAACGAACTTAAAATTTTCACCCCCAGCAATGGGTTGTGCGCAGGGCTTGGAACCCGCCACGTAAAAAACCACTTCCAATGAATAGAACAACAAAGCCTCGGATGAGAACCCCCTTTTTTGATGACGACCACAGCAAACGTTTAAAGGACAATGATTTGAGGGCATGCACCTGGAATGTCCGAACCCTTAATTGGGAAGGTGCCTCTGCCCGGCTGGTTGATGTCCTCAGCAGAGCAAAGGCTGACATCACCGCCATCCAAGAGATGCGATGGACGGGGCAAGGGAAACAAGTGATAGGCCCTTGCGACATCTACTATAGCTGCCATGTAAAGGAGCGCAAATTTGGTGTCGGATTTGTGGTGGGAGAGAGACTGCGCCGTAAAGTACTGTCGTTCACTCCGGTGGACGAGCGTCTCGCCACAATCCGCATCAAGGCGAGATTCTTCAACATCTCCCTAATTTGCGCCCACGCCCCGACGGAAGAGAAGGACGATGGGACTAAAGATCGCTTCTACGATCTCCTTGGCCGCACGTATGAGCGGTGCCCCCACCACGATATAAAAATCGTGCTTGGCGACTTCAATGCCAAGGTGGGCAAGGAGGGCCTCTTTGGTTCCACAGTCGGAAAATTCAGTCTCCACGACGAAACGTCCGATAACGGATTGAGACTGATCGACTTCGCCGGGGCCCGAAACATGGTAGTCTGTAGTACCAGGTTCCAGCATAAGAAGATTCACCAGGCTACGTGGCTGTCTCCAGATGGTAAAACACGAAATCAAATCGACCACGTTGTGATAGACGGAAGGCATGCTTCCAGTGTCCTAAATGTGCGCACGAACCGAGGAGCCAATATCGACTCGGATCATTTTCTTGTGGCAGCTAAGATCCGCACGCGCCTCTGTGCAGCAAAAAGCGCGCGCAAATGGACACAAGGAAAGCTCGACGTCGGAAAGCTGCAATCGCAACAGACAGCTACCCACTTCGCCACTCGACTTGCACTCCTGCTCTCTGAGAGCAATAACCAACAGAACGATATTTCCGAGCAGTGGAGCCATATTTCTCGCTGTCTAAATACCGCCGCTGAAGAATCCATCGGATTTCAGCGAGCCTGAAAGAACAACTGGTATGACGAGGAATGTCGCGCCGCTACGGAACGTAAAGACGCTGCCTACAGGGCCACACTGCGATCGGGCGCAACGCGAGCTGTGCGGGAGCGTTATCGTGAGCTGAAGAAGGAAGCAAGACGCATTTTTCGTGAGAAAAAGAGAGAGGCCGAAATGCGTGAGTGCGAAGAGCTTGAGATGCTGGCCGACAGGAAAAGCGCCCGAAAATTTTTTCAAAAGGTTCGACGGCTTACAGAAGGTTTTAAGACCGGGGCGAATTCCTGTAAGAATGAAAACGGCGACCTGGTGACTGATGTCCACAGCATACTTAAATTATGGAGGGAGCACTTCTCCACACTGCTTAATGGAAGCAACTGCAACCCTGGAGATGTTGAACCCGAATCCCCAATCAATGATGATGGACGTGATGTACCATCACCCCACTGTGACGAAATTCGGAAAGCGATAGCACGGCTGAAGAACAACAAAGCCCCCGGGGCCGATGGGTTACCAGCTGAGTTATTTAAGTACGGCGGAGAGGAGCTGGTTAAGTGCATGCACGAGCTCATCTCTAGAATATGGTCGGAAGAACGCATGCCTACTGATTGGAACTTAAGTGTGCTCTGCCCAATCCACAAAAAGGGTGATCCTGCAGTTTGCGCCAACTATCGCGGGATTAGTCTTCTTAACATCGCATATAAGGTTCTGTCGAGTGTATTGTGTGAAAGACTTAAGCCCACCGTCAATGAACTGATTGGACCTTATCAGTGTGGCTTTAGACCTGGCAAATCTACCACCGACCAGATATTCACAATACGCCAGATCTTGGAAAAGACCCGAGAAAGAAGAATCGACACACACCATCTTTTTGTCGACTTCAAAGCCGCCTTCGACAGCACGACAAGAAGTTTCCTATATGCCGCAATGTCTGAATTTGGTATCCCGGCAAAACTTATACGGCTATGTAAAATGATGTTGAGCAACACCACCAGCTCCATCAGAATCGGGAAGGACCTCTCCGAGCCGTTTGATACCAAACGAGGTTTCAGACAGGGTGACTCTTTGTCGTGCTATTTTTTTTAAGAGTGTGCCGCAGCTGGCGTGCGACATTGACATCATCGGCTCGAACAACCGCTCAGTTAATTCTGCCTTCTTCAACTGGATAGAGAAGCGCAGCGAATGGGTCTGGAGGTGAACGAGGGCAAGACGAAGTATCTCCTGTCATCAAATAGACAGTCGGCACATTCACGACTGGGATCACAAATCACTGTTGACAGCTATAACTTTGAAAAAGTTGAGAACTTCGTTTACTTAGGAACCAGCATTAACACCAATAACAGCGTCAGCCTTGAAATCCAACGGAGAATCTCTCTTGCCAACAAGTGCTACTTCGGACTGAGTAGGCAATTGCACAGTAAAGTCCTCTCTCGAAGGACAAAAACCATACTCTATAAGTCTCTCATCATGCCCGTCCTATTGTATGGCGCAGAAGCATGGACGATGACAACATCAGATGAGAGAGCTCTTGGAGTGTTCGAGAGAAAGATTCTTCGAAAGATTTATGGACCTTTGCGTCTTTGCGACGGTGAATACCGTGTACGATGGAACGATGAGCTGTACGAGCTGTACAATGACGTAGATATAGTGCAGCGGATTAAGAACCAGCGGCTCCGCTGGCTAGGCCACGTCGTACGAATGGATGAAATAGCTCCAGCCCTGAAGGTTTTTGACGCGGTACCCGCAGGTGGTAGCAGAGGAAAAGGAAGACCTCCTCTGCGTTGAAAAGACCAAGTGGAAAAAGACTTGGCTATACTTGGGATTTCCAATTGGCGCCAGTTAGCAAAAGATAGGGACAGCTGGCGTGCTTTGTTGACCTCGGCCAAAATCGCTTAGGCGGTTGTTGCGCCAATTAAGTAAGTAAGTAAGAACAGCTACGTAATGCCATTGTGGAAGAATGGTCTCGAATGCCACTTTCGGAGTTCTAATATGTGATTGCTTCGATGCGAAGCCGGATTTTTGAAGTGATTATTACATCTGGGGGATGGAATCACTATTAGGTTCGTGCTATAAATTTTTTCTCACGCGTTTTCTGAACTCTTTATATATTTTACTTTTAATTGAATTTCGGAATTAAGTATGAATAGTTACAAAAAAATTGTATTTTAAGTTTGAATTTCATTTATGTGAAGAAATTTTTATTTGTCTAACTCCTAAATACATATAAATAAAATTAAAAAGAAAAAAGATATCACAGGTGCCTTTAATTGAATTTCGCAGAGTGTATACTTGTATAATAAATATCACCGATAAATGTATTGTATATTTTGCATGCAGCTATTTAGAGGTAGGGTCAAAATCCTATGTATGAATAACGCCTTGAAATTTTAATGAAATATGAAAATTTAAGTAATGTCTGTGAGAATTTATGTTCATTGACTTCATAAACAATTAAATAATTATTGTAAAACAAATAAATTAATAAATATATTTTATTTATTGTTGAACTAAACCTGTGTGCGAATAAGTCTGAATTGCTATCTAAGCGCCGTTTTTAAATATCCTGTTAAAATTCCAGCAGTTAATATTTTTGAGAATTAATTTTCATACAAATTATGACAAAAAAAAAAGGAAAATAACATGCATATGACCTTTAGCACCATTTGATGATCAATACAAAAGAAAACAAATTGAAAATTTAAAACAAACCATATGCAACAGAATATTTGTTAAGGAACTACTAATTACCTCAACTCGCACCGTCAACGGTTTTTGTAAAGATATTTCTTCGAACTTTATACAGCATGGACAAAGTCTCAACAGCATTGTATGGAATTTAACGTACACGAGCTTTGTGTATCGTCTTCACTTCAGCCATTACAATAATAAAATATCTTTAATGAAGTAGTACAAGGTGTGAGTTTGTTCTATACGCGATTTTGTTGATTTTTTAATGAATAAAATAAAACTTGTGTAGCTCCTTGCTGCACAAAATCCTGTTGAACGATTTTTTTCGTTAAAAAGAGTAACACCAGACCCAAGTCCTTTTGGGAGGTGAATTTTTCCGATAAATTATCGAAAAGGTTGCGTACTGTATATACTGTGGCCAAAGGACCGCAGCTTATTGCTGATTCATCGATCAAATACACATATGTATATATATCGATCGCAACTGTCAAGACACAGAGTTGCAGTATTACAGAGTTGCATTAGAACTATCAAATAACTAAATGGTAAGAAATAAAATATTGATGAAATATGTAGCTACACACAGCTTTAGTTTGCTTAAAAAACTGAGTGTTATCTAACATCAACATTAGCAGCATTTGAGACTTAATAAATTCTAAAGTGAAGCCCAGAGATTTCTCTACCAAATCGTATGATGTTTGATATTTTGAAGGCAAAGATAAATTAAAGCAAGCAAACATCTTTATTATTTATACTCCAATGTCAAAAAGACCAACTCCGAAAAAAGCATTGACTCATTGAAAACCACACGCCAAAAAAACACCCTTTTGAAATTTCGAAAGCAAGGTGGTTTACCTATAAATCGGCATTAGCGGTGGGATAAATTAATCTCATGGCATAAATCTTAGTTATTTATTTTCCATTGTCAAAACGTACAGGCTGCTACCTATAGTTCAGCGTAACAATAACATATAATTTACACTACAGTAACCCTCATTACCAACTCATTAAATTGCGTATGATTGTGTGCAAGTAAACAAACATGAAAATCAAACGAATGTTACTCATACGCCACGGTGCAATCGGCAATGCGCTCCTCAATCAACACCACAGCAATATTGTAATGAAAAATCACACCAAAATATTGTTGTTACCCAGTAACTGCTGAAAATAACAATACAAAACAATGCTGAAATATTTAGTTGCAGTTAAAATATTGTCATCAACTTGACAATCAACAAAGCAACAAGCAAACAAACAATAAACAAATGAGCAGAAAGGCAAATGTTATACCGCCTGAAAGTATTTTACTGTTTGTGTGTGTGTGTGTACTGTCATTAACGAGCCAAAATAAACAATAACAACTGTAGGTATATAAACGTACGTCCTTGCTCTGTATGGCGTTGCTGTTGTTTTTGTTATTGTTGTTGTTTGGGTTTTTCCCTAATGCAGCCAGCAAGTATTCATCACTTTGCCATTCACTTGGCTTTCTGTTGCAATGAATCATAGACAATTTATGAAATATTTTACGCTTATAAAATATGCAAGCTCACACACACACATGCAGATGCAGCAGAACTTGTATGTATTCATTGAGCTTTATTTGCATTTAAATGCATACATATGCAGGTGCATACATATGTACATACATATGTATATATTCACAGGAGATAGTTGCACTAGTGGTTAGTTCTGCAAAATAAATAGCTAATTTTAGTGGAAATAGCAGGTGGAAAGTGGGGATTCGCCACACGACATACCCAGGAGGTGCCGTGTAACCCGTTTTTAAACTCCAGAGTGAAAGTGATATTGATTTTCGACGGGAAAATCAATAAACTCGCGGTCTATAAAACTTTTTCACTTTTTTTTTTTCTTTTTTTACTTTTCCTAAATACGCGCGAAAGAGGGGAAAAAAAAACTGTGTAAGGAAATATAAGCGAGACAGGTAAGAGCTAAACACAATCTGACTAATTGTCAAATACAGCTGATCCTGTCTCACAAAGCAGGGACGGTGTAAGCAGCTGTTAGTCAAGTTTCAAACCTACAGTTGCAAAGGCAGTGTAGTATTCTAGTATAAGATCATTAGGGTAGCTCGTAAATATATAAAAAATAAAATTATTACCAATAAATATATTAAATTGAATAAAAGCATAAAATAAAATAAAATAACAATATTAATAAAAATAATTTAAATAAAAATAATTAAAAAAAAAAAAAAAAAAAAAAAAAAAAAAAAAAAATAATAATAATAGTAATAATAATAATAATACTAAAAGTTAATAATAATAATTACAATAAACATAATTATACATCGTAATAACTTTTAATAATAAACAGAAATAAACAATAAATAAGGCAAAATAAACAATGAGTGTCACTAGGTCGCCCCCCCAAGGGCGAAAGATTTCAGAGGATGTAGGTCCTTCTCAGCCGGGAATTAGAGCAGTTGACGGTGGCCTGATAAATCCACTTGCGAAGCGTCCCAGACTTGCGTACTCTCCGCCGAAGTCACGGTCATGCTCACCAGTGCCCGAACAACCGCCCACTGATCCGAAAAACCCCGCGTGGGTCAAGCTAGGGGCGAAAATACGTGAGCTACACGACATGATGGACGATGGTAAGAGAAGGTCAGTAAACCAGCAGATGCGAGATTTAATCTCCGAGCTGTCGATACTCTACGAAAAGGCAAAGACCCATACCCCTCGAAAAACAGTAAGCGCATCTTCTCAGACTTCTCCGAAAGCTACCATGAGCAAGGCGCAGTACAAGGGAGAAAAGGAAGTTCAGCAAAGTAGAGCAGTGCCAACCGAAAAAGAGAAAAAAACAAATGGCCCACTTGAAGTACCTAAAATGAGGGAAGAGCCACAGTGGACGACAATACAGCCCAAAAGAAAACATAAAAAGCCAGTACGCCCCGATGCATTAATTATTAAAAGTAACTGCGGGGGATCGTATGCAGACGTACTAAAAATAGTAAAAAGTGATCCCCAGCTGAAACATGTTGGCAGCATGATAACAAAAGTCCGAAAGACTGCTAGTGGAGATCTTATTCTACAATTAGAAAAATCCACGGATACGCACACTAAAGAGCTACAAAGTGCGGTTAAGTCCGCGCTAGGCGAAAAGCCCTCGGTACAAACGCTAACAGCTGAAACGGCGATTGAAATAAGGGACTTGGATGAAATAACAAGTAAAAAAGAGCTGTGTACCGCTTTGGAGCAAGAGTTTGACGGAATACAGTTTGCCGAAACTAGCGTAAAGTCAATAAGAGGTGCCTACTGCGGCACTAAAACAGCCACACTATTGCTTCCAGTCCCAGTAGCAAACAAACTACTAGCAGTCGGTAAAGTGCGAGTTGGTTGGGTAATTGCCCGTATACGCGTGAAAACACAGCCAATAAAATGCTTCAAATGCCTAGAGTTTGGCCACTTATCGAGAAACTGCAAAAGTTCGGTTGATGTTAAAAACACATGTTTCAACTGTGGAGACCCGAACCACAAAGCTGCCGAGTGTAAAAAAGAATTAAAATGCGCAATATGTTCAAGAAGAAATGCGCCACAAGTGAAGCACAGAACCGGAGGCAGGGAATGTCCTTTTTATTTAGAGGCGGTTAAAAAAGCACGAGCACAATGAAATTTCTGCAATTAAACCTCAATCATTGCAAGGCTGCACAAGAGCTTCTGGAGCAGTCGGTACTAGAAAAAAATATCGACATAGCAATACTTAGTGAACCGTATAAGATCGGTAAAACCCCACTGTGGGCTAGTGACACTAACGGGAAATCAGCGGTATGGAGCTGTGCCAAAACGCCGATTGCGATTGAGCAACTGAAAGCGAAACCATGCTACGTTGGCGTAAGAATATCGAAGTTATTTTTGTATAGTTGTTATATACCGCCTAGTTATAGCCTTACTGAATTCGAAACCGCCTTAGACGGTCTGGTAAGCGACGCGAGAGCCACATCACCAGTGATAATTGCAGGTGACTTTAATGCATGGGCCCGAGAATGGGGCAGCAGACGAACAAACGCCAAAGGAAGGGCCTTGCCTACATCATTATCAATGTTAGAAGTTACACTTGTTAACACAGGCGATAAGCTTACCTTCCAAAGAGATGGAAGAGGGTCCATTATCGATCTTACCTTCGTTAGCAATACAATATTTAGACGAACGTCGTGGCATGTAAGCGAAGACTATACGCATAGCGACCACCAAGCTATAATATTTTCGATAAAAAACGATGTAGGGGTACAAAATATCTCGAGTGTTAAACCAGCTGGCTGGAAGCTGCATACACTAGATGAAGAAGGTCTTAAGGTGATGGTAACTCATATAACCCTCCCAGAAGGAGCGATAAACTTGGCACACCAACTAATAAATGGTATTAAACTAGCATGCGACGCCTCGATGAGGAGAAAAGCTGCATCTTCCCGACGCCCACCAGTGTACTGGTGGAACGAAGAGATTGCGGACTTACGTCGTCAATGTAACAGCGCAAGGCGAAACTACCAGAGAGCCAGAAATCGAAGCGCAAACTTTGCGGTGCAGCAAAGAGAATACAAAGAAAAGCGCACGTCGTTGAAACGGGCTATAAAAGCCAGCAAAAAGAAATGTTTTCGAAGTCTATGTGACAGCGCAGATAAAGATCCCTGGGGTTCAGCATTCAAAGTCGTAACCAAAAAGATACAAAAGTCATTACATCCGAAGTTTTCATGCCCTAGAGAGTTGGCAAAAATAGTAAGCGCACTTTTTCCAGCCCAACCACCCTTTGACCGGGAAACATTCCCCCCTACAGAAAATGAAACGCCTCCGGTTACGGCAGAAGAAGTTTTAGTAGCCGTTAAAAGCCTAAAAGAAAAAAAGGCACCAGGTCCTGATTTTATTCCTAACCACATATTGAAAATAACTGCAACCACCAACACCGAAGCGTTTGTACGCACGTATAATGAATGTCTCAAAGAAGGCATATTTCCGCCAATATGGAAGCGCCAACGACTGGTACTTCTACCAAAACCAGGGAAACCCCCAGGTGACCCGTCAGCATACCGCCCAATATGCATGCTTGACACAGCCGGAAAACTGTTCGAACGAATTTTAAGCAATAGGCTGACTACAGAAATAGAAGCAGGGGCAAACCTCTCAGAAACGCAGTTCGGTTTTAGAAAAAAGCGATCAACAGTAGGCGCGGCGATGCTTGTTAAGAAGCTGGCAGAAGAAGCGATAAGTGGAGTAAGATGGAAAGGCGGATCTAAAAAATATTGCCTGGTCATGACACTTGACGTTAAAAATGCGTTTAATTCCGCTAACTGGAAGAAAATTGTCGAATCTCTCCGTGGTTTTCAAGTATCAAGATATTTGCGAAAAATAATAAGTAACTACTTGGAAGATAGAGTCCTAGTATATGATACAGACGAAGGCAGCAAAGAGTATAATATATCCGGAGGAGTTCCTCAAGGATCCGTCCTTGGACCATTACTCTGGAACATTATGTACGACGGCATTCTGCGCTTACAAGTACCTACAGGGTCAAAAATTGTTGGTTTTGCGGACGATATTGCGGTGGTTATTGTTGCCAAGCATATACAAGACGTTGAGCGAGAGGCGAACTTAATGACTGCGCGAATACAGAAATGGCTTGAAGAGAATGGCCTGCAGTTAGCCGAGCAGAAAACTGAGGCAGTGTTAATTAGCAGCAGAAAAATACTAGAGTTTGTTAAAATTAAAGTTGGAGGACATGAAATTGTTTCGAAACCTGCTCTGAAATATCTAGGCATTATGTTTGACGCTAGATTGGTATTTAAGACCCACCTAGAATACGCAGTCGAGAAAGCAGAGAAAGTTGCAGCAGCGCTATCGAGGCTAATGGTAAATATAGGAGGACCTAAGCAACAAAGTAGGCAACTGTATGCAAGCGTAATACGGTCTGTACTTCTATATGGGGCTTCAATCTGGTCGGCGGCGATTGAGAAAGTTTCGTACGCACGAGAGATCAGATCACTGTATCGCCTTTGTGCTATCCGGGTGTGCAGTGCGTTCAGAACAACGTCAGAAGATGCCGCTCTAGTAGTGGCTGGGCTCTGCCCAATTGAGATCCTGGTAAAAGAGGCTACGATAACCCCATCGAGCATTACAGAACGTGAGGCGGTGAGGCGAAACTGTTTGCAGCTGTGGCAGAGGCAGTGGAGCGCTGCGAGTAAGGGACGCTGGACACGTAGACTTATTCCTTCGTTAGAGAAATGGTTAGAGAGGCAACACGGTGAAGTGGATTACCACCTTACCCAAATATTGACAGGGCATGGCTGTTTTAAGTCCTATCTATATAAGTTTAAACATGATGATGACCCTTACTGCACCTTCTGTGCAAATCAGGTTGTTGAAGACGCAGAACACTGTTTTTTTGTCTGTCCGCGCTTTGCGATTGAAAGGGATGACTCGAGCACGAAGTTGGGGAAATTGCTTTCGGTTAAAAACCTGGTAGATACTATGCTCGAGTCTAAAGAAAATTGGTCCGTTGTCTGCAATATGGCGAACAAAATCCTAACTAAACTGCGTCAAGCGGAGCAACTCCGCAGAAATTCATAGATTCATAGAAAGGCAATAGGCCGCTCCCCCTCCGCGAAGTAATACCTAACGGTAGTTCCACGGAGCGAGGGAAACGGAGCGGGGGTGGGTTTTTAGTGCGGTGAGTCGAAAGGCAAGTCCCACACTTCGGCTTTCAATGCTTTGTGCCACCTCTACAAAAAAAAAAAAAAAAAAAAAAAACATATGTACATACGAGTATGAGTGATACGAGTATGCAAATTTTTCTGTGGCTGCGCTGCACTTTATGCTTCTTCTTTAATGTTACATGTGTGTGTGTGTGTGTGTTGCAATTGCTTGCTGAATATGCATGTGTTGCCGAGCGCTTTGATTGCACAGTGGCTCCACTCGTAGATGGCTTGTGAGTGAAAGCTTTGCAGGTTTTTGCCCTATTTTTATACCCGAGATTGGAATAACTTTGCTCGCATAACGGTTGTTTGTAACAGCAATTAATAATCGAGATAGATATAGACATATAAATATATACTAAAATGATCAGAATGAAAAGAGGAATGGATTTAGCTGTGACTGTTCGTCCGTCCGTCCGTCTGTCCGTCTGTTTGTGGTTACAATAACTTGAGTAAAAATTGAGATATCTCAACGCAATTTCATACATAGATTGCTCTTTGAACCGGGTAGGTTGGTATTAAATATGGTCAAGATCGGTCAATAACCACGCCCACCTCCCATATACGGGAAGTCGGAAGGAAAAATTCAAAAACTACGTGTTTCGGTATCTATTACAGCAAATTGAGTGACATTTGGTATTTGGTGCGTGTTTGAAGTAAGAAATTAGGAATTTATGAAATTTTGAAAAATAGCCGTTGCCACGCCCACTTATGAAAAATGTTCTGTATCTCAATAACAGTATTAAATATCGTCACAAATTTTGGTGTACATATTTACCTTGACATCGCTATTATTATCGCAATTTTTGAAATCGGACCTAAACCACGCCCACCTCCAATATAGCGGAAATTTTTAAAAATGCAAAAATTTCGTTTTTTCTTTATCTATTGGAAAAATATAAATAAAAATTTTATATTTAGAGATATAAATGTTTGTTATTTTTCTGTTGGCCTTGTAAATGTTAATAATGTACAATTTTATTGAGCTCAAGGCCAGTTTATGGAAGATTTTTTTTAAGCTTTTTGTTGTTGTTTTTTCACAAAAAAAAAAATCTCCCATAAACTGGCCATGAGCTCAATAAAATTGTACATTTAGAGAGATAGTTAATTAAGACACTAGATTTTTATCAAATTTAAAAAAATTGGCGTTACCACGCCCACTTATAAAAAAAAACCTCTGTAGGTACCTCAAAAACGTTGTAAGGTATCGTCACAAAATTTGGTGAACATATTGTCCTTGATATCACTAGCATTACCGTCAATAATTTTTAAAATCGGACCATAACCACACCCAACTTAGTTAGTTAGTTAGTTAAGTTATCGGGTAAAGCAGGATCAAGGGACTCCCCGACCTAAAATATCTTGTGTATCCCTGGAATTAGTTCCTAGCCCTGACATCCCAAGATACTATCGGCCAACTTAAATATAACGGAAATATTGAAAAATGTAAAAAACTTCGTTTTTTAGTATTTATTGGAAGAAATTGAGTCAAGTTTAATACTAGCGGCGATTTGAAACAAAGAAACGGGGTTTTTATGATATTATGAGCATCGAAATGCAGAACAGGCCTGTAAATAATGAACAGTGATCGCCTTGTAATGAAGAGGGGGACAAAACGCAATTTCTGAGTAAAGGATGAACCCATAAAAAAAATGTTGTACATATGTGTCGCAACATAAGACTCATCTTTCAGGCAAATTATAAGTTAATATTTTGTAAGCCATGCCCACCGTTGGTAGCGATGCGTTGGTAGATGCGTGCTACAACTTGATATGCCTGTGAGTTCGAGGTTCGAATCTCAGTCAAGGCAAATAAAATCTTAATAATAGAAAAAGTTATTTCTAATAGTGGTCACCCCTCGGCAGGCAATGGCAAACCTCCGAGGGTATTTCTGCCATGAAAAAGCTTCTCATTAAATACATCTCCCGTTCGGAGGCGGCACAAATGGAGGGTGTGTTATAATTTAAAGACGCACACCACAAATGGTAGGAGAAGCTCGGCCAAACACTGAGCTATATAGTGTACGCGCCAAAATTATTATTATTATATTAGGAGTTAAAGATCAAAACTATCTGTTTTTATAAAATTTATAACTTCGCAATAAAACCTTTAAGTCACTCGTGATTAAAGCGATATCGATATTTTAAGGTTTTTGTTAAAGTTAGTTTATTTAACGAAATAAATCAACAACAAAATATTCCTGGTTTGTATTAAAATATTTATTAATCAGTCATATCTTGGGTTAATACCGAAGATTGAAGAACATGTCTTTTCATTAAATTTTCGTTTGTCATTTTTAGCGTAGTTTTTCTTGTGTGGCTTCGTGGAACTTTTATGTCCGCCACTTTAGAAATTTGCATTATCCCAAGAAGTTAATATTTGATCACATCTGTTTCGTGAATAAAAATTTTGTGTTGCAGGAAGCTTATGTCATGGATGTGTTTTGATCAGTGGCAAAGTTTTGTTCTGTCAAACTAATTTGGATAACCGGATGAAAGACATTTCAGCATAACATAGCAGCGACAACTTTGAGGATATCAGCTGACATTTTATAATTAATAAAAAATTTTCTGGCAGAGTTTTCGTATTTTAAGATGCTACTTCCACCAGCGTTAGGCTTGTCTACAAAAAGTTCTAATTTTTCTCTCAGCTCCTTTACTCATTCATATTCTTGCCATCGAAAGGCTTCAAATTCGTCACAATCGTGGTCGATATCCGAAATTAACTCAAATTAGTTTAGAGTTTTAATCAAAATAATCAAATAAATCGAAAATAATCGGTGTAATAGAAACATCTCTTATAATTTTTTAATAGGCTACATAAGTTTAAGAGGATTTTTAAGAAAAAGATAAAAAATCACATCAAATGGCTTTCTTTACATGTGTTCTTCAGAATAAATTTGAATTAAGTTGAGCTTGCAAATTTGTTGTTTATCAATTTTTCAATAAAGTGAAAGCTTGAACTAGCTTCAAGTTCCCGTAGACTTTTTCTGACGCCGGTATTGAGAATTGTTTTTACATTAAAAAAATCTGGAGTTTGCGTCACATGAACGACTTTAATGAAATTTTCAAAAAATGGTGAAACTTACATTTTATGGAGCTTATTAAATATGTTTGTATGTATGTGTGTATATATGACTTATTCGATCTTCGGGACTAGCTTAGAATTCCACGAACTAAGTTATTTGTATTTTGAATGAATTGTAAAAAGTCCCAAAATGATGTCAAATAATTCCATAATAATCCCGAAATAGTCCCGAAATTTTTCGATCTAATCCCGAACGAGTCCCGACATTGTCCTGAATAAGTTACGTCCTTTAAAACTTGAAAATATATTTCTCACTCATTATAACATATGAGAATAATTTTAATATCAGTTCTAAAATTATAGGGACATAATCATAGTCAAGTAAAAGTCGACTCTAAAATTAACTTTTGAGCAGATTTTTGACATACTTCTCGATAAGGTATCTGTCAAAAAAGCTGATGCTAAATTTAGAGCCGACTTTAACTTGACTATGATTATGGCCCATACCCGTTAATAATTTTAAATATGTTTCTCAATCATAATTATTATCAAAAAACTTGTATAATACTTATGAGAATTTGTACGAGTTATTTAAACTTCGCCATGCAATAAATATTACTATGGGTCTCTTCTTTGCTTAGTTGTCCTCACCAGCTACCACCACATTTTGTTGTTGTCTGTGGAAAATATCGGGATTATCCGCAAGCCAGTCCAGATCTATTACATGCAGAAAAAGCCAATACTCGATAGACGAAATGGAGCTAAGATTTCATTCTAGTTTTCAGTACTCTTAGTTAGAATTAGAGATTTTGATTTATCAACACAAATACTTTGCTATCGAAGTGAGACATTTAAATCTCTCCACGATCGCCTACTATTTACGATAATACCACTGTGCATTGCAATCAAACATACTCGTACATGTGACTTTGACAAGTTTTCCATGTACTCGTTATGTTTGTATGCATATGTCTATGCTCCTAAGTATGTATGTGCATAAATGCGCTTATTTATCTTCCGCACCACATCGACCATAAAACGCATAAACGCTGGTTTCATTTGGTGCGCGCGCTTCCGTAGATTTTAATGATAATTTTCATTAAATTTTGCACTTCGTTTGTTGGCGCTTGTCGCCGTTAAAATTTCCCCAGCGAATGCCAACTCAAAACTTGCACGCTTATACACTTACACACGCACACACGTGAATGTATGTTTGTTTTTATCGCGTTTCACTTTTCACCTGTTGCTTAGTTTGTGCAAACTTGCAGGCATCCTTCTTAAGCGATAATTTTGTTAGCGTGTGGCAAGTGTGGCTTAACTAGCGCTTACGCGACGATTCGCAAGTTTATTTCAATAACTTATTTAGTCCCCTTAAGCGAGTTGGTGGCGCTGCATCTTAGATAACCACCTACAAATATTTTTTAAAGTTTTTGTTGCGATTATCTGCTTTCAACACTTCATCTAATACTAGCACTTGAGTTAAAGTGAAAGTGTGAATATAGAAATGGAAATATTAGAAACTGAAGCACTGGCGGCAAGGAGTCGCTTCAACAGCTACCATTTTTTGTTCAGCTGTTGATAGCGAGGTCAAACATTCGCCATCCAGTTTCGAATTCACTGCCATGTACTTGGTTATCTGACGAAATGTTCGCTTTCCTGGTCATCGTTGGGTGAGCTTATCTCTTCATTGAAGACCGTCACTTCTGCCGAAAGAAAACTGCAATAATTCGGACGTTTGAACTCAGCGCTGATAGGGCGCTCTCGAAAGAAGACTCCTCCTCACACTCACCCTTTCACCTTCGACTTAATAGTGAAGATAATCACAGTTCCGTTTACACAATTGCTGCACTTGAGCCAGTATTCCTTTGAGGGATTGCTAAAAAAAGGAACAATAAGCTACTAAGAGACTATTTGACGGTACAACGTTCCGATAGTTCAGGGATAAGTTCGAAGCACTGCAGAACTCTTGCATGCCCAGTCCTCAAACTTGTCAACCAGCCAGTTTTTCTTCATCTTATTACCATTACTACGTAGGAGCCTTCGTACGTAAGTGCCAAAGAAGTAGTGGTCCACTAATATAAATTCAGACGGCCCATCGATCGCGCTCCACCCGCTTTCCTAGTGCAGCTTTGTTCAGAGTATTCAAGCAGTCGAAGGCGACATAAAACTTTGGCGGTTTTACTAAGCATTTTTTACCATTTGTATCACAACTAAAGGGTTCATCAACATTTTTTCTGCCTACTTGGAAGCTTCTTCTCAAGAGCCACGCACAAATGCTTGACCTTACCCAAAGGCTGTGAATGAGGCGCTCCAATAAGATCTTGACGGGTGTAAACCAAGGTTAAAGCCTCCATCTTTTCATCGTCTCAGAAAAACCAGGAGAATCGGCTAAATCACCATACGTCTTAAGGCGAAACATGAGAGAATTTCCGAAACATGCGACCATACGAGTATGCCATTCTTAAGCAGTTCATGAAGATAAGAGCGACAGCTCTAGAGCTTTCTGCAGCTGATCATCAATAATGCCACAAGGGAGCCCACAGCTCCCGAGTGTTCCAATGAGGAATACCTCAGGTGAAGGGTCATTTGGAAAATCAGTATCAAAATGTGGGCTAAGCGATTCATCTCTACTTTTTTTGGTGAGCTTCCTGCTTCGACTCAAAGGTATCCCACGTAAGCGGGGCTTCTTGCTGGCTGTTTAAATGATACCTTAACAAACTTGATTATGTTTTATCTGGTGGAATGCGTTGAAAAGCATAGCGTAAACCTTGCTG
Organism: Philophylla caesio; assembly: GCA_963971545.1. Taxonomy (NCBI): domain Eukaryota; kingdom Metazoa; phylum Arthropoda; class Insecta; order Diptera; family Tephritidae; genus Philophylla; species Philophylla caesio. The sequence goes on along the minus strand of OZ020608.1, from coordinate 19,471,967 downwards.
AATAGGACAGTGTTAATCACGCTATTGCAATGGCTTGCCGATCGTCTGCCTCCTAACAATTATTTTCTCAAGAGGCGATGAAGTAAAATGTAGCTGTTGAGTAAAGGGAATAAGATTGATGCATCACTTGGAAATTCCTTACGTCAGAAGACCTCGATCAACTTTTGAATTTTGCTAATTTCAGGGAAGTTAATTGTCCACTAAGGTGGCTGTCTATTGTTAGACGGGATTGAATGGTTTTGCAAACTGGTAATAAGTCACGATGGATAACTAAACGTTTTTTATTTTCGATCTAAAATGGATCATAACAGCATAGGTATCGATACCATCACTACTGTGCCAGCACTGAATTTACTCTACTTTTTAGTATTTAAATAAAACTGCGTGGCCAAATTGTGATTTTGCTTAATTGAAACGCCTAACAAAGGTTATCGAGGTGCAATTTCATAAATTGTTTAATTTATATGCAATTATGGACACACAAACTTTCAATTTAATAATTAAATACTCGTATAAAAAATTTGTTTACACATCACACTGACCTCTGGCTGGCTCAGTTGGTAATTTTAATACTCAAATTCATTTAAATATTTTTGTTATTGTTTTGCACGCTGTAACTATGTTTTTTTTTTTTTGCTGACATTTCAATATACTCTTAATCCCTTAGTCACTTAATCGCGCATATTTTTGCATTTTTTATTTACATAAATATGTATAATTGTGTATATACTATTACTGAGTTTATGTTCGTATATTTTGCTTTTACAAGCTTGATTAATTTTTGCTTATCATTACTGCTAGCAACTTCCATACATACATAGTTATATGTAGTTAATTTTGTGGTAATAATTCAATTAAAATTTATGATGCGTTCAAATGATGAATTGAGCGTGAAAGCAATATTGAAATAATAACAGGGTTAATAAATTTAAAACACAAACACTGTGGTATTGTTGACATAAAGTTTTATATTTATTCCCAGCGCGCAGTGGAAAAATGTTCAAGTCTCAACTGAGTGCAATGACATGCGCTTGAGTTTATAAAATTTAAATCTATAAAAATTTGTATATTTAATTTTTGTATTAGTTTTCTATAAGGACCGACGTTTTCGTCTTGACGAGGAGAAGTCTCTTATCTACGCTGGAGAGTATGGAAAAAGTTGGCATCTATTACAAAATTAAATTAATGTTTAAAAATTAAATTATTGTGAAAAAATTGTTACAACATGCAATCAGCCGATATAATTTTGAAATTTATTTTTATAAATAAAGCCATAAAAGGTTGCCACCTGTTTAATAAATCGAATTCAGTTTGAATGAAGGAAAATAGGTTAATGAAACATCTAGTATAATAAAGGACTCATATAAAAGAAGTTTTGGAAATACTTAGCATGACATTTTTTTAAGAGAGTTGCCACCTGTTAGAAAAATTTAATTCAAATTGTTAACTTACAGATACTCTTATTATAACAATATGGGTATCAATCGGAATTAGTTTAAAAATGCTTTAATTAAAAGCAACCACTATTCGGGTTGCCACCTTATAAAAAAAATTATATCCAACTTAAAAGCAGGCGGCCAAGCAATAGCAAAATGTACCGCGATATAAAGTCCGCGATAAGAGATTTAAGATGTTAACTGTTTGAAAACATGTTAAAGAGAGTTGCCAACTGTTTGAAAATTAAATTAAATTATACGCAAGTTATTCTCAGATTAAAATGTAATTGTCAAATGATAGAAGTTTAAAAATTCTTTAGTCTTTAGAATATTTTTCAGGTGCTTAAAAAACATAGTTACCTGGGATACGGCGTTAAATTCACTTAGCACACACAGATTTGCAATCGAAGAAATGTATAAAGATACATTTCTGGTACTCAAAAATTCGAGCACGTCAACATTTAATGGCATTGAGAAATAATTTCGAAAAAATTGCCAAAAGAAAATGTGGCGTTATGGGTGAAAGAAGCTTTGCACCTTTAGGAAAATTGATTGGTTTTCTGAAAACGCTTGTTGCAAAGCACTGAAACTCTGTTTGGTTATGAGAATAATTTAAAGCAATATTGAGACTAATTATGCAAAATATCGACAGCTTCGAGAAAGAGACATATTGGTTTTTCAAAATGACGATGTCAATTTTAGTAATGGCGAAATCAAAGAAAAAGAAAAAAGACGGATTAATGTAATTAGAATTAACCACAAATGTAAATCTTTCGCCAGTTACAGTAAAAACAACTAAATGTAGGAGTGAATACATTAAAGTGCATATACACTGGTAGCAACAAAAAAAAATAATTAAAATATGAGCTCGGCATTTTGGCAAGTTTTGACAATTTTTGTTGTTGTTTGTGGAATGTTTAATATAACAGCATTTTAAATTTATAAAAAGTAATAACAATTTCAACACAATTTCCAAAAAAATTATTAAAATTTTTTTTTTTATCTTGCAAATTTTTGATAATTTTTTTTCTAACTATATGAAAGAAATTTTGAGCACCATCAGTTAAAAGATTAACAAATAACATTACTCTTTTAAAAAAAAATCTTTAATTAGTTTGAAGCACGAAAGAAAACAATGTTCGAATTAAGGCGCATAAATTTTTTATTTTAACTTTTTTTATTTTTTTATTTTAATTTGATTTGACAACTTTTGTATTTCGTTTAGATGCGAATGCTTTCAGTAAAATTCAAGGTAGTTAATAAGATATTTTTGAAACTTAAGTTTTTAAAAGCAAAAACAAAATACACTGATCTTATAAATAATTTTTTTTTTAAATTTTCCTGCTGTTGCTACATATACCAATCAAATTTGCCTTGGCTCGGATATTTATTTATTCACGAGTGAAGTATAAAATCTAATAAATAGAATCAGTTAAAACAATTTCTGGAATTTATAAGCCATTTAATTGTACCTCTTTATTATAAATGGATCTGTTTAAAAGTCGAGCGCGCCACCTATGTGTCATTGTTTCACTCATCTTTTACTTGCAATACTCCACTGTTTGTCAAACTGCTACTAAAATTCAGTGATTAATTTCAATTTGAATATTAAATTAAATTTCAATTAAAGATATTAAAGCAAAACTTTTTTCAAAAATAGGAAGAAAAATGAGCTGTTTTAATAATGTACGCTTTTGCACTTTTGTTTTGCATCCCTCATATTGAATAATATTTTTCTATAATTATTTACTACCTCTCTAGAAAGACGTCCCTGGCTATGAAGACATTCCTGGCAATTGTCTGGCTGACGGGCTGGAAAGGGACGGAAATATCCATGATTAACTCTGCCCTAAATGCGGGTATACCTCTAACATCCTACAAACACACGCTGAGATCTGAGCTTAGGGAAAAGGTAAACTTCAGGTGGACCTCGGACACCACCTGTCATATCACCAGGCAAATCTGGCCAGTAGTTAATGTGAAGCACTCTAATGCTTGACAGCTCCTCGCTTAGTTTAGTGGTGGGATTGATTACCGGGCAATTCCTTTTGGGCACCCATGGAAAGTGAATGGGCTACCCAAAAATGATTTCTGCCGCAGCTGCCGAAATGAGGAAGAGGTGGAGAGTATTGATCACTACATCGCGACTACCCTGGCCTGGCCAAGACGCGCAACCAATTCTTTAAAAATTACTTCGTGGACTGTTTGGCCGACCTACCATTACTTATTACCTACTTTCAACTCTCATTTGCCATACAACTTCAAGGCAAACAAACAGGGCGCTTATGGTATAAAAAGAAACACACAACGGAACTTGGCCAGCATTTTTCTTCATCAAATTTCAAAAGCGTATGAAAGAAATTGTAATTTAAATAAATTGAAGGTAAATACAGGTACTTTTTTTGTTTGCACAACAAAAAAAATATAAAAGAAGTAGAAAAAGAAAAGGAAATTATTTGGAAGCAAGTCAAAGCGCGCACGGAAATACAATTTAATGAGAAAGCATTCTTACACAACAAAAGCAATAGAGGAAAATTGCCAGATTGGTTAGCAATGAATTTGCAATGCCATCGCAATTTTTAGTTAGTCTTTTGTGCGCTCACTGGCTTTGACTGGCTTGGCTGCGCTTTATCGCTTCATTCGGCTGCTGCTGTTGCCGTCATTATTATGTCAATTTAAGTTAACGAGATTTTGTAGCTTATCAAGCGCTGCGCTGGCATACAGCCATTGCAGGTGGGCGACAGCCGCCAGCCGCCAGCCGCCGTCAGCACCTTTACTTTGCGCCATTGCCCAAGAGTCACATCAGCACTGCCACTTTTTTCTTGCACCGACTTGTTTCTTTCAATGAAGTTGACCTTTATCATCATTTCCTTTTGTAGTTTTTCATTTTTGAGTGCCAGTAGCAGTTAAAATATGCGACATTGCGCCATCGCAGTTTTTGTATAGCAACGCAAGTTTGCTGATGCTGAATGTGGTTTTTTTTTTTTTTTTATGTGAAATGAAATTTCCGTTTCTTGTCACATTTTTGTTTAACTGTGACTTTTGTTTGTGCATTTATCGTGTTATATTTTAAACAAAAGTTCTGCCTGAAATGCTCTTGGCATCAAAAGAGCTAACATGGAGCAGTCACTTGGGAGTTTTGATGTGATTCTGTGCTTGAGTGTTAGGCGAAAAATATTACAACTGAGAACTTCATATCATAAAAAGATGAACTTACAAAAAATACAGGTGTTAAATATTAAAAAAAACTGACGTTCGTGGCTGTGCACTTACCGCTCGAAATGAATGTAAGCGCTTCGTGATGAACACAGTTCAACTGACATGCCACTCAATTATCTACGGTCCAACGTGAAAAAAAGAAAAGGAAATCAAAAGAAAAAGAAAAATATGCCAACTGCCACACCCATCATTTAACTCAATTTGTTTTGTCGTGCGTTGGTTTCATTCGCCCGTTTCCCTTTTGCTTATCTGCGCACAACACGGCGTATGAGCGATATTTTCATTCGCCGCTTTTGCTGCACGACAATAGCGTAAAACCATCTTAACGAAATGGTTGTACATTAAAATAATGCAAGCAAACTTCCTGTGCTTCTGCCTTCTGCTGATTCCTTCTCCTTCTGCTACTTCTTTGTCTTGTGTTTTTTTTTGTTTTTTCAATTTTCTTTGCTTGTGAAAAAGTTGACATTCATCAACCTTGCTGTCACTTGGGCTTACTGAAGCCACAATGCGAGTAAGTAGGGTCAGTTGTGTGTTCAGTAACACTCAGAAGCACATACAAGCAAACAAATAATCTCTGGAGAATTGATATGTAAGTAAGCATGAATGATTTGCACGTGTTGCTGCACTACATTCCATTATCTGTCCTTTCTGATAGTTGTACATATTCTTTGTGTTTGTGCAAGTAACACTATTGTATTGTTATTTTTAAATAGCTATATTATACAGTTGCCGTTCAAAGATATAGTTAAACTTAAGATTTTTTTCAAAAAGGGTTTCTAAAGTTATTATATTTACTATTTTCTCAATTTTTCAATCATCTAGTCTCTGTTGGATTTCTCTTTCAGCTTCTCTGCTTCTTTAGCTTCAAAGTACGTTAACATAATGATTCCATATTATGAAAATTTGCCCAGAATAGCAGAAATTTGAACGGCTTAACCTCCTTTAGTGATTTTTAAATTTGTCGCGGAAAAATTGCAATAGATCTTTTTTCTAATATTTGGATTATTTGAAGTAAAGCATCTGCTGAAATGTTACTTATTTTCATATTTTATTTATTTAATTATTTATGCATTTAATCCGCCTATTTTTTTTTAGTTTACATAAAATTTTACTACGAGCTCATCTTCTAATAGCTTAGTTTTTACAATATTCAAATAATTTCGTTTGTAAAGCGATTTAAGTACACTTTTTTTAAGTTATGTTTGTCTTTTCTCCAGAGAAAACCTCGATAGATGCCGCTGGTGTCGAGTTATAATTTAAAATCGTATTTATAGTCTGATTACATTCAAATTCTATATATATTTTGGTAAGGGGAAGAAAAACATTTATGCAAAAAATTTATCAGATAGATGGCGCTGGAGGTGTTTTTTATAAAAGTCGGGATACGTAGAAAACTTTACATCTTAACTGGGACCTAGAAATATTGCTTTTATATGCATACATCAAACCTGCATTTTAAACTTGGAAAATCTGCCATAGTTAAGTATAAAGAAAAGTAGGAAGCTACGAAAATGGATGCGAAATTTAGGTGACAGTTTCAATTTCCGCATTAAATACGTGAACAATTGAGTTCAAAAAGTGTTTTATTTACTTCTAAAAATTTTTGGGTGACACAAAGCTCTACGGGTCTTCTTGTTTAATAGTAAAAATCAATTTTATTGTGTAAAAGAAACATTTTTTTTTTCATACTAAACCAATTCAAATTTTGTAACATATCAGCCGTTCTAGCATCACTACGTTTTTGATTTTTTTTGTATAAATCTCACACATCTATTTTTAAGTTTCTAAAGCTTTTTTAATTTTGTTCGGACAGAATAGAAAAATATACGCTATAATCGACGTTAAGGCTAGTATCTTGTATTCCTTTTTTAATATGTTTTGCACTGGTTTGCATTAAAACGATTTTTTTTAGTGATTTTATTAATTGCATAAATTATAGGCTCATTAAATTTAAGTCGGTTATCTTTAATTAAAGCTAAGCATTTTGTACTGTTTGCTCTTTGTAGAGAGTCATTCTTATTTTTTACTCTCATATTTATATTCTCATAATGGGCTGGGCTTCTTGATAAGATGAAATATTTGGTCTTCCCAATATTAAGCTTCAGACTGTTTCCACAAAGCCACTTAAATAAATTATTAAAATCATGTTGCATATTTTTTTGTGTTTTTCACTATGTACAATCAACACGTCAACAGCAAATAATTTAGTTTCACTTAAATTCTAAAGCACTAGCTTTATAATTAATGTTCTTGTATTTTAGCTACAATATCGGGACTAGAACTTAGCCTTGAGGTAAACCTCTATAAATCTCCATTTCGTTAGATAAGGTAGAGTTTATAGTAATATTAATATTAATATTAACTATTCGCCGCTTTATTCTTTATCAGAGAGCCACGAAACCATATAAACTCCAAATCAATAATTTCAATTAGCTACATTTTTTTTTAACAAATTCTCTCGAGCAATCGTCTCCAAAATGTTCTTTTGAGTTCGATGAACACTGACAAGATTACCTGTTTCATATTAATATACATAAGTTCCTCCTTTCAAACAGATACCACCAAATTGAGTGCTGCTCCACAACAATGTTTTTTTTTCTAAATTTAGTTTGCTGCTTTGTTAAAAAAATATTTATTTTCAATATATTGTACCAATTGATTTTTAACAAATATTTAAACAAATTTTCTGTGGGTAGGCAAAGTGTTTGTTGGTTGTAGCGTCTCTGTTTTAATTGTCTTTTTTATATTTTCAACTCGTATTACCGAAAATATTTTCTACCGATCGAAGACGATCTCATTTTCAATACCGTTATTAATTATTTGAGTATAGAAATATTTCGTTTATTTTACTAAGTCTTTTATTTTTAAATTCTTTAACGATCTTGTTTAGATCATCTGTTGTGATTACGTGATTATCTTTCATTGAACTATCCTATTGATATTATTAGTATTATTTAAAGATATTTCAACACACTCGATATTTTTATTTTTTATTAGCTAGTGCGATGTCCACGTTCAGTAACAGACCACCAATTAAAATTTTTTTTATTCTTTGATTTTCTGGACTCAAAAAATTTGTTCGTTTAAAGTCTTTTGCATATTTATTTACTATTATTCTTGCTTATTGTTATTTGTTTTTCTTGTATTGGATCCTTTTAATTTTTTTAAATTTTTTTGTGTTCTGGTTCACGGTAAGCAACGATATCCAAAATATATCTGATTTTAAAATAAAATACTTGAATACCTTTTATTTAATTTTAATGTTAGAATAATCAACAACTTTTTTCAGTAAACATATTAAGAGGAAGATAAACAGAAACAGAAAGAGAAACCAAAAGAAGAAAGAAACAAAATCAAACAAAAAGAGAAATATGAATAGAAAAATAAACAGAAAAATAAATAGAATTAGAAACGGAAGCAGAATGAGGAAATAATCTGAAACAAACGGAATTAGAAACAGAAACAGGAACAAAAAAAATTGTATAACAGAAACAGAAACAAACCGAAATAGGAACAGAAGATGAAGAGAAACTAGAAAGAAATAGAAACAGAAACAAAAACAAAATCAGGAAAGAAACAGAAAATAAACAGAATAAGAAAGCGGAAAGAAACGAAACAAACAGAAATAGAAAATCTGGAGAAACTAGAAATAGAGAACGTGTATTGACAGAAACGGTGCAAGTCCCGTTCGGTTCCACTAACAAAATTTTTTTCATACTGGATCGAAATCGACATTCGTTGATGAATATCAGAATCCAATTTGATAAAACTCGCCAAACCATGACAAGCCTCCGCGAGTATTTTTGCCATGCAAGAGTTTCTCACAAAATGCAATTTACCTTTCGGAGGCAACATAATATGGTAGCCCCTTCCATTTATATTATGTAGAAACATTGAGATATATGTTTAGTAGAAATGCATAATTATTATTACTATAATATATTTTATATCGTATTTTCTATATACGTAAAAATCGTTTTTCAAAAGTCGTCCTCAAAACTTTTTAAGAAATGAAGTTCATCGTTAAGCACAGCCAAAACGGGTATTAATATGAAATTCTTGCAATTTATGTTGACTTCGAATTTGATTGCCATTACTTAGCAGAAACCTTAAATAACTGTTCTCTTTTTTTTTGGGCAGAAAAAGTTGGCTGTAGATCAATAAAAATCGTTTGTGATACTTTATAATAGTTATTAACAACATTTTTTTTTTCGTTGGTCAAAACATTTTATTTAACATTTTTTTTTTGTACGTTGCCTGAATGAATATACGTCGAGCACTTGTTTTTCCATTGTGCTATAATCTCATGTTTTATATCTAGCAATAACCGCCTAAGTCGAGGTAAGAAAAAATATAAATAGTTATGAACGCTATCGTAATGTTATGCTACAAATATATACTCGTACAATAATGACTAATGTTAAGTTAAGATTTTCAACAATTACTCTGAGTTCATCGTAATGGTTTGTACATAGCGTGTTAAAAAACAATATCAAGAGCAACAAATTTAAAACGAAAGTTGAAAACGACTTTTGTTGGTTAGGCAACGCAACATTAAATAACTCAGGTATGCTGAAAAGATAGACTTCAGTTCCTAAACAGAGTGAAAAGGCATCCAAATAATTCTTGTTTAAAAAAAAGCCATTTTTTATATTTTGCTTTCACCAAGGAAAAAAATTATCCTTTGAAAAACCAACTATGAGACCAACTTGAGAATAACTCTTGCAAGGCAACGTAAAAACAAAAGAATCGGAGATAAAAGTTATGAGCAACGAAAAATTTACGTTACCGATAACACTTACGAGGCAACGGAAAATATTTTGCCTTGAGAATAACTCTTAACAGGCAATGCAAAATCAAAAAAGTAAAAGATAGAAATTATGAGCGACGAAAAAAATAGTATATTATGAATAACACTTATGGGGAGCCAAAATGTTTTTAGTTAAAAAATAACTGTTAATAAAAATGCCAAAAGCTCATTTCTTCAATTTAAAAGTTATGGACCAACTTTTTTCGATATTCCTCATAACATTTAGGTCTCTGTCACTTAGCTAAACATTTTAAGTTAGGACAAGCACCGATAATTAAGAGGTAACATACCCGATCAAATATAATCGAAAAGCCATTGATAGCTGAAAAACTCGTTTGATGCTTAAAAAAATCGCTAGTAAGCGTAGATGCAAAGTAAAAGGGTTGCGTGAAAAAATATTAAATATGTCAGTGACACCTTTCAGTGAACGCACCAATCTTGACATGTTTGTTAAAGCGTGTCTACATATTTTTGCACGCTCACTGTACATCTGAAAAAGAAAAAACAAACACACACCTACAAATATTTACTTGTTAACTCACATGCGGCTTTCATTTATTCGTCCTTTCATTTGCCTCTCATTTGCTTTTTTTTATCAGCCACCTTCATCCGGCAAACCCAAGTGGTAGGCTCTTTTTCGTTATCTTTTTCTGGTTCCTTTGACTGTACAACTACAATTTGTTGCATTTCAACATTTGTACTAGGGATGGGCAAATGAAAAAAATATATCGATATATATCGTATCGATATTTTTAAACAATATCGAATAATATTGATATATGCATAGTAAAAAATATCGATTTTTTTTACCTCTAGGCGCAATTACTTAAACTATTTTCAAAATATTCGATATTCGATAGTGAAAAAATTAGGCTATCTGGCAGTTCTATCAGTTTTATTTATTAGTAAAATACATATAAAAGTAACTATAAGGGAGTTAAACTAAGTTAAATTATTATTTAAATCAAAATATTTTATTTAATGGTTTCATTTTAAAATTTTCTTCAAACCAGTATTCGTTTTATTTATTTTAATTGAATATTTTAAAGAAATTTCAAAGAGAACCGGAGTGATATTACGAAAATTCACTCACAACAGTTACGTTTAAATCAAATCAAATTGAGCTTTTGGAGAACTTAAAAAATATCGCATTTTATACAAATTTGATATTTGGAAATAAATATCGAATGTCGATACATTGAGATTAAAAATATCGACGTAAATATCCATTACTTTTTATTATTTATTATATCAATAATTCGATATATTTTTGCTCTTTTTGTTTACTTTCGTAAGTTTATCATCAATGCATGTCCTTCTGCTTATTTTTGATACACAACATTACATTCCATTTTTATTCCCAAGCAACATAAACATTTTTTATATTTAATTGAATTGAATTCAATGTTGTCTGTTGGATGTGGTGAAGAGTAAACGAAATTCGAGCCTTTACTTAAATTCAAATAAACTGAAATACATGCAAATGTTAAAATTGAATAAACTCGAAAGAGTTTCACTGACCTTCTTCAAGGTTTTTTTTACAGCATTTTAAGTGGCTAATATTTTCTGGTTGTGTGTTTTTAATTTTTAACATCTTTTAGTCTCACTCAATTACGTTTGATTAAGTGTGTGCGTATATTTTTCTTGAAAATTTCTTCATATTACTTTGATAATCAAACTTTTATTTAGTTGTGTGATTTAATTCGGCTTGTCTGGTCTAAGTTTTTAGGTGCGAAAAAACTAGCCTATTCCACTTTTTTATTTTACTTTGCAGTAAAATTATTTAAGAACAAACACAGACGCAGACTATCAACAACATTTTTTTTCTTACCAAATACTACCTTTTATCGCTGTTTCGGATATGGATAGATTTGAAGCTTGTAGAGTTAACTATCGTCTACGATAATTTTATCGATTTCTATTGCAAGATATCACTTTCGCAAAAGTCAAGAAGTACCAATTCAAAAGGATAGATATTCCAAAAAAAAACTGATGGAAAAATATCAAAATGAATCAGATGACCTCTGGCAGTTTTCCTGAATGCAATCTCACCTAAACTTCTACAAACTATAATGGACTATCCGCAAACCTAACCAAAACTAGTATTGTTCTCTTCACTAGGCTGAGAAGTTTGGATGGCCTCAATCCCCTCACACTTAAGGGAGTCACAATGCAGACTTCTCCCGAAGTGAAGTATCTAGCAGTAATTCTGGATGCAAAACTGTCGTGGAAATCTCACGTTGAACCCAAGACCTCTAAAGCATTGGCAGCCTTCTGGCAGTGTAAACGGGTCTTCGGCAAAACGTGGGGTCTATCACCAAAGGGTATCCTTTGGATATAGACCTCTTTGATCAGACCCATAATCAGCTATGCTTCAGTGGTATTGTGGAGCAGACTCTCAATTAATAGCGTGGGAGACCTCATTGCTTAACTTCAGAGAACAATCGCCGTGTGCTGTACACTGGCATTCTCTACAACACATATTCATACATGGGGAGGAATAAAAAGCCACCTACATACTTAAAAGAAACGGATATTGGTATAAAACGGAGTGGGGCGAGGCGGAAATTGCTGGCGGCAGAGATATGGACACTTGCGTCTTTTCAATGCCACCGTTTCCTTTGCTGATGAGACTCTATAACGTTGAGTTCCCTGAGGCTGAATGCTGGTTTAATGCCAACACTGAGCCCGGTCTTACACGTTGTCGAATCTTTACTGATGACTCCAAAACTGACTCTGGGTCTGCATCTGGAGTTTTTATAGAAGAAAATAAGGATAAGCTTCACTTTTCTCTTGGGAAATAAGCCTCGGTCTTTCATACCGAAGTATTTGCAATTCTCAAGGCCATGGACTACGTGGTGGAAAGTAGGTGGAGGGGGAGGAGTATATGTGTCTGCAGTGACAACCAAGCTGCACTCAAGGCATTGGCCAGTCCTTTAACTAATTCCAAACTAGTTCGGCAATGCAAGTCCCGACTGAATTATGTTGGAAAACATAATGAACTTGCTTTACTCTGAGTGCCTGGTCACACGGGAGTACCTGGTAATGAGCCATCTGACCATTTGGCCTGAATTGGCTGGGATCAGGTGTTGCTTGGCCCACAGCCAGCTATAGCACTCCCACCTTCGGCCATCGATGCCACTATCAGATGTAGTCTGTGTGCTGTTTTCTGTACGCGTTATTTCGTATCTGATTCCAACAAATTACAAAACAAAAAATGTCTTCAGGTTTGCAAACAGGAAATTGTCGCTTAGTCTGGAGAATATGCTGGATGGGATAGCAGTTAGTAGCCTAGTTCATACATTTTTACCAATGCTTTGAAGTGGTCAAACGGTTTCGGTTATGGCCGCGCGGGTAGCTTTTTTATATACAAAATTTTGTGTAAAATGTGATGTACACCTTCATTCTCCGGTCATCCAATATCATTCCATGGATTTTATCGGCGATTTCTGGTGTATAAAACCAGTGCCCATTAAAAAATTACAAACAAACTTTAAGTCTTAAATTGAAGCTTGAAAATGCGGAATTTAATCATTATAAATACATAGTTTTTTGCAACTAATCTAATTTCAAATTTTACGAGAGCTTTCTCGACAAACTTAGTAGCATAGCAAGTAGCGGAGTTGGCTTTGTTCGACGACTTACTGCGCCCAGGCTCACAAACATTTTTACTTTTACAAAAGATGAAGCAGAGGAAATATATTCTTCAATAACTCTTCCTCACTAATTTATATCACATAATTTATTATATTTGAGGTTGCTCATTTTTTTTAATCTAAAAACCATCAAAAAAACAGCAAGCATAATTTTCGCGTAGTCTACCCACAGGCGCACAGCATTTAAACATACATACATATGTACATATCCACTAACTTCAATTGCGCACTGCTTTCAATTTGCGTTAGTTCAATTTAACTGCTGTTATATTTTTCAATTTACCACACCTGTCACTTGTTTGGTTTGGTTGAAGAAGAAATAGCAAAAAAAATAAATATACAATCACACCATTTTCACGCTCACTTTCTTTAAGCTTGTTTTTGCAATCACTTTCGCAGCCACTTTATTTATTTTCTATTGAAGTGCATTTAATGGCATTTTAACTTCCTGTTCGAATTATTCAGTTTGACAAGAAAAAAAGGCTGCAAAGAGAGTGTGAACGAAAATCTGCACTTCCGTTTTGCTGTTTGTTGTTGTATATGTTGCATTGAAAACACCATTAGCGTGTGAAATCAGCTTTTTTTGCATTGAGTAAATAAGTGTGCGAGGGGAGAGATGAAAGAAAAATTGTGGTAACCAATAAATGGTGTGCATTTGATGTCGTTAGTGTTCGCTAGTAAAAATTGCAGCTGTAACATTTGTGTGCAATCAGTTTTGTTTTAGTTATTACAACATTTTTTTCTTTATTTATCTAAGTTTTATATTCAGCTAAAGTCATAAATATCTACGAAATTTGCCGGTATTAATTTCAAAAAATATTTTGTAGTACTGAATTAGTGGTGAAAAAGTCAGGAATTAGTCTCGAAATGAATCAGATCTGGTCCCGAAATGATATTAAACTAATACCGAAATTATGCCAAACCAGTTTCGAAATTTTCTTGAAAAAATTGCAAAATACCACTGAATTTGTACCGATATAGCCGCGAAAAAGACGTAAATCTCTTTGGTAATAGTGCAAAAAAATCCCGATACGAACTCCAAAAGTCCGGAAATGGTACTTAATTAGTATTATATGATCCAGAAGTGGTGCAGAATATTCGCTGGTATTCTATGAATGGTCATAGAATAATCCCAGATATGATCCCGAAACGGTCCCGAAATTAATACCAACTAGTCCCGAAATTAATTCAGACTATTCCCAAGATTTAAAAAAAAGTTTTAAAACTACTCAGAACTTGTTCCAAAATTGTCCTGAAAAGGCGTGAATAATTCCGGTAATTGTGCTTAAATTGTAAACCAATCCCGAAATGGTGTTGATTGGTGTTGATTAGTCCAGAAAAAGTAATGTATTAGTGTTACACGGTCCAAAAGTTATATATAATTTTCTTGAAATGGTCTATAAATAGTCCTGAAATTATGCCGATATAATCCCGAAAAGGTCCCGAAATTAATTCAAACTGGTCCCGAAATTGTCGAAAACGAATACCAACATTTTCTTGAAAAAGTAGCAAAACGACAAGGGACGTGTACCAAATTAGTCCCGAAAAAAATGAATCACTTCGGTAATGGTGTTAAAATTGTTAACCAATTCCGAAATAGACTTGATTAGCCTTGAAATAATACTGAATTAGTGTGACACGGCCGAGAAGAAATCTAAAATTTTCTTGAGTTGTTCCGTAAATGTTTCTTAAATAGTCCCGAAATTGGACTGACACAGTCCCGAAATTTATTAAAATGAAACCCGAAATTGCACTACATAGTTCTAGCACATGCATCGAAACGATGCCAAACTAGTCCCACTTTCAAGACTTTAGGGCCACATTTAGTCAGTGTTTTTGTTCCCAAAAACAAACCCGAGCTAGTCCCGAAATGCTCCTAAAATAGCCCAGTCCTATAAAAAATATTCATCTTATTTAATTTGTATTTTTTACCCTCACAAAATAAAATAGCATCGATGTACGAGGCACAATCGAAATTTCTATACACCGAACCGTAAATTAAAAATTTCCTATCGCTGTGGTAACATCAAATAATTTGAAAGATCTCACAAATTCAATCCACCTTCTCTGCTTTATGGCTATCAAAAATTGACTACTGAGTGTAGCAAATAGCAAAACTTCATGAGCAAGATGAATAGATAGATGTAGGAAATATTTTTTGAAAACTGCTTAGTCGTATTAAATGCTTTTCGAATTGTGTTCGCTGCACAAGCTACTTAATAACGCATTGGAACTCATACAGCAATTCAGCAACAAATACTTCCAGCAAGCATTTTGATTGCCTTATCAAACTTCGAGTAATACTCGTATTTTTGGCATTATTTGCATGCTGGCACATTGAGTGCGT
The DNA here is from genome assembly GCA_963971545.1 of Philophylla caesio. NCBI lineage: Eukaryota > Metazoa > Arthropoda > Insecta > Diptera > Tephritidae > Philophylla > Philophylla caesio. Next base: position 19,456,499 of record OZ020608.1, on the reverse strand, counting down.
CATCTAATAACAATATTGCATAGAATATTGACAACAACCAGCTAAAGTCGAGTGAAAGCACCAGCTTTTATGCTGAGAGGTAAAACAAATTCAAAGTAATCAAAATAAGTATATTTATGCATTGATTGAAGTGATGGCCAGGTACCATAAATATTATCACAAAGAAAAACAGCGCCAAAATAAAATTGATTTCATGTGCTTTGTTGATGTAAAGCATAAAATTAATTGTTCATAAGTACTTAGAAAGCGTGTAAAAACGACAATAAAATCAAAACAATATAAACCTCAGCAACACATACATACATGCAGGCACACACTTTAATACGCGCGCGTAGTGGAAGAGGAAGCCAATATATTTTCATACTCATAAATGTTCGCATTTATTGCTGGTGTAAGTAGTTGCAAATCTTACGCGCGTTAAGTTGTAAAAGTGGCGATGTAAAGTTAGCAAGCCTGTAGGTTAAGAAATATTTTTTTATTATTATATGTATTTTTTTTTCTTGCTCAGCACTTTTTATTAGCCATTTAAATTGCTCGAGTGTAACGCTGCGTTAAAGCGTAAAAAACTTATGCTGTTCATAGTAAGTCCTGGCATAGGGTAATAAACAAAAAAAAAAATGGAATGAAGCAGAACTTGTGATTGTCAAATACTAATACACATTTTAATCGCTGTAATAAAGTGACTTTAGTGTAGATTGGACAGTCTGCGTGGGTGGAATTTGTATTAACATTTCAAGTTGAAAATATTAATAATAATAATCCCAACGGTTTTATCCCTCCATACCCGCCCGACCGACGCGAGGGGCGCATCCGCATGACGCACGGATATATAAAAAAAAAAATTTTGTTTTTTCATATATGTTGCGCCGAGTCATGAAAGGCAGAGGTTTGTTAAGTGTCGAGATCTAAAACTGTTCAGCTACAGAACAAATGCTCATCAGCTGATCGAATAGTAATATATGTATATGTATGTATGTATTAATTATTGAGAGAATTGAGTATAGTTTTCTTTATGTAAAAAAGTGAGTCTGAAATATCAAAAGAACCGGAGTGAGTGTTAAAATCCTGACACAAACTACGGAGTGGCTCATTTAACTCAAAATTGCTTTTACATGGCTTCAGAAAGAGAGGCCGGAAATTTCTTGAAATTCTGGAGGGAACGTTTAGTTTTATTTCGCTAAGAAGAGATGGGCTAGAGATCAAGCCTGTCAGTAACTTGACCAAAAATACAATGCCTAGCATTTCTCTGCGACTAGCAAGTGTAGGAAGATTAATGAGTTTTAAACGACTTATATATGGCGGCAGGTTGTACTGAGAATCCCAACGAAAATTCCTTAAAGCAAAAAGTAGAAATTGTTTTTGAATTGACTCTATTCTGTCGGAATGAACTTGATAGCGCGGGTTCCAAACAACAGATCCATATTCCAGTATGGGCCTCACTAACGTTGTGAATAGAGCCTTCGTGATGTAAGGGTCATTGAATTCTTTTGACCACCGTTTTACAAATGCAAAAACACCCTTGGCTTTGTTAACTGTAACATTTATGTGAAGATTAAAATTAAATTTCGGGCCCATTGTAATTCCAAGATCAACAAAGTTAAACACTTGTTCGAGGTTATTGTTACATATTTCATAAGAAGCTGGTTGAACTGCTCTGCGAGAAAAGCACATTACTTTACATTTTTTAAGGTTTAGTGGCATGTAATTTATTTCACACCAGTTAGTCATGCTATTTAAATCCGCTTGTAGTAAGGACCTTTCCTCAACAGAATGATACGATCTAAAAAGCTTTACATCATCAGCATACAATAAAATTTTTGAATAATTTATTACAGAAGGTAAGTCATTTATAAAAAGTAAAAACAGAATCGGACCAAGGTGACTTCCTTAGGTTTACTACACAATTTTTGACTATTAAAATCGAGAAAATATGTTACTCTGGAAGGCATTTGTAAAATGTGTTCAAAATCATGATAGTTCATATAATTTGTAAGGGTGAACTTAAGCAAAATCTGGAGTGAATACATTTTTTGGTGTTTTCGCGGTGATCTTACAATATTGAGTTTTTCAAAGACAAAATCTAGACTTATTAAAATATTTCAGTGTTGAGATCCACAGAAGTAAAAGAGAATGCTGGGTTAGGGATATAAAAACATGACGAAAAACCCCCATAAGCCCCAACAAGTGATTGAGGAAGATCTATTGAAGAACATAGTGTATATATTTGCGGGTTAAGGCTATGCCCTTTAGAGTAGAGTAGCTCAAGGCGGCTGTCTGTAGTATAAAACCAATCATGGTTCCGAGCTACGACGCAGTACCAGAGGAGACAGACAGGTTAACAGTCAACTGCCGCCTTGAACTCTTTTTGGAGATATACAACAGATGCTTTACAGCAGAGGTTTTATCATACCAAAGGGTGTGGGCGCGACTTGGGCCTGTATTAGGGCAAATTTATTCTTAACTCCACATCGTCGTTTCGTCTCTCTGTATGCTTCAGAATGTGCGCACAATGATGGAGTGTCTGCTCGAAATTCAACTTGCGTCGGCTATTAAAGATACCTGAGAGCATTCGCCTCGATAGCAAAGCTTCAGAAAGAAAAAAACGACCTTAGATGCTATAAAGGGGGTAGTCAAGGCAACAATAAAGCACGAGTAATGACATTCTTAGTCACTGTGTGCGTTAAGAGCGTTTTTAACTCGGCAAGAAGGAGGAATATTATTGAATTTACCTAAAGGAAAGGTGGCTGTTGTATGAGTCAACCCAAGAGGGCAGGATGCCGGATGACCTCCCTAGTCGCTTTCGAAGAAGACGTCGCCGTTGTTATGATGGTGCGTCCACCAGCTTGGCCCAGCTTACGCTAAACAAGGTGGTAAGCAGTTGGATGAATGGTTATGGATTTCAACTGGCGGCCGCTTTACCGAAATCGTTATCCTTATCAGGAAGCGTGGGAATATATATAATATATAATATATATATAATATATAAGCATGGGACCTTTCAGACCGGTCCAACACTATGTGTTTCATCATACTGAACCGTGGAAGACATGGGGTAACTTTAATAGAGCTGGTGAGTATTAGGAAACAAACTTTCCAGTACTAAAGTAAGCAGAATAAACTCCCATCCAATAGTGTGACAGAAATGGAACGTGGGTACCTCCCCAGTATAGCAAGGGTGGACTCAACTTGCCTGCGAATACTACGTCCACTTACGAAGGCTTATGAAAGATAATATAGGTACCTCAACCCCAAGCAGCGTTATAAATGTCATAAAGTGAAGGGTCGAAAAAATGAGAAGCTGTTGAAGTCCTCATAGGAAGCATACTTCGCTGTAAGCGAGTGAGGACAACCCAACCGAGCGACAGAATTACCGGTTTTTGTTCTGGTAGACTAGCAGAAGGGAGTCCCGCTTTCAGGTAGGCTAATATACCATAGAGACTGGTACCTCAGTGTATAAAGTATTTTCCTCTTTTACCAAAATAAAATTATAATAATATTAATAGTGCTTATCATTCACATACTAAGCTAATTGAGTTTTAATATTTTTCCATATCCAGTGCTATTAATCAAGCTTTTTGATAGTTTTTGAAAAGACTTTCAATAGCTTCCTGAGTGCAGAAATTATTCGATAACATTGGAGAGGCTCTTTTGGTAAAATATTTCGCAGATTTGTGAAGACCTCTATGATTGCCATTGTAGATGATCCACTGACCTTTATAAAACGATAGCTCTGACATTCAAAAAGCTGGTGCCACATTTTATTGACTGCTGAAGTATATATGAAATTTTAATATAGCACAACTTAGTTCACTTAATATTTTTTTTTGGCGTTGAAATAGCCGCGGTTTAAATTAGTTTATGTACTATAAAATTTAATTAATATCAAATTATGAAACTATTTGATCTCACACTGTAAGTAATCAATTCAACATTATCAAAGGCTTATGGTAAAGTTATGTCAGGGGGAGAAATTAGAAAATTTAATTACAAAATAATCAACATTACTATTTACATATGTACGAGTATGTACATTGAAAGCAAAATTCGTTGCAAATATCAGAATGTGAAAACGGGAATGAGGCAAATGGCGAAATTGGTGGGAAAGACGCAAAGCATTGAAAATGTGAACGCGTACATTCAAAGGGACGACGCTATGGACATTTACGAATATTCGAAAATACATAAATTCCAAATAAATAATTCAAATGACACTCAGCAGGCGGTGTGCACGAAGCTTAGCAGCGATGAATGAGTTCTTGAATAATTGAGTATCAAACTAAGTGATAAAAAGGGCAAAAGCTAGCGATTCTGCTTCCCTGCCACTCTCTGCGACAGTGAAAAATGGCCAGCAGGTGGTTAAATGCTTTGGTGGCATGTGAATGAGCGTTCAATTGAATTAAGTCGGTTACATAGACTTTTGTAGAGATTAGAATTGCGCAAGGCAAGTTTTGCTGATGCCAAAACTGGTATGAAAGGAGTGAGGGGTTGAAGGATTCAAAAAATTGGGATGTATTGTGAATTTACACAAATTAAAAATATTTCAAACTACATCACTTAATTCGGCAGCATTTTCGTTTTGGGAGAGATATCGCGCTCACTAAATTTAGTGCATACTTTAAGGCATTCTGTGTAAGTTTTATTTCTTACTCGGTATTATTATATGAATCATCTTTTTTCTATATTCATACAATTTTTTAATAGTATTGTTATCGGCATTGTTATCGATATCGTTGCCAATCGGACAGTTTATATATTTTATCGTCTTCGTTATTGACATCGATATTATTATTGATAATTTTATCAATGACAGTTTAGCATTTTCCGTGTTATTAATACATTTTTAATGTTATTAGAGGCATTGCAATTTATATAGATAACAAGATAAGCGGGGATATGCTATCGATAATTTAGTATACATTGGGGCGCTTCGTTTGAGACGACCATTTTTTTTTATCCACCAACTAAATATCAATCAAAGCCGAGCTGTTTGGTTTAGCTTTTTTAAACAAAATAGTCCTCTACAACTGCCGCTGTTGTCAATTAAACAGCAAGAAAAAAAGTTAAGCTATCGATATTTTAACAAAAAATATTTTGACAGGATAATAAAATGACTAAATTTCAAATTTAGTTAGCGATTACTTAAAATTAAAATTTAATGTCTCGGCTTTGCTTGTAATTTTTTTATTGTTTTAGGTTGTTATTTCGTCGATGGAATAATACAAAATAGTCATTTCGAACGAGGCACTCTAGCGAAAACACAATAAATTGTTATCAATAATTACCGTTAGTTTTATTTTTTAGATTTAGAAAACCAAACATTTAAGTACGAAGTATTTTTAGTTATAAAATCACACAAAATTCCCAATAATCATTTGGCTGGGTAACAATTCAAAAATAGTTCGATCGATATTGAATCTGAAAAAAGCTGGTTTTCGGTTCGAGAACTAGCGCATTCTCCTACAAAATGGAGCAATGTTTTTTGTCTACGTTTTGAATTCGAAAACCAATCTATTCCCGAAGGTAAATTTTATTGAGAGAGAGTGATTATCTTATATTTTCCTTCGAGAATGGATTGGTTTTCGAATTCAAAACGAGGAGAAAAAACATTGGATAACAAAGGTTACATTTTGCTGGAGAATGGCCTACTTCTCGAATGGAAAGACAGCTTTTTTTACTTTCATTATGTAAGGTAAGACTTGAAAAAGAGATTCGTTTTCCAACTATTTTCGAATTATTAACCAAACCAAAACTGTGTTAGTTGCACATTTTTGCTTTTAAAAAAGGACAACATACTCGTATTCATTTAACACGTAAACGCTTTGTAACTGCGTAAACCTCCTAAACTTTCTTAATTTTTATGTAAAACAAATATTTACGCGGCTTACGTGATTACGAGGCTTTTACGAGTTTAGATGAAAGCCCATAATTAATTTATATTTAAGTATATTTACTATTTATTTGACTGGTATTTTATTTAAATAAAATAAATTTTTTATTGAAAAGCAAAACCTCAATGTCCTTTTCTACAGTTTGTAGAAATACCTCCGGAGAACTGAAAGGGACTTTGGGAAGAATTCGTAATGAGGATGTCGTAGTTGCACTATTTCGTCCTTTTTCGCAGATAACCTTCAACGACTTTACTTCTTGTAGTATACGAGTTGATACTCTTGTAATGCCTTCCTGTTTGTTTTCAACTACCAAATAAAAATGTCAAGTTTATTATTACTTCCTTTTAACAAGTTAGTCTCCTTCCTTTTAACAAGTTAGAACCTCCTTAAATTCTTTTCATTATATCTGTTTTCATTTTGTTTAGTTATATAAGTAATAAAATAATTAGCTGGATTTTATAATAACTTTAAACTTTCTACCTTTTGCGGTCACAAACAATTAACGGCATGTAAATGTGGTATTTATATCTGCATCCATCTTCGCTGTATATAGTGCTTTATGAATTAGGGGAATGACAATAAAAGTACTTTCATTTAAACAGTGCAACAATATGGCTTTTTCTTAAACATTTTTAGCTTGATAATATATATATGCTTCGCAGTGATCTGGACCTCGGGGCTTGACATTTCCAGAGAAAGCTCCGACAACTAAAACATTTTCAGATCTCTTCACGTTGACTAGTTATAGGTCAAATTTGGGCATTGCTACTTTTTACTAACGAAAGCCCGCCAATATTTATATTCAAATGTAGCAATTCCTCTTAAAAATTTCTTTTTAATGAAAACTCCGTTAAAGCATCTTCTTAAACACAGATGTGAAACTATAACTCAAATCACTGATATTCTCAATTACATATTTTACAATTCAAATTAAAAAAAAAAAAGTTCAAAAAAAACTTTGTTGCTGCTACCTATTTGATGTGCCTTAGGGAGAGCTGTAAAATGATGACAGTTCAAAGCAAGAAAGAAATTGTTGTATCGTGGATGTAAGCAGACTCTCTAGCCGGGTTCAACTTGAACTTTAAAAAAAAATGTATAAAATTCGCGAATATGCAGTTTTTTTTTAGAAAATTTAATTCAATAGTGACCGCTGATTTTTGGAATTTTATTTGACGACAATGTTCCTTTCTTCTTTCATCCAAAAAAAAAAAAATTAAAAATAATTCTAATTATGGCGGCCGCTTTAAAGTAGCTGGCGAAATGCCTCTTAACTGAAGTGAAATATTTATTTTAAACAAATAGCTTAAACTGATTAAAAATGAAATCTGCTAACTCATATTTTTGATTTTAACCTAAAATTTTAGCCAAACAATTAAGTTTTGGTGCGTTTATAAATACCAAGGGTTTCCAAAGGGTACAATTTTGAAGATATTGCAAAGTTTTTACTTCAAAAGTATTTTTTTTCTCTCACTTTATATTAACGCCAACAATACGATTTATAGCAATAAATAAAATAAAGGCCGTTCAAAAAGTTCTCAAAAATCAATGGAGATTTAAAACCTCTGAAACTTGCTTTTTTTTAATTTGAACTAAATGAGCTACGGAAATGCATACTCAACAATTTTTCATTTTAAAAGTTCGAAATAAAATTTAAATTATTGAAACTTTTTGGACTCGAGTTTTATTTGAAAATAAACTGCTGCTTAGCATAAATTCATCAATATCTGGGTGTGTTAGAGTTTTGAAATACACTGAAAATATTAAACAATTTATTTAAAATAACTTAATTCACATTTAAGCTATTTGGTGCTCAATCTAAAGCGCAACTGGAATTGTTAGTATTAAAAAAACGCATCTAAAGCGACACAGTCGTAAATTGACGCTAAACAAAAGCTATAGCTTGCTTCTAAAAACTATTACTGTGAACGTTATTTCTCAAAATTCCAATCAGAAAAGAATTTTCTGGCTTAATTTAAATGTAAAAACCGATGTTATATACATACATATGTATGTACATACAGTCAACGAAAGAATTCTAGCACTTCCACAAATTGACACATTTTTAAAAATTATTTTTCTTCCAATTATTTTAAATTATTTTTCATTTAAAATATAGTTTATTCTCTAACAAAACCCAATTATTTAATATAAAAAACAATTAAAAATAATTTATAAAACATTCATCTAAATTTCGAATATTTAAAAAAAAAATTTATAGAATATTTTCGAGTATGCGTTTTTTTGGCTCATTCAATTTTAGTTTAAGAAAGTTGAAGTTTCAAGTATCTACAAGGTATTACTGATTTTTGACAATTTTTTACTGGCAGTTTCCTCCACACAACGTAACACCGCGATTTTTTTTATAAAATTTCAAAAATCAGTGGAAACTCGTACCCACTAGAAACTTGCAGTTATGTCGTGCTTAAGTGCTAAAGAAAAAGCTAAAAAAAATTTTTTTGTTTAATTCGAAATTTTAATGAACTTTTTTTTAATTATAGTTTGTTTTGTATAATAATAAATAAATGGGGTTTTAAGGGGTTCTTTAGAGTATGGATTGTTTTTAAAATAAAAAAAATTATTTCAATTAATTGGGTATAAATAAATGGTCCAAAGTTATAAATATGTTGCATTGCTTTAATTTTTTCGCTAACTGTACATAAACAAATGTATGTCCTTATGTTTTTATCAACTCATACATTCTAGTAAATAACATGGTTTTAATAATTAAATAACTGTGAGATATTTAAACGGTATGCAAAGTGAAAGCATGAAAACATGCAAGAAAATATGGAGGATGTCTGAGAAAATATTCAAATATATTTACCTACAAATATCCTGTATAGATATTTTTTGTCAGCATCTCTGTACATACATATCTACATATATACATATCTACACATAATTCGAACATTTGAACTTATGAACACGTACAACGCTCGTACATCACCGAAAGTCCGCAAAATGTAAATGCACTTATACTCGTACATGGGCGACGTGCCGACATGCAACCAAACAACCGACCGACCGCTCAACCAACACAAACACAAACAAAACTCCCGTTGCGCAGGTCGTTTGGGGTCACAGGAGCAGCTTAACAGCGTGACTGTGGTGGGCAGCAATGATGTTGGAGATGCAGGCGAGTTAAGCTGCGTTGGTGCACGGCAAAGATGCTTAAGAATGCGTTTTTATGAACAACAAAAAGTGTATGTGCGCTGCATATATTATACAACAACAATATATGGTTAATAAACACCCACATCCACAAACACACGCACACACACTCACGGTAATGTTGACATTAAGGTAGTTCATGCTTTGTACGCTGAAAATATGTGGAAATGCAACGATATTTTAAAAACAATTAAGGGAATTTCTACAAACAGCAGACTCATATTTTTGAAAAAATTTTCAAAGTTTAAAAATTAATTTTTTTAAATTTTGATTAATGTTTGAAAATTTAAACAAATTAATTTTTAAACATTGAAAATTTTTTTAAAAATATGAGTCTGCTGTTTGTAGCCCATTAATATTAATATCGATTTTTGCGATTTTCTTTAAAAACGGTGTTGCTAATTTTTGCATGTAAAATCATCCCAAATTCATTCTGAAATGTTCCTGCCATAGACCTAAATTTCCATTAAAATGCTATAGAAGTTGTCCGAATGGTTGTTGAACAATCGTTAATTAGTCGAAAAATTTTCAGAAATGGTATGGAAGTAGCTGTGAGCAGGTCCCACAAATGTCTCCCAGTAGAGCTCAACTATGTATATGTGATCTATTGCAGAATTGGTTATTAAATAACCCAGAATATTTCGGTACACCACAAAGCAGTTCTGCTAGGGTAAAGCAAAGCCAAAAATATTACCAAAAATTTACTTACATTGAGAACAGTCTTAATTTTCGAACAAATCATTACTGAAATAGAAAATAAAATTGAAAAAAAAGAAGGAGGCTGTGTCAGAGACACGGCCATTAAGTTTAACGTAGAATACGCCATCCGATAAGACAGAAAACATATGTATAATGATAATTTATAATGATAAATAATGCAAGCAAATGAATTTCTTTATTTGATAGTTACTTTTGATGATATACATAAGCTTATGATAGGAAAATAGGATGAAAATGTTTTTAAATTATCAATTAAATTTCTCGCAAAAACGAAGTCAATGGTAGTTATCAATAGTAAAGATAAATGATAAATAACAGACCCAAATCTATTTGATTATTTGAAAGTTACTTTTGAGAATATAGGCTTATGATGGGAAAAATAGGATAAATATGTTTTTAAATTAACATTTAAATTTCTCGCAAAAACTAAGTCAATGGTTGTGTTATCAATAGTTGTGGGAGCATCATTTCGAATATAATCCAAATTAAACGTATCGCTCATAAATTTCGCCAATCTAGTATTTGAAGTGATTTCTGTGTTAAAATCACCACCAATAAGCAGTAGTTGGCAGCGCTTTCTCTGCCTTTACTCTACTTTAACTTGCCCGCCTAAAATTATGTAATACAAAGAAAGGGCTGCACGAGTACATTAAAATAGAGATTACAACAATAAAAACCTGATATTGGTGCCCATACCGTAAGGTAAGACGTATTCTACGCCAAAAAAAATATTTTTATGGCAAAAAATTTTTGCGATTTAATTTTTTTTTAAATCTCGGTTTTAACATTAATTTTTTAATTGTAATTTGATTCAGTTGAAAACTTATGTTAACTGAAAGTTTTTTCTTGATATTAAATTGTTAAAAACTGCAGTCTCACAAAACAAAGGGGAAAAAACTTTCAAAATTATAATTTAGACATTTTAAAAGTTTTGTGTTTTTTTTTTTGAAAAACAATTCAAAATTATATTTTAGACATTTAAAAAGTTTTAGTTTTTCAATTGTTTTTTTAATTGGTTATATTTGTGTACACGTTTTGGCAAAGAGTTCTGCAAATTGATTCTAAAAATCCTATGCTTTCGAATTTATGTATTTAAAATACTAACGCCTATAAAACTATTTGGAGAAATAAATTTTTGTTTAAAATATTAATTTCAAGCGTTTGCCATATACATATGTTAAAAATACTTTTGAAAAACTTATTTTTGTATTAGTACACGTTCCTTAATCATTAAATAAAAAACAATTTTCATATGCGAAAAATTATATAAAATTTAATATATTTAAATTTTTTGTGGAAAAAAGTTCCATTTTGATTCATTTATAAAATATTATTTAATCAGGATTTCTTATATTTTCATAACAGTTGAGAAAAAAAAATACTTTCTATACAAAAAAAAATTTAGAATATCAGTTTTTTTATACACGTTTCATATTAAAAAAAAAAATTCTGGTTATTATTTCAACTAACATAATAAAATTATTTTGAGTTTTTTATTGCATATTACTTAAAATTCTCTGGTTTCAATTTATTTTAAGAAAATTATTTTAAGGAAAAATATTTATATTTTTAATTTTGATAAAAAACTGGCATTTAAAGAGTTTAGGTTAAATTGACGTTATAAAGATCTTAACACGGCCGCGCAATTTTAAAAAAATTAAAAAAAACATTTTTTAAAAAAAATATACATATATTACTAAGATTTTTATTGGACTTATAAATTAATATGAACAGCTTTTTAATGGTAGAAGTTATAGTATTATTTCGGAAATCACCACATTTCCTTATCAGATTTCTCTTTTATTTAATTAATTATATTTTATTATTCATCACCATATGCTGTATTACGCTTGCTCAGTGGACTGTTGTTGTCTTTCCAAATAAAAATCTGGCATATGCCGGTCTCGAGCTAAATAAAATTGGGAAAAACTTTTATTATTTTTTATGTCATATTTTTAAAATTTTTTTAACATTTTTTTAACAAAAAAGTTTTCATTGCAACCCATTTATTATGAAATAAGTTTTTAGTTCAAAAGCTTGATTTTTAGTAAAATATAAGCGTATATAAATTTAAGTTATTTAAGAGCATGCACCACAAATTTGCTTGCTTGGAGTGTGAACCACCTTAATGCATTAATATACCTACACGCACACTCAACCACATATGTATGTACATAAGTATGTGCATGTAACGTTATTTCTTACTTGCCTACATCCCTCAGAATACACGCAACTATACACTTATCCTTATAAGAGGCTGCTATGCGACGCCATTGTTTACGGGCATCCTGACATTCTGGCATCGTTGCATCCTTGCATTTTTGTACGCTCGCTCGTCCTGCATCCTTGTCGGCCGCCACCGCCGCTAGTCAAACCCGTTCGTCGTTTTGTTTATCTTCGCATTCACATTTGTAAAAAAAAGGTATTTATATTTGCATTCGCATTTGTCGTGGCAAACGTTGTCTTCATCGTCGTCCTCGTCGTCTTTGTTGTCGTTTGTTGTGTGTGTGGGTGTGTGTCTCACTATCTTTCATTCAATGTTGTTGTTTTTTTTTTTTTGTTGTCTGTCGCTGCTTCTCGACAAAGAGTGTTCCTCCTCTTTCATTCCCCATCAGCGATCTATTTATTTCCGTTCTTTCTTGTGGCACATCCGTTTCTTCATTGCTTGGCACCGTATGCGGTTCCACTCATTTACAATGCCTTAAATGCCGAGGCGCGTGTTCGTGTGTGTGGGTGTGTGTGTTTATGTGTCTGCCAGTGTAAGTGCGCGGCTTTTATGCCACCAACGCATAAGCTTGAGGTTTTGTCTTTCTTTTCTACATAAGTTCATATGTATCGATGTACTACGAGTGTGTGCCTGCGTATTTGCTTACTTTTGCGTCAGAGTTGGCGCAAGGACAAATCTTGTTCTAAGTATAGACTCTACAGTGCAAATATTTGCACAGACTTATATTCATATGTGTGTGAATGTATGTTTGCATTTATGTATTTAAACGCGCATATTTTTATCTTCTCATGCGCTGTAGTCTGACTATTATTGCCGACTGTTTCTTCAAGTCTATTACTTTCTTTTCTCCAAATTATTTGCTTTCATTTTTTTTCGCATGGAAATACTTTTTCCACTTCTTCTCTACTTTGCTCCTTATTTATTCAGCATTTGTAAAAATTTAAAATTTTAATTTAATTTGCACGAAGTAGAATTGTGCGAATGTTTTAGACAAATAAATTATATTTCTGAGGAAACATGTACGAATTGTACAAAGCATAATTTACTTAGTTTTTATGTGTCTGCAAAGTTCGTAAGCAAAGAAAAGCAAACATGCAAGTTATACCAACAAATTTTAATTTAAAAAGATTTGAACAAAACTTAATTTTGCCAAAAAAAAAAACCAAAACATATATAACTTCGACTGATTTGAGTATTGTTATAATTTTCTTATAATTTTTCTTAAAAACAAATCGGCCTTAAAAGCTTACAAACAATTAATCAACTAATAAAATTTTTTAAATATTTTTTGATAGCTTAAAGAATTCTTAGTAGAGAAAATGCCACACAAAATTAAAAATTTTTTTTAAAAAATTTTCAAAAAAAAGTAATTCAATAAATTTTTGGAATTCGCTTCCCATTAGAGTGAGATTATTAAAAAACGCGCTGCGAAAGTGAACTTTTTAATTTTTAAAGACATTTTTAAATTATGCGTTATTATTTTTATTTAATGTAAAAATTAAATTATCCGTGCATCAAAGATTCAAATATTTAATTATGTTTCAACTATGTCCTTTGAATTAAATAACAGAGCTGTAAAAATTTTCAATCAACTTTTTTAGCAATCAATGATTGAACTACCAGTTCGATTGCAAATTAAAATGTATTGCTTTTTTGTGATTGAAAAAAATTACAATCTGCAATCAATTATAAATCATGATTGCAATCACTTTGATTGTAAGAAGTTTTGATTGCAATGATTGCTCTTGCAATCAAATCACTGATTCAATCAAACATGTTTATTGCAATCTCAACAAATGCAATAATTTATTTACGTTTATTACGTTATACAATATTTGCTATGAAGTCATCTTATTTGTTTTACAAGCATACGCTTGACATCTGCTGGCAAAAAGTGGTTGCTGCTGAAAAAAAAACCTTTCATTCACAAAACACAATAAATTGTGAAACACTTTATTGTTGTTATGCATTATGGATTTCTCCTCCCGACCTTAGCCAGAACACGCGCTAAGTACGCGCATACCATAGCAACTGAAGCCAATAAAAGTTGTTCGGATTTGGCTATGTGTGTAATGAGGGCCATAGAGAATAGGTTTTCGAATAATTTTACCTTGACTGAGAGTGTGCATGATGCCATTATAGCATCAGTAATCTGTCCACAAGCGAAAATAATGTGGATATCAGCTTTGAACCCTAGCTTTGGTGAGATAAAAGTAAACGAAATTATACAGTTAGTAAAAGATGCTGTAGCGTCGTTGATTGCACATTTCCGCCTGTCGTCGAAGACGAAACTACACATTTTTTTTGATTTTGAAGGTAATACAAAAAACAAAATTTATAAAATGTATAATTAAAATAAAGTTTCACATTTTTCAGCTACTTTAACGTCGAGCGCTTTGGCAGCAGACACATATCGTGACACAGAGTTGTGTGCTTATTTAGCAGATTCGAATACATATTTTACCATGTTAAATAAATACGCGCGACTGAAGTCTCTCTTTATTAAATATAATGCACCATTGCTTTCTTCTTTTGCAGTAGAACGTCTGTTTTCGTTCGCTGGCCTACTAAAATCTTCACGACGTGGATCGCTTTCTGATAGTGATTTCGAGAAAGCCAATAATTTTTTTAAACTAAAACTTTTTGCTTTTTTATTGAAAAAAGGAGCTAACAAAATAAAATGAAATTTAACTTTAGTTTAATATAAGAGTCTAAAATTATTAAAAATAATTTCTGTTTGGCAAAATCCTAAGCTAAGTTTAGCAAAAACGAGCTGTTGCTTACTTATTAAAATAAATTTTCTAAAACAACTTATAAAAAGTGTTAATTGAGGCAGACTCCAATTAGCAATTTTGATACAATAATGATTGGAATAAAAAATTAACTGCAATTAAAATCTTCTAAATGATTGCAAAATTGTGATTTTGGCAATCAAAATATAAGCAATCAATGTTAATTGCAATTAAAATAGAATGCAATATTTGGTATAATATGCGATTGCAATCCAATTTGAATGCAATTTTTTACAGCTCTGTTAAATACCAAACCTTGTACCGTGAGAAGAGCTTCTAATAAACTGTGCTAGAATAAAACCTCTAAATAAATAAAAATATAGAAACCGAATACAAATAAAAACTGTACTACAAGAAAAATAAAAATTTTGCAAAAGACAAAAAAATTTTATTTCAAAATTTTGGAGAATTTTTGTTTTTTAAAAAAATTTTTTTTCCTGAAATACAAAAATTTTGACAAATTTGCTAACAAAAATTAAGTTTAATTCTTTTATCAATACATTTTTCTTAGTAGAGTTCTATAATTCTTTAGTTCCCGAAAAAAAAATTTTGTTAATTAGGGCAAAATATTTAAAAAAAATTTTAAAACATACAATACATACACTATTTGGAACAAAACTAATTATGAAAACATAATTATAATTTCAAAATTTTCAAATAAAATTTTTAATTTATTATTTATTAATTTAAAATTTCAAAATTTCCTAAGAAAATTTTTAATTTATTATTCAACCAATGAAAAGCTATTTAGTAGGTACAGATTTATATTTTTTTTTCTAAACCAAAAGTAATTTCTGAAAATAAACAATTTTCGGTAAATCATGCTAACTGTTGTTAAAAGAGTTTTAAATTTAATGAAAAGTAATGCATACAAACTTTATTGAGGGGCTTTTGGAATGGTTCAATGCAGACTGAAAAATATTTTTTTTTATAAATCATACCTATTAATTTGGAAATATTTATATAAAAACCAAATATAAAAATTGCCTGCAGCTCTCCAAATCTCATAGATTTTCTTAATAGTTACAAAAAATTGTGAAGTTTTGAACCTGATAATCATGTCGAAAAATATATTATTTTTCCAAATAGTAGAAAAGAAGTACTTAGCTTATCAACAGTTTGAGTTTTAGAAGAGATGCGAAAATTTCAATGCCAAAAATATAAATAAACTGATTTCAATAGATTTTAAATTGTTCGAAATATCCTCAAAAATTTCTTTGTAAATTAAAACTTGTATTGTTTTAAAAATAATTGAAATCAACTTTATTCCACAGATATCGTAAAAATATATTTACGTTAATAAAAACTAATCATCGTAGCTTTTCAAAATCCTTTACTTCCTAAAAGAGATTGAAATATTTTTTTAAGAATACCGGTTTTTTTTTCAAAAGTTCAAAACCTTGTAATTTGGCAAATGAATTTTGTTTTCGAAAAATACATATATAACGTTTGCAAAGTAAGCTTTCTTTAGCAGACCTTAAACAGTTCTATACCTTTTTCTGATGAAAAATTCGTAATAATAAACGATGAAAAAAATATGTAAATAAACCCAGCGCTTGAGAAAAAAATTAAACTTTTAAAAGTAGCTTTTTATTAGAAAAAAATACTTTTTGTGCAAAACTACAACACATTTTAATAAATAAATAAATCTAAACAAATCGCCTGACAAAAAGGAATTCCACAAAATTTTGTAAAAAAATTAATTAAGTCGAAAAAGTATCAATTTATAGAAAACCCTTATTTCTCGGGAAAAAGAGATACGCGAGCGAGCCAAGTTTAAAATATTTAAAATTTATTAGAAATAACCAAAAAAAACAAACCTGTGCTTAGATATACTTTCTAAAATAAATGAAACATATTTTCAGGCGCATAACTCCTTACAGTTTCGCATGCATCTTATAAGTTGTTGCTGTATAAAACAAATAACATGCCTCAAGTTGAATCAACTAAAATTTACTATTTTTAACGTAAAAGGGTACAAGAAAAAGCAAACAACACTCATACGTAAACAAAAAACATTACTCTTCACGGCGCTTTTCTTTTGACCACACTGGCACCTCGCGTTTATTTATTCTGAAATTTTTATTCAGCTAGAAGTGCGATTTCAACACTTTTTTCTTGTTCGCTCAAGTACCCTTTGCTGTTCAACGAATTGCAGTATTTCAGCAGGAATGTGTTGGAAACCGAGCATATTCCATTGCATATTTTTAGGCATATTTACCAAACACCTGCAGTTGGCCAGAATTTTCGCTTGGGCTAAAAAATTTCGCAGTGCCGCAGAATTGTAATCACAAAAATGTGTTAAAGTAAACTGTAAGAAGTTTAAATTATATAAAACAACAAATTTACACAATTTTATTAAATAAGAAAGATGCCCAAAAGTATGCAATGTACGAAAGTTATAGAATGTGATGGCAAAGGAAATTGCCTCCATTTTTCTTCTGAAGGATGTGCCACCTCGTTCTTGTCGGCGTTGAGTGCTGAGTGCATGTTTCTTAGAGCAGTTTTTCACGAGTTACTATTAAATATAAGCAGTTTAAAAAAATGTTTATAAAAGTGCTTTTGTGGGCCTATCTGTTGAGAGTCTGAAGATATTTTCTTCAATATTCTTATGTAAATTCCATAGAGCTAAAAGTAAACAAAGCTGCAAATAAATGTTAACAAGTACGAACAAAAATGGTTATTAAATTCTTCTGAAAAGTGGAAACACATCTGCCTTACTGATAATTTTATATTCTGCTGGCTGTAAATATTTCCTAGCTAAATATATCCGAAGATATTTTTGTTTCTTCTTTTGAGTTGATTTTTGCTTGGGATTGAAATAAAATTTAAAAAGTCTAAATACAATTTTGAATTTGTAGAATTTTTAAAAACATTTTTTATATTTCACACGTAAGATTTTATGAGTTAGGTTTGGAAACAGAGCCATTTTAAGCTTATTAGGGGTTTTAGGGAACATTAGAATAATGAAAGCCGATGACTAATCTTCTTTTCTTAAATAACCAAGACGAGTATATTAGTAAAATTTTTGATTTATCCAACGAATGGCTACATAAAAAAGTTATCTTAGTGTGTGAAATTTTTTTGGAAATTAAATTCGGTGTTTCCACTATGAAACATTGTTAAATATTTTGCTTCAGGCAGTAATTAAAATCCGATTTTATATTTCGTCAACGCCTCCTTCACATATTTCATAAAATATTTTACGTTCGAATTTTTTTAACTGGACCAAATTAGTAGTGATTGAATGCTCTCAAAAATTTTTTCTTGTAATTTTAAGTGAAAAAATTTTTAAGCTGCTTCTCTTCATAAAAAGTTAGTACTCAGTTATTTTAACTTTTATTGTTCAAACAGAGTTTGCCGATTGAAAATATTGACTTACTAGGTTTCTAAACCATTTTTGTGAACTTATATCATTTCTCTATTTGAAAACATAACAAGCTTTGATAGCTTTGCGCAAGCTGTAAACATATTTACATTGGAGAACGCAATATTATTTTATTTCAATGTATAACTCACAATTTCGACTTTGGATTGTTTTGGTCAAATAATAATTATAATTACAAAAAGTCATATTTCGACAAGTTTAGTCAAAAAATGTTACAACGTCAATGTTAGATTCCATGTATTTCATATTTTATGTTTTATATTTGATATTTTTATTTTATACATATATATTATACTTTATATTTTATAATTTATATTTTTTGTTTTTTATTTTATATTTGATATTTTAGAATTGACATTTTACATTTAATATTTTATATTTTATAATTTTTAAATTTTATATTTTATATTTTATTTTTTATTTTTTACGTTTTATATTTTATATTTTATATTTTATATTTTATATTTTATATTTTATATTTTATATTTTATATTTTATATTTTATATTTTATATTTTATATTTTATATTTTATATTTTATATTTTATATTTTATATTTTATATTTTATATTTTATATTTTATATTTTATATTTTATATTTTATATTTTATATTTTATATTTTATATTTTATATTTTATATTTTATATTTTATATTTTATATTTTATATTTTATATTTTATATTTTATATTTTATATTTTATATGTTATATTTTATATTTTATATTTTATATTTTATATTTTATATTTTATATTTTATATTTTATATTTTATATTTTATATTTTATATTTTATATTTTATATTTTATATTTTATATTTGATATTTGATATTTGATATTTGATATTTGATATGTGATATTTGATATTTGATATTTGATATTTGATATTTGATATTTGATATTTGATATTTGATATTTGATATTTGATATTTGATATTTGATATTTGATATTTGATATTTGATATTTGATATTTGATATTTGATATTTGATATTTGATATTTGATATTTGATATTTGATATTTGATATTTGATATTTGATATTTGATATTTGATATTTGATATTTGATATTTGATATTTGATATTTAATATTTGATATTTGATATTTTATATTTTGTGTACAATTAGGAAAGGGATGATAATTTTACACTTTAGGGTCTAGGAATTAAAACGAATATATTAAATTAGAGTTTGTTGGATTTTATTAACTAAAACTTTTTTAGGGTGATATAAACATATGAAGCTACTGAAATTATTAAAAAATTTTGTTGTGGACTTTTTTTAAACAAATAAGCATGAAATAAATGCTACCTTTTTACAAAGTTGTATATTCTTATCACATCCATCAACTGCTTATATTTACTTACTCATAAAAAATAATTCTTATATTAACTTATCAAAAATAGTAATTTTTCAATATTATTTCCATTCAATTATTATACCATTAATATAATCTATCTTACTTACGCACAAAGGCAAACATCTTATTCAAAAAAAGTGGCACGAATATTATATACGAAAGTATAATTTCCTTGAGAAAAAACGTGCAGAAGAACTTATGAAAGCGTAAACTGAAAGTAAACCATTAGCAACTGAAGAGAAAAATCAAAATATGACCAACAAAATGCCAATGATGTCCACCAATCAGACAATCAAAGCAACGCATACTTCCACATATTGTAAGAGTGGGTGAGCAAGCGAGCAGACATAGACTTGACTTATGCTGCTGTCATTTTGACGCAAGCACCACTGACAGCTCATTTTTCTTCATTTCGTCCAAAGTAGATTTGCGTTTAGTTTTGTTAGCATTTCCATGTACATATTTCTTTTTAATTTCGTTAAGCTTTTTCTCGGTTGGCTTGACTTCTACTTTGAATGACACATAAATTAAAATTAATAATTTAATAAAGGCGAGCAAACAGAGGAGCAAAATAATTGATGAGAAAAATATTTGAATAGCTGCACACTCTACCATATGTTGCTGGTTAAGTACTTATGTTGGCATTCGTTTAAAGTTTAAAGTGAATTTCTATGGCTTCTAGCAGTAATTTGTTAGTATGTGTCTTTGTATTCTTCATAACAAGCTTGCAATTTATGCTAACCACGCGTAAAATTCAAAGCTGAAGGAGTCCCAATCGCTTAAATTGCCTTGTACTTCAATTACAAAAGCCGCGCGGGGCGTATACGTAATGTGTTTTCTATTTAAATTTATTTTCAACTTTTATTACTTTCCGCTGTGGTACAAATTTATTAGGTACTTGTATGCAAACTCTGTTGCGAAATGAACATTTCTTTTTGGCGATAGTGACGAAGGCAGAAATTTAATCTTTATTGAAGAAAAGTATATTATAATTTTGACCTCCATGGGGGCATAAATTGAAGAACGGAGGTGGAGAATTAAAGTAACTGCTGAAACCTGTTTTGATAGACACAATTAAAAAAAAAGTGTTTAAGCGAGTAGAACAGCAAATGTAACAGGAAGGCGTAACCTTGAGAAAATATTGATATTTTCATTATTTAAAAAAAAAAAGGAAAAATTAATTTTCTTCAACTTGGTAATTTTTCTGTTCAATAAGTGTTGCTTTACCATATTCAAATGCAACGTAGGAAAAATATATTAGAGAGGCATGATTAAGTTAAGACCATTTTGTGATTTTAAAATCTTTAAATTAAGTTTTAAAATATTTATATCATCTTCCTCAACAATGGCTTTGTGTGCTGAAAGAAATTTAATGGGCTTGATATAAATAGAAATTACATAAAAAAATTTTCCATTCAAATTCAAAAAGTACCAATTTTTATATTTAGAATTAACAAAATAGATTTTGAGTTAAACTCAACTCTTGACATTGACTCTAGTCTGAATGGCAATACCGAAAAATAACGTTCCTTAAAAGAAGACCGTGCATATTTTAGTTAGCTTACACCTCTTTTGACATAATTAGCATAACTTAATGTATCGTAACAAAACATAGCATAACACAACATAACGCAATATAACATAACGTAAAATAATATTATATAACAAAATATTATTTACCATAGCATGACATAACATAACAAAATATAACATAACATGATATAACTAAACATAAAAAAACAGAGTATGGTTAGTATAAATATGCTGAGTTTAGGTGTGGTGAGTTTAGAAATAGCGAGTTAAGAAGTTGTCCGTATAGGTACGGTGAAGAAAAAAGTGGTGCGATCTGATATGGTGAGTTTAGTTGTGGTGAATTCAGCAGTGAGGAGATTAAGTATGGTGAACTTTGATAAGAAAATATAACTTTACATAAATCAACAGAGTGTGGTTAGTATAAATATACTGAATTTAGGTATGGTGAGTTTAGAAGTAGCGAGTTAAGAAGTTGTCCGTATAGGTACGGTGAAGACAAAAGTGGTGCGATCTGATATGGTGAGTTTAGTTGTGGTGAATTCAGCAGCGAGGAGTTTAAGTATGGTGAATTTAGGTGCGGGGGTGAACCGAATTAAGACAAGGTGCATATAAGTATGGTGCATACAATTGGGGTGTGATCTGATATGGCGAATTTAATTATGGTGAATTCAGTTGTGAGTAGTTTAAATGTGGTGGATTCTAGTGTGGTAACATTAAGTTTAGTATTATTAGGTGCAGTGAGTTTAAGTGCGGTGAGCTTCAGTGTAGTGTGTTCAGGTGTGGTGAGTATCGATTTGGTGATCTAAATATATAGAATGGCGTTGTAAATACCGAAGTTGGGTATTTAGATATGATGAGTTCGAGTTCGATTTGAAATCACTAATTTGGCTTCATCAGTCTCATAAATTGTTTGTGAATTGAATCCGAATTCTTTATTATCTGTAAGTGCTATTTATAAGATTATCAATGAGATAAGTTTACGTATTTTCGAATGATTTATTGATGATTAAGGTATGTATTTTTTTTAAAGCATCTTTTGTGGCAGAAAAATTGTGAATCATTTTATGAATGCTGCTTTAAACGAATATTCTTACAACTCTGAAAACTTTCAACAAAAAAATTGTATACCTGCATCATATTGGCTGCTACTTTTAACAGTGATTTTGCGCTCATGTGCCTGGCCAACATTTTTTTTGTTATGCTCGCTTTTCCATTAGTAACCTTGTTATGCTGCCCCAATCGTTTGTCAACACAATCAACCGATTCGTGACACAAATGGCAAATTGAAATGGTTAATTGTATCTCGGCTTAAATAAAATCCGAACTATAATGTGATTGCCCATTCAATGGTTGTCGATGCAAAAACTGTTAAAGTGGTAAAAAATTTTTTTATTAAATCGGAGCGGGTATTAGTAATATGAACTATGCACATGACAGATGCGTTGTTCATGAAAGTGAGGAAAAAAATTCTGCTACCAACCAAACCAAAAAAAGTGGATTCGTTAATTGTAATTATTATTCTATTTCTGTACAATATTTTGTTGTGGTTAAAATTAACGCCTATAGGATATAAGCCAGTGGTGCAGCATATAGCGAAAGAGGAGTGTTTTGACTAAGAACACAATTTATCAAAGGTTAAATAGTCTGCCTTAGTAGTAGTACCGAATTTTTTTATTAAATATAGGCGTGAGATTTTTAGGCAGCAATCCTATTTATAAATATATTTTTGATGGTAAATAACCTTTTGTAATTCGGTTAGTAGGTTTTAAATTATATTTCGTTAACTGTTTATCAAACAGCATAATCCTACTACCAGATCACTGAAATCGATCAATTAAGGGAGGTTTTTCTTGTATAAATGTATTTCCGCATGCTCCGAATCCCTAAAAGTAGGCATCAAAAATATTCAATGAGCGTGTTTAAATACTTTTATTAAAAAATCCCGCTACAGGGCTCTGGACTCGAGAAATTCGAAAATTTTTCTTTACTTCAACTAGTTAAGAGACGAAAAACTTGTTATTGATGAAATTGTATTTTTAAAAAATAAAAGTAAAAAACATTTAGTTATCGCGAAATAATGAAAAGATTTTCCTCAACAAATTGTTGCAAAAACTTTATCCTTGCGAGAAGTTTAAGCGATGTTTTGATTGTATTTTGAGATTTTAAAGTGCTCCAGATTTTTAGATTCAGAAAGGTTACATTGATCTTTAGAATACTTAATTTTTCATTGGGACAAATTCGATAATTTGTGAAATATTTTATATTTAATATACATATACCACATTAAGCCACCAATTATGACAATTAAGAGTTTCTTTATACAGTTTTTATCTTTTAAAAATTTAAGTACTGATAAATAAATAGAATCATATTAACAAAGTTTAAAATTTCGCAACAATTTAGAATTCAGTTAAATTGTATCTGTATTTTTATAGACAAATCAAACGTGTTGAAATATTTGGCATATTTCTACACTGCTTTCATAGGTTAAGTGAAATAATATCCATACTTAATTAATAACTTTATTTTACAAGATTTCTAGTTAAAATATGAATAAATGTAGATGTAAATTTCGACAAGAGCTCCACCTTACGAATTATTGTTCACAAATATGTTAAGCGTACAACGAGAGATTTTTTTTAAAGTATTTTCCTACTTTTGTGAAGTTTCTAGTTTTGCTTGAATAGGACAATAAACAGGAGTTTATCTCGATCTTAGCACCATCAAATTTTTTTTATATGAGTATTGCTCTTCACGCGTTAATTATGCATTTTTAATTCCAACTCAATCGGAATATAAGTATGAATTGAATGAATTTCGACTTCAGCGCTACCTAGCGGATATATTGCGCTTGCATGTTTAGCTCCATGTGGAAGGGGTGCAGATTTAAAATTTTAGCTAAACTGGAATACAAATAAAAGTTTTTTGTATAATTTGAATTCAGCGCCATCCAGCGGCGGATAACTAGCCAAGGGTCTGAGGTGTACACTGTTTCTTATATTATTTATATGAGATATTGATGACTTAACCATCACACAGCTTAATGGATCTCCTCACGGCCAATAAGTCTAGCCGAAACTGCCCATTTTTTCTTTTTAATTTGATTACATGCTTCTTCGCATAAAACTAAATAAATTGACTGGTGTTTCGCCGCCGGCAGCGAATACTGGAAACTCATTTTGATATTGAATTTTTGGTCGTATGGGTTAATATCTACAATATATTTTAAATTTTCGATTGCTTCCATAAAAAAATCCAATACGCATAGTACATGTTGAAAGGTTGAGCAGTTTATAGTTGAATAAAAATCAGCGTGCACACAAACAAATGTACATTGTAAATATAAAACACAAATAAAGGCACAGGACTGTGGGCTTCGCTTGCCTCATACGAGTAGGTGCACTATTGGGTCGACTAACATGCAACGAAAAAAAAAAACTCTCCTACTCACTTACCGGCCATTACCACATATCATGGCAAGCTTCCAGCAAACCCTGGCACAATTTTTTTCTTTGCTGTAATAAAAATAAATCTTGGCGCTGTGATAATTCAAAGCTTATAAAAATGGCCAAGGGACTGTAGCGTGTAATAATAATACAAAGGCCAACATGGGCTCGCAAAGGCATAGTTACTTGAAACGGTATCGAATAAAAGCAACAAAATGAACCACTTAACGGAGAACATACGCAATATTATGCGAAAAGTAAGCAAAAGCGTGCGAAATTTTTATAACAACTTAAAGTAGAGGTGTGCCGCTGTTTGTTTATACTATACACACTTGCATGTTGTTACCACTTTTTCTTTTTTTCGCATACTCACATGAATTGAAAGCAACATGTGTGCGTGTTTTTGTGTGTGGGGCCAACTAAATATTTTGCACTCGCAGTAACTGAGCGGATGTGTGGGTAGAGAGGTCAAATGACAGATGATCGCTGCGTTCGTTGTGGCAGGCGTGAAAATAATTGAAATTACAACAACAAGCATCTGCAACAACATATTTCTGTTTTTGTAATGAAAATAACCATTAAGCGTGTGTTCGAAAAAGAGATAATGGAAAAAAAGAGCTTGCAAGTCTAAAGGGAGCAGCAACCATATGGAGCGTAATTTATGACTACCGAATTTTTTAATGATTATGAAGCATTTTTTTTTCGGGGCTATATTAAAGTAAATCACTAAATTTAAAATTGTTTCAAAATTTTGTTTGCATAAAATGGACTTTGAAGGTTCTTTAAAACCACGATAACATTAAATAAATATAATCTTCGAATTCGGCCTTGTGCCAAAATTTTGTTTGCATAAAATGGACTTTGAAGGTTCTTTAAAACCACGATAACATTAAATAAATATAATCTTCGAATTCGGCCTTGTGCCAAATTTTCTGTGAACATAGCTTTATCCAAAAATAGTTTGTCGAAATAAAAACTAATCTCAACTTATATATGCAATATGATCAGTGTGTTGGATTGCGCTCTAAAAAAAATTTTATTTGTACAACCCAGCTTTGAAAGTAAATTCACTGCTGAACCATTCCGTTATGCTTATAAATAATTCTATGTTAAGAGTTACTCAGCTTTATTTAAAGTCTGACATATTAAGGAGATATATAGAAATTTGACGTGTGGTGAAATTAGGTATGGTGAATTAAGCTGAGGTTAGTAATGATGTGTTGAGTTTGTGGGCAAGCCAAATTTAGATACGCTAAATCTAGGTACCTTGAGTTTGGGCGAGGTGAGTTTAGTTGTGGGGAATTAAGCTGAGGTAAGTTACAGTGTGGAGAGTTTGTAGGAAATTTAAATTTGGATGCGGTTAAATTAGGTGTCTTAAGTTTGGGCGTGATGAGTTTAGGTATGTTGGATATAGATGTGTTGAAATTAGCTGTGGTAAGTTATCGATGGGAGAATTAATTTTTGGGGAGCTCAAGTTCGATGATTTTATGTGTGGTGAATTTCGGAACCCTCGCTCTAGGCAAAGAACATACATAACAAAGAATTTGTATGGCGTTTCATTCCCTGTAGCAGGGTATATCGGCTTATTTCGCCCGACCGAAATCCAAATAGATCTAAAAGGCTTGGATATTTTGTTAGCGGAATGAAACGAAACTTGAACTCTCTCTGAATTAAACAATATTTACTCCAGGTTTGAGGAGTTTTGAGTGTGATAAGTTTAGCTGTGGTGGATTTATGTGTTGTTTAGTTGTTGTGAGTTTGGTGCAATGTGGTAAGCTTGGGTGAGTTAAAGTTAGAATAAATGGGCTGTGGTAAGTAAATGATAATTGAGATAAGCAACTTAGCCGAATATATGTATTCTTTTTTTCTGATAAACCTTTATCTTTATCTCTATCTTTGATTTTTATTTATTGTATCTAAATCTAGCAAGAATATGCGTTTTTTTTTTTTTTTTTTTTTCGGTTACGACCAGGGAGGAGGAATCTTCATAGATACGAACAGCCCGTACTGCCCGCATGCCCGATTTGCCTCCTGGCACCTACGGACTAAACCCAACCTCCTTCGTACGCTGGGCCTGTGGCACCCCTGCGGGACTATCAATTCCGATATTACTTCGCAGGGCAGGCACTGGACGTTATTCTTCGTCTTCACTCAGCGTGCGTTATATTTCTGCGCGGTTCGCATATCGCTCGTCTATTCGAAGTCTTTTCATTACTCCCGTGATGGTGTCTACACATTTGTGCCAAATATCTTTATCGGACAGCATAACCTTCAGCAAGCCTTCCGGAGACACTGCTTTTCCCATATAACGTTCTAGATCGTTGCGTTCTGTGTCGAATCTGTGGCAGTCCATAAGTATGTGTTCGGCGCTTTCAATTTTCCCATCGCAGTATAAGCAGAAGGGGTGGTCAACGTGCTTGTATTTATGTAAATATTGTCGGAAGCAGCCATGCCCGGTAAGGAACTGGGTGAGGTAGAAATTTGTTTCTCCGTGTTTTCTCTTAATCCACTCGTCTACCCTTGGGATCAATCTCTTTGTCCAACGTCCTTTTGGGGACGAGTCCCACCTTTGTTGCCACTCGTCGATGCTTTGTTGCACCATCTTGCTGCGTTCGTTTGGGCTATGCTTTATTGCTGCCGCCGTTCTTGCAGCTATGTCTACCGGGCATCTTCCAGCCAGCAAATTTGCAGCCTCGTCTGACACAGTCACGAATGCACAGCATACTTTAAGAGATGATAATCTGTGCACCGAGGCTGGTGCTCTCATATATGAGGTTATAGGGGTCGCGCTTGCCCAGATTGGTGCCGCGTACATTAAAATTGATGAGCTGACGCTCGCAAGCCGGGTTCTTTGTTTCTCTTTTGGGCCTCCCATATTTGGCATGAGTCTTGCAAGAGCCATACTGGTCTTCCTTGCCTTCTCACTGGCATATTTCAAGTGTTCCTTAAAGTTCAGTCGTGGATCGAGTACGACACCGAGGTATTTTAAAGTTTGCGCTGACATTGCAGTATGTTCTCCTATGCGGATTTGAATCTTTTCCAGCTTTTTTCGACTGGTCATGAGCAATGCCTCTGTCTTGTGATCAGCCAACTCTAGTCCTGCGTTCTGCAGCCAAGTTTTTGCTGACGCTATTGCTTCGCTACACATGCGCGACACGTCCACCAGATGTTTCGCCACTACTACGATCGCTATGTCATCCGCATAGCCTATTATAGACACGCCCTCGGGTTTTTCAATTTTAAGGATGCCATCATACATGATGTTCCAAAGGATTGGTCCGAGGACCGAACCCTGCGGCACACCACCTGTGACATGGTACCTTTTTGGGCCTTCATTTGTATCATAAAATAACTCTCTTTCGCTAAAATAGCTTAGGAGTATGCGCGTCAAGTAGTCCGGAACTTTCATCTCTATTAACGCCTTAATTATGTGGTGCCAGTTGGCGGAGTTGAACGCATTTTTTACATCCAGCGTGACAACAGCGCAGTACTGTTTTGTTCCTTCGAACCATCTTTTACCCTCGAGTGCTCTTCGCGCTATATCGCAGACAGACGCAATGGAGTCGACCGTTGACCGCAAGAATATGCGTGCTTTCAGCCATGTGTCGTCAATTTCAAGCTGCTCAGCGTAGTCTCCTTCTCGCCAGCTTCTGCAGCATCTGCAGGGAGGTTCTTCGAGACAAGTCCCTCAATTGTCTACAAATTCGTGTCCTCGATAGAGCTCCAATTACCTGGAATGTATTTTAAAGAATACAAGTCTGCCTAGAGAACCTATTGGCCGTACCTTGCACCCAGCTGTAATTTGCACGAGTGTAAAAAATTCTTTAAAAAATAGTTTGCAAGCACCAAAGCGCATATTAGACGTTCTTTTACCGGGAATAATCAGCTTGGTTGTGCCCACCCTCGTAAGTTCATACGCTAAACAGTTACCCTTATTGTCGCTGTACCCGGGAACCCAATTGAGTTTAAGCCTTTTCTCCTTAGCCAATTCCTGTAGGGATCGGCGGCAGACCAGTACAATCTTTGATCGAATCGCGGCAGAGCACACAGCTTTGATTTTCGCTTGACTGACACTTAAGACAAAGATATCCTTGTCATTTAGGACGATTTGGAGCATGTCTCCAGCATCCTAAATAGCTCAAACCTTGTCTGGCAACCGAAAGGAAGAGTTCAGGGTTTGGTCCCGTGTGCACAGCCCTCCTCCTCCTATCATTCAGTTTCGAATGATTCCTAAAGACCGGAGGACTGCCTGGTGAAGCGTAGAAATTTCTTGACCACTCATCCTCACTCACATTTCTAACCTTGTTTGACCATTCCAAGCCATTTGACTATGTTGACCAGAAGCTTTTAATCCTAAAGTTAAAAGATATGTTCAATTTTTCCACATCAGCATCGACTCTTTTGAAAACATACCTAAGTGATCGCTTGCAAGCTTTATGTGTTGGCAATTCTATTTCTAAATGCTTACCTGTAACCAGAGGTGTCCCCCAAGGTTCTATTCTTGGTCCCTTGCTGTTTGTACTGTATATTAATGACCTGTTTAATGTGATACAACATTGTAATGTCCATGTTTATGCAAATGATGTCCAGTTATATGTTAGTTGTCCCCTTGACTCTATTGATAATTGTATTAAAAACCTAAATCTTCACTTGAAATATATAAGCACGGGGCTTCTGACAATGATTGAAAACTTAATCCTGATAAATCTCAATGCATCACCATATATAAAAAATCTTTCAAACTTGGCGACCACATGAGGATTAGTTTAAATAAAGCAGTAATTAAGTATGTCGACACTGTCTAAAATTTAGGAGTTATCTTTAATAGAACTTTGACATAGAGAAACCACTTCCTTAGTGCTATAGGCAAAGTATATGGCATGCTCCGAAATCTATGGACCACTCAATATTTTACACCAGTGAAAATTCGACTGCTTCTAGCAAAAACGTATCTGTTACCGACGTTACTGTATGGTTGTGAGCTGTATTCTAATTGTGATAGTGTGTGTCGTAGTAAACTTAATGTTTTGTATAATAACATCGCTAGGTACATCTACTCTAAAAAAACGATTCGACCATATTTCTGAGCTTTCGAAGCAAATTGTGTCCGTGTCTTTTGACGATCTACTCAAATTTAAATGTCTATTGCTACTCTACAAAATCATCGCTACTAATGAACCCCAATATCTCAAGGATCGGCTTCGGTTTACCAAATCTTTCCGTTCTCTCAACTTAGTACCAATGAAGTATAGTTGTTTAGTGACTGAACGCCAATAATTTGTGTTCTTTGCCGCTTAAAATCAGGAGTATTAGGGGAACATTGCGCTTTAGACGGGAATTAGTTCTTCATTTTGTCGAATATTGCTGAACGTATTATCTACCTCGAAACGAACTATTCTATGGATAACAACAATCAAACTTTTTCTTAACTTTTCTACTTAATCTATTAACTTTCCCTTTACTACCATTATATCTTCTACATACTTATGTTCTAATCTATATATTATTATTGTTATTATAATTTTAATTATTACTATTATTAATTGTGATTAAATTAACTGTTACTCTAAGATTTATAAGCATATGTGTAATGTAATGTAGTTATGTAGTCAAATATTGTAAAAATAACTTATGTTTGACTTAATAAATAATAAAAATACAAATAAAAGCACTTCCTGGTATTTTTGTAACCGGGACCATATAATCGATGCAGCTTTCTGTGTAATCCGAAAGAAAATTTTATTCATATAATATGATAGTCACCTCTAAAAATTGGTCTGAACTTCTCTTCTTCAAACGAGCCACAATGTTAGCTATAAAGAAGAAGTGTTCTCTCTATACACTTCAGGTGTTTTTTTAATGCCTTTTACAAGATTTCCATTCTTGTCTTAACAGTAAATAGAATAGTTCTTAAAATGATTTGATTTTTTACTGCGCTATTTAAAATACAACATTATTTCTTTTTATGCTCTTCTCAAAAAAGCTTATAACTAAATACGAAGTTCTATTCGAGCCGCATTTAACCAATACTTAGCTTCCCTCAACTCCAAGTGCATATAAAATTAAGTTCGATAAAAATCTTGCCTGCAACCGTTAGGGATTTTAATACCACACAACACGCTCAATAAGTGTATGCTTTAAAAAAACCTATTTGAATCAACTCGTTTGCTATTCTGCGTCACTACTTATTATGGCAGCATTAAATAAAGCATTCCATTTTATTGCCACATCGAATATGCACTTGCATATGACAGCTTTATTTCGCTTTTCCACCTACTATATCTACTTTACATCTTTCACAAACGTTTAACGACACGTTGCATTGCATTTATTTCAATCACTTTACAGTGATTTGCATAAACGCAGTAGTTTCTTTGTATGTATGTGTGTGTATATGATATGCAGGATTTGTTTTTATTTCCACTATAATAAATGCAAATGATAAAGTGCACCACTTCATCACATCACTTTACCTGTACACACACACACACACACCTTCAATCAAGCAAACAAACAAACAAAAGTATCAGTGAAAGTATAAAAGAAAGGAGTAAAAATGATTGAAATGATGTGTGAGTATGGCTTAATGCCAGTGGCAAGTAACAAGCAACACTCGATGCAAGTTGGCTGATAGACGAAGGAAAAGTATTAGTTGTGTTGTGGGTGAGTAATAAAACGAATACACATTCATACTAGCGTATAATGCAAATTTCCAAATATAAATGGACAGGTGGTGGCACTTGATGGTACTACGGAAAAAATGCATTTTCTGAAGTACTAAGGGTATTTAAAATTAATATACATCGCTCTAACAAAAAAACGACTTAGTCTCTTTTTAAGGAGCACAACTTGGAAGAAACGGCTCGCTACCTTTAAATGTTGTATTTTCTAAAAATCACCACACGATGTTATTGTGCGCCGATTATAAAAACTGCCCTAAAAAGAATAACAATCCAATAAAATAACTATAAAGCATAGTTTAATGACTAGCATTGGAAGTATTTACCAGTTGTATAACTAAGTAATGTTGCTTCGAACATTTATATGTCGCCCAAGTCTGAATATTTATCGAAGGGCATGAAACAATACGTCGAGTTTCGTGTCGAATAAAGACCAATCACGGTCAATGTTTATTTTGTGTTTTCATTTGAAGAACCTTGGTGAACAATTGTGGCAACTGTTAAAATGAGTGAAAGATGGTTTCAACGATACAAAAGTATTGATTTCGATGTCAAGGACAAAGAACGCTCCGGAGCTCCTAAAAGATACGAAGACGCCAAAATGCAAGCGTTATTGGACGAAGATGATTCTCAAACGCAAAAACAACTCACAGAGCAGTTGAATCTGAGCTAGCCCGCCGTTTCCAAACGTGTACGAGACATTGCTATGATAGAAAGATCGAAAAAGGCAACACAAAGTAATTTTCCTGCATGACTACGCCCCATCACATACGGCAAGACCGGATCGCGACACGTTGGCAGCACACAATTGGGAAGTGCTCACGCGTGCGGCTAACTCACCTGACCTGGCCCCGCCCGATTTCCACTTGTTCGCATCGATGGGACACGCACTCGCTGAGCAGCGCTTCGATTCTTACGGAAATGTGAAAATGTGGTTTGATATTTGGTTTGCCGAAAAAAGCCAAAGACCTCTATTGGCTTGGAATTCACAAATTGCCTGAAAGCTGGGAAAAAATATGTGAAAAGCGAGGGAGCATACTTCGAATAAATGAATCTTCCTTTAACTCTTGAATTAAATGCGCTTAGAAAAAAAATTACTTACGTTCCAGGTCTATAGGTAAACCGCTATGCATTTGAAGTCTTTTTCGGAAATTGCTACTACAATTGTTAGTCGGTTTGGGTCGAGACCAAAACATTTCGCTCTCTCCTTTGCAAAGCTACACCAGTCATTTGTACTAAATGAATACAGACCATTCAGTACGTGCTTCTTTCTCGCTCTTGCCTTCATTGTTCATCTAAAGGTGCAAAATCGAATGATCTTTTCACTGGAAAGGTCTCTTCGGAAGCCGCCAAAGTACTTTTATTTTTGCAAAATATTTGTGACATACTGTTAAGGATTTGGTTCAGCCAGATTTTTTTTCGTTGAAGAAGAGCTCTGCTTTGCAGTGTCCTACCGAGCCCAAAGTAAATTTTAAATACCGGCAAGAGGTATTTTTTGATTAATTTTTTGGTGTTTAGGATGGATCCCAGAAACAGAAATATCTTTTTTATTGCAGAGTTATGACTGTCATTAGTGACGCGAGTCCTTTTAAGCGGGAAATTCTTTCTTGTTGTCCTCGCTCACCTCTTTTGGATCCTTCTCTTTCATCCTTGTTGCCCAAGTATAGCCAACCTTTATAATGTATACAAAGGAAAAGGATGATATGGCAAAATTAAAATTATGAGTATGTTTCAAAATTATGGACAATCGACTTAAGAGAAAGTTAACTGACACCATCGCCACCAAAATACACTACACAACATCACACTCACTGGCTGCTTCAAATGAAAATTTAGAAGGAGGATTGCAAGTTAAAGGTTAATGCTCAACGAGTAAAAATTTATAATTTAGTAATGGAATGCAATCATGGGTGTTAATAGCGTTGTTTTCCTCTTTATAAATACAATTTTCTTATTGTACTTGACAAGCAGTTCGCAAAGTTCGTATCGATTTTGGTATCAATAAGCAAGATAATAATTGTACAGTAGTTGGTTTGTTTAAGGAAGATGGAAAAAATACAACAGTCCAGTTGGCAAGCGTAGCGTGTTGGCTCTGCAATCTGAAGTTTATTGGTTCAAAGCTTTATCACCGCTCTTGAAGACTAAATAAAAGAAAATAAAATAAGAAGTATGATGAAGAGATTTTGGTGTTCTCCAAAATTGTTTTTTCCAAATAAAATATTACATAAACTGGCCTAGTGCTCAATAAAATTGTTAATCAATAAACATTTTAAGGCAGATGGTAAACTGTGTCATAAGACAATTGTTACCGATCTCAATGCTGCTTTTCGGTTATCTATATCATACCATTTTTGTAGCACTTACGCTTCTTGAAGCTTCGAAGCCACACGAGGGCTGTAGTTTCAAAATTTTGCATCCAAAGAAATTCCAAAAAAAAGAAAAGTAGAAAAACGGTGGATTAGATTAAATGACCTAAGAAAGTGAAATAATAGATAATATTGAAAATACATAGTTTTTATTACAAGTAAATAATGCACAGCTGTGGCTAAAGTGATTGTAAGCTTCACAGCCTCGGCATACATATTTTAAATATTCAAATCTAAGCACTTGAGTGTGTTTTTACTTATGCATACGCTTAAGTGTTGCTACGTGCAAATGCATATATTCGTAAGGATATCTATATATATATATATATATATAGATCTATGTATATATGTATCTAAATAAATACCATGTGATAGCTTGCAGCAGATTTGTAGAAACACCTGTGATCCTTCGCCTGCGCTAACTTAATCGGCTTAGTGTAGTAGCAGCGAAGCAACACTTCACACCAACATATTACATACATACACATATACAAATGTACATTGTAAAATCTGCTGGTTATTGTTGTGAAAATGTATTGTACTCTACAGGTTTGTTGTATGATAAAAAAAAAACGAAGAAATACAAATACGTACAAGTCTACCACAGTAGAGGGACACGCAGCAATAAATAAATAATTTTTATGTATTTCTGTGTGTATGTATGTGTGTGTGTTTGTGTGTGTGTGTGTGTGTGTGTGTTTGTATATTTATGATTGTGGCAACCAGTCAATAAACGATTCAATGCTATTGATACATGCTGATGTGTATCGCCTTCGTTTTAAAACTTTTACAATTGCCCAGAGTGCGCAGAGAGAAGTAGGTGTGAATTCAGTCGCGTACAGACAAAGCGTTTCAAAATTATGTAGCAGTCACATGTGAAACAATTTTTCATAATTTATTTTACTTCTTTTAATCTTGTATACTTCTTTAGCTGATACATTGTTCATTCTCTGACGAAAACTGTATGAATCCAAGCTTTTAACATTATAAAATTGCATGTTAACATAATTATGTTGTTAAAACAAAATTTCGAACGAAAAAGCAAACTTATAATTTTTTTGGGATACCACGTTTTGTTGTCTATTTATTTTTGTAGAAAAAAAAATTTTAAATTTCAGTTGACCAAACACTGCAGGTGCATTTTGATAATTTTTTTTCCAGAATGTTTTCCACACAAAAAAGTTATTTCATTCATGACAAGTTGCAGCGAAAAAGTTAAAAAAAATTCAATGGTAATCTTAAGAGATTTAAAAATTACACTTTGTTCAACTAAAATTTAACAGGCTACAAAACTACATACTCAAAACTTTAAATACCGTTTTAAGTTTGAAACTTTTATACAATTTCTTGGAACTCAAGTTTTTGAAAATATTTGAAGCTGAACTTATAAGGATTTCGTTCGAAAGTAATTGGTATTTTAATTAACCAATTAAACTTATAATTTTTTGGGATAACAAGTTTTGTTGCCTATTTAGTTCACTAAAAGAAATTGTAAATTTCAGTTGACCAAACACTGCAGTTGAATTTTGATGATTTTGTTCAATATGTTTTCCATACGAGAAAATGTTGTTCGTTCATGAGAAGTTGCAGCGAAAATATTATAAAAAACTCAATGGTAATCTTAAGAGAGTTAAAAATTACCATTTTTTCATATTTGCATACTCAAAAATTTTAAATACCGTTTTAAGTTTGAAACTTTCATACAATTTCTTGGTACTAAATATTTCGATTTCGTTCTAAAGTAAATGGTATTTTAATTAAATAAATTTTTGTAAGTAATTACAAAATTTTTTTTAATAAATTCTTAAATGTATTGAGTGAAATTGGTTTAAAAAAATTTTAATTAATTAAAAAAAAATGTTATTAATTATTAAATATATTGAGGTGCTAAAAAGCTGAAACGCCTTGTAAAATAACCACAGAAGTGTGAAGTTAAAAAAGAAATGATTGAATTTATAAAAAATATTTTTTTTTTTTTAAATAAATTCATAAATGTATTGAGGTGCTAAAAAGCTGAGACGCCTTGTAAAAATAACTGCAGAAGCTGCGTGAAGTTGGTTGCGTGCGTGAGGAAGACTAAAAGCGTTCGCTGAATTATTAAAATTATTGCAGGTATGCGTTAAAACATCTACATACACACACACACGCACATAAGTGTGATACGTGCAATTGTATTTTGTGTTTTTTTTTTGAAATGCGTGTCGTCATATTTTCACCATCAATACGTGTTATTGCAAACACACGCCTACACTCAGTTATGCATGTATAAGTGCAACAACAAAGAGACGATGAAATCGTAAAGACGAATACCTATACAAAAAAAAAATGTTGATTGCAAACAACAGCACGTGGCAGTCGACATTTTGAAAAAAAAAGAGAAAAAATAATATTACTTAAAAATATATATAAAAGCGCGGCAGTAAAAAATTATGAATATCAGGTGAACGAGCTCAGGCGCGAGGCGCTTCAGTGAAATGACTGCAATTACTTACTTATGCCTACAATAATAACAAAAACAAATAAAACACTTTGCATTCATTCTGCAGGCGTTGATGAAAAAAAAAAAAAAACGTGTCTCATAACGTGCTCCGCGTGCTCATTGCTCTGGTGCTCCATGGCGTATACGTGTCGGTTGTAGACTTGCACGCATAAGTATATGAGTATTATATCGAAGCTACAGTTGTGGGCGGAGTAAAAGCATAGTGAAGCGAAATTAATGTATTTTTTGCAGCTAAATAACTATAAAAAAGGCAAAGTGAAGAAGCGAAAAAGGTTGGGACAGACACTAAAATTCCCAAAAAAAACATTAAAAAGGTAATAAGAAACGAATAATCAAGTTCGCCAAATAAGTTTTTATGTGCATCTGTCTCGATATTAACGTTGTTTATGAAACATACACAAGCTAAGCCGTATTCAAAGTCTTCACTCGTCATTATCCAACTTTTTAACTAGTTTAATACATATATTAAAAGCTTTATATTAATCGATATATTCGTGGTTATCGATATTAATTAGCGTGTCGTTAAAATCAGCGTTTTTGTTTTTAAATTTTCGTCCATCAAAAGGAGCATCGTCGCTTATAACACTATTATAAGTAAGGGCAGCTATTTATATCGGTATTGGTATCGATAACATTATCGTTCACAAAACTTACACGAATTGCGCCGTATCCAAAGTCATCGTTTATCATTTGGCAAATTTGTGAGCACGTCTGAAGCTTTCTATACACTCATAGGCAAATTTTCTAGCACAAATATTCAAAGCTAATAGTTATCGATATATTCATCATTATTTGTAATATATCGTACGGCAATATCTGCGTGCTTTTTGGTAAAAAATTTACCTCGACCATAATCGTCATAATCAATCATAATTCTGTTATTAATATAGCGAACTATTTATATCGATATTGGAATCGATAAATAATCGTTCAGCTTATTCAAACGAATTGAGGTGAATTCAAAGTCTTCATACATACTACGGAAATTTTGTTAGCTCATCCGAAGTTGTCGACATAATTAATCCAATTTCTAAATAATTTACTAATAAAAATATTCCAAGAATTAATGCTATCGATATATTCATCATAATCGTTACTACATCGAGTGACACTTTCCGCACCGTTATTGCTATTAAATTGCGTGAATTTTTTCTGCATTTTTATTTTTGACGCTATTATTAATATGTGCTGTTATTTATATCGTCATCGGTATCGATATCGATAACATATATCGTATATGGCAATTGGCTTTGGCTCTTTGTAAAAAAATACTACATTTGGAATTTGTTTGTATACATATTCTAATGCATTTTAATTATCGATATAATAATCGTTATCGCTATCCTCTCGGCCGTCGTTAATGACATTATAATTGTTATTTATAAAATAATCATCGTTGTCTGTAATGACATGATCGTTAATGTATTATGCTAGCGGTGTATAATATTATCGAGAAATGATATTATTTACGTCTGATTTTAAATGAAATTTTAGATTTTCTGTACGTTTTATATAGACTCTGGGCGACTTGATAGGTTTTTCTTTCAAGACCATTGATCTGAGAATAAAAAGCGATTAAAAGATTTTACTATCATCCTGAATTGAAATCATGCCGCCCCCAAAATTGCAGTTGTGTTGTGTCTATTAGAACGTTAACTCCTGTTGTGTGCTATTCTCGTACAAATATTTATGTTTTGAGAAAAAATTTCTCAAGCGGTCTACCATTTTTCTGCACAATGCTATTAAATCCACTTTTTGCCATTTCTCTAACTTTGTTTTTACTATATTTTAACCGTTTTATTGCAACGTATATTTAGATTTAAGTTTTTGTTTTCTCTTTTTTAAGCGCATTTATATTTTTTCTTTACCCATTTACTTTTAGTATAATATCGGCATTACATCTGTTTTCACAAAAAAAAAAAAAAATAATAATAATCGCACGCAATGCAGCAGCTATAAAATTTAATTTCAACGCGTTTGTGGCACGCACTTTTTGCGTTTTTTGTTTTGTGTATTTTTGCTTTGGACTTGCTTGCCAAGTTTTTGCTTGTTGCTGGTTTCAACTCATTGCCTACTCTCCCATGCGAGTTGTTGATAGTACTTTGTATGTACATTTGTTTTGGTGTGAAATTATGAGCCACAAGTGTGTTGCACAAGCTGCTATTTAACTCTCTTTCACTTTCCACTTCTTTTCCATTTTTTTTTTCTCACTCTGCCCAAAAATGCTTCCTCCTCTTTTCACGCAGTGACAAAATGTGTTCGTGACATTCAACGCGCTGTTGTGTGGCACGTCGCTTATGTCGACGAGCAAAAAACCTAAAAAGGTCCTCTAGCAGCTCGAGTTGCCTCACACATACACTTTTTTTAACTTTTACTTTAAATTCGTTTAATGCAATGGTAAACGCAACAATATTAAAAACTTTCCACAAACGAGCATTTGAAGTTCGCCTTTTTCAGCATTTCGTTTTAATTCACTACTTTGTGTGGCACAAATTAAAATGTTCATTAATATTTCTTATTTTAATGCTTTTTTCTTTTGTTGGCGTTTGCTACTGTATTTTCATTTTAAGAATATTTGCTGAATGTGAGCTTTAGAGACTGCATGAAAGTTAATTAAGAAAACATGACATTTAAATTGGATTGGAAATTATTCAAATTATTTAATTGTCTCTTATCAGAAGTGGAGGCTCATTAGTAAGGTGAAAATATACAGACATTTGCATATATGCACATATCTACAATAACCGGCTCTAGTCTAATTCGAAATAATTTCGGGACTACTTCGGGACTTATTTCATATCATTTCGGGATTTTTTCCAAATCACTATCTTCGAATTTTAAGCTCCTTTTAATATTATGAACTTTTGAATTTTGCATAGTTACGTGGTGTTCCGAATTACTCCCGAACTGATCCCGAATTATTTTGAGCTAATCCCGAATTGGTTACGAACAAGTACCGAAAAACTTTTGAACTAGTCTCGAAACAGCCGCATCATTCAATACTTATATTATGCCACTTATAATTATTGTGATAAAATTGTATTATATAAATCTCAAAATAGCAGTCTTTGAAGGCTTAAAAATATTTATATCGCTGATAATTATTATGAAATGACTTTGATAATGCGAGTATAATGAAATAATATTTTAAGAAAACGCGAAAAATTTTTTTCTTAAATAGTGATAATAATTATTGATTGACTTTTATTATTTTCTCTTATATTATTTATGTCTCTGATTTTAAGACCACAGCCTCTTGGGTTGGTCTATATCGAAAAAAACTGACACAAGATCTTATTAATGTTTTCAACGTTTTTTAATTTTTAATATGTTCATTTTTGTATTGTATACATTTTTGCAAATGAGTTTAATAATTTAAAATCAGTGTTAATTATCCACGAGTTCGTAATGTTTAACCAATGTAAATGAAGTCCTAAATTACATGTAAGTGACTTAATGATTTTGCTTGTTAGGTGAAAAAACAAAATTAATAACATACACAAATATTAATAAAGCAACTTTTGTTTGTTTTTTTCTGTTGATATTTTAAATGAAGAATCACCACTGAAGATGCTAAGTTAGTTAGCGAAACATCAGAAAAAAAGTGGAGAAAATGATTTTCTTGCACAAAAAAAATCTATATCGGCTAGCCTAAAATAACAATAGCAATAAAAAAACTGCGCTATTTTTTATATTTTGGAAAAAAAAGAAATATTCAGAGGGTGCTCAAGGCGCTCAAAATTTTTCCTTGCATTTAGTTAAACAGGAAAAAAAAAAAGAAAATGTCATAGAAATATAATAGAAGCCTAGAAAACTAAGCCAACTTCTCTTCATGCGATCACAATGAATAAAACCCAATGATTTATTTGACAATTTTCGATTGCTTTTAAATTGTATTTTTGAGTCTCCCAAAAACACCAATAAATTCAAAAAAAACGATAGTTTTTCTATTAGTATTAAAAATTAATTTAATAGTAATTGTGTATTATTCGCTCAGTGTTTGTAAGAAAGAGCAAAGTTGACTCTTTAAAAAAGATTTGCTATGCTTTCTTCAACATTTTTTTTTTTAAGTACAAGAACGATTCTAATAGCTTCGAGCACATTCTAAATATATATGGATTTCAAAATACAAATATTAGAATATATTTTTTTTTGATATATAACATTCGAGGTGGGTGGCGGTATTTAAATAGCGAATATACTTTTTTACCTTTGTATATATTTTAGACCACCATAGTGTTTGTGCACATGCTTTTTATAATCTCTTTAGATATAAAAGTAACTTGCGTACGTATAAACGCCCATAACTCGAGTCTGGTTTTTTTTAGTTGTGTTTATCTTTGCCCAATGAATAATAGGTGGCGCTGGTGTCGAGTTATAACTAAAAATCGTATTTATAGTAAGATTTCAGTCATATTATATATATGTATATGTATTGGTAAGGGGAATAAAAACATTTCTGCTAAAAGTTAAATAGATAGGTGGCGCTCGTGTCGAGTTATTTATGAAAGTCGCATTTTTGAACCGATTTTGATAAAATTTATGTTGATTTCTATTTGCATGACGAAAAATGGGATATACAGAAAACATATACATACATCTTAAATGGAACGACGAAATCTTTATTCCTTTAATACTCCTAAAAGCTGCATTTTTAACTAACAAATATGTCATAAGTAAAAAGAAATGTATAAAGCTACGAAAACGGATGCGAAATTTAGATTTCTTTTTTAAATTTTCCACATCAAATACGTGCACAACAGAGTTCAAAAAGTGATTTCATTTACTTCTAATAAATTTTGGGCTAGACGAAGTTTGCCAGATACCTTAGTTTTATATATGTATGTGATGAAAAAATTGGGAGAGAAAAAAATTGTAATTAAAACTTTCACCTACACTATTGGGTGATTCACAAGGTGTCATAAAGAGTCATATTGTCATAATATCATAAATTTTAAGATTGTTTAATAATAATTTATTTTTGCTTGCTGCATGAATTGAGTAGTAATGAAATACAACTTTGCACGGTATGTTTTTATTTTGTCGTATTTTATAAGCAGTTATTTGTTTTGCTTTTCATTTCAAATTTTACTTTTGGGATTTTTATTCTGCGGCTTTGGAATTCCCAAGTGAATACTTCTGCGGTTGCACAAAAGGCTTAACATGTTCTTCATAAAAAGTTCGTCGGATTCATCTTGCTCCTTCTCAGCACCTTAAAGAGAATAATGTACGAATGCCAAAAAGATATTCAAGGATGTATGTTTATATCTTACTTGAATCTGCAAAACCCATGTCCA
Source organism: Philophylla caesio (assembly GCA_963971545.1). NCBI lineage: Eukaryota > Metazoa > Arthropoda > Insecta > Diptera > Tephritidae > Philophylla > Philophylla caesio. The sequence goes on along the minus strand of OZ020608.1, from coordinate 19,415,135 downwards.
CAACCTGATTTATGCAGAGTTCAGTAATTATTTTATTTTTCACACTTTCCCGCGGCATATTTTTTTATATTCGAAATAAGACAAAAAATAAGAAGTTTGCTTATACGAGTTATATATCCACACAAATTTATTATATGACATATGACTTTATGACACCTTGTGAATCACCTATATATATTTGCGTTTTATGAAAAACTTCTATACAAAATTCTATTTTTATAACTTTTTTGGTTATAAATAAAATGTTCAAAACTATTATGAATATACTTACCATAAGTCTTCTTTTATGCGGTTTTTTTAATGCAAATTTTAATTTAAAAGGTTTTTCAAAAATTTTAAGATGTAATATTTCATGTGAAAGAGACATAGAGGGTTACAAGTATCAGAAGAGTTTTTTTTATACCTTTCATGGAAATGGTATATTAATTTTTTTCCGATGTCTTTAAGTACCAGAACGAGAAGAGTTAGACCCGTCGAAAGGTATACCGATATGATCAGAGTGACGAGCTGAATCGATTTGGCCATGTCCGTCTGTCTGTGTGTCTGTCCATCTGTTTGTCTGTCCGTCTGTTTGAACGCAAACTAGTTCTTTAGTTTTTGAGATATTTTCATGAAACTTAGCAGTCAGATGTCTTTTTACATTTTATTAGACATTTATCGGAACCGGCCAGATCGAACGACTATAACGTATATTGGAGCCGATTGTGCAGATATCGTATTTTGCTTCATAACTTCTTCATTTAAAATGCTAGAGGTCTGAAATTTTGCAAGAAGGTCCGATATACTAAGTTCCATAAGATTAGTAAAAATCTTATAGATCAAAGATACATAACATATAGCTCCCATATAACTGATTTTTCAGATATTTCATTTGGTACGAAAACCCTTCTATTTAAGGAGCTAAGGTCTTGAAATTTTGTATAGTGAGAACTAATGTAGTAGTGAAAATCACTAAAATCGGATAAATATAACATAAAGCTAACATGAAACCGATTGTTCAGATATTGCATTTTCGGTCAAAACTCCTTCATTTCATCAGCTAAAGACTTTAATACACTATTATATAGCAGTCAAAATCTATAATATCAAATAAATAAAACATATGGCTCTCATACATTTTTTTCATTCATGAATGGCATGAAGCCTGCGGCATAGCCGAATACAGATTTTTGTTTTGTTATTCTTTGTGCGCCATTTCCGTTTTTCTGGTAATTAAATAATTTCTGAATTTATTGTAATATTTTATTTTTAATATAAATACACTTTTTTGTTCAATTAATTAATGCTTAAATGAAACTCAATTTAATCTGTAATAGAATAATAAATATGTTAAACTAAAGAAATAATTTGTTTAATTTTAATTAACATGGCTTCGTGGGCTTTTTTTTTTTGCTTCGTTTTGGGGCTTTTGAAAATTCTGGAACGAATTCTACGTCTTTGTGTGAATGTAAGTAACTTTTTTATGCGTATTTTTTTCTATGCGACCTTCTGAGGAACGCATAAAAATACATACATAAGTGTAATTTTATACATTTATTTTGTTTACAGTTTGAAAACTCGATTTATGCGTATTTCGTTGGCCTTAAACATTTTTTTTAATAAATTACTTATAAAATAATGTGTCATGAAAAATATTTTTGTTATTGTTTGAGTCATTGTATATGTATAAAAAACTGTTGCTTGTGCCAATCAATAAACTAGCATGCAGGTTCTAGAGAGCCACTTCTTCTTAAATTCTTATAACTGGTGAGCGACTTGTTTCAATACATTTTTTTTTAATGCACGAATATACTCGTAAATAAAAATGTGAGCTCGTAGCGAATTTATTTTTCATACTAAAGTCTAAGCGTTTCATAATTTGTTCTACTATGTATACAATTTTTTTTTTCATTAAATGGTTGTTTATTTAACCCATACTTTTATTGAATAGGTGATGCTTTTTCTTCTTATAAAATCATACTAAAGCGCATTTTCATTTATAATTTTCTAAACACAAAATTATTTAAATAAAGTGAAAAGCATCTAAAATTTTTTTATTTTTATTATCTATTCCGTATATGAGAACTACGGAAAATATCTTTAATGGCAATTGTGAAGCACTAAAAAAGCACTAACGCCTGCAAGTATACTTCATGCATGCATCTTGAATTTTCATATTTCACATATGCACATCATTTTGTGGTCTTCTGCATTTTATGACCAATTGCATATCCTTTTTAACTAACGGTCAGCGTTGGCTATAAAAAAATGAAAGCAACTTTTTGACTATTCGCTTAAGAGTGAACAACAGGCAGCATTTTTGAATTTTACTGCAACTTATAAACTCAGGCGTATAATCATTACTTTAAATGCATTTAAATGTGTTCACATAATAAACTGCTTAGTTGGCTTTAAGTGAGTTAGCTAACATGAAGTCAAAAAAAATATGTGCACATAGCAAAAAAGCATTAAAATGTATAGTATTTAATGTGGACGGCATGAGCGCGGCAGACAAGTGGTCGTTGCTTTTGTGCGCAAAAATTAAAAGGAAATTGTAGAGAGCAACGGAATTTTTTCAAATATTTTGTGTGTGTTAGTGGTTTTTTTTTTATTTTGCGCCATAATTGCGCACATAAAAGCTTACAAGCAAATGTTGAAATATTTTTATGACAACGCCAACACAGAATATCAACTAAGTCGTTCACTCATCCCCAATGATATCCACTCATCCTGCGTAGCTTTCGCTTTAATTTGTTTTTAGCAGAGTTGAGACTGTATCTGCTTTTGTAAAGTAGACAAAAATGTTGCTTACATATATCCCTGTAGTCAAATGTATTAGTTTTAAAATACTTCACAACTAGTCTATTTTCCATACAAGCGACTGGTATATATTTAACATCGAAATTGTCAGATTTGGATCGGAAATCTAGCAGTCTCATTCTTGTACAAAATAGATAAAAATAAGTTCTAGTCCAATTATGGACCAAACATAGCAGTCTCTAATAAGTCAAAAGAGAAAAATAAATACTAGTAGCATTGAATTTGTTTTGTTAATATGTGCATATACCACATTAATAGTTAATTGTGAATAAGGCTTTATGTAAACCAGTCAATATTTTGAAACGAAATAAGGCTTGTATAAATCGATTTGTATTTGGTATAAGTCTGGTCTTTTTCCGTTTCAATGAAGACATAATAGTTGTAAAATAGTACTTTTTCTTTTCGTTTGTTGTAATAGTCACCCTTAAAACATATGACTAAAATTTGTGAGGGTTTACGAATATTATAATATTATATTATAATTGAAATTAATGAAACTAGTCAAGATACAGTAGACTCTAAAGTGACAAATATTACGAAGAACAGTATGTCAAAATAAAGTTACCTTTGTCTTGTCTATTACTATGCTTCATTTATTTAAAATTATATTTCTATAAATTTGGGGTATGTTGTTTTGATTTAATTAAAAATAAGTTATTTATTTATTATTTTTATTACGCTAAATTTTAAACCTGATTTTTAAATAATTTAAATTTAATTAAAAGTATGTTTAAATAAGTTTATATTTAACTAAAAATAAGTTATTTATTTATTATTTTAATTTAGCTAAATTTTACACCTGATTTTTGAATTATTTGACAAAGGTGTTTGTTGGGCATTTTTTTACAAAAAAAAATAATAAAATTATTAAAAAAATCAATGGAAATCCTGAGCTACTTTTTTACAGCTTTTTTATAAGCTATTTATTTATTATTTTTATTTAGCTAAATTTTACACTTGTTTAAAATTTTTTAAATTTAATTAAAAATAAGTTTAAATAAGTTTAAATTTAATGAGTTTAACTTTAATAAGTTTAAATTTAATTTAATAAGTTATTTATGTATTATTTTAATTTAGCTAAATTTACACCTGATTTTTGAACTTTTTGCCAAAGATGTTTGTTGGGCATTTTTTTACAATAAAAAGTGCATAAAAGTATTTAAAAAATCAATGGAAATTCTTAGTTACTTTTTTTTACAGCTTTTTTATGAGCTATTTATTTATTATTTTTATTTAGCTACATTTTATTTTTAAAATTTTTTAAATTTAATTAAAAATAAGTTTAAATAAGTTTAAATTTAATGAGTTTAATTTTAATAAGTTTAAATTTAATTAAAAATAAGTTATTTATTTATTATTTTAATTTAGCTAAATTTTACACCTGATTTTTGAATTTTTTGACAAAGGTGTTTGTTGGGCATTTCTTTTACAATAAAATGTGCATAAAATTATTTAAAAATCAATGAAAATTCTTAGTTACTTTTTGTACACCTTTTTTATGAGCTATTTATTTATTATTTTTATTTAAATATTAATATTTTTATATATATTTTTTTTTTAATTTAATTAAAAATAAGTTTAAATAAGTTTAAATGTAATTAAAAATAAGTTCTTTATTTATTATTTTTATATACATATCTAAATTTTACACCTACTTTTTGTTTTATAAGTTATTTATTTTTTTTTATTTAGCTAAATTTTACACTTATATTTTAAATTTAATTAAAAATAAGTTTAAATTTATTGAGTTTAACTTTAATAAGTTTAAAGTTAATTAAAAATAAGTCATTTGTTTATTATAATAATTTAGCTAAATTTTACACCTGATTTTTGAATTTTTTGACAAAGGCGTTTGTTGGCCATTTCTTTTACAATAAAATGTGCATAAAATTATTTAAAAATCAATGAAAATTCTTAGTTACTTTTTGTACACCTTTTTTATGAGCTATTTATTTATTATTTTTATTTAAATATTAATATTTTTATATATATTTTTTTTTTAATTTAATTAAAAATAAGTTTAAATAAGTTTAAATGTAATTAAAAATAAGTTCTTTATTTATTATTTTTATATACATATCTAAATTTTACACCTACTTTTTGTTTTATAAGTTATTTATTTTTTTTTATTTAGCTAAATTTTACACTTATATTTTAAATTTAATTAAAAATAAGTTTAAATTTATTGAGTTTAACTTTAATAAGTTTAAAGTTAATTAAAAATAAGTCATTTGTTTATTATAATAATTTAGCTAAATTTTACACCTGATTTTTGAATTTTTTGACAAAGGCGTTTGTTGGCCATTTCTTTTACAATAAAATGTGCATAAAATTATTTAAAAATCAATGAAAATTCTTAGTTACTTTTTGTACACCTTTTTTATGAGCTATTTATTTATTATTTTTATTTAAATATTAATATTTTTATATATATTTTTTTTTTAATTTAATTAAAAATAAGTTTAAATAAGTTTAAATGTAATTAAAAATAAGTTCTTTATTTATTATTTTTATATACATATCTAAATTTTACACCTACTTTTTGTTTTATAAGTTATTTATTTTTTTTTATTTAGCTAAATTTTACACTTATATTTTAAATTTAATTAAAAATAAGTTTAAATTTATTGAGTTTAACTTTAATAAGTTTAAAGTTAATTAAAAATAAGTCATTTGTTTATTATAATAATTTAGCTAAATTTTACACCTGATTTTTGAATTTTTTGACAAAGGCGTTTGTTGGCCATTTCTTTTACAATAAAATGTGCATAAAATTATTTAAAAATCAATGAAAATTCTTAGTTACTTTTTGTACACCTTTTTTATGAGCTATTTATTTATTATTTTTATTTAAATATTAATATTTTTATATATATTTTTTTTTTAATTTAATTAAAAATAAGTTTAAATAAGTTTAAATGTAATTAAAAATAAGTTCTTTATTTATTATTTTTATATACATATCTAAATTTTACACCTACTTTTTGTTTTATAAGTTATTTATTTTTTTTTATTTAGCTAAATTTTACACTTATATTTTAAATTTAATTAAAAATAAGTTTAAATTTATTGAGTTTAACTTTAATAAGTTTAAAGTTAATTAAAAATAAGTCATTTGTTTATTATAATAATTTAGCTAAATTTTACACCTGATTTTTGAATTTTTTGACAAAGGCGTTTGTTGGCCATTTCTTTTACAATAAAAAGTGCATAAAAGTATTTAAAAATCAATGAAAATTCTTAGTTACTTTTTGTACACCTTTTTTATGAGTTATTTATTTATTATTTTTACAACTGATTTTTTAATTTTTTTAATCTAATTAAAAATAAGTTTAAGTTTAATTTAAAATAAGTTATTAGTGTATTATTTTTATTTAGTTAAATTTTACACCTAATTTTTGAATTATTTGCCAAAGGTGGTTGATGGGCATTTTTTTACAATAAAAAGTGCATAAAAGTATTTAAAAAATCAATGGAATTTCTTAGTCACTTATACCTTTTAGACATTTTTTTTAGTTTTAGTTTTCAAACTGTGATGTATCGAAAATAATTTTTTGAAATGTATAAAATGTTGTTCAAATTCTGTGTTTTAAACTATAATATGAAATAGAAAGGAATTGTGAAGATTGTTTAAAAAAACACCTTTTACTTTTTTGAGTGGCTCGTCTTAATATGTACGTTATCGCCTACTATGTGTGATTTGATATTATTTAAATGTCGGTAAAAAATATTAAAAAAAATTTTTTACCGCAACTTTCCGACGGAGTTCTCGATTTGCTTTTTTCGTGACGACTTTGTAAGAGGGACAATTGCTAGAGTGACCATTGTCAGACGCTTGTGGGCAGTAATTGCGTATTGTTATTTCAGCTGAAACTTCAGACTATCTAGCGATAATTTTTTCTGACGGGTATTGTAATATAAATTCCAAATATGATCGAAATCTATCGATAAAAAAGATTTTTGGTTATATATCGACTCTTGCGCCACCTAGTGGCGAAAAATGCAGTGAAAATGTATTCTCATTTTCAGTTAGCAAATTGGAATGGATATAAATATTTTATTTTTCTACGATTTATCAATATACTTGTATGTATATCACGAATATGAGGCAAATTGGACCATAAAAATAAAATATTGTAACAACTCGACACGACTTGATTTTTTCAGCAAAAAACTCAAAGCGGCGCCGATTTTTTTTCTGAGCTCTCCAAGCCCCCACTCGAGAAAACAAAAATATAATTTTAATTAAATCCCCTAATATTCCCCGGTTTATTTTATGATCTAACCGATATAGACGTGATTTGACACAATTGTATTAATTGTATTTGTTATTAATTGGCCATTCAACTATTTATTTTAATATTTTTGAGCTTTAAGGCCGATTGGTTTATTATAAAAGTATTAGGAAAAAACAACAATACTCAAAGCGGTAGAAGTTATAGTACTATTTCGGAAATCACCACATTTCCTCATCAGACTTATTTCTTCTTGGCTTCTGCGGGAGTCGAATCCGCAACAACATGCGCAATACTTAAGCCGGCAGCTAAACGCATTCAGCTAAGCTTACGCAGTGTGAGCTGTTGATATTTTTCCTGCTTTCCCTTCACAACTTACTTCAATCAAGTGCGGCTGTACTGCCGCTATTTCTACTTGACTGCGTAGTTGTTGTTTTTACAATTTCTATTTTGTTAGAATTTGTTTGTATAAGGCTGGCTCTTCCTTTTTATACGTTTTATTTGTTATTGTTTGGCCATTTAACTATTTATTTTAAATATTTTTGAGCTTTAAGGCCCATTGGTTTATTGGAAAATTATTAGGAAAAAAACAACAATTGTATTTTTAAGCAAACATAATTTTATAGTTTTAAAATAAAAATGTTTGTTCATTTTTCTGTTGGCCTAGTAAATGTTAATATTTTACAATTTTATTGAGCTCAAGGCCAGTTTATGGAAGATTTTTTTTGTGAAAAAACAACAACAGTTTTTAATGGTATATAACTTCAACCATTAAAAACTGTTGTTCTTTTTTCACAAAAAAAAATCTTCCATAAACTGGCCTTGAGCTCAATAATATTGTAAAATATTAAATTAAAAATTTATTATTTATTTGCAAAATTTATTAACACGTATAAGTTTAAAAATGCTACTATATAACGTTCATTTTTGGAATTTTTTCCACATTCGTATTCCTAACCCCAGGTTATGGTTGTACAAAGTCGTGATTCGGCCTATCATTGCTTATGGTGCGCTGGTCTGGTGGAAAGCCGTTGGGAGCGAGCTATGCTGGGCAGGGTTCAAAGGTCAGCATATATTGCAATTACCGCGGCTATCAGAATATGCCCAAGGGAAGCCCTGAATGTCATATGTCATTTGCCACCGACTGATATTTTTATCAGTCAAAGCGCGTCACACGGGGCCGTACAGCTAAAGGAGTGGTCCCTGTCGATATGGTCATGCACGTATTTTGCACTTACTCAGTGACCCGAGTATCTGCGTAGGATCCGATTACATCAGTCCTACGCTTCTATTTGGAAAGAACTTCGACACACTGTTCCCCTCAAGGCAAGATTGGAAGAAGGTGGCTTTCACCGAACGGTTCAAATTACGTGTTTTCATAGACGACTCAAAGATGTGTCGCGGTTAAGGAGCGGGGGTCTTCTCATCCGATCTCCAAGTTGAAAAATCGTTCCGTTTACCGGACCCTTCCAGTGTTTTCCAAACTGAAGTCTGAAGTCCAAAAGGTGTGCAATATCGTTCTATCCTTGTGACTGAATAAGACGAGTCTTGCGATTTTCTCGGACAGGCAGGCGGCTATCAAAGCGCTGGACTCTACACGCATAACTTCCAGCCTCAAAAAGCAGTGCAGAGAACGCGTTATGGCTCTTGCTATCAAGCATGTTGTGACACTGGGCTTGGTGCCGGGGTACAGCAGTATTCATGGCAACGACATGGCTGACGAGCTAGCCCGTAACGGGTCGGCTATTGATATCTCGCGAGCGGAAGAGGTTCTTTTGCTGTTGAGTCATGCCAAAAGCCGCATCTCCCAGCACTGGAAAAAGTTGGCTAACCGCAGGTGAAAGAGCCTCAAATTCTGCAGGGTATGCAGGATTATGTGGCCTACCTATTGCGCTAAACGGACTTCAATCATCATCAAACTAGACAGGAAGGATCTGTGGAGGCTAACCGCCATATTCACAGAACACTGGACACTTGACACTGGGTACACATGCGGCAAGGCTGGGATTGGATTGGAACCACACTTCGTGCCGCAGCTGCAATTTATCAGGTGCAGAAGAAACGGTGGAACAACTTCTGTGCAATTGCCCGGCCCTGGCTAAGGTGATAATAAGGTTAATGGGCAAGCCTTTCTTCGATGAATTAACTCAAACTAATGGCATTCACCCACTGCAACTTTTGAAGTATTTAAACTCGACAATATTTTCACTAATCCTGCTATTTTCCAGTTATAGGTTTTTAAACACGAGTTGTGCTATCAAAACGGCCCATAATGATGCTAATTGGAGTTATTTTAAATCGCCACATCAACCAACCAATCCTATAATGTAAGAGCAACAGTTATATGAAAGATAGACGCACGAAATCTGGCAAAAAAAAATTTTCAAAAATCAAAGGTAACAATAAGCCTATTGAAACTTATTCGGACAAACACAAGAACTAAGTAAGCTAAAAAGCTGCAATACCAGAAAAATTATAAAAGTTTTTTGAAGCTCTCTTTTCCAGGTAGTTGTGCTATATATCTGAGTTTGGCATGATTCAATAATAAGATGATGCTTTAATGTTAAATTGCATTAATTTTTTCAGAGAATAGCCAAAAACTAGGCCAGGTATGTGGATGACATTATCTGCGTTATCACAATGAAGAGCAGATACTGGAATACCTGAACAAACAACATGGATGTATAATGTTTACGATGGAAATGGAAAAGAAGGGAATAATAAATTACCTGGATCTGACGATTAAGATAGACAAAATTGCCCAAAAACTTGACTACGAAATTTACAGAAAACCGACAGCTAAAGACACCATAATACATAACACATCAAATCATCCTCAAGAACACAAATACGCCTCTAAAAGACAACTAACAAACAGACTTGAACGAATACCTCTATCGCAAGAGGCATACGGAAAGAAACTAAACACAATATACAACATAGCAACAAGCAGCGGATATAAAAAGGAGCTCGTGGATAAATTTGAAAAATTAATACAGTTCAAAAACGAAGCGACAGAGAGCTAGACGAAAAAACTTGGACCGTAATGACTTATACAGGAAAAAAAATGACATACAAACTTGCAAATATTTTCAGAAAGTATAATATCCACACGGCGTTCAAAATTGGAAACAACCTGGGAAGGATACTTAAAATAAACACGAATATATAAGACCCATTGAACAAACAAGGCGCGTATAAACTGACCTGTGAGTGTCAATATCAAAATATCAAAATACCGTGTATTGTGACTCCCAATCAATTTCCAACATGTTTGCACAATTCTTCAGGTCAAATTACTCCATTAACTCGCCTCTGAACAAACCTTATCGATATAAACTCTGTTCCTTTACCTCTACTATCGATCCCGACGTGTTTCCCCAAAAACTGAGCCCTTAACTAATTTATTCGAACTTTCTTTCCCTTAAGCTTGGGATTTTCCCTTCAACTTGGAAAGAATCATTCATTATACCCTTTTATAAGACCGGAAGTAGATCCTCTATAGAAAATTATCGCGCTATAGCTAAGCTTTCTGCTATTCCTAAATTATTCGAAGCTATTGTTGTATCCTCTACAATTTTTAGCAAACAACACTTGCTTGAGTTCACAACTCATGTTTCAAATGAATTCAGAGAACTTATGCACACTCATGTTATATGCACTGATTTTAGTAAAGCATTCGACAGAGTAAGTCACTCTTTACTGATCCATAAACTCGACCTCCGTGGTTTTCAACCTAATCTCCTTCGTTTGATGTCTTCTTACCTCATTGACAGAACACAACGAGCTCTTTTTAAAAATAGTTCCTCAAACATTATTTATCTTTCTTTAGGGGTCCCGAAAGGAAATCACCTTGGTCCGATTCTGTTTATACTTTTTATAAATGACTTACCTTCGGTAATAAATTATTCAAAAATTTTATTGTATGCTGATGATGTAAAGCTTTTTAGATCGTATCATTCTGTTGAGGAAAGGTCGTTACTACAAGCGGATTTAAATAGCATGACTAACTGGTGTGAAGAAAATTACATGCCACTAAACCTTAAAAAATGTAAAGTAATGTGCTTTTCTCGAAGGGTGTTTAACTTTGGTGATCTTGAAATTACAATGAACCCGAAATTTAATTTTAATCTTCTCATAAATGTTACAGTTAACAAGGCCAAGGGTGTTTTTGTATTTGTAAAACGGTGGTCAAAAGAATTCGATGACCCTTACATTACGAAGGCTCTGTTCACAACGTTAGTGAGGCCCATACTGGAATATGGATCTGTTGTTTGGAGTCCGCGCTATCAAGTTCATTCCGACCGAATAGAGTTAATTCAAAAACAATTTCTACTTTTTGCTTTAAGAAATTTTCGTTGGGATTCTCAGTACAACCTGCCGCCATATATAAGTCGTTTAAAACGCCTAAATGCTCTTGAGAATATGGAAATAGCAACTCTGAACCGATATTTGCACCATTAAGGCTTGTTTACAAAAAAAAAAAAACATTAGTGACAGATACCAACATACAAAACAAACCTACAAAACGCAAACGGATTAAAATTACTGACTATCGTCCTGTTCTTACCGCAGGTACCTACACTCAGGACACTTAACATTTATTAACATTTACGATTATACACCAATACCTGCTTGACTCAAAAAAAAACGAAATAAATACGGAACAACAGACCTAAACTGAACATAACGAAAATTGACACTGAAAATGGCACAACGTCGAAACCGGTTTGTCTCCAAACCAAACTTGACAAGGGATGACGGAAAATCGTTCTAACAAATATCAACAATTCACCCTGTCGGACAAGAAAAATAAGAAAGCAATAAAACAAATAGGCAGTTAAATACAAAAATAGATCAAATGATCTCTGTATGTCACATAGTGTAAAATAAATTTGAATTTAAAGCACGAAAAATTTCGTTTTATAGGTAATATACATACATTTGAATCAGAGCGGGCCATACACAAATTTCAAATATATATGTATATGTATACAATATATAGTATGGCTCGAATTAGCGTAACAATTTAATTTCAATCTGCTACTAAAATGTTTAAGGTATTAATGAAAATTATTTAAAGTTTTGTAAATCTGTTTATATAACTTTTGAGCAACTGAATGTTAGCTTGTTTGTTTTTTGTTAGATATTTAAATGTACATACAATTGTATATACTTAAGCAGCTAGTACATTAAAATGTACACAAGCAAATAAAATTCTGCTTCATAAGAAATGTTAAACGTGTTAAACTTTTGCGCATAATAGAATAAAAATGTCAGCACCCAAGCGCTGTGTTGGTGTAATGGTCAAATAAAAACCAAAAACAAAGTTTTCGCAAAGCAAACATAATATCAGAAACAAAAACAAAACAAAATAATAACAGCTACAACAACGACCATTATAGCAGCTACATTTAATTGAAATTGAGGGCAGCTATTTGCTGCAGAATTTCGCTATTCGCGCGTGGGCGTGTCGGAAGTTAATTAGCTAAAAGGCTAACATAGAAGCGTAAACAAGTGAGTGAAATGGTGAAAAGGAAAAAAAGAAATACAAATATTATATGTACATAGTCAAAGTCAGAGCGCGACAAAGCTAGCCGGAAGTGTTTAAAACCAGCCGACAATGGCGTGGCGCGACAGACGCCAAGCTAAACGTTGGCGTATGACGATAAGCTCGTGAATGCCTTTTTTTTTATTTAATGCATATTTTTATATATTTCTTTATTATATTTTTTTTATTTGTTTTGCATTAGAATTAGCGTGAAAATTCGTTGCAAAGTATGAGGCAGTGTGTTAAAAAATTTTCTCATTTTTTTTGTGATAATTTTTTTTTTGTACCGCCTCTGCAGTCGTATTTACATATTTAATTTTTTATAATTTCTACTTTTACTTTGCTCTTCCGTCTTTTTGTGGCTTTTTTATGCTACAGTCAGCCATTTTTGACAATTTTCTTGCTTTATAATTTGCGCCATGTGTGAGCATTTAGTCGCTTAGCGCTCGTTTAATGTCGCTTATGAAAAAATAGAGGCGTCCAGATTGTGTTGGTGCTAATTTGATAATTTTTTTTTTCTACGCCACTTTCCGTGGTGTTTTCGCTAATGTTGAATAATAAATAATGCGAGTGAAGCAAAAAAATGTATGTGTTGTGTGATTAAAGCTACACATATGTTTGTTAGCACATCTTTAAAGTAAATTTAGTTGCTTGGTAGAATTAAAGAAATGGTGCATATCACTGAAGCACTTTTTTAAGTAAAGATATGATTAGATTTCTACATATGAAATTTTTTTTGTATGAATGCAAATGAGTGATTTGTATGTCTCCACTGATACACTGTATATCACAATAATAGCACAACCATATATTGACAATATACATCAAATATATTGACAAATTTAGTTTATTATTTTTAAATTAATTTATTTTCTAACAAAAATCATTTAAATTTTAATTTCAAACTGTTCAAAAGATTTTTTATTATTTACATTTTTTTAAAAATATAAATATGATTTTGAGGACTTCAGTTTTATAGGATATTTAAATTTAAGTTTATAATATTTTAATATAATCACTATTTTTTGACGATTTTTTCACCGGCCCTTTTTTTCCGAAAATATGCGGAAGAAGGAGAGGAGAACTTTATCATGGCTTAACGTTAATTTTTAGCCAAGAAAACCTGCATATTTAAAGAATTAGGAAATAATAAAAAAATTTTTTTTTTTAAATTATTGTTCATTTTATAAAAAGTTTATATGTGAGTATTAAAGTTTTCGTTATAGATTGGACTGTTGCGTTAAATTGAAAATTCGTTTAAATATGTAAAAATAAAAATAAATTAATAAAATAATTTAAAATGTCTTAATGTGTGTAGGTGCATTTTAATACAATCTTTTCTCTGCGAGAAAATGCACATCAGAAAGGACCTGTCTACACATGAACTCCTCTTTCCTCTGTTCTCCTCTGTCTTTTGGTGACTATGTCACAAATAAGTTATCAAAAGACACGCGAAAAGTTCATGTGTTCCTTACAATGTCTTCACTAGAAGCACTAGAGACGAAGAAAAGCCTCAATTCCATTTATTTCAAAATTACTAAACGAATACAGTTGTGCACTTTTTATATCCGAGCGTGCTTGTACACAAGGGTATTATAACTTTGTTCGCATAACGGTTGTTTGTAACAGCAAAAAATATCCGAGATAGATATAGACATATATATACTAAAATGATTAGAATGAAAAGAGGAATAGATTTAGCCCTGACTGTCTGTCCGTCCTTCCGTCCGTCCGTCCGTCCGTCTGCCCGTGGTTACAATAACTTGAACAAAAAGATATCTCAATGAAATTCGGCACATAGATTGCTCTTTGGACAGTGTAGGTTGGTATTGAAAATGGTCAAGATCGGTCAATAACCACGCCCACCTCCCATATAACGGAAGTTTTTGAAAAATGTAAAAACTCCGATTTTCCGGTATGCATAAAACAAATTAAGTGAAATTTAGTATTATTTGAAGCGATTTTGAACTAAGAAATTAGGTATTTATAAAACTTTGAAAAATGCAAGTTGCCACGCCCACTTAGGAACATTTTCTGTATCTCAATAACGGTGTAAGGTATTGTCACAAAATTTTTTGAACAAATCTTATTCAATATTGCTGTTATCATCGTTAAAAATTTTTGAAATCGAACCTTAACCTCGCCCACCTCCCATGTAACGGAAATTTTGAAAAATGCTACATGTCGTTTTTTCTTTATTTATTGAAACGTATTAATTAAAATTTGATATTTAGAGAGATTTTTATGAAATTTTGAAAAATGGGCGTTAACACGACCACTTATAAAAAAGTCTGTAGGTATCACAATAACGATGTAAAGAATCGCCACAAAATATGGAGAACATATTGTCCCTGAAATCACTAGCATTACCGTTAATAATTTTTGAAATCTGACCATAACCACGCCCAACTTCCATGCAACAGAATTTTTGGACAATGCAAAAAACTTCGTTTTTCAAAATTTATTGGAAGAAATTGAGTAAAGTTTAATACGATAAGCGATTTAAAACAAAGAAATGGGGTCTTTATGAAATTATGGGCACCGCCCATATAAAAATACATCTCAAGGGTATATACAAATCGGTTTCGCCCGGAATTCAGCTTTTCTTACTTGATGCATTTAATTTGAGTAGTGCAATGTGCATACCTGTAATGGCTTCAAGCAGTAAAATATATTGGTTTAATCCTGGACTCCAGAGTGAGGTGGTACAACCACTTAGAGTAGACCACCTCAAAAGCAACAAGGGAAATAATGGTGTGCAGACGGCTTGGAAGTAATGATATAGTAGTAACCGCTCCATGTTTACGCAAAACGAAGCAGAACTTTGACATTCAGGACGAAAGACAAAATAGGGTCTAAGCTTCAACTAACACTTCTTCCAAGAAATTATAGGCACAAGATAACAATCTTCTAAATGAACTGAAAGGTAAGGTGCAGGCAAGCACTTTACAGAGGTACACGGATGGATCGAAAACCGCGGAAGCGGGAGACTATGGCCCGAGAGCTAAACTCTCGGAAGCACTAGGGGCCTTCCCCAGTATCTTCCAGGCGGGGGTGTATGCCATCATCTGATTCACTGATATCAATCTTTAGAGGGGGTATAGAGGGGAAAACATCGGTCCCTATAGGCCCGAAGCCATTCTTCACGGTGGGCAAAAGGTAGAAATTACTGATAAACCACCCTAAGGCAAAACTTTGAATACTAACAGGCCCTCTGACAGGACACTGCAGGCTTAAAGGCCACTTGCACCAGATGGGAATCTGGTCCAGCGACCATTGTTGCTTTTGTGACCTTGCTAGGGAGACTTCAACGCATCTACTTTTAGAATGTGGGGCCGTAGCGCGAAGAAGGGAGAGGTGCCTAGGACAGTTATGGCCTTAGGAGGAGCACATACAAACCCTGCCTCCCGAATCGATCATTCGATTCCTGGAGATGCTAGGGCCGGGCGAGGTGCTGCAAAGCAATGAGGGCACAATAGTACCAGTGGTCGCAGTGCTTACCACAAAATTAATATCTGCCTAACGGCTTCAAACTGATTTTTAAAATTGTTTGAAAATTTTGGTCTTCCAAAAAAAAAAAAAATGCTAGTGTTTTTTTATTATCCGAATAAATTTCCAAAATAAATGAGACGTTTTGGTCCTTTGAAAAGCCCAATTTGTGTATAAAATTAAATGTTACTTAGACGGTTTTTTAAAGTTAGTTAGAAAATAATAAATTTGTATTTTTTTTTTATATTTTATATTTTTTTTTTAAGTTTAGACTATCGACGCTCGTAAATTTTCTTCAATTACTTCTATTAAATCATTTAAAGAGAAAATGATAAACGATAAAAATTGTAATTGAAAAAATTATCGCTATTGCAAAATATTGTACATGAAAATGTGTTTTTTTTCGAATAAATGTTTATTCCAAAAATTCAAGCGTTCTATACAAAACAAAGAAATGAAAGTATTTTAAGGTCTTAAAAATTGTTTCAATGTCTACAAATGAAAAAAAAAACAAAAAAAATTAAAGCACTTTTAGGACTCAAAATGTATCGAAGATTTTGCAAACATCTCTCTTCTTGTTAAGTAGAGACTAAACCAAATAATATTTGCTTATACTAAGTAACATAGGCACAGTTTTTTCGTTTCCCGCCTTCATTGAGGCAGCAAACTGTACACAAACAGACGAACGTCATGACGTATGAGTAATATTTTTTGGTTTGTACATAAATAAAACTAATGAATAAACTTTCGCGTTGTCCCCACTGGAAAGCATAAGTATCAATATACAAAAATTTTATAACTTTCTTGCATACACTTACATAAGAAAAGTAAATATATGTAAATATAGAAGAAAATTCTGAAAAGAGTGAGAGAAAGAAAAATAAGTAAACTTACTTTTGAGTAAACTAGTTTGAAGGCAAACAAACAGAAATATTCGCTTGAGGTGCAGAAATGCCAAACGAATTGTGGAAATGAAAAAATATTACCTAAGAAAATATATATATGTATGTATGTGTATGTGTTAAAAATTATATGCAATGTCAAATAAATATAAAAAAATTGTAAGCGTTGAGTTGGGTTATGTGCTGACGCTGCTTTTTTTTCACATGACAGTGGACATTGCTTTAAATTGCAAAAAAAGAACGTAATATAAAATAAAATTTATATTCGACTGAAAGTAGATGGCAAATTTGTTAAAAATATGCTCACTGTACATTTGTTGGTATTATTGCTGAGTCGACGAAGGGCGTTACACAAGTAAATGCCAAGTCTCTCTTGCAGTCTGACTCAACAGCCGCATTTAATTCAAATATTTTAATATTTTAAAGGGGAGGAAAAAGGTGCTATACGAGGACGGTTAAGCAGCTGACAGTTCAACGAAACTGCTTCGTTGGCACTGAGTCTTAAAAGGTATTATATCCAAATTCAGCTTTGCTTTATGTAAAGCAAGTTGTCGGCTACATAATCCACATCAAACACAGGAGATTAAATAAGTCATCAAAATATTATCACAATTGTAAAACAATAAAAAAACAAACTTTAATTTTCTCTTAAAGGGCTAGTTCGGTTTGATTTTGACGAAAAAAAATTTTCTGGGATTCACAGAATCATGCACAGTAACAAACACGGTGTAAGAAGGCTTTCGAATAACATTTTATTCAAATAAAATATTGATATTAAAAAATAATCGATAAATAATCGATAACACATTGTGTAAACTATATCGATAAAAACGTTGTAATCGATACCTGAAAATTAAAATTTTTCTTGCAATTACAACTGTAAAAAATTAAAAAAAAATAACAAATAAAAATCACAACATCGATAACAAAAAAAAAAATTGGTATTGATACCGATAATCGTATATTATTTCATTGATGACGTGAAGGAAAAGATGTTTATACAAAATTAATTTAAAGGTCAACCGTAACCACATCCTCAACAAGATATTAAATAGCGATGTGGTCAGTCAAAAGCCTTGACAGATTATTAACATATAAAGAAACTAGCGCGAAAACAATAAAAAACTTAAAAATATCGATAAACAATTCGATAACTATAAATGAAATTAACCAACATTTAAGAAAAAAAACACCATGGAAAGTAAAAGCAAATTAGGATCACAAAAGAAAGCTGTTTCGGCATTGATTTGTTAAGCAATAACAATTGAATAAAATAAAAGCCATTTCGTTTGCGATAACTATTGATATTATGCTCATTATTTAGTGATTAAATCGAACATACATTTTATAAAATAACTAAACAGAAAGCAATTAGTAATTATTTTAGGAGCATACATATTTTTTTAATCCCCGATAACTATTGTTTTGAGACTCGCGTTTTTAAAGCGTTTCTAAAGTAATTATCATCGAAACAAAAATCTTCATTAATCTAAAAAAACTTTTATATTGTGACTGATATTATAAAAGTTTTTCATATCAATTATGAGGGAGAAAAAGATTTGTCAGTTTTATGGACAGGATTTATTTAGGACCAGTTCGAGACTAGTTGTGGAAATGACCGGGAATATTTTGGGATAAATAGTTCAGGATTTTTTCGACACTTTTCATAAAATATCGTCCAAAAATGGTTCGTGTTTAGCCCCATACCATAAAGAAGCGTAAATGCACCGAAAATATACCAAGAGAGTGTGGAAAATGTACCGAAAAAATACCGAAAACGTACCGGAAAAGTAACAAAAAAAGAACCGATAATGTGCTGAAAATGTACCGGAAGAAAACCAAATGTATACAGTAAATACATCGAAAATGTATCAAGAATGTGTAGAAAATGTACTGAAAATTTCCGAATAACAACAAAAAATATGTTGAAAATGCAGCGAGAAAGTTCCCAAAAGAGTACCGAAAATATACCACAAATTATCGAAAATGTATCGAAAAAATACCGAAAACGTACCGGAAAAGTAACAAAAAAGTATAGAAAATATATTGAAAATGTGCCGGAAAAACACCCAAAGTACACAGCAAATACATCGAAAATATATCGAGAATGTGGAGAAAACGTACTAAAAAATTTCCGAATAAGTACCGAAAAAGTTCAGAAAATATGTTAAAAATGTACCGGGAAATTTCCAAAAGAGTGCCATAAATGAACCACAAATTATCGAAAATGTACCGAAAACGTACCGGAAGAGTAACAAAAAAGTATAGAAAATATATTGAAAATGTGCCGAAAAAGTTTCAAAAAGAGTATCGAAAATCAACTACAAATTATCGAAAATGTATCAAAAAAATACCGAAAATGTACCGGAAAAGTAACAAAAAAAAAAACAGTTAATGTATACAGTAAATACATCAAAAATGTATCGAGAATGTGTAGAAAATGCATTTACTAAAAAATTTCCGAATAGTATCGCAAGCGTACCGAAAATATGTTGAAAATATACCGGGAAAGTTCCAAATGAACTACAAATTATCGAAAATGTACCGAAAAAATACTAAAAATACACCGAAAGTGTGCCGAACTTAGGCACTCGTATTTTTCATGTAGAAACTTATATAATAATTTTAATAAGTTTTGCAAATATTGAAAAGATAACATCAACTAGTAAAGATTAAAACATCGATCGTAAAATTTCATGACTTTACAGAAACAAAAATACATTTTTTCCCGCAGCGATAACCAAATGTAGTAAAAAATAATAAAAGAAAATGTCTTGTCGATTACAATAATAATAACAATTTCGATAACAAATTTCTATCTTTCGTGTAGAATACGATATTAACGATCATAAAAATCTGCAATAGTAATGACAGTGATATGAAATCGAAAATCGATTGCGATAGTAACAGCGTTATTGAGTTCGATAAATACCGTCAGATGCAAGTGTTGATAAAGATAATTAAAGCCAACTTACTTTTGTTAATTTTCGTGCTCCTAAATATAACAAACTACTTAAACGATTATAATAAAGTTATCGAGAGCGATAACATCCATGAAAAAATCATCGCCAACAATGATATTTTTCTTTTCGGTGCATTTCCACCATCGAAAATCCAGCTGTGACAGTGAAGCCCCAAATTTGCGCAAGCAATTTGAAATGCTGCAAAGCTTTTCGTTTTTAACATTTTTTTTTCTTCTTGCCGCACAAACGATTTTCGGCTACACAGGCAATTTGCTAACGCTTGCAATTTCCCATTATTTGTCCAAGAATTTCTGCGCTCAACTTGCACGAAATGCAACTTTCAAATATCCTGTCAACTGAGCAAACGTATGTAAGCGTATTTTTCTTGCACAAATTGCTGATTTCTATAAAATTCTACAGCTGCCAGAGCAGAAGATGGCCAGCGTGAAGCAAAAAAAAAAAAAATAATAATGATTATGACACACATATTTTGTGGGGAGCTCAGCTCAGCAAAACTTTTCACATCACACTTGCCACAAACGCATGCAAGCATTGCGTGTGTGTATGTTTTTTTGGTTGCTTGTGTTGAATTGCGTTGAATTGCGTTGGCGTATATCGCCTTTTAAAATTTATTTCAACACTGATTAAGGCGCGTTGCTTGCTTGCTAATGCCACCAACGGCAGGCCAAATATTAATATTATCCTTTCGCATGTCCTTCTGGACGCGCCCGACTGTCCCTGCCATCAAATGTGAAATTTCTATTAGCTATCTATATGGCAGCACAGCGTAAAATAAATGTAATAAATATTATAGTTTCATACGATTCATTGGAAATTGCATGCGCATCGTCGTGGTAAGCGAAAATAAATTTTTCAACCTATCACGCTTGCATGTTCGTTGATTACAAGTCACTTTTCTTTTACTTCGACGTGTCTTGGAAAGCGCACAGTTTTTCTATGTCGAAAACTTGATGTTGCTCCATATGTCGAATGCGCTTCCTTTGCCGTACACACTTTGCTATGTGCCAAAATGAAATCTAGTAAAGTGAGTTGAAAAATTCCTTTGCTTTTTCAATAGAATATTGTTTTTTTTTTCGTTTTTGTAAGCTCTTTTAAGTTTTGCGTTTTTGCTTGTCTATTTTGAAAATTTAATTTTAATTAAAATTGATAGCTTCTACCAACGAATATTGCCTTTGCGACCAACTTCTCCCAACAACCGACTATCCGTTGTACTGTTTTTGTGCGTCGTCTGTTTACGAAATGAAGTTGGACGGCTCGCTGAGGCGCGCTTTATTGGCAGCTGGCTCAATTTATAAACAACTATTAAACCTATAACAAAAACAATTACACTTACAACGAAATGCCAAACACCTATAAAAAAAACAAACAAAAATAATAATAAAATAAATAGAAACAAAAACTCGAACTTATCCACCATGGTATGACGATCTGGGCTTTTGTGTTGGACACTTTAGACTGGCTGAGTTGACGGCTTTAGCTGTGTGCGGTGCAACAGTGCGTATGAGTGTTGTCACTAAAATAACTATGGAACTTTCTCCGATTATGTAGAGGAAATAGCAAATAGGGTTGGTAAAAGTATTGTACAAATGTGCGGCAAGTATTAAATTAAAAAAATAATTATTAACAAGTTGTTTGCTGTTGGGTATTTAAGGTAAATGGGTAGCTGAATAAATTTAAGAAAGTACCAAAAAATTAAAGGTTTTTCTGGTGGAATAATAGTTTTTTCCACTTGCAGTTAGCCAACTTGAATTTGTTTAAGGAAAATTTTTTTTTTATAAAAATTTAAAGATCATTTTACTCTTAATCCTTTAAATCGTTTAATATGCAGGCATTTTTAGCCAATTAATTAGAGTCATCTAAGGATTAAGATCATTTACACGCAACATATTTATTATCAATATTTAAGACTAAGTTGAGAGTCGTACATGGAAGTTGGGTTTAATAGACGAAGTAGTTCAACTACTACACAAATTTAAAAGTTCACTTCGTCGATGGAAGTAAATGAGAGTTTGAAAATGAGATCGCTTGAGGCGGTGACGCGATACCGAAATTTTCTGATGCCTCCAAAATAGGCTTTGGAAGGGGAACTAACGTCTGATCTCTCAAAAAAAAAAAACACTCTCAACGGAGCTGCGACTAGACTGCCACACTACTCTAGCATTAAGGCATTAATGGCCACTCTGCAGAAGTGCAATAAGTTCAGATATATTTCTTTTGCCAAAATGAAAACAAAAGGCTTGGCTTCAGAATGAGAATGCCTTTTATTCTATAAAACAAATATGGTTTACATTGCATTGATACTAGGTAATTTTAACAAACGAAAAAAATAATATTGGCGTACCTAAGCTGTTTTCTTGAGACTGACAAATTAAAAGTCAAAGTTTTTTATAAAAAGAAGATATAAAATATATCCCTTAAAGGATGGCAGGAGAATAAAAGCATATTAAACAAATTTTTTCTATGAACATTTGTAGGCTGTCCTCTGAGCACCTCTTTTTTCAACAAAAACTGTTCTCAGATGCCTGAATGCATGTATGAACATAGAAAAATTACTTAGGCATTTTATTTTATATGGAAATTTAAAAGATTTTTGCACCGCCAATTCTGCAGGATGGTAACAATTAAATATCTTTGGGAGAAATATGAATTGACTAGATTTAGTTGTGACACAGCAGTTAACTGACTTTGCACCTTGTTTTTGCACACTGCAAAAGCCAATCAAATTGCAATCCACTTTTTTAAACTTCGAGCTAAGTTTCAGGATAAATTACAACGCCTAATGGTTCAGTTATGCATACTTAGTATTATTTATATTTAATCTAACAATATACGGCCAACACAGAGCTGATTATACTCCATCAGCTGTCTTTGAGCTGTCATTTTATTATTCTGGTTTTGTTTGAGTTTCTTTATAAGTACCATATGCATATCTATTTGTAGGATTTTTTGACAAAAATATAATTTAATAAAATAAATTTAACATTTATTTAATAAATAATACTTACTTTTTGCCGAAATCGAAAATAGCGCCAAGGGTCCTCATCCAAATACTTGTCAAATGTGTGAAGAGAATTGTCAAAATCAAGTAAACAAACACAAGTGGCAATACAAATATTAAATGTCACTTGGACTTTACGTAGAGCAAAACAAGATTCAACAGACTTCCAAGTAAAGTTATGTTGGATTACGTGTTGGCAAATCATATATACGCAATTTTAATTAAATATAATCGTTATGTGACATTTCTCAAGTTAAGTCAAGTGAAGCTAAGAATGCATAATTTAACCATACGAACTCGAGCTTATATGCTTCATGAGGTATGAAATTTGTGAAATGGATATGGAATTACATTCATTTGCCGCCATACCAAATTTTATTCTTCTCAAAAAATGCTTTCAGTTTGTATGGGAGGTACCACGCCTTTTTCCAATAAGCTCAATTTTTCTTGCAATTCATGCAATTTGTTTCATTTAACTTAGGTTTTTTTGTATCAAATTATAATACTTTACTCCAAATAATTCAGGAGATGTGCATAAAAATTTGAATATAACATCGATGGCCAAAATTTTATTGAAAGAAATATTTTTAAATTATTTTGAGTTTTAGAAAGGTAGTAATTTGACAAAATATATTAAGTTGCCATGCGGATTTATGTAAGGAAAAATAAATTCATTTCAACTTGTAGCTGGAAGGCTTTCGAGAGGAAAGTGAACTCCATTTAACATATTTTGTTTAATATTACAGAGTCAATAAGAAAGAATTCAAGTATTTATATGCTTTTCTAGCAGTCGTGAAAACTAGCGCGTTTCTGCGTATTTTCGCTGAAGACGGATACCAAAAAGTTATTGGCAACGATTCTCTAATTGGACTAGTGCAAAAGTCCTTTAATAAGGTTTAATCTGAAGTTCCTGCTAGCATTTGGTAAAATTGTCTAACCTGGCAAACATACCGCTTTCGGTCATTCCAAGCCTATTTCGAATAAGAAAATTAATTATTCCAAACATTTAAATAATAAAGTTTTAATATTTTTCCATTCATACTGAATTTTCATTGGAGCACCGAGCTGTTCAGCTACAAAGTCAGCCGTTGCTAGAACTCAACTACATTTTCATTCCTTTCTTTGACAAATCTTCCTCCAATATTCTGGGGTTTCTTCATACTACGTAATAATAACTCACTTTGAATTGTATTGATTGTTTTGCTACTGTAATGAGCCATTATTTGAATATGTAAACGAAATTAGTTTAAATTACTTACATTTTGAAGCCGTGTAACATTTTCATCCAAAATTAGTGTTGCTGGTTTGGCGAAATTTTTCTTCAACATAATTATGTTCGAAAGCGTAAATTTTAGCCCCAAATATAAACATATTTTAATTTAATACTGAAGCAAGTGACTTCTTTCTTTGAATATGGTTTTTAATAAAATTGTCCTAAACCTTCTTTGTTTGATATTCATAATACATTATTTGTTTTAATACTTGAATTAATACATTTTTAAAAAAGATTATAAATATTAAAAATAAAAATCATATTTGTTAATTTTCATTTTTTGACGAGTTTGGAATTTATTTTATATATTTTCCTAGCAAAGATCAATACTGCAACTGTTCGAAAATTTCAGTTTGCATGCGGGGTGCCGCCCCTTTTCGAAGAGCTTTCCTATTGCTTTTGAGAAAGATTTATTTGCGGTTAGAAAAATTTGTTATCAATTAGAATACTTCAATTTTATATGTGTATAAGCGGGTTTCGATACGGCGATTTAAATCTGCTGTAAGTGAACCAAATTTAATACACATCGAAATGTAGTACATATAAATATGTACACGAGTATACACAATAATCTAGTTTGTTATTTATCTGTTAGATAAGTCTACTTTAATTAAACATACACTTAAATGGCCATAAACTTCTATGAGAAATTGTATAAGCTTCAATTTAGGTAAAAAAATAGTAAGTACCTGCGAAACAATATTTAGAAAATTAAAATGTGTTTAAAAAAAATATTATTAACAAATTTATTGTCTCATTATCATAGATTTAGTTGTTGTGTTTATAACTGCATCATAAAAATATGCAAATTGCATATACAAATTTTAAATGAGTAAAAATCCGCAAGGGTTCTAGCTAAATAAACTTGTAACTTTGCATTTATTTAATTCAATAATTTTAAATTTATTCACGCTATTATAAATAATTACTATACAATTTATGGATATTCCTTTTTTGTGTAAATACAAGCAAATTCCGATAAAAAATAATAGCAATATTTAATGCTTAAACGCAAACAAGTTTAGAAAAAGGTTAATATTCTGCAACTGAAATGCTTCATTTAATAACAGCAACAAAAAAAAAAAACAAAAAAAAAATCTAACCCCTGCACTTTTCTGCATGCCCATATGCCAATGTTAGTCAGTTAATTAACATAATTAGCAGTAGCAGCGACATTAAAAAGCGGCGCAATGCAAACAGTCGTCAATGGGTTAAATGCATTTTTGCATATTTTAATTTTAGTGGCGCACTTGTGGGTGTGTGGGGGAGAAGCGTAAACACAAGCGTTTCGCAAAACATATTAAAGCACGCGATTGCCAATTATGTGGCGTTTATGTGGGGCGCTTACGATTAAATGCTTGCGTGTGCGCCTTTAAGTATGCAATATAATAGAAAAGCGAGTGGCTGTGATTTGAAATGCAAATTTAGTTTTCCTTCCTTTTTCTTCTCATAACAATGCCGGCATGTGAATACACGTACGACAAAGGTGAAGTGCAAGTTTGAAAAGGCACTTTGAATTTTATGTGATTTGCGGTAGAGGGAAACTAAAGAAAGAGGTAAAGTGTTAGAAATGCAGTAAAACTAAGAAAGTGCAATAAAGTGCAGGAAAGACTAAAGGTAATGAATGAAAGGTATGCTAATTTAGCTAAGCAGCGTGTAGAGAATATGCGCTTTGTGATTGCTAATCAAATTTATTAAATTCTTCTACACCTCACTCCTACATTAGACACTAAGATTTTCAATTTAATGTAAGAAGGGAGGAATTGCGATCCTCAATATAAAAGTTGTTTCAAAAGATAAAAACTTTATTTAATTATCATTTGGATAGCTGCGAGCAGAATAATAGCAGCACTTTATATAGACACATTTTTGCTACTATATTTTTGATTCATTTTATTTTCTTTAATTCCTTCTTAATAAAAAGTTCATTTGTTTATCAATGAATTTTCACGAAAATTTCAAACCTTTTTTCTTTTGTGTATAAAGTTTATAGTTTATCAAGTTTAAAATTCGGATAAGCATATCAAAGCTTGATAAGATTTTGTGCATTTTTTTCAGGCCATATCGGGCATATGAAACAAGCAACGAATGTTCCTGGGCTCAAAAGACACTAGCCAATTGATATTAAATGAGTAAACATTTTTTATCGAGTAAATAAATTATTACATTATACTTTGCCTCAATGCAAGCTTTCTAGTTTCAAATTAAACTTGGCAAATGATGCTTATCAGTTTTTAATTGATTTTATTTTGTTTCAAACATCTAATGTTTTAGTTGAGTACTTAACTTACTCGTTTAAATTTCTTTATTTATGTTTTCTAAATTAGAAGAAATCCTTCGGGAATCGTCGCAACGTAATTGTAAGTCTTAATAGAACAGCAACCTCCTTAAAATATATACTCTGTTCACCAATTGTAGCACAACCACATATTGACCGACATGGAAACTTTATATTTCTTCAAATTAATTAAAACTATGTTTCAAGTAATAAACATTCTTTTTTTTTTAAATATGTTTCTAAAAAATTATCAAAATATTGAAATTACAAAAAAAAATTTTACACTTTTTAGTATGAAGTTTTTTGGCAATTTTTTCTCTCCACAAAACGCAAAACCGCGATTTTTTTTTAATATGGAAGGAATCGCCAAAGAGCGTTCGTAAAAAAATTGTCAAAAATCAGTGGTAGTAAACTACTAGAAGCCTGCACTTTATTGTACTAGTATTGAATGAACTATACAACTGCATACTCCAAAATATTCTAAAAATTTTGTTTAAAAAGTTCGAAATAAAGATGAACTTTTGTTTTATGATTTCTACAATTTTTATAAAATTAAAAAAATTTGTTTAATGGTATTTTTTAGAGAATTTAGGATATTTTAATTGCAAAATAAATTTAAATTATTGCAGGATAAATAATTGTCCAAATGTGTCAATATGTATTTTTAAATTTTATTTTTTATTTAAAAAATAAAAAATTTTTTTTTTGATATATTCATCCTTTTATAGATTAAGTAATGTTAGCATGATTTTCTCTTAAGACACCCTCAGGCTCAGGCCCACTATAAAGGCCAGTAAGTACTCCCTAGTGCGAAAAATAATTTACATTTTATTGAGATTTTTTGACATTTATATCTAAGTTTTTGCAAGTCGTCAAAAATGTGTTTGTTCAGAGTGGCAAAGTCTCTGTGTGGAGTAGGAAACTAGTACCAGAGATCGACTTAGCGCTAACCTGTACCAAAAATCTTGCGACAAATAGCGCGAACTCAACAGCCTTGCAATTCCCTTAAATGTCACTTTGACATGGAACATATATCATATACATATATGGCTAAGTCAGCTCGTTAAGAAATGTAAGGAATTTCCTGGTTATAATGGATGTCCTCGGATAAACTTTATTGCTCGCTGTTTATAAAAAACAAGTATTTTACTTTTAATTTAAAGTCTTATTTATATATGTAAGTGCTAGAGTTTAGTTAAATTTTTACTTCCACTGAATTTAAAGGCAAGTAAATTTTATGTATTAGTGTTTAAAATTATAACCGCTCAATATAATAATTGGGACAAAAAAAAAATTTGCATTTTATTTTTTATTACACAATTTCAAATTTGCATACAAAATTTCTAATCACATTTTATACTCGTAAGTATCCAAACTTTAAAGAGAGGCGCATGTACACTCTGTTCACAGATTATGGCAAAAACACATATTTTAAATTATTTTTAAATTGAAATATCATTAATTTTCTAACAAACTAAAATAAAAGCTTTTTTCTTAAACTTTATAAAATATGTAGAAAACATTTTCAAAATTACATCAAAATTTCGAAATTAAAAAAAAATATTTTAGAATTTTTTGGAGTATGCAGTTATGTTACTCATTAAATTTTAAAGTAACAAAGTGAAAGTTTCTAGTTGGTGTGAATTACCATTGGTTTTTGACAATTTTTTTTTTATTGACGCTCCTTCGTAATTCCTTTCATATAAATAATAATCGCTGATTTGCGTTGTATGGAGGAAACCGACAATAAAAAAATTGTCAAAAATCAGTAGACACTTGAGACTGACACTTTTTGCACTAAAATTGATTGAGCCAGAAAACTGCATACTCAAAAAAAATTTTCACAATTTTTTAAAAAAGTTCGACATTTTTTGAAAATATTATATTCAGTCATTTTGCATTTGTAAATAGTTAAAAAAAATATGTGTTTATGGGTTTTCTTAAAGAATGGATCATATGTTTTTTGAAAAAAATTTTAATTAATTAGAAGTAATATTAAGTGCCCCATTTTGTCAATATTTGGTTGTGCTATAATATGGAACACAGTTTATTAGTAATTCATATAAAATGTATAAGAAGTTTTTTATTGCTGCTGCCTTGGTATGTAATTTGGATTTGAACACTAAAATCAGTAGACAACACTATTCCGAAGTAATATAAATAAAAAAAATTTACTGAACATATGTTTTTAAGCATTTTTTTTTGGATTTTTTATTTAAAAATTTAAAATTGGTTTAAACAATCTGTGCATATTGTTAAAACTAATTAACGTTTCGTTTTTGCAAACAAATATATTTTTATGTATTTTACTTTACACTTTTTCTTGCTTGCAATCTATGTTCTGTTTCAATAATTAAACTTATTTGACAAATTTTTCAAGGAACATAACCTACTGCTAACTAACTTAAATAGCAAAGAAGCAGTGTTGAAACCTATTTTAGTATGCGTTTTTATACAAATTCATAAAAAAGCGGCTTGTCCATTCAAGATAAATTCCTGAATTTTTTTTTTTTAATTTTTACACACCTTTAATTCAATTGCAGCGTTTCAACTTACTTGTTAATAATTTACCAAACTTTTATTAAAATTCATTTTTCGATCCTTTTCAAAATTATAAACTAATTAAAGTTTTATCGTACCATTTTTGTTTCAAACAAATTTTAGCTTATTATACTTTCATACTTTAAATGATTTATTATTAAAAATGAAGTCATTAACCGCTGTTACTTTCTTAAATACTTTGTTTCTTTGAGTGCTTTTATTACAATTTATTTTTAATACAGCGGCTATTTAGTTTTTTTTGTTTGTGCCTTCCAAAGAAAACGGCTAGAATATTTCAAAGTTTCAACTTTTTTACTCTACGCTTTCAGCTAACTGCAGGAAATTAGCATTTACAATCTTAAAAAGTCACTTGCAAAGCCTCTGGGGCGTTACCGTAATTACGTCAAATCAAATACGCTAATTAGGGTTTAACGCAATTTTGTAGAAAGTAGAAAATGTCAAAGATGTTTACCTAGACGAGCTGTTGGCAAAATGGGCAAAGAGACAGCGAAGCGCGAAAAGATGAATGAGTTGGTTCCATTTAGGTGAGTAGTGATGTAAAGCTTAAATAAATCGGCAGTTTAGCATTTAAGTGTTGTTGCCCGAATAAAAGTAGGTAATTAAATACTTGTAAAGAATTAAAATTTTAACCACACTTCACTTCAACTAAGATTGTTTAACGGATGTCGATAGACATTTAATTCACTTTTATGTGCGCTTTGAAAACCAAACATTTAAGAGTAATGAATTACTTCCTTTGACTGGAAATTGTCTATTAATCAGTCAATTTTTTAATTTCTTTTGACGTGAAAATATTTGCAAGTCAATGCGATAAGAAGTTGTAATTTCAAAGAATTCTTAAACGAACCCTTTCTCTTAAATTTGGGAGGTTGAAGTCGCTTTGGATTCTTGAACGAAAATTTGTTTTTTATGCACACTTGGAATTTCGAATAATATAATTTATTTCCGAAATTTTTTTATAGATTGGTTAAAACACAACTATACTTATTACAAATTTTTTTTTGTTTTATCCCATTAAATGACTTAAAATATAAGTCTTTTAAAAGATTGTAAAAAGTTAAATAAGTCAGATAAAATTTTAGCGAATGTTCACAATTAGTAGTTCTAATTTTCAAAGTAATAATAAAAAAAATTTAATTTACAAATCGGTTTTTCGTCTTTTTTTTAAAAACTGCCTTTCGAATAGATCAAAATATATTTTATTATTATTTAATTGTGATTGAAAAACGCAGAAGAATAACGTTATTACTAACTTATGCCAGATTTAGTGATTCAATTTTAAGATTATCACGTTTGTAAATTTATAAATAACAAGTTTTCTTTCATTGTTAAAATAAATTCCTTATAAATCTCAATAAGATTTTGTATTTTTTTTTTGATTTTTCAGTTGCTTTAGAAGAAAAAGTCATAAAGGCTCACCCAAAAAGAACTTAACTGAACTGCGTTTTCACAGCTCTTTAATAAAATTATTTTTTTAATTCAATATCAAAAAATTAAAACATAAGCAACCAAAGTTCGTGGAAAGATAAGGTTTTTAATCGTCCTAAAGTGCTTACTTAATTTTCCAAACTTTAAAAATATTAAATTTTCAGTTAAAACAAACCCTAAAAAAATATTGAAGTGTAAGAAAGCTTGAAATTTTAAGTACTAATTTTTAATTCGAAAAACTTTAAAAACATTTTATAAGATTTTTTATTCCAAAAGCAATTTTATTTCTTCACGCAATTGAAAAAACATATGATAATTAAAATAATCGACCAGTTTTCGATGAGACTCTCAAAGATTATGGCTTTTATCACGGAAATTTTATATTTCGCCTGTTTTACGTATGTAAAAATGTTAAAAGTTTCCAATAAACAGCAATGCAACTCCTTTAAGACTTAATAGGCGGACAGAGGTAATTTGACCTAAACTGAAATTTGAATGCCAATTTGCCCTCAAGTACATATCTACTATTCGATATTTCGTGGCTTCAATTGCAAATTCATTAATATGAATTTTAAAGCAAATGTTTTCAAATCAGTTAAAAATCAAAATAACTTAAAAGAAGGCATTCGACTCCAAAGCCATTTAAAATTTTTTTCAAAAACTTCTTATATAAGTTCTTAGACTACAACATATGTTACAACCTAATCTATTCAAGTTTTTAATGTTTCAAAATTACCTTTAATTTTTGATAATAGCTTTTCCCGCTAAAAGTGTTTGTTGAAAATCAACAAAATATGCTTTGTGTTTTTTGTATACTTGTTAAAATATTTTAAAATAAAAGTTCATTAGTTCGAGAGAATTCAATCGATACGTTTCATATTATCCAACAGGTTATGGGCACCTCAGCTTTGAATTAAAAATCAATTTAAAAAAAAAAAAAAAAAAAAAAAAAAAAAATTTTTTTTTCATTTTTTCCGCGGTACATAAAATAAAAAAATTTTAAGATGTCTTCTATTTGCCAAATAGAGAAGCTTAATGATTCCAACTACGAATCATGGAATGTACAAATGAAAAGCGTTCTTGTACATTTGGAGCTGTGGCAAATTGTAAGCGGAAGAAGCGTGAAGGCGCAATGTCTAACTGCGGAAGCAAAAGCAAAATGGGAATCTCAGGACGAGAAAGCGGTGGCTTCTATAATGTTAAGCATAAATCCAACGCAAATAAATCACATAAAACATGCGAATTCATCCGCTGCTGCTTGGAACGTTCTGAAGGAAGTTCATCAGCCAAGAGGACCAGCCAGAAAGGTAGCCTTATTTAAGGATTTGCTGAACCTCAAAGTTTTAAACTGTGAAAATATTACATTATACGTCAACACATTTATGGACATCGTTGAAAAACTAAATGAAATTAATGTCGAGTTATCAGAAGAGCTTTTGGTCATCATGATGCTGTCTAATCTGCCGAAGTCGTATGAGTCATTTATAGTCGCGATAGAGACGCGAGATATCCTGCCAACGTTGAGCGCACTGAAGGTGAAGCTGATGGAAGAAGGCAACAGGAAAAGTGGACTGGAACGAAATGCAGACGATTCTGGCGAGCAAGCTTACGTAGCGCGTAACAAGGGTGAAAGAACAACAGACAACAAGAAGTTTACGAGGAATAAAAATGTAAGATGTTTTAACTGTGGTAAGAAGGGACATTTTGCGGCGAACTGCAAGGACCAAAGAAAAAAGAAGTCAACGGAAAGAAGGGATGATGAGAAAATTTTTTCTATTCTCGCATCAGCGCAAGATAAATCGATTGGTGAAGGGGCTTGGTGCATTGATAGCGGAGCGACATCGCATTTGTGTTGCGATCGTAATTTGTTTGTAACATTTGAGGAACACTACGAAAAAATCATGTTAGCAGGTGAGAATTTCATTGAAGCTAAAGGTTTAGGAAATGTGGCGTTGAAAGCGGAAAAATTCAAGGTGACATTAGCAAATGTTTTGTATGTACCAGGTATGCAAATCAATTTTATATCTGTAAGTAGAGCTGTAAAACAAGGAAACACAGTAATTTTCAACAACAGTCACGCAACTGTTAAAGACAAATTTGGTCAAGAAGTTATAAAGGGGAAGCATACAAATAATCTTTTTATGGTCGTTGACCAGAAAAATAAAGTATTTGGTATAAATACTAATAATGAAAATGCAATGAAGTGGCATAATCGTTATGGTCACTTAAATTTTTCAAGTTTGAACATAATTGCAAAAAATGAAATGGTTCATGGTTTGAATATGAAAGGTTTTTCTAATGAAATGCAATGTAGAACTTGCATGGAAAGTAAAATTTGTACTAAATCTTTCCCGAAATCTCGAGAAAATAAATCAAAGGATGTATTAGACGTCATTCACACTGATGTATGCGGCCCAATGAACAAGAACTCTTTAGGAGGCTCGAGATATTTTGTGACTTTTATTGATGACAAATCGAGATTTATTTATGTTTATATCATTAAATCAAAATCAGAAGTTTTTGAAAAATTTAAGGAATTCAAGTCGCTTGTAGAGCGCAAAACTAACAAGAAGATAAATATTTTGAGAAGCGACAATGGTACCGAGTATGTTAACAAGGAATTTGATATGTTTTTGAAAATTAATAGAATTCAAAGGCAATTAACAGTACCATACACACCACAACAAAATGGTATAGCTGAACGAGCAAATCGTACTTTAGTTGAAATGGCTAGAAGCAGGCTGGTTTATGCAGAATTAGACGAATATTTTTGGGCGGAAGCGATAATGACAGCAGCTTATTTAAGAAATAGATCACCAACTAAAATAATTGAAGAAAAAACTCCATTTGAGGTATGGACAGGCAGAAAACCTAGTGTTTGTCATTTAAAAGTATTTGGATCACTTGCAATCGCACTAGATAAAAAAGAAAAACATAAATTTCGTCCTAAAGGAAGAAAATATATTTTTATTGGGTATTCGGAGACATCCAAAGCTTATCGTTTATTTGATCCTATCAGTCGCAAAGTTATTGTGAGTAGAGATACTGCATTCATAGAAAATGCAAAAGACTTTAATCGAAACCAAATAAAAGGTGATAACAAAGAGTACGCTACATGGAATGATAGTGATTTTACAAGAAGTATATCAGAAGAGAATATTGATGGAGGGGAGCAAATTGTTCCGTTATCGCAAGAAGACCAAAGGTCCATCAACATTCATGATAGTGTAGAAGTCTTAGACGAAAGTTTTATGGAGGAAAATGTTAAGAAAGGTCCAGGGAGACCTAGAATAATTCGCTCAGGTAGACCTGGTCGACCGCGAAAACAACCGAACATTTTAGGGGCTATGAGTTGTGATGAAAATATAGAGGTACCGCAAACGGTCAAAGAAGCAATTACTTCAAAATATTCTAAAGAATGGAAGGGAGCAATGGCAAAAGAGTATGAGTCGCTAATTGAAAACAACACTTGGTGCTTAATGGACTTACCGCGTAACCAAAAGACAGTGGGATGCAAATGGGTTTTTGCATTAAAATGCGACAAAGACGGCGCAGTCGAGCGATTTAAGGCAAGATTAGTAGCTAAGGGATGCAGCCAACAATATGGCGTCAACTATAAAGAGACCTTTTCTCCAGTTGTTAGATATGAAATAATTCGAATGATAATTGCTTTAGCTGTAGAACATGAAATGTATTTACACCAGATGGACATATCAACGGCATACTTAAACGGAGAATTGCGGGACGAGGTTTATATGAAACAGCCCGAGAACTTTATTGATGAAAAATATCCGAATCGCGTACTAAAGCTAAATAAGGCTCTTTACGGTCTGAAACAGTCAGGTCGAGAGTGGAATGTAAAGTTAGATTCAGTTCTAAAATTAATCGGATTTTCTCCATGCGCAAGCGAGCCATGTCTATACATAAAGAAGAATCAGAAAGCATTAAGCATTATTGCAGTATACGTAGATGACTTGATGTTGGCTTGTACAGATAAGGATGAGTTGATAAGCATTAAAGCAAATATCGCTAAAAAATTCAAATTAGTCGATAAAGGACAACTTACTCATTTTCTGGGTATAGAAATTAGCCGCAATGGCGATCGAGGAGGAATAAGTATAAGCAACGAGCAATTTATTAAGAAACTACTAATATAATATGGGATGGAAAATTGTAAGCCTGTAGCAACTCCTTTAGATGCTGGATTTCAAGTGAAATGCAACAATGAAAAATGCAAGCAAGTTAATAAGACAAATTTTCAGTCATTAATAGGATCTTTAATGTATTTAGCACTTGCAACGCGACCTGATATAATGCATTCTGTTTGTAAACTTTCACAGAGAAACACTGATCCTCATGTTGAACATGAAAATGCAGCGAAACATATTCTGCGATATCTTTCGAAGACCGCAAAGTACAAATTGCAATATAGAAAGCTAGGAAAACCAATAGAGGGTTACGTCGACGCAGATTGGGGTGGTGATACGATAGACCGAAAATCATTCACTGGATACGTTTTTACATTGGGAGGTAGTGCTTTTTCTTGGCAGTCTAAGAAGCAATCCACCGTCGCACTGAGCAGTACTGAAGCCGAATACATGGCTCTAACAGCAGGTGCAAAGGAAGCAGTTTACATAAGAAAACTTTTGGCTGAAATAGGTTTGCACTATGACAATCAACCGATGGTATTGAATGGAGACAACGTCAGCGCACAGCATCTCGTAAAGAATCCAGTATATCACGCACGCAGTAAACATATTGACATAAGGTACCATTATATTCGAGAAGTTTATATGAAGCAAGAAATCGAGCTGAACTACACTTCAACGAACGAGATGGTAGCTGATATTTTTACGACAAATTTATCTAAAAATAAGCATCATAAATTTGTTGAAATGTTAGGACTTTCTTAGTCTCATATTAAAACATTTTATTATTTCAATGTATGAAGTTATTGTTCATTTCAGTTATAATTAACATTTGATATTTTATTGAGGAGGAATGTTGAAAATCAACAAAATATGCTTTGTGTTTTTTGTATACTTGTTAAAATATTTTAAAATAAAAGTTCATTAGTTCGAGAGAATTCAATCGATACGTTTCATATTATCCAACAGTGTTGCATTATGCCTCCATATAAAAATAAATTTTATTTCATCCGTTATTAGGAAGCGAATGCCGACATTTTATTTAAAATTGGACCGTATATTTTAGCCACTATTAAACTTAGTTATTTCTCAATTTAAAAAGCATTTCAAATACCAAATTACACATTTCTTTTAATAATTTTATGCTCAGTTAATCTATTGTTGAAATAAATGCAAGTTGTGCTTCAATTTTATGACCCAAACGTTTCGCTTAACACCTTAGCTTTTTCATATTTTAATTAGTAGTTTTTACACATTTAACACTAAAAATCAATATGATCCACTTGTGGTAAACTTGTCTATAACAAATCAATAAAGCGTGCAAATACTTAGAAATTTAATCAGAATTTATCAGCTACAAAATGGAATATAACTTTTTTGTTGTTAAAAAAAAGTTTAAAAACAGTCGAGTCAAATTTTCTACTTATATCCATCTTTAGTTTCGCCATGGAATTCGCTGCAATAAACAAAGGAAAATTTATAATCTGCACAGACAGCAAAGCCTCTTTTAGTGCTACACAAAACTGCAGAAACAAGGAGCCACTAATTGGAAAAATTAAAACGCAACCACAGCAACACATTAACAAAATTAAAATATTGTGGATCCCAGGCCACTGTGGTATTAGCGAAAATAAAAACGCCGACAAAGCTGCCAAAAATGCTTCCCACCGGCCTTGTCTCACTTTCAACCTTACCCTGACAGCCGACATTGGCAAACTTATCCAAATAGCCATCAAAGGACACACATTGATAAATGGGCTACGTAAATACATCCCTACAAACATGTAAATCCAACCCATTCAAAGCCCTCCCCACCAAGTGCTCTTCCATCCCAAAAAATCAAAGTTTCTACACGTCTTCGACTAGAACACACGAAGATTACTCACCAACACCTACTCAATGGTAGTCCAACTGCAAGGTGCCCTTCATGTAATTGCCCACTATCAACATCTCACATCCTCGACAACTGTCCAAAGTTTGAAAACGCATGGAAAAACATCTTCGGAAATGAAAAGCCATCAAACCTCTTGGGGGAATCATCTTCAGACAACATAATCCACATCTTCGACTTTATCTTCCAAAATAAACTGCTTCACTGTATTTAATTTCATAAAAGCCATCTGCATCTTATTCTAAGAATTGTTTATAAGTATTTTATAAAATTCATTAGAATATTTTCAGGCCGATAGCCTAAGCAGCTAGTGCCCTTTAACTTTGTAATATAATTATTAATAATTATATTTCATGTAACTAAATAAATAAATAAATATTCTCTCTAGTGTTAAGTGCAACTAAATTGCATATTGTTAACTCTTCGCTATTTAGTTGATTTTGTATCTATAAAAAAAGGAAAACCAAAAACAGTATCAAACTTTATGCAGAATTAATAATTAATTTAATTACATTTTAATGTATTCGTATAATTTTTGTATATGCAGTTTTATATCCCGTTGAACTATATTAGAGCAAGTTTAAGTTGATATTTAAAATTTTTCTATTGATATAATAAAATATATAATTTTGGCGCGTACACTATATAGTTCAGTGTTTGGCCGAGCT
Organism: Philophylla caesio; assembly: GCA_963971545.1. NCBI lineage: Eukaryota > Metazoa > Arthropoda > Insecta > Diptera > Tephritidae > Philophylla > Philophylla caesio. Next base: position 19,377,929 of record OZ020608.1, on the reverse strand, counting down.
TTTCCTACCATTTGTGGTGTGCGTCTTTATATTATACCACAAATGGAGGAACCTACAGTTTTGTGTCGACTCCGAAGGGGAGATGTATTTTAATGAGAAGCTTTTTTTCATGGCAGAAATGCCCTCGGAGGTTTTGCCATTGCCTGCTGAGGGGTGACTGCTATTAGTAAAAACTTTTTCTATGATTAAGATTTTGCTTGCCCTGACTGAGATTCGAACCTCGAACTCACCGGCATATCGAGTTATAGCACGCACCGCTACCAACTCGACCACAGCGGCCACAATTCTATTTATGGCGTTGCGCTATTTTCTTCATATCAAAATATCTTCACTATGGATTATATGAAATTGCAAAAAAGCTGCAGTGAAAAAATGTTCAAAAGTCAGCGACAAGGTGTAGCTACTTTGAACTTGCATTAAAAAAAAAAGCTTTCTTTGTGTTTGAAGTTTTGAATGAAGCTTGTTAAATTATTGCACCGTTATTTTGCTTAAAGTTACAAAATTCGATATTTATGATTATGTTGAAGAATAAACTCAATTTTAATTAAAAAGTATTAAAAGGAAAATAAGAGAGCATTAATATGTCAAACCTTGTCAATATAAGCTGTCGAATGTTATTGATAAATTTTATGTAAATATATGTAAGCGTTTATAATTTTATTATTTATTAAATATATATTTTTAAAAGTCGTTTCAAGCTCGTAAAAATCGCTTCAGGGGTTAAAAATTTTTTTAGCTTTCATAGTCTGCATAAAAATAAAAACGAAATCCAAATAACAAAAATTTGGCTACAGCTTTCTGCATTTTTTGAAAAGATTCAAATGTAATCGTAAGGACCTGACATATTTATTCTTTCAAGAAATCATAAGGAAGCTACTTCCTCATTTTTTTTTCTATCTCTAATTCGCCTTTCCATTTTTTGCGCTAATCTTAGCATATTCTAATTATGCGGAAAAATTAATTTTGATAGTTTTATGTAGCCGCCTAATGCCTTCACACCACCGTTTTTTTTTTAATTTAAAGAAAAACTGTTTTTATTAAGAACCTGCAGGTTTGAAAAATTTCAAAACGCCTCGATGTCACGTAAATTGTAGTATTTATTTTTAATATATTTAAGGAAGCATTGAAATGTAATAAATTTTATTATTTTGATAGAAAGTCAGTACTCGTTTTTTTTGTGGGAATTGATTTGGCCTAATGCAATTGTAGTTTTTTTTATTTTCAGCAAACCAAAGCTTTATTCTACTTGGACTCATGCCAAAACTCGCACTGACTCATAAAATTTGCAAAATTAAATTCTTTAATCTTCGCAAATCTGGTGACAGTATTTGCACATAAAAGTCAAGTATTTTCGCCAACACAACTGGAATCTATGGAGCTAAAACCGAAATATGAACATACATATATATACATACATATGGACATATATTTATATACGAGTATATAGCCATGTGCATTCGTATGTCCACATAAATAGTACGTCCAGAAAGCAGCAGCAAGGTTTAAATTTTGAAATGTAGAACTTTCATGTGTGCTTGCGAGAATTGCCACATCGGCATGAATATTACTTAGTGATAGGGAAATCTGTGTGTTTGTATGTGTGTGCATCTGTGCTTCTCATCTACTCATTTCTACTGCTTCAGTTGACTTCACAAATTTTACTTTTAACTTAACCCACAGCAGCTCACACACACCCGAAAGGAAGGCGCTCGTCGAACTCTAAACAGAGTTCAGTTTGGTACACCCGTTACAACAAAACGTAACGGGAGTGAGCAAAGAAAGGATTAGATTGTCAAAGTGACTTTTAAATTATAATTTTGCTTACATTTATCGCAATTTAGCACAAATTGTGTCCATACCACACTCAGGGTTGCCAAGGGGCTTCGACCCAAACATATTCATTTTGTTACTGCGAATTGCTGACCAGCGGAAAGTGTGTTCGTGTGTGTGTGTGTGTGTGTGCTTGTGTGTATTTAATTTTAAATGAGTTTTTAAGACAAACACAAATACAAAGCGTAGATATGGAAATTAAATGCTGAAACAGATAAGCAATTAAGTGTATTTGCATTGCCTGCGGGGATTTTAGCAGTGTAATTAAAATCTCGGAGTGATGTAACAGTTGGATAAAATAAATAAATGTTGAAGTACATAAATTGTGGTATTTTTATGGTAAACTTTAGCTGCTGACCATTTGTTGGAAGAGCGTGAAAAATAGAACTGCAACTGTGCGGTAGATACGAGTATGGAGGAGAATCCAACACTTCATCAAAAAAAAGGAGAATATTGAAATTATCTTAAGCACAAAAGCTTAGCCAATCAGTTGTGAGTGACTCGTGAAATCTTTAGAACTATTTAGAGTTCCGGCGCTGTTAACGTGCCAAGCTAAGCCAAAAATGTTTGCAGTTCAACAAAGCGGCATAATCCTTAATCTCTCGCTGAGCGGACTTTTAATCCATGTCCTCAAAACTATGCAGCCAAATGAATTGCTTATATCGCTTTACTTAAATTTCAGTGATTGTAAAGTGTATAGTTGCGTTCGATGGAAACTATCACTTAGAAGATTGCGTCTTCAATCATTTCATGAACTTTTAGACAAGGTAAAGAAGGAATTACTTATTTTCCAATTCTTCCAAATAATTTACAAATATGCAGTTGCAGCCGCTCCCTTAGACATTATTTATCATGTTTGATCCAATTTGAAATATAGGATCGCTTACATCGCAATTTATTATTATTTTATTTTATTGGAAATTATTTTTTTATTATTTGACAATCTATTAGCTTCAAACGATTTTAACAGATGGCAACATCTGTTGACTGGATTGAGTAAGTACAAACGTTTCATATAAGCTACAATATAATAGCATAACATATAAACTGAACAGAACGAAAATTGACACTGAAGATGGCACAACGCCGAAACTGGTTTGACTCCAAACCAAACTTGACAAGGGATGACGGAAGATCGTTCCAACAAATATCAACAGTTCAAAGTATACATATGTTAAATTTATTTTGCAGTAAACGAAGTACAGTAAAATTCAATTGTTCTTACTTTATCAATTTTTGGTATTATCATAGCCGGCCCTGTCTTACTTAGACTGTAGTATAAATTAAATTCATATTATAGTGAAGATAATAAAGTGAAATTATTACTGCTTTTTAATTATTAGTGATTTATTGTTCAAAACTTTTTAATTGAAATATGTAAGTATTATGACGTAGCTATATTATTATATTTGCTATACATCAAATTACAATAGGGGTATTCATCTAAACGCGCAAATGCCTCACAAACGCATAAACCTCGTAAACGTTTTTATTATTGTATGAACAACGAGCTTTATTACGAGGTTTACGCAGTTACGAGACATTTGCGCATTTAGATGAATACCCATAATGTCTGATACAAAACTCGCCACACTTTTTCAATAATTGTTTAAATATTTTTTTTCATATTATATTAACAATTTTTTGCACTAGCTGGAATGCCACCACATAATCTTCGATTAATAATTGGTTCACCCATTATTCTCGCTGATGCGTTTTTGATGATCGAAAAGATCACCGAAAATATTCTTCATTAAAATAGTGATATGCAGATCTTTGTGTGATGTCTATGCTATTATTCCTAATGGGTGCATTCTGTTTTCATTCTGCCTTTGCTAGAAATTAGTTAGTAATTTTTCTTTAAGTTTCCATATTGGCGCTGACTTTAAATTTAGTTTTAATGCCACTGAGTTCACCTAAGTGAGTTACTATATTTAGTTTTGATCGCAATGTGATAAAACTAAACTTCAGTACACTATGGCGCTTCTGCTTGGTGTAACCAGGCAAATGTTCTAAATGACATCAGCATTTTCTGTGCTCTGCACATCGACGGATACAATGAGACAAGTAGATCTTAGCGTTTTTGTATTTATTTTTTTTTTTTTTTGGTCTAATGAATTGAGTCGGCGAACAAAAATCACGATGACAAAACTAGATTAGAGGACCCTTGAAATATTTAAGCTAAATTTTCTTTGACAGATTTTTGAACATTTTCGGCGAACCACATGGTTGACGATGGTACATAAACAAAATGGAACATGAAACGCGACAGTCTTGTAGCTATTCCACGCGACCTCTGCTGGAGATAATAGAAAAAGAGGAAGCATCATTTGCGTTGGAAAGATCAATCAGTAAAAACCCTAACTACACTTGGCGTATCCAATTAGCATTAATATGCAAAAGCCCGCAATAGCTGGGCTCTACTGAGCACAACCTAAATTTCTCGACTGTTATAGTGTCAATTAACTAAGTAAATATAAAGTACCGATGATGTCAGAAAAAATTCGGATTTTTTTTTTACAAACGCGCTATGCATATAAGTTGACATATGGTTGACCTCAATTCGATATCTCCTAAAAATTATGCTCCCAACTTAATATAAAATCAGGAGAGTACCTAATAATTTGCTTTGGTTGATATAGTTCAACACTTTAGTTTTTCGGCCTAATACCGCAAAGCTTTTTGCGCTTGTTTATTAACTACTTAAACTCCTACAACTGCTAAAGTCTTTACAAATGAAGTGTTAGTGCGAGTGCCTTACTAAGATTTGGAGAAGCCGGGGAGTTCCAAACGTCTTTGCAAATGCCAATTGTACACGAAACTGTAATCGCTCGATATCAAATGGCAAATCTGTTGGAATTTGTGGTAGGAGTACAATGAATTTCTCAATTTCAATTGCAACTTTTAATCGAGAAAATTATGAATAACATTTTTTTTGTTTTAATTCCAGTTGCTCCTATCAAACCAATTACCTGAGAAATTACGTCGCTAATAAATGCATACAATTAAGCTGTAAATAATGATCTCCTTGCAGTTCAGTTGTCAACTGAAATGTTTATTTTAAATATTTTTGAGCTTTAAGGCCGATTGGTTTATTGGAAATTATTAGGAAAAAAAACAACAATACTCAAAGCGGTAGAAGTTATAGTACTATTTCGGAAATCACCACATTTCCTCATCAGACTTATTTCTTCTTGGCTTCTGCGGGAGTCGAACCCGCACCAACATGCGCAATACTTAAGCCAGCAGCTAAACGCATTCAGCTAAGCTTACGCAGTGTGAGCTGTTGATATTTTTCCTGCTTTCCCTTCACAACTTACTTCAATCAAGTGCGGCTGTACTGCCGCTATTTCTACTTGACTGTGTAGTTGTTGTTTGTACAATTTCTATTTTGTTAGAATTTGTTTGTATAAGGCTGGCTCTTCCTTTTTATACAATAACTAATTGTTTGGCCATTTCACTATTTTATTTTAAATATTTTTGAGCTTTAAGGCCGATTGGTTTAAGAAGCCAAGAAGAAAGAAGTCTGATGAGGAAATGTGGTGATTTCCGAAATAGTACTATAACTTCTACCGCTTTGAGTATTGTTGTTTTTTTCCTAATAATTTCCAATAAACCAATCGGCCTTAAAGCTCAAAAATATTTAAAATAAAATAGTGAAATGGCCAAACAATAACTAATAAAATGTTTATATTTTTGTGGCTGATAAGTGTTCTAAATTTGGATCAGTCCGATATATAAAATTCTTTGAGTTTTTTTGACTTCTGCGCCACCTACCGCAAATTACCCTTTGAATAAAAGACACCAGTTCGAACATATGTTATGAACTTTAACTCAATCGGTTGAATAGTTTTCGAGTCTATAAATGGCATGCCAACGGATACACATGGTATTTCTATATAACAGATTACATATTCAAAAAAATTTGTTTTAACATACATATACATCCGTGCTCCCGGTTTCACATTCACAAATTTCCCTGTGTATTCGGTTTGATTTCACATGTTTGGTGCTCCCAATTTCACATTCACATACATTTTTGTGAATTGAATCCGAATGCTACAACCAAGCATGTAAAATGAAAAGTAAATGACAAAAAGTGTGTGAATGTTTAATTATTTTCGATTGAAATAATTTTTTAAATTGTCTTTGATGTTTGTAGAAGCTATTTATGACATTTATGTATTAGTTATTTATTGAAGTATGCGTATTTTTAAGTGTTTTGCTGATGACTCCTCAAAAAAGCATACAAAGCTAAATCCGAAAGGGGAATTTCAACAGCAGCTGTTTGTGAATTGCAACAACGATAACCGATATGTGTGACAGGGATGACCTGATATGCGAAGAAATTTGTAAAATTTGGAGCACACTAATTCACTTTCACAGGAAATTTTTAAAATCACATTGTGGAATTGAAATGAGAAACTGGGAGCACGGCTGATAGCATTCTTGAAACACAAAAAATATGCAGGAAGCTTAAATGTATCAAAAAAAAAAAAAAAACACTTAAAGTGTAATAAGCCATAATTACTTTATACATAATTTTAACTACTCCTTAGCAAAACTGTTAACTAAATATTGCATGAGAAAGTTTCGCTTATTATTCAGGTAAGAAAAATCGCTTGCTAACTAAATGAGCTACAAGTAAATGCAAAAAAAACAAACAAACGCATTTCAACTTTTATACATTTTTTCCAAGACCCTCTACCTATTTCAATTGCATGCCATTCACAATGCGTAGCTGCAACAAGTGTCAGTTTGCATGACAAGTGTCATTTTGCTCAGCTGTAATGCTGGGCAACAAACATTTTTGTCTCGCAAGCCTGCAAATTTACTTACATTGCACTTTTACTTGCTCACTTAACCAACTGCCCGGCCAGACGTTGCTTCGTCACTGCGGCACACATCTTTGTCGCTGAAATAAGTGCACACTTAGCAGCAGTTTCATGCATTTCTGCATTTGTGCACTTCTTTTTGCTGCGTATTTTTTTATTCATCTTTTTAAATAATTTTCAGTGCCAACTACTTACGCCGATTACCGGCAACAACTCCAGCAAAACTTTGCACTTTCCTTAATTTCTCCTTACACATTTATTGCACTCACCTTCATTCATGCCATAATGCCATGCGATGCGATGCTGTGCAAAGCAACAACTTGGCAGCGTCACTGCGTAATTGGTTACCGGACGCATTTTATGAGTTGCAATAGTTGATGGCAGCACCAGAGCCAGTGGTGTAGATACATAGTTACCTCTTGTATTTTTGTGCTTTTTTCTTAAATGTCAGTTTTTCTAGTTTCTTATGTATACCTTTCCTAATTTGCTGATCTACTACTTTGCGTATGAATCGTTAGAGCTGACACTTTTCGTAAAGCACTTTGGCAAACGTAAGTGCATGCGTACCTTGTAGGGAAAGCTAAGTATTTCAGATGCTTTTCGTAAATTTGTTTTTATTGATTGTACTGCAAAAATCAATCCATGTCTTTATTATCTGAACGCAAAGCTTGAATTTAAATTATCGTGAGAAAATATTACGGACCTGTTCTGCGGTTTCCCTGCAAATTCATTGAATTTCTACTTCCCGTTGCTCCTAACACGGATTTCAGGTTGAGATGTTAAAAATTTTCGAGACTATAGGAAAGTCGGAAACAATCAAAATCAAAATCCACTCGGGATATATTCCTTACGAGACTTTATTGGAAATCAACCATGAATATCGCATAATTGTCTTTAGCTTTGCAACTATGACTTTGTTGTTGTTTTATTAAAAATATGTATTAGTTTCTTTATTAGTCAAATATCGCAAGAGAGACGAATTGCTTTGAGGCAAACAATTGATTCTGGTGTAATCATAATCTTGAGCTCCTCCAGCGATGCAGTGCTTTTTCGGTCTTAGTTCTCCTGGGTGCTTGCATTAAGACGATTGAGCTTTGATTTCGACGTCATAACCATATATTCATGTTTAATTTTCAGTTATGACCCCTTTGAGTAAATCAGGTTTCTCAGTGACGTCATTCAAGAGCTCCTGAGCGATGCTCATGCGACGGCTGCTCTGATCAAAATTTAGAACTTTTGGAACAAACTTCGCTGATACACATCTAATGTCCTAAACAACCAAAAAATTGGCATGACACGAGCCAATTGATATGTAAACAACCTCGGTAACTTCTCTTACGACGACGATTTTCAAAAACAATTTTCATCACAGCTTTGACGATATCTTCTGTTGTTGATGAGCTGGGGCGGCCAGAGCGAGGTTCGTTGTCAGTATTTTCTCGGCCATCTTGGAAGACTTTGTAGCTTTTTTTAACATGTTTTTTTTTTACTTAAAACATACTCACCGTATTTTGAATATTTTAAGAGTTTTAAAACTCTTGATTCCATTTTTATTTTATTTTATGCAAATTGTTTGCTCCATTTTTTATCATAATAGAAAATCGAGGAGCATAACAGGTTTAACCTTTTCACCTGTCAAAAACAAACTAAGTACGCTATGTAATTGAAACTGTGAACATATGTTTGGTACATGTGTACCCACACAACAACAACAACAAAAATCGATAATCGAAAGTACGTCGCCCTCGAACTTACTGAACACACCTCGTCTAAGACTAAGGCTACGTATACGCTATCACTCACAAAATATGCGCTAAGAGGTGTCTTCAACTAGTCTTTAAAATTTGGAATCGATTCTCTAGAAGAGTTTTATTCAGTGAAAATGCTACAGTAGCCGCAATTCAGGTATTCGATGAGAGTTCTTAACCGCACTCTGCTAAGCTTGAGCTGTCACTAAGGCAAATCAAATAAGATGATTCTTTGAGGCGCAGGTGGTCCCACCATCTCAGAAGCTTTTAATAAATTTTCTCTGAGCTCTACATACATAAGTAAGCTTTTAGTTTATTCGTTAATGTATCAAAGGTTGATATTCCCAGTAGATCGTAAAGACTGCTTGTCTTACGATTTCTTGATAGAAAAGAAGCTGAAATATTTGTTTAGATCAAACGAGACCGAAAGTTGAAATTGAAGACAATATATACTCGTATAAATTCGAAAGAACCTTTGAGTTTGCTATGTTAATATTTTTTCTTAAAAATTTTTGCAATAAAAATATCCGTAGCATCTTTAGCCTTTCGATCGAATTTCGACCGTGCTAGCAAAAAAATTTCTGCTCAACAATCGATTTTTTGGAAAAATATTTTAATGTATTTTTGTTAGCCTCTAGGATGGTTTCTATCTATGTATATATTTTAAGAAAACTAAGTTCACAAGGGTTTTATCTCTGAATAATTTTAATTCGAAAAGGAATCGTAAAACGCGGTCGAAAACTTTATCGACAACAGCTAAAAAGTGGAACCGATTTAATTCAAAATTTTTACGGATCTATGAAAGTGACGGTTTCGTTTGTCTCCTTTTCTGAATGTGGTTTTGCCTCACCGTAATGGAGTTTGTTTTCAAATATTGAGAGATAGGCGCATGACAGTTCAAGCGCCTTTTAAAAGCGTCATCTTCTATTAGTGTGGCCATCAGAGTTTTAATAAAACATTACCTTAAAGTAGAGTATGATAAAAGTGTAGAATTGTTGTTTTGCAAAGATGGTTAAAATCATACAAAAATGGTAAAGAAAACGAAATATATACTTCTATTTAGTTCTTTAATATAACACAGTACGACAGTGGTTGGTACACATGAGAAATGTTAACAGAATATAAAAAAAGGCTTAAAATTAAATTGATTTTGTCGTACTGTGTAATCTTCGCCCAAGCAAGTAGCTTAGAACAATATATCATTACTTTAAATTAGAGGATCCTTAGTTGAAAGCAGGTTAATGGGTTATCATCTCTCTGATTAAATAGGAAATCGGACACGTTATATATATTTTTTAAATTTTTTTACATGCAAGTAAATTATTAAATAAATTTATTAATTTCAAATATTATACTTTATTTATTACAAGACTTTAATTTGCAACACTTTATTTTTCCTACAGCCCTAGCCATATACCTACTCGTATGTACATATCTAAAATTTGCTAGAATTCCTGAGTTATGCTTTTGCTAGCTTGCCATCGTTTAGTATCTTTACAAAATTGTCGCTGATATCATTACAAATGCAGTTTTAGTTAGTGTTTGCTAAGTGGTTTCTTAAGTACTTCATAGATTTTTTATAGTTGGTAATTGGCATTACGGAGTTGAAGAAAATGTAATTCTATGTGTCTATTGTTAAATTGTATCTTCAACTACTATACTCTCTCGCGCGTACTTTTCGATGATTATAAACACAGCGCACAACATGATCTTCAAATGTAGTCTTAAAATATAGATTTTAAGTTGTTTTTAGGATTTTTCAGAGAAGGATATTCGCGACGTCGTTTTGGCACTGGAATAATATTCATTCAAACCAAAGTCTAGAAACCAGTCTGATGTTAGGATATAATGACCTTCGGAGCAGAAATGTTATCCATTCTTTGTTTTTACAAGTAAATGAAACAGAGAATTTTATGGATGTTACATGAAGGTAACCCTTGAAGGGTGTTAAACGAAATCTGAATAAGTAATTTAGGCAGCTGCTTTCAGTTAATATTGACTATTTTCATTCCGCTCTCTTACACTTCACTGTATGAGGTTAAAAAAATATATACGGATTTTTCGGAAACTATTGCAGTATGGAAAATTAGTTTATTTCAAAGGTTATTAAAATTGTTGCACACACAAACGATTTACCTTCCTGTTCATAGGAAGATTAGGGCAGTCACTGAAGTTCTGTTCTTAACAACTAGACTAAATGAGCGGACATAAAAGGATTGCCTGAGGACCGGCCTGGCCAAAGCGGAACAAGTCAACGTTAAGAAACTCTACAAAAAAAACAGTCTCAGAATACCACTATTTAATGGTAGAAATAAGAAACTTTCAAGAAAGCGATGTTTTTTGTTAATCTTAATGGAAAGGAATATTCTTTTTAAACGATTAAACTGGTACACAGTGGATATTATATCGAGCCTTACCAACCATAATAACATAGACAACAAATGAAACATTTTAGGGAAGAAGGTCGAATATCCTCAATTTCTCGGTTGTGGCAAGGCGCTTTTTTTTTAAATTTAATCGCGTTTGTAGAAAAACCAAAATAAAAGCTTATATACACAGCTGCATTGAAATGAAAAGCTTTGTTGCCAAGAAAATTATATTTAAAGTATCTTCTGATTAAAAAAGTGTATGTGTAGGTTTCGTCAATTAGGCGGTTATGGCTCTACTTGAAAACATATATACATACGTGTATTACTATTATTTTTTTTTAAATTTTCTGATAATCGCTTTTTTCATCAAACTTTTCGAAATATACATCGAATGGATACAATAGCTATGTAGCTGATAAATTGGCAACTATTATGATTTTAAGAAAAAACAACACCAACATCAGAGGTACAAAAAACAGAAAGAATATATTAAAAAATATATTTAAAAATATATTTTTAATAGAAATAATTAAGGATTTTACTACTGAATACACATATGTATATATAAACAGTAGAAATCTACTTGCTGGATGCGCCAGAGCTATAAGTTTACGGGTGACAATTTTCTAAAATTAAAATTTAACATATGTAAATTATCTAAAAAAGTGCGCAGTTTTGATTTAAATTGGTTTTATTATTAAACATCCTTATAATTTTACAATTTTTATTGAGCTCAAGGCCATTTTATGGAAAATTTTGTGAAAAAGAACAACAGTTTTTTGATGGTAGAAATTATAGTACTATTTCGGAAATCACCACATTCCCTCATCAGACTTCTTTTTATTGAATTATTTAAATTTATTTTTCATAACCACTTAATGTTTAATTAATTTCATAAAAAGAAGTCTGATGAAGAAATGTGGTGATTTCCGAAATAGTAATATAACTTCTACCATTAAAAAACTGTTGTTGTTTTTTCTCAATAAAAATTGTAAAATTAACATTTACTAGGCCAACAGAAAAATAAACAAACATTTACATCCTTATAATTAAAAAACAAGGGACTAAATAAAGTAAAGCTGTTTTGTTTTTGGTTTTCCTCTGACGTCTCAAAGTATTTTTTAAGGACATAGAAATGGGAAAAGACAAAACAAAATTATTAAAAAATTCAATTGAATTTCCAATAACAGCATACAAATTATAAAAACTTCAGTTTTCTGGTACAAGGACGATTAGTTATAAACAATTTTTTATACAATTTTCTTTACTTTAAAAAAATTCTTTATAAAAATATATGTCCTTAGAGCCTTCAAAGCTTCCGATTGTATGTTTTGAAGAACAAAAAATTAAAAAAAAATCGGTGAAACTGCTTTGTTAGGTTTTCATCGGCACTTTAGATTTTGTTTTCTAAAGTACCTTAAAGTTTCATAGAAAACAAAGTTATTACATATTATTACAATATTTGACACATATTAGGTATGGATGTGCAATGAAAGAGCGACAGCAGGCGAATTCAATAAATTGTTTTTCTCTAAGTTAAACGATACAAATACAATTTTAAAACTTTTGAGAAAACGAAAAAATATTTTATAAATTTTCATAAAGATTTTGAACTTCTTTAACACGAGTTAGAATTTTTATGGGTAAGCAGTTTTAAAATTATATTTATAACCATATAATAAAAAATGCTTAAAAATTAATAAATTAATACAAGTGGCAAACTATCTCATTTTTAACTTGGTTCCTAGTAATTCGAACAGCAGCGTATATCTTAAATAAATTCTTCTGACATTTTACTTTCATCTGATATCCAACTGTTTTAATCATATTGGTTTATTGATTTTTTCAATATCATTAAAATGGGTGTAATCTAGGGTGTTCGCTTATTCGACTTTTTTTGAATCGGTTTTCGAATTGTTCGAAAAATGGCAATTTGAAAAAAACCGGTTCTTCCATGTAACTAAATGCTATTATTTCTATGAAAGATATCTTTGGAAAATAAAATGTAGTTTAATGTCCGAGATACAAAAGTAAGCAGTAACAGTCACTAATAGATAAAAGTCAAAATTTTAGACCAGTTGGCATTGTTTCAAAATAAAGTTTCTCAAATATGAACAGGTGATGAACAGGTCACAAATATGAAGAAAAACACAAAAAATAAAAACGTTAAAGCAAGAAAAGGCAATAATCTTTAACCCATACACAGTCTTACATTTTTTTTTTATTACTTCAGTGCTAGTCTCAAATTAAAAACTTGAGATTATACCAATTAACTGAATTTCACATTGAGTAAATTGAGCAAGCTAGAAGGACTTCTTGTCAGTAAGGCGTAATACAATTTTTCAAGGTTTTCACGTTCTCATACTAAATATTTGTCTTAAAATATAAAATTTTTTAAAATACATTTGTTGGGGTTTTTTCTGCAAATTATTTGGATTTGATAAGCACTTTGTGGTTGCCGTTGTAATAAAAACATAAGGGATATAAAGTTAGTCGATTTGCTGCCATATTTCTATCGAAGGCGAATCTTCTCAACCGCAAAAAACCGGTTTTGGCGATTAAAAAAACCGATTTTTTCGATATTCGAAAAATCAAGATTAAAAAAAACGTACAATAATTTATGAAAAAACGGGTTTTAAACAACCGGGTCAATCACCCTAGTGTCGTCTGAAAGTTTGATGTCCTCTTTAAAAAAAAACACATCCTGACGCCATTTAGGAAAACTAAAAACACTTTCTCACTGTAGTTTCGTCAGTAAATTTTTATTTTCATGTGTTGTAAAATTTTTTTGTTATTTTTTTTATCACATAATTAAATCAAATATGGAACCTTTTTAAATTTATTACTACAAACAGTAGGCTTTTGAGCTGTGAGACCGTGGAGTAATAAAGTTTGCCGTAATTTTCCTTAACCAAAATATTTTTGTAGAGCGAAGACATAGAAAAAATTCGAACAACTAATTTTTCATTTTATTTGTTATTATTTGGCCATTTCACTATTTATTTTAAATATTTTTGAGGTTTAAGGACGATTGGTTTATTGGAAATTATTAGGAAAAAAACAACAATACTCAAAGCGATAGAAGTTATAGTACTATTTCGGAAATCACCACATTTCCTCATCACACTAAAGGAAAAATGTTTTCAAGTTGTGAGGTGCACTTTTTTTTTGAATTTAAGGTAGCGTGGTTTAATTTACATATCTACAATATATCTTTAAAGGTTTAATTAAAGTTATCGCTAAACTATACCCCAGTGTATCATCGAGACTCATCTCTTTTATAAATTATTGCTATGTATTTAGAAAAATTGACTGCGGCGAAGATAATAACTTGCTGATTAGGCGAATTAGTTTTTTCCAGATAACAAAAACTATCAGAAAAATATTTTGAAATGCAAGAAACATTTCTGACAAGGTCGGCAGAATTATACACTGTTTTTTTCAGTTTTCTCTTGTAACTAAAAATGTATGCCAACAAAATACTTTGTAAACAAATTTAAAAGTCAATAGTCCTTTACCAAAACTGAATACCACTGACGGAAATTGCAACAAACAGCAAACAAAACGCCGCCGCTGTACGAAAAACATTTTGCTTTTACACAATTCTGAATTTTTATCTGACTGAGGTAAGATGAGCTGAATAGAATAAGAATTAAGTGAGGTACATAAATATAAACTGCCTCAACGCTGACTCTGCCGAAGACGAAGTTTATCTAAGGTAAGGAAATGCACAGCAAGAGACTACAAGTCACAGCTGCAAAGGAAGTTGCAGATTCGCAACAACTACATCGCATAGAATGCAGCATAAAAAGGAGACTGCTTGCGAGAAAATGAAAGAGGAGCGCAAAAGCAGCAGTGACGGTAACTCTTTAGTTGCAGAAATAACATAAAAATTATGATTTGTTTTTCGTAATGATGCTGAAATTGCTTTGTAATAATATAAAAAGTTAAATGGGCGAGAATAGTGAGCGCGCAGTAAGCAACGGCGAAGGACAATAGCAGCGGAGGAAGGAAGTATGTGTGTGTGTACGCACACACACACACACACGTACCGTAAATATGGGTGAGTGGCTCGACTAGCTTGGAGTAGAAACAGCGCAGTGCTGCATAGTTTATGGCGCCAAGCGCAATGGGAATACTGACGAGCGTTGAGCGCTGTCGGCACTGTGTGTGTGTGTGTCTTTGTGTGCGTGTGAAAATAAAGGATTGTGTGCAGCGGTGACATTTAATATTTTGTTTGAAATATGAATAGATGAGTGGCACAAGCAAAAGCGTAGTATAAAGAATGCAATGCTGTGGCGGAAGGTGAAAGGAGGAGAATGTGAAATGAAAAAGTGCAAATGAATGAATTGTGTGTGTGTGATAGCAGTGAGGTGGAAAATGCTGCTCATGAGTAGCTTGAGTAAACTAAAAAATTATGTAGGAGTTATGGTGCTGCAAGTAGCAAAATTGTCTAAAAGGAATTAACTAAAAGGATGCAAGCAAGCAATGCTGTGCGACTTTGAACAGATTGTGAATTATTAAAGTAAAATAATGAAGTGCATACAATGACCAAAGTGACGGGGCACTGATGATGGCGTGTCGCACAGTGTAACGTTTTCATGTGAGCTGCGCGCAAAAATGTGAACGCTTTTTGGGAAAATTTGTTTCCAATGCGTATACTCTGATAACTCCGCATTTCAATCTAAATAAAGTTCTAATAAAGAGAAAACCAGAAAATATCACAAAAAAATAGTAGGGAAAATAAATATATCTTTTAACTCTTAAAATAATGGTGGAGCGTTGAAATTTTTCAACAAAAAAATACATGAAACGACGATGTTTTAATCAAATAAAGATAAACTGCATTCTTTGTTCTCATCAATGTAGTAATTTTTTCAACAAAAATTTTGACTGTTTTTGAGTAAAAAGCAACATCTTTGTCACCATCAAACATCGTATTTTTAATTTTCATTAATTCATTTGTTCATTGATGCCACTGAAATTGGTCTGAGTATAATTTAGTTTAAATCAGTTAACCCTTACAATTTCGTATATATGGGTCCTTTTGACCAACTTTATTCTGAGTTATTAAAGACAATATATTTCTTAGAAGTGCAAAATAAATCTTCTTAATTTTTAATAAAAATTTTTCTAATAAAAATTAAACTAAGCATTAAGTGACCGATTCTGTGTTCTGTGACAAATTATAAACTTTTCAGTATTTGTAGAGTTTATAATTTGTCAATAATATTTTCCATATTTATAATTTAGCAAAAGAAAAGCTCTTTATTTTTTAATTATAAAACATAATTTTTAATAAATTTTCTATAGTTATTATTGGTAAATGTTTGATAATTTATCAAAAATACAAATTTGGGCAGTCTTAAGCTTAAAATTCCTAAAAAAGAAATTTTGGAAATTATACCTAACCATAAATAAAAACCACTGTGATTTCCATTTGATTTGTGCATTTTTGTTTAATTTTTTGATTCATAAATAAATTTTATACCACGCGTTAATTTTGTAAGAAATAAATAACAAAATGTATGAATGCCTATTTATTTTTAAAGATGAACAATATCTTATGTTTGGTTACGATTTAGATACATTTTTATTGCGAAAGTTGGTGTGAAAAAAATTGTGTAAAAATGACCCGTGTTTCTAAAATTTAGGGCTGAAGTTATTATGGACAGCAAGCTGACGTTAAAAATATATAAGGGTCAGCTTTTAATTTTGCAAAATGTTTGTAAGGAACTACATATCTGTTAAGAAGCCTGAATATGTTTTTTTAGAAACTTTTAATCTTTCTTCTTTATGGGTTTATACTGCGTATAGTTAACTGATATGGAGAAAAAATGTACAATTTTTCGCAAATTGTTAAATGGGAAAGTTGAGACATTACTGAACTTTTGAAAGCTGACCACAAATTTAAAATATGCAATCCAAATATCGGCCGGTCAATGGTAGTAAAACGCTGTACACAACCAATCGTAGTGTAAACCCAGTGGAGAAAACGTTAGACATCCCTGATCTCCGCACTGCGTACAACGATTAAATGTGTTTAAATGTCGCCAGAAGACTACCTTCACGCTAAGGCCAGTGTGAATGAGAATTCCACTATGATCACCATTTAGTTGCTTTTTGGGGAACAGCGGTGGGGACAACACTGAAGGAATCTGCTATGACCTGAACCAGCTACCGGCACATCAAAGAACATCTCGAACGACTAGAGCACGATGTTGAAACTAACATTAAACAGTCTATGGTTTATCGAATTCTTAACCTATGAGCGTCACTGTTGACTTCGAGAGGAGTTCCATCTGTCTCCTTAGTCACGCTTCACCGTTCAGGTCTGAACTACACTCTTTTGTTTTCATGCTATGAAGAAGTTTGCTACATAATTAGGCGAAAAAAATCAGATTAGGTCCAATGTGGAAATGATCGTGTTTGCCTCGGTGAATGAAGGCAAATGTTCAAAAAAAGTTCAAAAAAAAAAGATTGTTATTGTTGTAATCTCTATTTCTTTAATTATAAGGAAACGGCGAAATAAATTTTTAAAAAAATTTTTTTGTAGTCAAATGAAGATGTTACCTTTCGTTTGACAAACATTTCATATTGGTTGATATCTTCCTAATATTTAAATTTCTCAAATGAAAATTTTATAAACACATCCAAACAAATATGTGTGTGGTGTTTTTAGCGTGAATAGACGTTCATTTTATTGCATAATTTTAGGCGTGAAAATTTAAGTAGAGTAAAGGCAGAGAAAGCGCTGCTAACTACTGCAAAATAACAATGGTGATTGATGCTGTTTGACAACAGCTGAAAGTTGACGTTTAGTATATTAAAAAATATAAATCACGCTTCATTACTGAGATCATTCCGTTTTATTTGCCAATATGCCATAGAATTGGGAAGAGATTTCAGGAATGCAAAGTTTTTTTCGGCACACTCAGTGAAGAACGTAGGGTTTTCAATTTCTTCGCGAGTCACATTTACTAATCCAACATGATTATGATTTAAAAACATATTTATCCTATTTTTCCTATCATAAGCCTATATTCTCAAAAGTAACTTTCAAATAATCAAATAGATTTGGGTCTGTTATTTATCATTTATCTTTACTATTGATAACTACCATTGACTTCGTTTTTGCGAGAAATTTAATTGATAATTTAAAAACATTTTTATCCTATTTTCCTATTATGTATATCATCAAAAGTAACTATCAAATAAAAAAATTCATTTGCTTGTATTATTTATCATTATAAATTATCATTATACATACATATGTTTTCTGTCTTATCGGATGGCGTATTCTACGTTAAACTTAATGGCCGTGTCTCTGACACAGCCTCCTTCTTTTTAAACAATTTCTCGTTGTATCTCATTCGACTAAGTATAAAATTGTTTCCTGAAGATAATTTTCTGAGTCTGTGGAAATGCACTGTGTGCTAACATCTATTTAAGTGGATAAACAAATTCAAAAAATTATACAAATATTAGTTGGAAAATTAAGTGTAATAATTTTACAGTTACTTTCTTAGACGAAATTAAGGCTAGTTTACCATACTTCACCATAAAAGCATTGAATCTTTTCTTCACTTCCTCTTCTGTTTGCGTGGTAGCCGTTTCTAAGAGAGCTTTCAAAAATGTTAATTTTATAAAAGGGTTATGTATTGCAGCAATTACAGCATCCCAAGCGTCAGGTTGCAATAGGAAATATTTTTCAAATCTTTTGAGTGAGGCTTCTTGCATTTTTTGGCTTACTTCGGTCAAATATGTAAAGCTTTTACGCTCTAAATTACGCATTTTTAGCCTTAAGGACACTATATTAGGGACAAAGTAACCAAAGTACATGGTCTTTTCGCCCTGAAGAAAATCGATCGCCACTGCTATAGGCTTCATATGCTTTAAGTATTCGTCGAAGTATGCAAGCTCGTCACTGAGAATAATGGGAAGTTTTAGACGGTAACAGAATTCGGCTAAATTAATTTTGTATTGCAGCAATTTTTTTACAGACTCATAAAGAGAGTTCCATATTGTTATGCATGGAGTTAAAAAATTGGCGTTTAAAACATCATTGATTACTTCTGAAAACTTAGGTCTCAACAAAAGACAAAAATATACATAGTTAAATTAAGTAAATATTTACCTATTCAGTTACTTTTTGTGTATATCTTGGCTTGATGAGCTTACAATTTTATTGAAATCAGTTGAAGCTAGAACATTTAAAATGTGGCTCGCATAACGAAAGTGCGTTGAAAGTCGTTGAGTAACAGATTCAAATTGAAGCGCTGATCCATCCTTCGAATCATCTGAACTGGTGCCAGAGTCGGATTCATCATCACTGTCATGTACCTTTGTACGTCCTTAATCAATAAAAATTAACTAAAACACTTTATTTTGAAATTAAATAAGTACATCTGATATCCTTGACCCAATTTAACTCCAAATTCTACAAATGCTTTAATAAAGTTTGATCCATTGTCAGTGATCGTATACATTTAGCTTTATAATAAAGATAAGGGTTTGCCATTAGCTATGTTTTAAAAATGATTCGGCTTTAATAAATTCCAGCCGAGAAGCCCAATTTTCGACCACTTTTTGCAGAAATTGTGATCGTATGTCAGCAATAACGCGCCGAATATTCTCTTAAAGGCGTTTTAAATTTGGCAAACCAAACGGAGTATAAATCAAGTATCAGCTGTCAAAAAGACCAACTCCGAAAAAAGTATTGTTTCATTGCAAATCACACGTCTAAAAAAAGCACCCTATACCATATATTGTTTTGTTCTTTGCTTTGACTTTTTTCTCTCTCAATATTTTACAAACAGTCTTGTTTCGGTTCAATTATACTCTTTGTTATACGTCGTCACTAATGTATTTGAATAATTAAATAAAATGTTATATTATGAGGTAAATATGTGATAAATTTTTTAATTAAATTTCTTTGTTTTATGGCATTCAAATTTTTCACCGGCTTTGAGCAATGATATGAAAAACTGATATTTATCAGTAATCATTGAAAACTTACTGCTTACTACTGATATTTTTCAGTAATCAGTAAAAATGTACTGCTTACTTACATTTTTTTTCAGTAATCAGTAAAAGTGTATTGGTAATGCAAAGTAAATTTCAGTAATCAGTAAAAATGTACTGCTTATTGCTATCAGTAATGCATTTAATACATACCTTTCTGATATTATTATTAATTTTCATGCCTAACTGAAAGTTTGGAGTTTAGATTGTTTGAGACAGTTGGGCTTACGAAGAATGTGTAACTGAAAAAAAAAACAAAATGGATGGTTAAAGAATAAAAAATTCCCCAGTGTTTATATGAAAAATCTCTCTCAAGTGTCAATTAAAAAAAAAAATTTAAGGTATTATGAAGTTGCGATTTTTATTATCGTAAGAAAGTTCTATTGACTTTCTTATTTTGGAAAATTTCGCCTCGCAACCTAAAAGTGACCTCAATCAGGCTAAAGAAAGTAACCATAAAAGCAGCATAAAACGCGATTACATGGAAACTGATAAGACCATCAACACTTATGCTGACAGCTACACACTTTCCCAGAAAACGGCAGCACTGCAACAGCAACAGAGTTTGCTGACACTATGAATTGTCAACTAACGCATACTAATAACGACAGGAGCTCTGAACGCTTGTCACACGTTACGAAGGGATTATGCGAAGACAAATTAAACAAAGAATATTGTAGCCGGGCTTAGCCTAATTGAGACATTTTGCTTGACTACGGAAGCTAGCTACCAAGTGAAGAACCAACATGCGCTTAGCATCCACCAGCGGACTGCAACCTCAGCGACCACTTTGACAACCAATTAACCGGCTGAGCTAAGCAATAGTAAGCGAGTGCACAGTGTGCGAAGGCAGCAGCGTTACTATACAAGTATACATCTCTGTTCAAAAATTATAGCACAACCCCATATTGACAAATTTGGGCAATTAATTTTTCGTCTAAATAATTAAAACTATTTTTTAAGTGAAATAGGGTTCATTTTCTAAAAAAAAAACCATAAAATCTATTTTTACAACTATTTACAAGACATAAAATGATTTAAAAAATATCAGCAAAATTTTGAACTTTAAAAAAAAAAAATTTTTAATTTTTTTTTGGTTATGCAATATTTTTTTTCACACCAATTTTTTAAACTATTTAAAAATGTACAATGATTTTACAAAATTTCGAACTTAAAAAAAAAAATTTTTGAATTTTTCTGAGTATGCACTATTTTAGCTCTTAAAATTTTTGATTAAGAAAGTCAAGTTTCTAGAGTCTACAGGATATCACTGATTTTTGACAATTTTTTTTATTGGCAGTTTCCACCATAAAACGCCAAACCGCGATTATTTTTTATATGAAAGGAATTGCAAAAGAACGTCAGTAAAAAATTGTCAAAAATCTATGGTAATTCGAAGAAACTTGCATTTTGTCGATAAAATTAAATGATCTACATTACTGCGTACACCCAAAAATAAAAAAAAAAAGAATTGTTTTAAAGTTCGAAATTTTGATTAAATTTTGATAAATGTTTACTCCATTTTTTATAATATTAAAAAGAAATATTTAAAGGGTGTTTCCTAGAGAATTAACGATATTTTAATTGAGAAATAATTTTAAATAATTGGAGGATATATAAACTCTCCACATGTGTCGATATGTTTTGTGCTATATTTTGTATACAGAGTGTAGCAATCAATGTAGGACAAGCGACCGAGCGCTCCAATGTACACAAACCAATTAAAAGGAAGAGAATTGATGCGGGCAACAACAGCAACAATAACAGTCTAACGCCAACGCTGGTAATGAGTAGATAGACAAAGCTGACAAAGCGCCGAAGGCTGATGGGAGTACAGATTAAATATAGCAGCAAGCAGGCGGCAATTGACCGAAAGGACAAGAAGAGCACAAGCGCACGCTATCAGCTTGTTGAGTGAGAGGTAAACAGAAATTAAAAGTATGAAATAATAAGAAATCTTTAAATTGCCACTACTGAGTCCCAGTTGGGGCCAACCCACTAGCAGCAACGCTTTGCTACTATGAAATTTAGTCACATTGTCGAGCGATTTGTTGTAATTGAGCGCAAATTATTATGAGCAAAATAAAATAATAAGAAGCTTAAATTTTGTAAGTTGACGTAACAGTATCCGGCACTTGCCAGCTAGCTACGCATGCCGCTAAGTGGGTAAAATCTGCTAAGACGAGAAGCGTGGTGGTGCGTAGCGCGAAGGAGAGTGTGTAAAGAAAACGGGTTTCATGCTGAACTTTTTAATTTGATTGACACGCGCGCACCCCGCTGCCAATAAGCGCTGCACGCAGCAGGTGCTAAGTGGCCCTTTCCGCTTCAACAATTATTTCGCATTTGCTTGTCGCAGGCGGCAGGTTTGGGATATGCGGCGGCAAGCGTATTAATGGGGATTACAAGCATTATTTTATGTAATCACAGCTTCTTTACAATGGATTAGACGGCTAATTTGTAATTCCTTTTATAAGTTGCTACTCTCCTTCAAATTGCTCTAATATAAATATGATTTTTTTTGCCACTTAGCTTAAGAATACTTTTTTTTTTGGTTTAATGGTTTTATAAAGCTTTTAAAGGTAGCTTAAAACTAATTTATGAAATTAATATTTTTTTTGTACGTTTAGAGCTAGAGAATGAATGAATGAACTCGTAAGTTGTTAGTTTGAAAGACCCTGAATGAAGATTCACAATCAAGCGGAAGTGGACTTGGGTTATTATTATTATTAGGACATAGTAGCGCTGCGACAATCAAGATCTAATGGGCTTACCCTTTAAGTTTGTCACTCCATCCTTAGGCTACTTAAGAAGTTAAGCACTTTGGATGGTGTAGTTGTCTATATTCTGAATGGAGATAAAACTCTCTCCCCAAGGTGTTTAAGCCTGCGTCCGCTTATTCTCGGGCATTCACAAAGTATATATTCAGAAGTCTCCGCATTTAAGCCGCAAAACCTACAATCTGCAGCCTTGGAGAGTCCTATTTTGTGAAGATCTTACCTTAGCCTGCAATGACCTGTCCAGTACCAGGTGAGAGCTCCAAGACCCTCTCTGCTGAGATTGAGAAGTTTTTCAGATGCTTCACGGGATGGACTTATAAACCTGTTAGCTTGTCTGTTTCCCTTTGCCGAGTGCCATTGGGCTGCGATTATTGAGTCCTCTCATCTTCTCAGAATTTCTGCTGTCTATCGCTTAAAGGGACTACAGAACGTTTGAGGGCCGTAAAAGCTCTGTTGGTCCCATTTTTTTTTGCGAGAAAGTTCGTCATTTTATTACCATCTACGCGCTCACGACCCGGAACCCACCACAGAGTAACTCTGTTGTCAGCACCTAATGACTCCAGTGCCATTCTGCAGCTGTCCACAAGCTTTGACTACGTCTTGGAGGAGTCTAGTGGCCTAAGGGCTGTCAGACATAATGTTGATTGTGGCTCTATTGGTCCTTCTGCGAAGACATTCGTGAGCGCACAACTCTATTGCTTGGATTTTCGCCTGGAAGATGGTTGGGTGTAACCCCATTGGGCCACTTTTTTTTCAAATTTAGGTCCGAGCACCCGGGCCCCAGTGTCTCGTTGACATGTTTGGAGTTTGGATCCGTCAGTGTACCACACTGGTGATCCTTTGTTGGTTTCTTTCGCCATCTCTTTACATGTGTCCCCTTTCAAGTATTATGACTTTGTGGATCTTGGTAAAGGACAGCTGTGGCAGCATGGAGTCTGTAAGTTTGACAATTGGATCAGCACTGAGTGGTTGTAAGACACCCGAATGCCCCCTAAAGTCTAAACTTTTCAGACAACTAATATTAGGCAGTCTAAGAGCGCTCTGACAGGCCTCCCTCTCAATGATTATAGCCAATGGTGGGATGCCTGTGATGATAGCAAGCGCTTCTGTTGGACATGTGCGCATTGCCCCCTTAATGTCCACACATACAAGGCGATGAAGCCAGCCGAGAGTAGTGCCAAAGCTCGCCATTTTGGCTTTAGGTCACCATACCAGTGCTGCGTAGGTAATAGTTGGCTTTATTACCGTGTTAAATGAGCAGTATGTGAGTTTCAGGTTTTACCGTGCAGTCATTGACAAGCATAGAACGCTCCTGTCGCCTTATTCGTAATTTCTCTTATATGGGAGTTCCAGTTGAGTTTAATATCTAGTGTGACTCCCAGGTATTTTACCTCTTTCGAGAACTCGATCTCAGTACCTCTCAACAATAGTTTGCTCAGTTTGGACTTAAGTGTAGTTGATTTTTTAGCCAAAGTGACAAAATGGTAGGTAAATATTAGCGAGAGCACCAGTAAACTGCTTAGGATCTTGATTCTCTTAAGCCTCATTACTTCTAGCTAGCGGGTCGTAAAATTTTTGTTACAATATCTAATTATCCCCTTAAATTCTCTGACCTCTGAGACGGGCCTATTTTCTCGCTAAGCACATTATTTATCCACTCACCCTCCACAGCGCTCCAAATTGGAGTTCATGTGGTTCAAGAATAAGAGTACAAGAGGATTTTTAAAAATTCAAATTATTTTCGGTGATATACATACGTATTTTGCTAAGTGTAAATTTCATGACTTAGACTACGAAAAACTTGAAACTTTAAAAGCGTTTTCCTTCAAACTGTCCTTTTTAAAACGATACCCACGATTTTTTTGGTTGTGCTGTACAGATTTACCTGAAATTTTTAGAGAGTATTTTTTATAAACTTTTCTACGTCTGGAACAAATTTAAATTTTTACAATTTTTAAAAAATTCGAAAAATTAAAAAAGTGGTACGAAAATTGTTTTTTTTCAGGCACTCGCCATTTTGTGAACAATTTTTTTCCCAACTTTTCCGTTGTTCCAGACATAGCGAGATTATTCTAGTTTAATACTCTTTTTTTTTTGTTGAGACTTTTTTTAGTTTTTGATTTTTTTTATGTATTCTTGTAATATAAATAAATAACTTTACGCCTTTTTTACGACACTTAAAAAATTATCTGAAATTCATACCTTTACATACGATTTCCCCCTTTAACTGGGCTTCCATTTATAGAGCTCACAAGAAGTGACTGTACTGTCCATTTTCCTTTAAACGGCCTTTATGCGCTTCGACGCTTATCCACCGAGGCTTTCAACCTTCGTAGGGTTGTGTTAGAGGCCAAATGCGATGTCTTTATTTTTTATCTGTGTAATTGAAATATATAATTAATCAGAGTGTGCTTTATTTAAAATCTTTTTATGAAAAAAAAAAAATATTTATAACATACATTTTTAATTAAAAATAATATTTGACTACATTACACAATGCGCAGCACTACAAGAAAACCCTTTGTTGCAGCCAGGGACCGGGACTTTTATGACTTTTTAAATAAAAGTCCTTAGATAAAAGTTATTCTTAGACTTTTATTATATTTGAAACAAAATAATCGGTCAACCCGGACTTTTATTTTTTCAGTCCGTTAATAATAGTTGAACTTGGCCAGATATTTTTTAAGGCCGAAATAAAAGTCCTTTCCTAATTAGAAACGAACCGCTTATCGAAATTAAACAAATTTGGTATCAAATGAAAGATGATTGAAAGAGCTATGAAAATGAAATATCTTAACAAGGGATGCCACCTTTCTATATATATTTTTTTAAATGTAAAAATATTTTGTATGCTCAAATAAAAGTCCTTTACATATAATAAACAAACGGCTTATCCAAATTCAACAAATCTGGTATCAAATGAAAGAGGATTGAAAGAGCTTTCAAAATGAAACATCTTAACAAGGGATGCCACCTTTCTATCTATTTTTTTTTATAATGTAAAAATATTTTGTATGCCCAAATAAAAGTTTTTTCCCTTTAATAAAAAAACTTCAAATACACAAACCTTAAGGCTTACGAATTTATTTTGCACAGTATAAAAAATGCTTTTATACGAGGATAATATTAATTATTTCCAATAACAAATTGATTTAAAATATTCACGTGTGTGAAATAATATTTCTATTAAGCTTCAAAAGACAAATAGTTTCCAAATTTTGTTCGGTTGGGTTATAACGCAAATCCGTTAGAATCAGCTTCAGGGCGGAAAACGATCGTTCAACGCTAACTTGCGTGGAAGGCACCGAATGAATAGCAAAGGCAAGTTTTCGAAGCCATGGAAAACAATAATTTTTACCGTTCCAGTATTCGATTATATCCATGTCAACATCTACTCGCTTTTCTTTATAGGACTCAATTTCATAAAAGGCTTTTCTGACTTCACTCTGGATCTCTGGAGAATCCTCTTCGGATGAAGAATTCGCTAACTCAAGCTCTCTTATACAGTTCTTTAAGAGTGATGACGAACTTTGCATAGAAGATTCATCAACCAAGAATGTCATATCTTCACTGTGTTGAAAATCTTGAGAGGATGAGCCGTGATTCTAAATTGAAAAAAAGTTACAAAAAATTACTCAAAAACCCGTGAGGTAATATAATTATTTAAAAAAGTAACCTCTTTTAAGCCCTCCATGCGACAAACAAGTCCTTTGAGGTGAATTTTAGCGGATTGCATTTTCTCTTTAGAAAGAACACGCCTCAACCTGGGGTCCAAAAATAGGGCTGCATACATAGTCGCGTTTTCAAGAAGCGAACTTTGCCTCTTCTCAACGAAACTCAAAAACCTTTCGCTAATTACGCATTCTTTGCTTTTCAACTGAAGCGTCATTTCCAGCCAACCTTTATAAAAGTCGCCCAAGAGCAATTGACTTTCTTGGAGCTTTAATGTTAAGGCAAAAGGTATTGCTAAAACTGCCACGATGCTCTCTGTCAATTGCCACTCGTCAACGCTCAATTGTTTCGATGCTGCTAAATATTGGGCACAAAAATCTTTAAGTTGGCAAAGTCTGTTCATTATGTTATAAGTAGAACTCCAACGAGTTGGAACATCAATTTGTGGTTTCACAAGGTTCAACTCTTTTATCTTTTGGCTAAAAGTTATAAATAAAACCAATATAAAAAATTAGTTGCCAGGCGATTGTAAGTTTAATATGTACTACTCGTATATATACCGTAAAAGTGGAGTCCTTAAAAGCTTTACAACACCACGGATGTTGATTACTATTCCCGGACTGTAATCTTCCAAAAAGTCTTTGACAGCGAGTTGGAGCGTGTGTGCTGCACATTTAATAGATATTATGTGGTCACCTATAATTGGTATTAAATCATCACTGGAAAAGTCCTGTGAAATGTTAATTTCGCTTTCATCATCATCGTCGTCAATAACTGTCTCTGACAGAAGCTCAACCGCTTTAATCATATTGCGTCCATTATCGCTTGTTACAGCATAAATTTGATCCTTCTTAATTTCATAAGAACGCATTACTTTTTGGATTATCAATTTTATGTTCTCTGCCGTATGCCTTCCCTTTATTTCTTCGATTGAAAGCGTTATTATTTCAATTTTTCCTTTCAAAAACACTTGGGCATTTATGCAAAGAACCCCGCGATCACTTCGAGTAGCAGTATCGATTTTGAGGCAAAGAAGTTTACCCCTAATCATATTTTTAATTGAACATATAAGCTTGCTGTGCTTTTCAGTAGCAAACTGCATAATGTTTTTGGACGTGATTTTTGTCATCTTTAGTCCGTCAAATATTTGATTAGTGAGAGTCTTAAATGAATCGGAATCGAAAAATGACAAAGGTAGCGAATCTTTTGTTATAAAGTCAATGCATGCATTCACAACTTCACTTGGACACATTTCGGATGTAAATTTAATTTTTTTGTCATTGGGATCAATTTCTTCATTTGCCTGTTTTATCCGTTTATTATATTCCTGAAATAATTCAGCGTGCTTTCTTTGCAAATGCCTTTTTAAATTAGTTATAAAATTGTGCTGAAATCTTTCCCCACATGCCTTGCATTTTGCGAATCGATCTTCATTTTCAAAATATTCGCGTATATAAAAATCACGTTTTCGTCCCATTGTTTTATTTCTAATTTTTATAACGACAAAGAAAATGTATCAATAATTACAAAGGATCAATCTTTTCTTTCAATTCAAATACTTTTTTATTAAACAAATAACTTTATTTTTATTTTGGTCAGTGCTAAAAAGTAATGTTGGAAACACTTCCACATAATTACTTATTATTTATATGGTCTAGTATAATATCAGAAACGTGTACTATATGCAAAATATTTGCCGAATAGATTTGGCACTGCCTACCTTTGTACTTACATAAAATCATATATCTTACATAAAGGTATATCCATTTTGCTAAAAATTAAATTTGAATACAACCCACATGATCACAAAACTAAGTACAAAACTTTAAAAAATTGCCCTAACAAATACATAGAAATTGCGTATTTGTATTCATATTTCTGTTTTTGTTGTAATAATATAATATAATACCTGCTTTATTGGCGAATATAGCACTATCTTAACTAAAGTTATGCGCATTTCAAAAAAAAGTTCCCTGGTACTACAAGAAAAATCGATTTTTACATACAAACGATAATTTCGAAAAATGGACGAAAAAATTTGTTTCAGCCAAAAGAAAAAATACGGGTCTCATAAAATCAACCTAAAAACAACATATTTCATTTTTGTCAAAATACAAAAATATGACCTGCGCGGATTGGTTGATTTGAAATGGAAAGGTTCCTCTACAAACGATATGCAGCAAATTTGCTGCATACATAAACAACATAAGTATGTACTACATATCTTCATCCATAAATCGGTAATTTAAATACTTACTCTGGCGCTAATGTATTAGATTAATTTTTCACTTGATTGTTTTTTTTTTCTTTTTTTGAAAACTTTCACTTCACTTTAAATATTTCGAATATTTGTTAATAAAAATTAATTTTGATTTAAGAATATTTCATAAAAGCTTAAGTACTTTTTTTCATACGAACTGTTCGGGTCACAAATGCAACTCACGATCGCACCTGAAAGATTGGTCACCAAAAAAATACTTAAGCAAAATTTGCCGAGTAGTACAACAACAATGTCGGGAGCTGTTAAATATTTGCTAACTTTACACGAAGGGCGAGTTAACGCTTGCATTAACCAAACAAGATCGAAGCATGTTTTGATATGCTCGTAAATATAAGTCAGATGTACTAATTTACAAAAATGGGAAAATTTTTAGTTATTTGATATTTTTTTTTCTTATAAAATGAAAATGTAATTCTTAATAAGTGAAGACTATGATTGTACTGATTTAATATTTTTTTAAGGTTTGTGTATTTGAAGTTTTTTTATTAAAGGGAAAAAACTTTTATTTGGGCATACAAAATATTTTTACATTATAAAAAAAAAAATAGATAGAAAGGTGGCATCCCTTGTTAAGATGTTTCATTTTGAAAGCTCTTTCAATCCTCTTTCATTTGATACCAGATTTGTTGAATTTGGATAAGCCGTTTGTTTATTATATGTAAAGGACTTTTATTTGAGCATACAAAATATTTTTACATTTAAAAAAATATATATAGAAAGGTGGCATCCCTTGTTAAGATATTTCATTTTCAAAGCTCTTTCAATCATCTTTCATTTGATACCAAATTTGTTTAATTTCGATAAGCGGTTCGTTTCTAATTAGGAAAGGACTTTTATTTCGGCCTTAAAAAATATCTGGCCAAGTTTAACTATTATTAACGGACTAAAAAAATAAAAGTCCGGATTTTTCAGTTATTATTGGACTTTTTCACAAAAAGTTAAAAAATTAGAAAAAATCCAGGATTTTTGTCCTGGAGGTCCTGGAATCAAAGGAGCATTAATATTTTTCTTCTATAACAATATTTAGCCCCGGACTTTTATAACATTGGAAAAAAAAATAATAGTTATTTTCGGTCCCTGGTTGCAGCAGATACATTTATGAATAGAACTCAGCTTATATTCTTCTACATTCCAGCCATTTAGTTTTGCAGACATAAATCATTTAATTTAATTACTTTTATAGTAAACTGAGCAGCTTTAACAAATGCAATCGCTTGCAGCAGCTTAAACTGGCGAAGTTATTAAGTTCATTATGCGTATAAGCAAACCAAACAATAAACGAATTTAATTAAGAGAAACACTTCTGGTTCTTCTAATTAATGAACTAGTTATAATTTGGCATGGAATTCAACATTTATTTGCTACTATTATTGTACTTATTGCAGGTAATTTCGATTGTTCATGTGAGTGCTTTTTGGGCAAATGCATCAGTTCTTTGTACATACAATGCACGTGCAACACAATGACACATGCCGCAAAATAACTATATTGCATGCAACTTAGAATCTATTAAGGAATTAATCTTAGTCGCACGGCAAACATGCATTTAGACAAGTATAATTATTTATGGAGGTTTATATGTACTCTGTACTGTATGTTTGAGTGTGTGTGTATTTGTGCGCTGTAACATTTCATTGTGCATTTCCGTTTCCATTGTGGCAGCAACAAGAACAAGCCACTGTTGCAACCCAAGTACACGCCAGGATGCATTACCTACGAACTATTCATGCCGGAAATGTGCCTGACAAAGAGCGCCGACAACAAGTGAGTGAGCCAAGTAAAATGTCGATTTGATTGTGGCCAGCCAACAGAGTGAATTGCATGAATCAAAATTTTCACAACACATGCAGTTGTTTGCGGCCGGGGGAAACTGGTCGGTAGGAAATGCGAAATGTTGTGGGAGTAGCGGAGCGTTGATGCAATTTGATGCGAGTTTGAAACTAACACAATATAAATAGATGAAAAAAAAATTCTATGACTAGAACCTATTTTATAAAAATTTCAAACGCAAAAAAAAATTTGAATTTGGTGCACTTCTTTTGTTCAATTTCAGTACAATAACGAACCAGTTACAAGTTCCGAAATTCAACCCTTTGTTTTTGGGAATTTATATAAAAAAGCTGCGCATCGCCGTATGAAAAAAAAAAATTGCAAAACTTAAGGCCAGCCTTTTGAACCTCGTCTATTTTTATAAAAAATTTGGATGTGTAAAAATTCTAGGAATAAAAAACAAAAACAATTATAAAACTGGAAATTTTGATTAATTTTTTTGAATATAAAATTATATATAAAATTGTATTAAAATTTAATTAAAGTCAAACAAATAAACAAAAATTTTCAAAGTTATTCAGAAGGCAAATTGGAAAATTATCATGAAATATGTGATCGCGACTAGCATTAAATATTTTTCAACTAGCAAAACACAGTTTATTTTATTTGTAAGCTTCTGATCGAGTTCTATTAATATTTTTGTTACTGTAGTGATAGATAGATCGATTAGCCTATCTATTAATTGATGTGCAACAAAAAAACACTCTCTCCACTTTTTTCCCGACGTTTCGCTTACTACCTTAGCAGCCTCAGGACGATTCTTAATTTAAATATCAACAAAAAGCAAATAAAATAGTCTTTAATTAATATTTGAAAAAGTAAAGCAGGTTCTCCTTTAATGCAGCTACCATTCAGAGTCAGCTTTTACTTTTTCTTAGTAATCAAAATAGTTGAAAATATTCAAGCAGTAAAAAATAGTAAGAAGCAATGCAATAATTAAGTATAAATCACTATCAAATAGTACAGATCAAATTAACTTATCAAAACGATGAATCGAATTATTGGATAAAGTCATTTATCAAATTAGGAACTTACAATTTTTTTTCAATACTTTTTTAGCAGTAAATTAATCCTCGAGATGTTATAATTACGAAATACACTGTGCTACAAAAAATTAAGTCGCTATGATGATATTTTTCTTGTGATATTTTTCTTGTAGGTCTTATCGAGTAGAACAAGATTTTTCTTACTTTTGTGCACTTATTAGCCCATATCTTAGCTAATTATCAACCGGTCATAGCCATTTCTTGGCCGAAGTGTTCGCCTTGTTCATCACTGAACTGGCCCAAGATTTCACTTTTTCAGTCAAAAACGAAACATTCGTTAAACTCGGTATTAAACATACTCTTTGAATCAAATCAAAACTTATTTAGTTTTCTTATAAAATAGTGTGTGAAAATATCGCCAAAATAAAAAAAGGAGACAAAATGTTAACAAGTTTAAGTTTGTTGTGCAGATATCTATATATCATTCGAAAGTTCTTAAACCGTTCTTAAATTAAAAATCGATTGATAATTAGCTAAGATATGGGCTAATAAGTGCGCAAAAGTACGAAAAATCGAAAATTCGCAGTTCTTGATTTGATGCGAATGGCAAAAATTTACATATTTTAGCTGCAGATAGACCCTAAATAACTATCGTGAGAATTCAAATAAACATATATTATTTTAATAATTTTGTTATGTTAACGAAGAGAAATACCAACGAATTTTGGTTCGAACAAGACGGTAGTGAAGCTATGGCTTTTTTACGAGAATATTCCCGGTATGAATTAACTACATACACGCTTCGGTCTTCAAAATTGATTAACAAAAATATCCAGTCACCGGACTTTTTACTTTTAAGTTATGTGAAATCCAAAATCAATTGCATTAAACTGTAACAATAATAATAATAATTTGGCGCTTACACTACATATATAGCTCAGTGTTTGAGAGCTTGTGGAGCTATTTCGCCGACGCACCAGCCGGTGCGTCATCGCTTCCACACGTTTGTGCAGTTGTGCACGTCGATGCGCGTGAAAACTCGGCAGTCGCGTTCTATCTCCCGATTCTTCGCCCATCCGGGCAGGTCACTACTTACCACAATTTAAAAAAGACTTTTTATTTTAATTTTAAATATAATACTTTATTACTAATGCTGGCACGTCTGTCCGGCTTTACTGATGAAAAATTAATGCTGTTTTATGGCGCGATGGCCGCTAAGCACCATTGCCAACCTGCTAACAGTACGGCAGTGGTGAATATTTAATTGGTGCTGCCGTACTGTTAGTAGTGTCATTACAAAATCCCTCGTTTGAAAAAGAAGGATGTAGCAAGGTGATCAGTCTTGCTATATTCTTCTTGCGCATAATTAAAAGAATTAACTAAGTGTTAGAATTTATTTTTAAATTAATTAAGTATTCTAATTTTAATAGCCATAATAATATTTTAAAATATATGTGTATTTCGATATTGTATGATTAAGTATATTTTAGAATTATATAGGCTTAAATTAAAAGGTTGAAATTTCTTGAATTTTACATTAGATGACGCTTTTTCAATTCTTAGGGTAAGTGTACCAATTGCGATGTGAATCTTTATATTATACCACAAATGAAGCGACCTACAGTTTTGTGTCGACTCTGAATGGCAGATGTATTTTAATAAGAAGCTTTTTCATGGCAGAATAACCTTTAGAGGTTTACATTTGCCTGTCGAGGAGTGACCGCTATTAGAAAAAAACCCAGCGGCATATCAAGTAATATCACGCACCTTTACACACTCGACAACTGCCGCCACTGGCGAATTATTTAACTCAAAGGCATTACGAGTATTAGCGGCTTCCCTTGCGAATACCAGTCAAGATGCTCGATATGTAATTAGGAATAGATCATCTTGGGCATAATGACCGGCATCATTTAAAAGGATTGATCTTTAAAAAAAATATTTTTTTTTTTATTTGATAATATTAATAATATTTGAACAGGTCCCTGTTTGTAAATTCCTCAATATAGCTATGCAAGAACCTTCCCTAAATTTAAGTGGAATTAGATTCAGGGCTATGCAGATGCAATTTTCGGGATAAAACTAACTTAAGTGGTCGCCACACTTCGTGTGTAAGGTCCAAATAGTAAGAGGTAAGTAAGATAAGATAAGATTTGTGTTGGCGTAATTAACACTCCTATAAAATTTAATATTAGAGCAAACTTCTTTAAGAAAAAATATTAAACATTTGTTTAATTTTTCGAAATTAGCTCCATAGATTTCATATGTTAACTAGTTCTCTCAGCAAGTAAGTATTTTATTTATATAAAATTTACTTATAAAATAAATCGTATAACCTAATGTGATAAGAGCTATAGCAGCTAGGTCTTAAGCTCGATATTTACATGTATGTACTAACATTTTCAGTATTAAATATAGTTCAATGTTATTTTATATCATATGATACAGATTGGGGTATTAGAGACTCCCCAGTCCTTACCCCAAGACCACGATCAAAGAGTATTTCCCCGTTACAGAGCTATTAAGGAGCATAAGCATCATGGCACTGATCTCTGATCTTAGCTGGACACGATCCTGACAACGCCCAGGATAATCTCAGTAGTGTCCATTTCCAGTCGGCACTCTCGCGGAGGGTTCAGTCAGAGGATTTTTGCCAACCCCAAACATTATAATGAATATAATTTTAAAGGATGAAACTCCAATTATTCAATGCCGCGTAGGCTTCCGTTAGCAGAAAGACATATAGTGGATGAAATAATCGAACAATGGTTAAAAGATGGAGTAATTGAACATTCCAATTCACAGTTTTGCAGTCCCATTGTGTTGGTAAAAACAAGCGACGGTTCGCCACGGTTTTGTGTTGATTTTAGAAAAATAAACAAAGTTATGGTTTCCATTACCACTGATCGAAGATCAGCTAGATCGTTTACAAAATGCGAAAATTTTCAGTACGATCGACAATTTGGTTAGTAATGATATTGATTCGACAGAGGGGACTGAGAGGAGTGATATGGGGTAAAGTGTTAGTAAAAATTTGCTCTCTACATGTGGCATGCTGTGGGCAGCTCAAGAGAAGGTGGGGAATTGTTGCTATGATATCTTGGTTGCAGGTACAGTGTATTGGGTTTGTGTTGTTCATAAGATGGCCGTGTGTTATTTTGGTGTTGAAGACGTTCGAATTTTATAATGTCTAGTCGCGTATGCGTTTCATTGGTTTTTTGTAGGAAGTAGGCAAGTAATGCATGCTAAGTACTTATCTTATATACACAAGGCAATCGTTTCCTTTGTTAAAACTTGGCTAAGCATATAATAAATGGTGTGTTTGAAATTTTAAAAGTTTGTTTCTGAGGACGGAAACAAGAGCATAGAAACCATTATAATCCTTATTTATGATCCGCTTTAGAAGATAATAGAAAAGTTTACTGGCGATACGACGAAAACTTTTTTAAAGAGTTATTCCTTAGTACGGTATTCATGGCCAATTTCAACGATATCAGGTTTGCTTAAATTGCGATTAAAATTATTTAACGAAAAAATGATCCGCTTGGTGGCGCTGGAGTCGAGATGTTAAAAAAAAAATTATTAAAAGACTCATTTAGATGAAATTAAAAACAAATTATACATTCTTACATCTCGTCGTATTTTCGGGAGAAGCAGTAATCACTTTAAAATTTGGTTTAGTGTGAGAGAAGCAAACAACTTTAAAAAAATTTCAATTACCTCAGATAGCGTCATTTTGAATTATGGTAAAGATATACTACTCGTATACACACAAACTTCAAAAAAAAAAATCGAATTGCAAATCAATATTGCTGTGACTTGCATCCAAACATATTTTGATTCTAAATAATAAATAGGGGTGTAATTTGTTTTAAATTTATTTAATTAAAAATGAACTTTTATTTATTTTCGATGTTTTGGGGACATTTCATATATATTTACATTTACTATAGAAAAGTTTTTATCAAACAATTGATTAATGCTTTCCTAAAGAGATACAGAGTTTTCCGCGCGAAAAATATGAATTCTCAAGGAAGATATACCATTTTAAGATAATTTGTATCACTCCTGGACAAAGTAACTACATGGGAAATTTTGTGCGTTTTGGTGATCTTCAAATATTTTATGATTTTTAAATAAAAAAAGGATTATATGTTTTTCGATGCTGAACAAAATAAATTTATAATTTCAATGGATGAAAATGGTAGACAGGATATTCACACAAAATAATAGGTATTTAATGCATAATAATAGGATTTGTGCAGAATTTTTTTTAATTTTTTATGTGTTTATGTATGTATCCTGTAAATTGTTAAAAAAATGCAAATTGATATTTATAATGTATAAAGATTTATATAGAAAATATTTATTTTAAATTGCTTATTTTCGGCTTTCTGTTTCCAACAAGACGTGCATTATAGCTAAAAAGATGATGTGCATGCGAGTATATGATATATAAATCTATTTACTTAAGTTCGCCATTAGTTCTGTATCTCCGTATATACAAATGTATGTGTATATGTATGTTTGAATATACATATGTATCCATCTTATTTTCCATAACACTAATACGCTGTTTCCAACTAACCTCCACTCGACTGAGTTTAGATTAGATAAAATTTGCTTTCACTAGCACTAACAAATTTGATTTGAATAATTGAATGAATGCAACTGCCACAAACAGGAGGTGCAATATTCGCTTTCAGACCACAAACACAAACACAAACACTTGAATGCAGCACTCATGTGCAATAACATTTCAAGAGAAATTCACATTTGTGTATGAATGTATGTATGTATGTAGGTAGATTCTGAGTATGATATGTACTCGTATACGAATGTGATGCTCAGTGAATTATCTTAATGCTTCCTTAGCGCAAAACCGCATGACCAACAACTCATTTAATTCTGATGGCAACACTAGTAGCTAAATAAAGCGGCATGCATTAGTGTCTAGTAGTGCCGCAAGAGCACATACATACATATGTACATACATTCATACATATGTACCTTTGACCTTGAATGTTCATTCAATACTCGTAGTACTGAATAGATAAAGATGCTTTTGTGTTCTTCAAAATGCCGAGTGCTTGGTGGTCAATTTAAGGAACATACCTTTGAAAGAACACATGTCGTTTATATAATAGCGCTTTCAATTAGCCTAGTTAACGTAATTTCGATACAAATTTTGTGCCTGGGCGAAATTAACGACATTTTCGCTAGCATTAAAGCGATATCTTATCTTAGGCAGGAAAATAAATATTTCATAAGTGAAGGCTATCAATATATCTATATTAAAAGCAGATATAGATAAAAAACTCGATATCGATAAAAAATCGATAACGATAAAACGTCGATAACGATGAAAAATCAAGAACGATCAAAATATCGTTTATTCCATCATAAGCGATAAACAAAGTTAAATAGGTATCCATGTAAAATCAATAAGAAAAGTAAAATCGATAACGATAAAAATCGATAACGATACAAATTATTAACGATAACAAAACCGATAGCGAAAAATATCGATAGCGATAAAAATTGACAACCATAAAAATCGTTAACTATAAATATCGATAACAATAAAAATTCCATCATAAGCGATAAATGAAGTTAAATATGTAGGTATCCATGTAAAATCAATAAGGAAAGTAAAATCGATAACGCTATAAATTATTAACGATAACAAAACCGATAGCGCAAAAAAATCGATAACTATAAAAATCGATAACGATAAAAATCTATAAAGATAACCAAATTGATAACGATAAAAATCCATAACGATAGCAAAATTGATAACGATGACAATCAATAACCATAAAATATCAATAACCAAAACAAAATCGGTAACGATAACCCATTCGATAAAGATAGCAAAATATATAACAAATACAGAATACGCAAAGATAACAAAATCTATAAGGATAAATATACCGATAACTATAACAAAACCGATAGCGATAAAAATCAATAACGATAAAATCCGATAACCATAAAAAAATAAAACGATAAAAATCGATAACGATAAAAATCTATAGCGATAACAAAATTGATAACGATAAATCTCTAAAACGGCAGCAAACTTGATAACAATGATAATCGATAACCATAAAATATCAATAACGAAAGCGAAATCGATAACAATAACCCATTCGATACAGATAACAAAATATATACTCGTTATGAAAACAGAATATGTTAAGATAGCAGAATCTATAACGACAACCAAATTAGTATCGATAACCAATGAAAAAGTAAAAAAAAAGTATACTAGGATTTAAAAGCATATAGCGTCAATTTTACCGATTACGATAGATATATATGTGTATAATGATATTAATCATACCGATAATTTCCGTATTCATATTTCTGTGTTCAAAAATCGCAAGGTTTAATTAAGTTTAAGCTTTAAGTTTTCAATAATTTTTCAAA
Organism: Philophylla caesio; assembly: GCA_963971545.1. Lineage (NCBI taxonomy): Eukaryota > Metazoa > Arthropoda > Insecta > Diptera > Tephritidae > Philophylla > Philophylla caesio. The sequence goes on along the minus strand of OZ020608.1, from coordinate 19,340,145 downwards.
GAAACTATCTGGTTCCAAATATCGCAATATTATCGTATAGGCAACGTGAAGGGTACTTCTCATAGTTTACCGAACCCTAAATGTGTTTTCGAATGTTACATAAGTATACCATTTCTACTTAAACTCCAGCTCTTCTTTAAGTTACTCATACGCCAACGCAAACAATGCGCAAAAGTATTTACACTCAACTGAAGATGGTTTATTGATTACGTCTTTTTCATATAAATGTATTTGAGTCTTTTGTCGCCATCGTGGCTTTGACAAGCATAAGTATGTATGTATGTATATGTGCTTAAGTTTCTGTGCCGTCTTTCATTGATTTGATAGCATAGACTTATGAAGACTTATGGAGAACACTAGCGAGTAGTACTTATTACAAAATATTTATTTTGATTTATGTTTGTATGTATTTAATATTGTGTATAAATTCTAAGCACGTATCAGATACAATTTGTGGTGCGGTTTTTTTAATTTTTTTTGTGAGTTTCTCATGAAATATTAAAGGAAGCTGCACCAAAACTCATACATATGTCCGCAAAAATTCTTTCGTGAAGCTGTAGCGATTTTTACGCTACTTTTATTTATTACTTGGACAGTGTTTTATTATATATATGATGGTATGCAATGATTCATGTGACTCGTGTTTCCCCTGGTAACACATTGGTTCTTTGCGGTGGCTCTTTTGAGGGATTTATAATTTAAATTTTGTAACCATAAAAATAAAAATTTTATTTAATTTGCTTTAAAAATTTTGTTTAGAACATAACATAAACCCTTTACTTTACATATATTATTTACTTTATAATATATTATTTAACTGTTTTATTTCATTTCGAAGTTTGTGCTTTATTAGAATAGTTTACTTGTTTTTTTTTTAAATATCATTAAAAAGATCATTAAATATTAATGCGCAATTGAAAAATTTAAAAGCAATAAGAACACTCAAAGCGCTGTAACTTCTAAGCATTTTTGCGGAAATTTTTTAACAAATCTTTTAGAAAATGTATGAGCATACTAAGATTTAGATTAAGCTAAGCAATTTCTTTTATATCAGAAATTCTCTCAATGAAAAATAAACAGTGAAAAATGTATAAATTTGAGGTCAGAAAAAATACGAAAATAGTTCGAAGAAGTTTTCGAAATTACTTTGGAATCAGTGCATGGGAAATGCAAAATATTTATATATCAGTTTGGAGAAAATTCATGATTACACAAAAATTATTTCAAAATTTAAATTTTAAAATGATCCCAAACCAGTCTCAAAAAATATCTTAAGTCGTATTGCAAATATATTAACCTGTCCCGAAATAATCATCAAACAAATCTTGAAACGGCCGCCATGTGACACATTATTACTTTCAAAATGAGCGTTAACTAATCTCGAAATTTTTCTAAAATAGTGCCAAAGAACTACCAAATCATTCTAAATGTTTTTGAAAATGTTCTTGATACATCTAAAATAGTCTCGACCACGGTGATTAACAAATTCCGAAATGATCTATAAGATGCCGTGAATGTTAGCGTAAATTCTTCTTGTTATAGAAAATTATCCAAACTATTTCCGTAATGGTCTTAAAAAAGTTCATACCAGGTGTTAAATATGTTTCAAAATAATCCCGAGCCAATCCCGAAACGATCTCGAAATGGTCCCGAAATGGTCACGAAATGGTCCCGAAATAATTCCGAAATGTTCAACAGATTGTCCTTAAATGGTCAAAACACAGTACCGAACAAAATTAGTGACAAGTGACTGGCAGAAAATGTTACTGGGTTGAAAATACAGAGTACATACTTCTCCACAAATGCACGCTTAGTTATATGTATTTATAAAGTCATGTGCAGGCCATTTCGCCCTTAAATCAAATGGAAAAGTGTAGCTAAGCGATTGGAAGCTATAACAGCACTCTGCCCTTCACTGCCTCTCAATCTTTATTTGCTGTGTGCGTGAATCTGACTTCCTGTAAATACTTATTTTGTTGTATTAGGCACTTCCGTTTAAAGAGAACAATTCCATCAATCACAAATCGGATAAAATTCCGTACGCTAGCTTTGGTAACCACAGTAATAGCTTCGAGTATCAAAATGCAATAGCATTTATTTATTTAAGCTAGCACACATGTATTGATATGGAAAAATACAAGATTCTTCTATTTTTTATTAATATATAGAGTCATACATACATAAGTAGCGCGTTTCGAAACTATAGTACACTCAACTTTTTCTTTTTTTTTTATTTAAATTATAATAGTTTTGCTTTATACACAGTTCAATCGGTAAAGAAAAACGTATAAACCCAAATATCAAACTTCATACCAAATATATTAAATTCTGCAAAAATTCAAAATAAAAAAAAAATTTTGAGTTTTAAATATTTTTTGAATTACATTAAGCAAGCAGTTACATATGTAGCTCTGACAAGTGCTTGTTTAAAGTCGCTTAAGAATATTGTTGATTTTTAAACATTTTTACCCGACGTCGTTCGATAGCTTTTAGTCAAAGAAATATTTTTCCATAAATATTAGTGTGTGTTATAGTTTTGAAATACTCTGTATGTGTAAATATATAGCAAGAATGCAAATGTTTGTATTTCCAGATTGTTGTCTCTTTTTTTTTTGTTTTGAATTCAAGGCACGTTTGTGTCACCAGTGCACTTAAACTCGCCCACAACAAATTCAAATTTATTAGCTTAGCGGGATTTTTTTGTGCAAAGAAATGCCTTTAAATATTATCCACTTGTAGCACTTATTGACAGCAAATTTAATTCGAATTAAATTGGTACTTTTGAAACAATTACTGAAGCCTACGACTAGGAAAGAACGACTTATTATTTTAACCAATTATTTTTTATTTCATTGCAGCTTACGCGATTTTTCAAGTTCTAGCTATAATATTGTAATAATCTGTTTGTGGACAATACAACGTGGAAATTTTTGTTAATTTCCTTTTGTTTTATCGGAAGCACACTCTTTTAAACGTGTGTGCAGCAGTATTTAAATACGCAGTCATTATAAAAACTGTTGTGGGGGAAAAAGCTCTGCAAGTTTGTGATCTTTTACATCCTCTCGGTGGATTAGATAACCGTTTTTAATCCAGCATTCGAGAAAAGTTATTTGGTCCTCTGATATAAAGTGATAACCGAAGATTTTTTCGTTTAGTTATCAAAACGTGAAGCAGACTAGATTTATCGTGCAGTTTTCTACTTTTCCCTGCAAAACTAACAGCATTCTTGCTAGTATATTTTTTATTTTTGCAAGTAACATTTCATAGTGCAGTGCCTCGTTAGAAATCGAATTATACTCAGATAGTTCTTTAATAAGTCCAAATGTGTTTTATAATGCTCCAGTGCTAATTGATTGTTCCTGCTTAGAGCATTTTACTCTTTCCTCGTCGAGACATACAAACCTTATTTTTCTATCCAGGAGAAAGGTACCGGGCCTATAAAAGGTGTATATGATTTTTTTTTCTCGAGTATACTTTCAATCTAATCATGACACTGATCCCAAAGTCTTCAGTCCTGTTTGATCAGACTAAGAGTGTTCTGCTTGTCAATGCGCTTCAATAGGTTTTTTGATGTTACCTGTTGAGATTTGAGAGTTTTATGGCTGTCTTGACTGTCAAACAGTATTAATTGAAATCGAAACTTGCTGAAACTAAATTATTACTTCGATTTTGGGGTCACTGAAAGTGAAATGATGGACAGTATTGCTGAAAATTCGTCTTTTTGCCAGAAATTTGCGATTTCAGAATCTATTTTCTTAAACTCAGATGTCATCGGGATGAACTGATTTTTGACTCGCCTTAGACAAGAGGCATACGTTTTTTTTTATCGAATTATATAAAGTAGTTTTTATCCACTATTCTAAGTAGAATTTAGAGGCGGAAGACTTACGGCACATTGCACAAAAATTGCGGGGAAAAATGTCACTACAAGCGCTTATTGAGCCTTAAAATACTTTTAGCCTAAGATCCATTCATATCGCCTAGATATTAGCAATCCCTTAGTTCTATCAATCGATTTAAAAAATTTATTTTTATTTTAAAACACTATGCTAAGCTGGTGACGTTATTTTTCTACTAAGCAAATTTCAGTTACTTACTCTGTTTCAATATTAGCACACTCGGCAGGAGTTAAATATATTGATGGATTTGCCCGAAGGTAAGGTGCCTCAATCCGTTTTATTTATTACTGTGTTGGTATAGTTTTAAAAATAAATCTTGAGATGGGACATTGTCCGCGCAGAAGGATAGTACTAAGTAGAACTAGTACTCTTTGCTTGAGACGTTTTCAAAGTTTTTAGGTTGACTAGCCGAAGGTCTGCGCTTCTTAGATTCACTTCAAGTATTTGGTGAAATATCGTTTGAACGAGGCACATTTGTTTGCCTAAGAGTAATTGTTCTCTCCATTCTTTCTTATTCTACGCTTTGGGCTGCCGGCAAAAATAACCTCGATAAAATTACTTTTTATAAACTGTATCTTTCTCATCGTTTCTTCAGGAACTTTTTTCTATTTTTCAGATTTTTTTTTAGGGATAACTCAGCGAAAATGATACCCACTGACGATAGAAGTAACTTTAATGAGAGTTTTGGTGTAGGGTGCGTCACTGTTCAAGCTTATTTGAGGTTGCCTTGGCTTTTCTTAAGTCTGTAAGTCATATCAAATAAAATGTATGCAATTTTTTACTTAAAAACTTTCTGTATTTAAACTGCATCACTATTACTTAACTAACCAACCTATTTTTCTACCCAGTTTGCTATTTTTTGCTTTTTACATTTCCTGCACCTATTCACGGATTCTTTGTCTAACCAAAATATCTTTATCTCTTTTACTTTGTAGAGCTTTGTTTTATTTTTTCTACTCCATCTAACTCTTGCTTTTCTAAATTCTTTTTCACTAGTGTTTTATTTTTATTTTTCATTTTTCATTAAGTTCACAAAGTGTCAGCATCAATTTGACTTAGCACACTCTTTTTTTATTACCCTAAGCGCTTAAGTTTAAAGTCGTTTGAACTGCTGCGAAAACTTTCTTTGGATCACTAAATTGTTTGTTATCTGTTGCATCACTTTCATTTTTATTTTATTTTTTCTATTATTTTGTCGCGCCACTACGCTTCAATTCAATTGTTTCACTTTTTGCTTAGCTTTTGTCTAACTTTTGTCAGACCTTTCTGACTTGTCTGTTTTATCTGTGTTTGCGTCTGTGTTTGTATTGTTGGCGCATCTGAGTCGTTAGTGTTCTTTTTATTGTAGTGTTTAGCAGTAGTTGAGTGAGAGGAAATATTTTGAAAAATTTCGGTGTAGTATGCATGAATTTAACTTAATCGTATGAATTTAGCTTAATCGTATGAGTGTGCTTAGAATTCAATTTTGAAATGCGAAGAAAAATTATAATTAGGAATGAATCGATGCAAGTAGATACTCGATAGAAAGTAAAACTTCATCCAACGCTATTGCAGCTAAGGGAACTTGTCTTGAGGAAATCATTTAAATTTGGTCTCTTAGAAAATAAAATAAAAAGGCGTTTTTATAAGAATATCATTTCGGGAAAATCGAGTATAGTATTAAGCAAAAACGTAGCTCTTTGTGTTCGCTATTGAGAAATTTTCAATGCAGAGAAGCATTTATAATCATTGTAAAATTTTGTTTAGTTCACATATCGATAGTGGTTTGCAGAGTTTTTAAATTTTAATATGAATTTTTTGTAGCATAAGTAATTTTTGTTATTCATTAAATTCTTTAAAGCTTTGTACAATTTACGAGAATTAAAAAAAACTTTTTCTTTTGTAATTGCCTAGTAATTTTATAGGAACATTTATTATAAATATATGTATACATATATGAAAAAAAAATGGTTAAAAGAAAATGTTTATATATGTAGGATCGGACGTACGGTCAACTCGTAGCGGACAAACGTACAGACTTACGTAATTACCTTTTCGAACACACAAAAGCAACCCTGACCAACTGTGAGAGTGAAGAGAGACAGCGACGAGTAAATTACATAGGGAAGGACAACGACTAGAAAATGACAAACGACGAGTCATCAAACTGCAAGCAAACGACACGGACGTCTAATTTAACCATTGTAATAGTTTTAAGCGTTTAAATAAGTGAATAAATGTTAATTTTATGTAAATTCTAACCGCGAGTCTTTTAATAAAAAGGTCAACCTACAAGTGGTGTCAGTAGTGAAATCGACCTACAATAAAATTAACGTCCGTTCAAAATTTAAACTTTTAAATAAACTGCACAAAGACATTTAAGCACATATAAGCAGAAGTGCTGGTGCGCGTAAAAACCGATTTCGGGAAAAAGTGTGCGGAAACTTTGTTAGAACGCCGGCATACAAGTGCGCATCGCAGTGGGTTGAATTTTTAATTTGCAGTCGCTAAGCTGCACAATCTCCAACCCCTACGTTCGAGAATATTCTTCAACGTTTTGGTACAGTGCGCGGACGAGAAAAAATAAAAATTTCTCGGTTCCGTTAAAACCGCACCGGTCACCGTTAACCGCTATCCCGTTAGCGTTGAAAGTAGTTACACAAAGTAACGTGAACAGCGCAGCGCATCTGCCAGCGCTAGCTAAAGCGACGTCAAAGCAGAACAGCGCTTATCGTGCGCAGCGACAAGTGTAACGTAAGCAGCGACAAGTTACACGTAAGCAGCGAGGCTGTTAGTGCAGCCAACAACGAGTAATTCGTGAACAGCACTGCGAATCTGCCAGTGCTACTCAGAGCAGAACAGCGCAGATCGTGCGCAGTAACAAGTGTGGCGTAAGCAGTGAGGCTGGAAGTACAGCGAGTAAGGCAGAGCTTTGCAAATTTTCGTGGCAGCTGTGCGAGCAAAGGCGATAAGGGTAGCTCTAAAGCCCGCTAAGGCGACAGAGTGAGATTGGTGCAACGTATACATAACCGAAGCGCTTCGAATAGCGTGTGTATAGTGTGTAAAGCGAGGGAGTTCAAATTGGCGCAGCGACTGCGTAGTGTGCAAACGAAGCACTCCGAATTGACGCAAAGAGCACGCATAGCGGTAGTAAGCAGAGTACAGGCAAAGTGTGTGACGCAGCGTGTGCAATTTGAATTGGCATAGTGTATGCGCAGAGCGAAGCCGAGGAACGCATCTGGCGCAGAGTGTGCGCAGAACAACGGCGTAGTGTATGCGCAGAGTGACGGCGAGGCGAAAGCAGCGACGTGGGACAGCAACGACGCAGAAGCAGCGAGCGTTAGCAAGCAGAAGCACCAGCAGCAGTAACTGGCACAGGGCAGAGAAAGAGAGTGGTAATTCTATGTATGTATGTACTTGCATACACTGAGGTATGAGACCGTTTATATATCTACTTACATACATATATTGTTGTCACGTAATGTAAAGAAATAGAGAGAAGAGTTTGAAGAAAAAAAAAAACATTGTACGTAATAAAATTTGAAGTCGCAATAATCCAATAAGATTTTAGTGCGAGATATGTCAATAAGATTTATGTACACATATGTATACAACCGACCGTCGAGTTGGGTTTTGTGTATTGGAAGTTGCAACTTAAATTTCGAATAAGAATGTAAATCAGATGCAATCTACTACTATTTATGCGTATTAGTTTGGAAGTTAATTGGAGATTTTAAATTTGCGTTTTAAGTAATTACTAGAGATAATAATGTTTGTTTTATTCCATTGAAAATATTGGTGTTGAAGTTTGTACAAACGCTAAATAGCAAGAAAACTCTTACGCAAACAAAGTGCCAAGTGAAAGAACATACAATTTTGAAAGTATTTAAGAATTGAAGCAAAAGAAAGATTGATAAATTGCTGTTTATGTTCATGTTAGTGTTCATGTATACACATTGTCTATAATAAATAACCTTTTTGTATTCACATATATTACATTTAAACTATTTTAATATAAATTAAATAAAATTTTATACGAAAATGAACCGTGACGAAATTCTTGGACTGACTGTAAACCTTTTGAAGGAAAAATTATGTGAATTGGGACTATCGACAGTAGGACGGAAATCTACATTACAGGACAGACTGCTAGAGCATTTCGGCTTGAGCGTTAGCGACGATGATGATGATGACTTTAGTGATGTGGCGAGCCGGCGTACGGATTGTGCGCCCATGGCTCCTCGGTCTGCCTTTACGCTTCGTGACGTCGAGGACCCAATGACTTCCTTTTGCGGAACAGGCCAACCCACGTTTGCACAATGGCTTGACGATTTTGAAGCAAACGCGGAGGCAGTGCAATGGAACGAATTGCAAAAGTTTATTTACGCCAAGCAGCTATTGAAGGGCGGGGCAGTATTATTACAAAGAGACCGTGATGATGGAGAGTTTCACCCAGTGCAGTTCATGAGCCGCAAAACAACGCCAGTGGAAGAGAAGTACCACTCTTACGAGCTCGAGGTTTTGGCGATAATCGAAGCGCTTAAAAAATGGCGGACACATTTATTGGGATTGAAATTCAAAATCGTAACGGACTGTAATGCGTTCGCAATGACCATGCGGAAGAAAGAAGTGCCATTGAAAGTGTCCCGCTGGGCAATATTTTTGCAGGACTTCGACTATAGCGTCGAACATAGGAGTGGAAGTAAAATGAAACACGTCGACGCTCTGAGCAGAGTATCATGCCTGATGCTCGAGGATTCTTTAAACCACAGACTAAAGCAAGCGCAGCAGCAAGATAGCTGGATCAGAGCTGTACGCAAAATTTTGGAAAGAGACGAGTATGAGGACTTTTATGTTAAACATGATATACTACATAAAGACTCGACAAGGGAGCTTATTGTTGTACCGACGCTCATGGAGGAGGAAATAATAAAAATGGCACATAAACAAGGGCACTTTTCTGTTAGGAAAACACATGATGCCGTAGAGAAATCATTTTTTATACCCCAATTGAATGCAAAGGTAGCTAAGGTGGTAAGGAGTTGCATTGAATGCATAGTGGCTGACTCTAAAGCAGGGAAAAAAGAAGGGTTCCTGAACGCCATCAATAAGGAGGACAGACCACTGGCGACCTACCACATTGACCACGTTGGACCAATGGAAACGACATCGAAGGCGTATAACGATCTGATGGTAGTAGTAGACGCGTTTTCCAAATTTGTTTGGCTCTACCCCACGAAAAGCACTAACGCAGAGGCGGTGGTTGACCGATTACGGAAGCAAGCGGCGGTCTTTGGCAACCCAAAGCGTATCATTACGGACAGGGGTACAGCCTTTACATCAAGTCTCTTCGCGCAATATTGTAAAGACGAAGGTATTCAGCATCTCCTTATCGCAACGGGTGTTCCAAGAGGGAATGGTCAGGTGGAAAGGATCCACAGAATTGTAGTTCCAATGCTAACCAAATTATGCCACGAAACTCCAGGGCATTGGTATAAGCACGTAGATAGAGTTCAACAATGTATCAATAACTCAGCGCCGCGCAGCACTAGATTCTCACCCTTTAAGGTACTTACGGGCTTGGATATGCGGGTTGTCGACGAACCAATGTTGAACGAAATCCTAGACCAGGAAGCAATCGATGAATTGGAAAGTGCACGCGATACCGTTCGCAGACAAGCACAGGAGAATATCGCAGCCATTCAGCAGGAAAACCGCAGAACGTATGATGCGCGTCGTAGAGCGGAAGTCGTATACGCAGTTAACGATTTGGTAGCCATTAAGCGGACCCAGTACGGAGTCGGGTTGAAGCTGAAGTCCAAGTTCTTTGGACCATACAAAGTCGTTAAGAAGTTGGAGCACGGCCGATACGAGGTTGCTAAAGTTGGAGATCACGAGGGCCCTGGGCGTACCACTACTGTAGCCGAATTTATGAAGCAGTGGAGCCCATCATTCGAGCCGAATGATCACGCAGGATGGCCGAATGTAGGATCGGACGTACGGTCAACTCGTAGCGGACAAACGTACAGACTTACGTAATTACCTTTTCGAACACACAAAAGCAACCCTGACCAACTGTGAGAGTGAAGAGAGACAGCGACGAGTAAATTACATAGGGAAGGACAACGACTAGAAAATGACAAACGACGAGTCATCAAACTGCAAGCAAACGACACGGACGTCTAATTTAACCATTGTAATAGTTTTAAGCGTTTAAATAAGTGAATAAATGTTAACTTTATGTAAATTCTAACCGCGAGTCTTTTAATAAAAAGGTCAACCTACATATATTTTATAATTTTTTTTATATATAGACAACGGTGTTTTACACATCTTGCTTTTATAAGCAAAATTTTATGAAGTAATTTTTTTATTCATTGTAACATATCTTTCCGAAAGATTTTAATGTATTTGAAAATGAAATTATTAAAAGTAGTAGTTTAAAAGAATTTTTTATTATCCATTATTCCCATTTAAGGAAACTGACTTTAGCGGCTAACATTTTAAGTTATTTTGTTTATAAATCACTTGTTCAAAGCTGTAAAGTGAAATACTTAGCTCAGAAAAATCTTCTTAAGAGAACCAGCTTTAATGTTAAAATACATTTTTTTTTTTAATAAAAATATCAACATATTTTGTTTAGTTTTGCCTGAGTGATTTTCAAAATGAAAACTAAAGAGAAAATTTGACAAACATTAAATTGCTTGGGGTTTACAAATGAAAGCATAATATATTCTTTTTATTATTAATAAAATATTACATCAACAGTCTTCTTGCAAAACTGTATTATACTTTTTAAAAGCAAACATTTTGCGCTGTCAATTTGCGGTAGGCACAATTTTTTATGGGAATACTTCTTTGAAAATTTTTTTTTTGTTATAGGAAAATGGAGTTTAAATTTGAGTCTCAATTGTCGAAAGAAACTTAACTGAGGAGTTAAAAGGCGGTAGATTTGAAAATCTGCTCTACTCGTACTAATTAAATTTAAAAAATAAGAAGAAATAAGTTTTATTTTTATTAAGGTTTTTGGGAAATCGTTTGTAGGAAACTTATTTTTTATGACTACACTAAATGAAGTTTGCGGTAATGTTTGTATATAAAGAAAATTATGGTACAACTTTTTATGGACATAGTTATTTTCTTTCGAGCGCCATACACCGATTATAGCGATCTTCCAACTTTTCGATACCATTTTTGTAATTCGATTTGTCTTTTTCCTCAAAATAAGCCTCAGAGACGGCAATTACTTCGTAATTGAAGCCAAATCTTTTTCCCCGAAGCATTCTATTGAGATACAAGAAAAAAGAAATAGACACTGGAGGCCAAATTTGGAGAAAACGGTGAGTGGGGAAGCAACTTGTAGCCCAATTCATGCAAATTTGCCACTGCTATGAATCAGTAACACGTTGTTGTTTATGATCGAATGTGAGCTCGCGCGGCACTCCCTTTGTAAAAAGTGCGTGTAAAATGGTAAACACACTGCCATTTACGTTTGGACTTAGTACATAAACTTTTTTAAGTTTTGCGGTGTAACAGCCTCATTTAGGCGTTCACTGCGTCACTGCATCACTCGTGCCCGTACGTTTAAAATCGGCAATCCACTTCTGCACCATTTCTCTTGATGGAGCAGAGTTCGGATAACTTTTATCAAGCCTTGCTTTGGGTTGCACTGTATTTGTTTCTCATTAAAAAGCAATGCTTTTTTAACACACGAAATTCACTTTTTTTTCCACCTTTTTTAAAATAACAAAGGTTGCGTGACGTTCAATGCGATAACTTGAGAACCAATGGTCCGATTGCTGTCAAATTTTGACACGTATCATTTGAAAGATGGCTGATTCGAAATTTGTTCATAGTGGCGACATCTAGGTGACATCCTACGGACTTATTGAATGGCCTGTTATATTTTAAAATTGCAACATATTTAAATGAAGACGAGAAATATGTTATGTGAAAAAATAGAACCGCAACACATTTATGGCAATTTTTTTTATGAATTGTTGCGCAAATTTTTACGCAGAAAACTTAATGAAGCAACACTCTTACAGATAAATCCCAGATATATTAAAAATGGCATGCTCTCTACTGAAAATAAAGAAACTTTTCACAATTCAAAAAAAAAATGCGTGGAATTTAAAAAAGAATTTAAAAATTTTTTATATGCCCTTTTATAAATTATTTAATTTACATACATAAATGAAAATTTAAAATCGCATAAAATTGTCGTTAAATTTGAACAATTTTTCTTGGCGCTTTTGCTTTCCTATAACACATGAGCAACAATCTTTTGAACTAAGGAAAAAAAAGCAAAAATCGATTAAAAAAAAAAAATTTTCAAAACCCTTTGAACAATTGAAATTGTACGTTTTTATTTTATAATTGTGTGGGCTATACAATTTCGTACACGATTTTTTTTTATATTCTGAAAAAAGTGTGCTATTTTTGTGCTTTAATTGAAAAATAGTGAAAATTAAATTTAAGCAAAAGTTATAAAAATAAATTTTAAAAAATTTGCTATTTTTTTATTTATTTATTTATTTCAAAAGTCAAATAACCTACAAGTTCTTACTGACTAAAACGATGTTATTGTAAAAAGCACCGTATATTGAAAGGATATGGCGCGGCTAGTGCAATTGCATTTGCTTAGTTAATATGTTACCGTTACAAAAACAACAACTTCTCTAGAACGAGCATAATTGTACGTTTTTATTTTATAATTGTGTGGGCTATACAATTTCGTACACGATTTTTTTTTGTATTCTGAAAAAAGTGTGCTATTTTTATGAGAATATATAATTTTGTTTAGGACTGTGCTTTAATTGAAAAATAGTGAAAATTAAATTTAAGCAAAAGTTATAAAAATTAATTTATAAAATTTGCCATTTTATTGTAAAAAGCACCGAATAATGAAAGGATATGGCGCGGCTTGTGCAATTACATTTGCTTAGTTAATAATGTTACCGTTAAAAAAACAACAACCACTCTAGAACAAGCGAAATTACTACAAGTCTGCGTACGTTTGTATAAAAAGTGTAATAAAAGTAGAAAGTCGCCTGATCAACACTGTGCGCACAAATACGTATGTTTGCATGTGTGTGTGTGTGTGTTTACATAGAAGCGTTATTTTTCACTCCACACTAACAAAATGCCACTAGCAATGTTGCGGCCACAGGTAAAACTGTGTCCGCGTACGTGTTGCAGTTTAAATTTTTTTAATTTAAAAAAAAAAAATTTCTGTAAAATAAGAACAACATTTTAACATGTGGGCGTATGCACTTTTGCCATTAATCACTTTGCTGTTGCGCAGTAAATTTATATTTTCCAATTTTTTCACAAAACTCTCTCTTTTTTTGCTTAATTTTCCATTTTTTAACTTTCGCTTTAAAGTGACTGTTTTTTTTTGTAATTTTTTTTTTTTTGCAATTTTAATTAATTCTCGTGTCTCCTTGCAGGCGCTGCTTCTAGCGCGGCCCGCAGTTATTTGACATATTTATGGCAAGCTGGCGCTGTAGGCCACACCGATCACATGCTCGCTTGGTGGATTTCACCAATTTCAACAGCTCGTTAGCTATGGTTCAGTAACGCCCAGCATGTTTTGTCAACGTAAACCAGCCACTCACACTCACACTCGCCTCTTTGCTGTGAGTTGAAAGCTGCACTGTGGTGTGACCACATAAGTTTTTTTATATTTTTATTTTTTTATTTGATATCCTAGAAAGAATGCTTTAAGGATAATGAAATAATGTAGCTGGTTAATGAAAATTCAGAAAATTATTGAGTTTGGTTATATATTGGTTTTTATGTTAAGAATTTTAAAAATAAATGTACTGTTTTCATTAAAACTTAATAAAAGAAGATATTGCAACGAAAGACTGCACAATAGTTAGTCAAATGAAGGGTATCGTAGGTATATAAAATTCAGAAAAAAAAATACAAAAATTAGATATTTACTCAAATTCCAAAATTTAATAATATTTCATATTCACTAAGAGTCATTTTACAACCAACCTCACTCAGTTCCGAAATCTTCTAATAAATCGATCACATGATACCAGCCAGCGACTAGAGTTCATTCGAAAGATGGCACTGAATATGGCAAATGGACGAGGAATGATGGAAAATCTATGTAAAACTTGCTTTATAAATGATATTCTGATATGCTGTTGTTGTTGCTTCCGACAGGGTGTGAAGTGATTGGTTTTGGAACGAATTTTCGTCAACCCTTGTCAAGTTTGGTTTTAAGACAAGCCGGTTTCGGCGTTGTGCCAACTTCAGTGTCATTTTTCATTCGGATTCATTTAATTTTTCCGTCCGTATTTATAGTTACGTTCCGTTGGAATTCATTGTCTATGGTCGTGTAGGTCGGTGTGTTACTTTTTTTTGTTTCAGGTACTTGAATTGTGCTTATTTATTCATGTTATGTTGTCTTAAGGTTCTCGTTTGTTAAGCCGTTATGTTGTGCTTTGTACCTGCAGGTAGATCAAAATGGGTAATTTTCCCTTTTTTTTGGATTTTGTTTGTTGTTTCGACGATTATTTCCTGGCTTTTGTTTTTTCGTCCATATAGTAATTTCAACGGTTCGAATATTACGTCTGATCCGGTGTTTATTTGCTCGTTTATTATTTTGCCATTGCAATTTTTTTGTTTGTATATTTCCATGTTTTCCAGCATATTAAGACGACATCCTTTATGTTGTACATGTAATACCTTAGCCGTTTTGTCAATTTGTGTAGGTGTACATTTTTGGTTAAACATGTGGTTTGCGAAGTTTGACTCTGTTGTTGTTTTTGGTTTCAGAGTCTTTTTATTGTAGTCCCTTATGTGTTCTCGGAAACTTGTTCGTATTTCCCGCCCAGGTTGTCTGATGTAGCTATATTGACATGCACATGTTTGGTTGTACACACCTTGTTTTTTTAGTGGGTCATCGCTATTTGCTTTATTAACTTCAGTAAAACAAGTTTAAGCCTAAGAGTACAAATTAAAATTTAAAAAAATTGCAACCTTTGCAAAAATATTTCTAAGTTTGTTTAGCGCTTGGTAATAGACGAAGAATGTTTTCCCATAAATCGAGAGCAGTTAATACAATCGTTTCTTAGTGATGAAAAAAAGACCTAGCAACGCCGCACACTGGGGATTTTTCGATAAATTTTGTTCAAAATTGCCTACAAGATTCACTTTTTGACTGATTTTAATAATTCTTTTATTAATATGCTCGCTGAAGATTTTGGAAGAGCTTGTCTAGGCTTAAAATTAAATTTTTTTTTTTTAATATATCAAAACATACCATTGAATAGGGCTAGTTTTGTGAAAATTTCAGAAAAACATTAAAAACAAAAAATTATATGGATTCAAATTCAGTTTGGCATTTTATCATTTCATTGTAGTTCTAATCAATTGTAATATATCAAGTGTGGAATTTTCCAACCCCCCTTAAGACGTGAAATCATCCACTAAATACCTGAAACGAAAACATTTATCGTAAAATAACGTCAAACGTAGAAAATTAAATGGAAAAATTTAGAAAAATGCATAATTACGTATTTGGGGTCGTTGAATGCGATTGCGTTATCGGTTTTCCACTCCTAGGTCAAATTGAAGGTCTCTTCAAGGTCAAACATACAATTTTCACTGAAAATATCTTTAAAAAAATTTATTCATATGTTTTAGATTGCTGAATCCGAATTCGTTGTCCGTTTGTCATTGCGAGGTCAAATTGAAAGTCAGATCAAGGTCAAACATACAGTATTCACTGGAAATATCTAAAAAGAAATTATATATACGTTCTTGGGGCTGATAAATCCGATTACTTTAACTGTTTGTCCTTGCCAGGTCAAATTGGAGAGAGTTCAATACGGCGTATATGAAAACGAGGATTGGGTACATTGGGTATTCGAATAATTTGGACTGCCTAAGGATCCTACTACTCTTCAATAACTACGGCGTTCTACGTTTATCCACTCAGTGACTATAAGTCTCGAATGGGCTTAACTAATTCGCCAAAAAGATTCTAGTAATATAAAAGTAGACACTTTTCGAACCCAGCTCACTAGCGATCTCGTTTCATTTGATCTCGTTATGTCCTAATATCCAACGTTCTGTTATCTTGCTTCTAGTAACTAAGTGGTGAAGAGCTTGGAATTGAGCACTCTTTTCGATATTGCCTTGATTTCTATTTTGGCATTGAGTCGGATTAGACACACATTTCAAACTCAGGCATTTGAGTTAAAATATCTCAATGTCGTGCCGTCTTTTATTAAGTGCTTTCAAATATTGCAAGGCGCCCAAAACTGCTACTAATTGGATATAAATATGTAGTGGAGTCGACCACAGAAGCGACTGCAAGCCGTAATTATCATATAATTGTCGTAGATCTCTGTGCTCGTCGGAGACTTCAAGTCCATCATCTCCGAGAGTAAATGAAGCAAGGTTCGGTGTCTACCTTCTTGTAAGCAAGAGGCGCGCAGTCTTTTTTAGGTTTACACTGAGATCTACAATAGCGCACTTGATTGTTACCAAGCGCAGCGCTAAACACATAACGTTTGCTACGGTTTTGCCGAATTTTTTCGTGACAATGGTAATTTGATCCTCTGCGTACCAGAGGGAATCAAAATCAATTTCTCATAACTTTTTTAACATCGAAGTAGAACATGATTTATTGTCTCTTAACTTCTCAGAAGTGTTGTGCAAGGAAGTTGTTATAACACGCTTACGTGGAAGGGTTGATAGATCCACGTCTCTTTAGGCCAAAGTTTACCGAGTGCAATAAAATGGCAGCATACTTAAAAGTCTTTTGTAATTTGTGAAGTAACACAGGGCAAGTTCGTAAAATTCAAGCGCCCTTGCGATCCTAGTGACTAAAATTAGTTGAGCGGCTTTTTTGTTAGTGATGTTTTTTTGACGTAAGCCAATTGGGAATTTTTTTGGGGGGAGTATAATATTGTAATATTTCAAGAAAAAGCTATACTTGGGTTAAAAACACTATTAAAATATTGGTAAAAGAAAACGTTAAAAATGTTATCCCTTTTTGCTGTACAATCTTTTAGTGACTACACTCAATTTTTTCTTAAAAAAGGCACAACATCTTTTCCAATAGTTCTTCAGAAAGCATCAAAGAACTTAAAAATACGTGAAATGTATTTCAGAATAGTCAATTGTACTTCAGAAACCGTCAAATGTATTTCAGACTAATCAATTGCACTCCTGAAAACGAAAAAGAACTTCAGAATAGTAAACTGAGCTTCAGAAAAGATAACTTAAACTTTAGAAAAGTCAATAATACTTGTTTAAGTGACTTGCGCACTTAAAGTAGTTTCCACGACTCCCGCTCATGTGATGAAATGCATCCCTGCATAATTTCTATAGTTGCCACTCCCATGGCTTTTAGTCATATGTAGACTTGCATCCCTGCATAATTCCCGAACTTAAACTTCCCTGATTAAGTTCGGAATATGTTTCCAGTGCTGTTGTTAATATAAAAGCGCGGCGCGTATTTTGTACGGCTCTTCTTCTCATCTTTAGCCTTTGCGGTGACGAGTTGCTAACCACGCCATCACCAACAACCAGCGGGACCGATCTGTGCGTCAACGTTGGAGCGTCCATCAACCACCGTGGGATCGCCCTCGTCCACTTAGAGCTTAGCCAATAATTTTTAATTTTTTTTATAAATATCAATTACCACGCGCTTTGCGCCTTGAAGCTTCATATTCATTTGTTATTAGTTAATTAATTAATCATTACGCGCTTTGAAATCTAAGTTTTTATTTAGGTCTGTGAGCCTTAGTAACCTATAAAGTAAATTATAACACAAAATATACTTAAAGTAAGAAAATTCGAGGAATAAAGAGAGATTTTATATTGTTAACCAAAAATTCTCGCTTGCAATTAAACAATACTACTTCGGAAGACGTTAAAAGTATTTCATAAGCTGTAAATTGTACTTCTGAAATTGTAAATTATATTTCAGAACTTGTTAATTGTATTTCGGAATTAGTAAAATGCACTTCATAAATTGTAAATTATACTTAAAAAACTGTAAATTGTTCTTCAGAAACATCCAATAAGGATAGATTATCTGAATGGAAAGTAGTAGAACGTTGAATCACCACCAAATCACCACAATCATCACCAACGAATGTCGGTCAATTCATACAGCGCTTCAGAAATGTATTCATTTGTGGAACACACTGGGTTACTGGTATTTATACTTAGAAAGGGCAGTCACAAATTCGAATTTTGAATTTCGATGATTTTAAATTTGTCTTTGGCCACAAAAGTACCACTGTACGATCTACACTTTTACACTTGCTTTAATATTTATGCCCGTAGCTAAAAGTTCGGCGCCGGTGCTCGTACACTGAGTGTCAACAGCCTGTTAATGAAGCTCATTGAAAATCGCCAACGTAAAGTACAGAGATACAAACAATCCTCGGCCGTCGCTGGCGAGTAGCTTGTTAATGCTTTTGGAAGCAAAAGCAAAAAGCAAAAGGGCAAACGAACCGCGTCAGCGCAACTTACTACACTTCACCAAGCCGCTGAAGGTGTGTGTCGACAAGGACACAGGCGCTTCCGTAATGAATGACCACCGTCGACATTGTGCAATTGGCGTTAGCAATGAGCTCGGTATGTTTCCACAATACTTATAACGCTTTGATGGCAAACCGGCCTTGAGTCAGCGTGTCAACCAAACAAGCACTCAGCCAGCCAGTCCCGAAACAGACGCTACAGCAGCAACAACTGCGGCAAGCCGACAGCCTAGAGTTTATGTAATGACAACCGCGTGCCAGAACAAGACAGAACAGACAGTGGATAGAAGTGGTCGCTAGCCAATGGAGCGCAGCAAAAATGGCAAGCAAAGAGCAGGTCAACGTGTGATTAAACACGTCGACGGGTTGTTAAACTTCGACAATGCGCAACTCAAGTGCTGCTTCGAAGAGTTAAGCGAAGAGAGAGAGCGATAGAGAGAGAGAAGAAGAGATGGACCAAAATAAAAAAAAAGCCATGAGCAGGGCATGTGAAATATTATACGCGATTTATGAATTGAAAGCGCTTACCAGCTACACCCCTCCCCATCACGTCCTTGCGTTCTCTGCAGGCCACCCACTTTTCCCACCACTCGATCGCCTTACACAATTTCAGTGTGCTTAAGTGAATTATAAACATGTAAGTAAGTAAATAAGCGCGTTTTAAAAGATATATTGCGCTAAGAAGAAAACACTTTCCTGCAGTTGCAAGCAACTATAGCTGGAAGCGGAGGAAGAACGCTTGTCGAAAGCTGCACGCTGTGCGGCTGTGACGTTGCTGGCGTGAGTTACAATTAGTGCGCTGCATCAGTAAGAAAAACAAACACACGCACCGAAATTATGTTGATTAAAAAGCTAAGAGCTGTCATTTATTTTTGCGATTTATCACTTAAGCTTCTTCTATTTTTTTCTTTTTTTTGGTTGCCATACCTGCGAGTAGCAGTGGTGGGTCTTTAGTTGTTGTGCTGTTATAAAGGATTAATTGCGGCAATTTTCTATGTATAAAAGATGTCTGATTAAAGAGGTGGAGGAACTCAGTTTTATTTGCAGTGGCGTGCAAAATTATGACGCAATATTTTTCATAAAATTTTTTTATTTATTTTTTATTTAAGGTGAAAAAAAAATCTATTTTTTTATTCCATAAATCGTTAACGCATACTTACAAGAATATATTCCTATTTTCTTGAAACGTTGTTTTTCAAATTGGCGTGCAGGATTGCCGGATAACAACTTAAGATAATTGAATTTTTCGAAAATGCATTTATTTGTCAACAATTTATCTAGACACTGATGGATCCAGGATGGAGGGGAGAACAGGTGCAGGTGTCTATGGTCCCCGCACAAAACTTTCGATTGTAATGGGCACATGGCCTACTGTGTTTCAGGCTGAGGTTCTAGCAATCACAACGTGCGCCAGATTAAACATTTAAAACGCTTTTTTAATTATATTCTCATACAGCCAGGCGGCTATAAAAGCCCTATCCAATAGGGTTATCAAGTCCAGGCTCGTCAAAGAGTGCTATGACACTCTTCAACTCCTGGCAGCGAAAAATAAGGTAACACTATGCTGGGTAACAGGACACTGGCCAGAAATGGATCTTCGTCTATCATTATGGGACCGGAACCGTTTTGCGGACTTAGTTGGTTCTCTTCAAAATCTTTAATCACCAAGTGGATGGACTCTGAACACATTAGGTACTGGGCAGAGGCAGGAGGCCTCAGACAGGCCAAATTATTTGGGTATCCTTTTTCCAGAAAGGACATAATTCATCTAAATAGGAGCAATATAAGGTTGCTTACCGGTTATCTGACTGGTCACAACAATCTACGTGCCCACATGCACCGGATTGGACTCGCCACCGAAACGGACTGCCGTTGTTGTCTTGAGGAGGAGGAGACATCGGAGCACATTTTGTGCGATTGTCCGGCTTTGGCCAGCAATAGTCGAGTCTCTCAACATTAGGAACTTGTGTACCAAGTTATTATTAGCATTTATTAGAGAAGCCGATATTATCTTGGGCTGTCAGGGCTAGGAACTAATTGCAGGGATACAAAAGATCTTTTAGGTCGCGGTGTCCCTTGATCCTACTTTACCCCATAACTTAACTAACTAACTATCTAGGCACTGACAAATGTACAAATAAATAATTAATAACTATAGTAAGAGCAGCAAAAAATGGGTCAAAAACGTGTTTTTTCTCAAAAAGATTGATAATTTACGCAAATTTCAAAATGGTAGTATTAGTGAAATATTTAAAAAAAAATTCTCTCTACTGTTTCAGATAATTTTTGTGGACAGGAGCGTGCAATTCAACTTACTGTTTTTTAAAAGTGTTACTATTACATTAGTTCCAACTTTTCATATAAATTAAGTTTTATTTTGAACAGTTTTGAATATATTTTTATAAAATTTTTTATAATTTTTATTTTTACATTTTTTTTGACACATTTGGTTGGGCAATTTTTTTTCTAATAAATAACGAATAATTTCCGAGAAAAATACCTAACGTTCTTGAATAGAAATTCATCATAAAAATCCATTCTTTAAATTTTATTCAAGATGTACAAAATGAAAAAAAAATTAAAAATTTTTAAAGTATGCAGTTTTGTTGTTTTTTCAATTTTAGTATGAAAATGTGCAAGTTTCAAGTACCTGAAATTTTTCCTTAATTTTTAAATAATTTTTTTCAATTAAAAAAGTTTATGTGCGTTAGTTCTAGCACATATTCAAAAAAATCAGAGACGTGATTTTGAAGTTAAAATTCTTTGAATTTTTTATGCATATATTGTTAATTAAAAAAAAAATTGCTTTTCATGGTTGATTTTGGTACTTTAATTTAAAAATAATAGAAATTATTTACAAAGCGGAAAATTTAATCGTGAATATTTAAAAATTATTTGTTGTGCTATAGCCATTGAACGCATTGTCAATGCATATTAACTAAAAATTTCTACAACATTTTTTTTTAATCTCCTTCTCTCTTGCCTCAATGTGTGGCTGCACTCTGTTATGTTGTTCCCATAATACAACAAATAGCTATAAAACTTATTTGCACAATCTGTCCATTTTTCAGTGTTGTCAAATCAGAAATCATAAATTAATAAATTATGCGAAAGATACAAAAAACTTTGGTGGTCTCTTTTTGTTTGCGATGGCTTTGCATTCACCCTTGAGCAGTCTTTGCTTTTATATTGCCTATTTAGCATTTTTTTAACATTGAGTTGGTGGTAATGAGATTAAGTTTACTTTGGTGAACTTTATAATTTTTTCCACTATTTGGAATATGAAATTTTTAAACAAAAAAAAATTAACTCAAGTAATAATTTCACGACGTTGTTTACATTAAAATATTAAATAAGTTGCTGAAATTTCCGGCTTTCTGAAATTTAATATTAATTCCAAACTTTTTTTTTTCTGCTCATATTCATATTCATGTGCACGCAAGTATTAGTTTGACTTAAATACTACTTTATTTATATATTTACAAACATAGGTACTTGCATGTTTGCATGCGTCCACAAGCTATATTGCTTCTATGTACTCGCTTTAAACTTCCTTTTTTTATTTGCTTTGATATTCGACATTGACTTTTTGTGTTCCCAGTCCAAATTTTTCTTTTTTACCTTTTTGAGGTTTTTCACTTGTTTTTTGTTTGCCTCATCTTTTTCTTCGGTGCCATTTCACAATGTGGAAGTCCCAGTTGATTATAGCAAGTCACATAAAAAAAAATTATGAGCTACGTGTATTTTGATTTAGCTTTTAAAATCTAAAGTTTCAAAATATTTTATCAAATACCTTGAATTAAACTGAAAGCATTCTTATCACAACGAAATTCAAAATTTGACAATTTAAATTAAAATAATGTATGAAAAAAGTTAAACAAAAAAGTTTGCTGTGCCTACCTATTTGATGTGCCTTGTATTATATGTTTCCTTCATAATTCAATTATAAAAGGTTGAATACTTATTGACGTTTAAGTTTTTCGACCGCCTTACAGGGTCGCACCAAGGAAGGACAGAGAAAGAGGGAAATAATTGCATCGCCTTTCGTGCAAAGGTAGTAAAAAAGTAGGTATTTTAGTAAAATATAATTTAGGCATGAATACGAAGGATACAGCAGAAATCCGTTATTTTAATAAAATATTCAAAAACATTTATGAAATAATTACAAATGTACATATCTACAAAAGTTCAATTAAAATTAAGTTCTACATATTTAAGCAATTGAAACAAGATATTTTTATCTTTTTTATTAATTCATATTTACGTATTAGTGATTATTTATTTTCTAGCATCTAATTTCAAAATTTTTTTTATTAAAATTAAATTTCCTCTCTAAAATAGCTAAATAAATAAAATTTTAATTCTTATACATGCAGTTTTTAAATCATGCAATTATTATTTCATAGCACCTTTACGTTGCGTGGCTCCCAAATATTTGCTGTAAAGGGGGCGAAGGTCGTAGACAAAGTTAGTGCAGGCGAAGAAGTGATCGAATGAGCATAAACGGATGTGGTGGAGTTAACCTGCGTTATTATGAAGGTCGTTGCAATATTAGATATTGCGAGTATATGAAGACAAATTTTGTTTGCCGCCGAAATGGCTGCGGCAGAAATTTCTTTGTAGATTGTATTACGGGTGATGATCAACTAACTGCATCCAAAACATAAAACATTCACATACTTAATATAATTTTATAAATGATAATATCGTGGACTATACTTACGTGAACATTTGTAATAAGGGGCTGCACCTGCTGAACGTGAATTCACCGATATTCTGTAAATAAATGTGATATATGTAAATTATATAAATCCATCAAATTTTATAATACTTACTTCAATTCGCGCAATAAGAAAATTTTATTTACAAAAAGTCAACGTGTTGACAAATGATGAAAACGGAATTGTGTTGCCTGTTTAATTGTTTATTGAGAATAATACATTTTTCAAGCTAATTCGCTAACTTTTTTTTTTTTAATTAAAAAGGAAGCAACACAGGCTATGCTAAGGCAGCGAGCGAGAGAGAGACAACTGCTTAGTTATCCAACTTTGTATGATTACCAAATTACCACAGTAAAATCCTCACTATTTGTGATTTTTGCACGCTACACTCCTCTTAAACTCTATGCTCAGCTTCCAACTTCCTGCTCTCATTTCCTACTTCCCACCCTCCATAAAATTACTACCTTTATCTGATTATCTCCTACCTACACATTTTTCAAACAAGCTAAGTCAGAGCATTTTCGATTTTCATATTTAAATTTGTTGTACTCAAGAGTATAGAAAAAAGTATTGGCGGTGCACATAACTTCATATAAAATCCCGTTTCATTGTTTGAAATCGCTGCTAGTATTAAACTTTACTCAATTTGTTCCAATAAATACTGAAAAACGAAGTTTTTTGAATTTTAAAAAATTTCCGTTATGCGGAAGTTTTCGCGTGCTTATGGTCCGATTTCAAAAATTATTGACGGTGATGCTAGTGATATCAAGGACAATATGTTCACGAAATTTTGTGACGATACCTTACATCGTTATTGAGATACCTAAAGACGTTTTTTTATAAGTGGGCCTGGTAACGCCTATTTTTCAAAATTTCATAAAAATCAAGTTTATTAATTAACTATCTCTAAATATCTAATTTTAATAGATAAAGAAAAAAGAAATTTTTGCATTTTTCAAAATTTCCGTTTTATGGGAGGTGGGTTATGGTCCAATTTCAAACGTTTTTACCGATGATGATAATAGCGATATTGAGGAAATTTTGTTTACCAAATTTTGTGACGAAACCTTACACCGTCATTGAGATACAGACATTTCTTCCTAAGGGGAAATAGGCACAATTGTTTCAGTTTCCAAACAAAAAAAAATCTATTAATCTAAGAAAATTTCAGTATTTTTAGATATTTTTTCAAATTTTAATATACCTATAGTTTTCTTAATCCAAAGTATTTTTTTAAATTTATTTTTATTTTTTCGCTCAAATATGATGATTATACATATTGGGCTTCAGACGTTCTATTATTATCGCTAGATCATGTTGCTTACTATGATTGTTTTGCTTTTAAATTTTTGTTAAATTATCCATATTTTTTTGTGATTTTTATTATTTATTATTACTCACAATCAAAAAAAATGAAAGTGAAAAATAATTTTTGCTCTTGAGCAGAAAAAAAATCATATTATTTATTTTGATAAAAAAAAATTATTCAATGATAATTAAATATTGATTGATGATTGCACAGTGGAAAAACAAAAGTTAAATATAAGACATTTTATAAAAAAGAGACATCATTTTCGATTATTATTATTTTTTTTTGTTTTTTGTGTTTTTTTTTTATGGAATCAGGCACGAAACATCGCGTGCAAAAAACAGCACTCAGACTACATGCCATCCATTGTACTGTTTTAATGTTCCTTTTAATATGTTTTAAATCTGCAAGATTTTGTTAATTATTACTAATTTTTTATGTTTCCGAAATTTATTGTGATCATCAGCGGCTACTTTTTTGATATTTATTTGTTGATTACTTTTGAACATATTTTTCTCGATTGCTAATTTTATTTTAAATAATACATCTCTTGCGTTATTTCGATAACGGACAAGTCGTTTCTTCGAAGTAAAGTGCACCGCTCCCTCTCGAGTTTTCAAGTAATTCCGGGCTTCTTTTCTGGTAATGTGTTATTCATTTTGGCTTAATTTTATTGATACTCTTTTAGTTTGCTTTTTGTTGTCATACATTTTTCTGAGTTTACGGCATAGCTTTTACATATTCCGATTTTGCTTTTATCAGATGTTTTTTAAGAATACTGTTAGTAAGTTTTTTTTATCGTTTTAGGTTTTGGGCAACGAAAAAAATTATTTAGTCCCAGCAGAACCTAAAGCGAGAACTCCCCAAGCGAGTAAAGTGGGAGTATTCCCTTTTACATGATTAGGGAGTAATTGGGGAGATTTTTTAATTTTTGTACTCCCTCATTGTATCAATAGGAGAGTGATAATATTGTAAAACTCCTTTTTTACTCCCCTGCTATCAATAGGTGAGTATTAAACTTCTTAATGCTACTTTTTTGCTCCTTGGGTATGAATAGGAGAGTAATATAATTTCTTATTACTCCCTTCTTCCTCCTTCGGTATCACTAGGAGAGTAATATAATTTCTTATTACTCCCTTCTTCCTCCTTCGGTATCAATAGGAGAGTAATATAATTTCTTATTACTCCCTTCTTCCTCCTTCGGTATCAATAGGAGAGTAATATAATTTCTTATTACTCCCTTCTTCCTCCTTCGGTATCAATAGGAGAGTAATAGTATCAAAAATTCTTATAAACTTATTTATTTCATTGTAGTTAACATTCCTAAAAGAAAAATTTGGCAAGCGTCTAATTGATAAAGCATTGAAAGAGATGTTCACCGAAGAATTCTTGCTCAAAGTCAATTGGGACGGGGCTAACGGCCGGATTTGTATTAATAAATTCGCGCTTTTCAATAAATTTCTTTTTGGTATGTTCTATTTATTTAAGTTCTTTCTTCACATTTTAATAATAATATATTTTTAATGTAGATGCATTGAAGGATGAATATGCCACATACGAAGAATACGTTAAGGCAATGAAAAAAGCCTTTTTCGAAAACAAGGCAGCGTCCTATCGAAAAACATATAAACAAAAAACAAAACGTCAACAACAAAAATAAACTAAATAAAATAAGAAATGTAAATATTAATTAATAAAACTGTTCAAACTAAATAAAATAAGAAATTAATTAATGAAACTGTTTAAACCGAAGAAATGTGTAGTTTTAATTGTTACTCCCCTATTGCTCTTTTGGGAGGAATAAGGGATAACTCCCCTATCGCTCTTTTGGGAAGAATAAGGGATCACTCCCCTATTGCTCTATGAGAAGGAATAAGGGATCACTCCCCTATTGCTCTATGAGGAGAAATAAGGGATTACTCGCCTTCCTAGGACAGGCAATGTTAAAAGTTATCAATAGAAATTGCATGCATTTACACATGAGTATAGGGAGTGATAAGGAGTAATACATTACTACCCCAGGGATTACTCCAGGAGATCTCCAGGATTACTCACAGGTTCAGCTGGGGTGCAACTTCAGACATTTTTTTGCGTGTATTTCAAATATGGAACAAAATAAAGGTCGTCTTTGCTTACAGGCAATTTTTAGTTTCTTGAATGCTATTATTTTTAATTAATCATTTAGTTGCTTTTAAAAAGTAAAAGCCTCAATAGGAAATTATGTTGTAAACAAAAAAAATAATATTGCTTAGTTATAATAAAAATAAAGTCGACTCTATAGTAAGCGACCGCTTTTCGACATAACATTATATCGCTTATCTTTCAAAAGGCGACTATTTACTTTATGTTTGACTTTATATTTACTTTGAGTAAGCACGAACACTTTTAACCCTTTTGTCCCGAGTGGTACACATATATACCAGCTTCAATTTAAATACCCGAAAAGCTTCAAATCACTCTAAAAATGGTATATTATTGTACCGCAAGGTAACCTTGAATTTTGCTGAAAGCGTGGCCAGTGAATTTCTAACAGCTGAGCTCGTATGCACGTGTTTTCATTGCTAAATTTGCATAAGTAAGTGTTTATTAGCAAAATAAGGGGTAAATTAGAAGTGTAATTTTAAGCTTTTGCTAAATTTTCAAGAACAAAACTTGTAAGAACATAGGTAAGCAAATATGACGTTTTATTTGATTGATACAAAGATTTTATTTGCTACTTTAGTTTATGGTACATATATGTACCAGCCGTAGTTTCTACTGGTACATATGTTTACCAACAGGTGTGTTGACAAGGTTTCTTTTATTCCAGGACTAAAATGAAAGACGGTCGTGGAGCCAAAAGGAGCTAGAGCGAATGGTTGAAAGTATGTCAGATTTTTCAGCGGGATCATCTGACAATTACAAACCTAGTGCAGATGAAACAGATACATACATCATTTCAACGTAGTGATGATGAGACGGAATCAGAGAGCGAGTCTGAAACTAACCAAAATGATTTTTAGAAGCCTTCAACATCTAAGGTAGCCCAGCAAGGTATGAAAGAGACTGAAAATTCATCTAGCGAGTGTGAACCTGAATTTTTTCGTAATAATTCCTCCGTCAATCGCATACTTGATTGGATAATGACAAGTGGATAATGCCATTGTGATGCCGATTTTGGATATACATATGACCTAAATGTGTATGCTGGTAAAGGTTCAAAAGTAAGTGGTGATGCACTTACTCTCGGAGAAAGAGTTGTTAAGACTCTAGTAGAAACAATAAGAGTTCCGGACGTAGCTCTATGCTTTGATCGCTTTTTAACAAGCGTAAACCTATAGGAAACTATAAACTTTGCCAGCAAGTGGAAATCGACTATCAAATTGCATTCTATCGACAACAAATGGGCGGAGTTGATCACGCTGATCAATACATAAGTCTCTACAATCATAAGAGGAAGTCTACAAAATGGTAGAAAAAGCTATTTTACACTTCCCTTGGTATGAGTAGCACTAACGCATGGATCCTTTACAAGGACTTGAGGCGTCAAAATGAAAGGGTCCCTTACCTAACATACATATGTATGTGGTGAATCTTTCTGAGGAACTGATTGCCGAAGGAAAGAATACTTCCGCATTACCACTTCCGAGAAGAGGTCCTATTTCGAAGAAAAGAAAATTTTTGGTTCAGCGTTACATCTTCCCGTAGAAGGTGCCAAAAGAAGACGCTGTTCTCGTTGTGCGCTTATGAAAATTCAAAAAAGAACAAAAACCATTTGCGAAGAATGTAACATGCCTTTGTGTAAATAATATTTGTTCAAAACATATCTATAACACAAAACGCATTTTAATCAGCTTTTAGCTTTCCTTACCTGTTGGTACATATATGCACTAGATGAAAACCCTACTGGTACACATTTGTACCACAACTTTTCCTCCCCCCACAAACCCCCTAAAACAATTTCCTAATTTTTTTTACTGGAAATGCTATATATTAATTGAAAATAGCTATTCTAAGTTACTATTTTGATTGTGGGCGCGAAATTCGTATTCAGGGACGAAAGGGTCCATCAAAGCTTTTGTTAATCACATACCCAATTTTATTCTTGAGAGAATTCCTTGTGAATTGTTTTGAGACAATTTTTTTACCCGATCAGTTAAGTTGATTTTAAATAATTAGTTTTCTAAACATTTGTTATTTCACAAGAAGTGTACATATGCATGTATGTACGAGTATCTTAGAATATTAATTAACACAATTATATGCATAATTTCAAAGAATGTTGACGAAAAAAAAATTTCGCGTTTTGCAATATAAATTTTTAATTTAAAATTGAAAACAGCCAAATATAAAAAACAAATTTTTTCTCCAAGAATACTCAAAAATTATATTTATCAAAAAAAATCTCAGAATTTTAGGCATTTTTAAGTAAATATACAGAATTTTGACTTAATGCTCTTAATACGAGCCATGCTTTTTTAAGTACCTTAGTAAAGTCTTAACCTTATTTGGAATAATTTTTTTAAATTTTTCTATGCTAACTGCTAAATTAACTCTGCAGATTTAATATGAGCGATATGATTTACGAAAAACTCCATTTTATTTAACAGGTTAAAGCGCTTAAATTTTTATTTATTTATTTATTAAATGAAAAATAACAATACAATTATTATTTCACAGTAAAAAAAAAGAGCGCTAGCTGCCAGGGCTTACGGCTCGTTGTTTTAATAAACTTATTTTACTAGAGACGTGTTATTAAAAATAAGTAAAGATTGCTACTACCAATACATTAATTAATAATACATTAAGAAATGGGAGTAGGAAAACAAGATAAAAAATAAAATATACAAAATGAGGATTTAAATTAATCTACGCAGTCCAGTTTTTAATAAGAAATCTAGAATTTTTCTGATTTCAATAAGTCCGACGGAGTTTCGTTGCCGAATAACTACTTTCTGGTGGAAGTAAGTTGCACGCAGTCATCTAGGAGATGATTAGCTGATAGTGATGCCGACGGACATTATGAGCAAGAAGCTGGAGCCAATCCATTTGAAATATGGAAGTGGGTTATGGTGGTGTGCCTAATACGGAGGCGGATAAAGGCAGTAATGTCGTTGGTCCTACAGGTTGCCGGGTAGCTTGGTTCAGTGCCTGTTGGATTAATATGCACGTAAATGTGTTGGACGGTATTCCATTTTGCCATTTTCTGGGTACTGATGTATTCATTAATCAGACGAATAATGTCTTTGTTCTCCCTATAGTCGAACGTGTAAAGTGGTTCCATTGAGGCTTCTTTAGCTTTTTGGTCCGCAAACTCATTCCCTTTATACCGGCGTGACTCGGGACGCATATCATTTTGATCAGGTTTTTATTTTCTATAATTAAGCTGCGAATACTGGAATCTAGAAATCATTTGTTGGAAACGTTCAGTATGCCAGATATAGTAGATTTGCTATCCGTACATATTCTTGTTTTTTTTTCTTAATTTTCACTGCTGATACTATTGCGTTGTATATCGCTGCTGCTTCCGCTGTATGTATATACAGAACAGTAGTTGGGTAAATGGCCTGCTAAAACTGTTGTCCCATCAGAGTGAACGACTGCAAAAGTTGTATGATCCTTGGACTTAGACCCATCACTGAAAAACATCTCCCATTCAGCACACCAGGGGGCGGCATGCCAAGTAGCGTTGATATTCCGTAGGGCTAGTGTTTGTTTTTCCGAATTTTGTGAGGCCAAGAAGCGCTTCAATTTAAACGTAGTATTTTTTACTGGGCTTCTTAAGTGAAAAAATTATCACCAACCAAAAGCAGCGACAGCCAGTAATAAACAAATAAAGGTGCCGTGTTATTGAACACCAGTGCGTATGAGTAACATTTGTATTGTGAGCGTTTTGTAATTAAACTATATAAATTTTACGGTTAAGTATTTATGT
Source organism: Philophylla caesio (assembly GCA_963971545.1). Lineage (NCBI taxonomy): Eukaryota > Metazoa > Arthropoda > Insecta > Diptera > Tephritidae > Philophylla > Philophylla caesio. The sequence continues at coordinate 19,309,801 of OZ020608.1, read as the reverse complement.
TCACGTGGCTTTAGGTCATTCCATCAATAATTTCTAATTCTTTCTGCAGTTATTCAAAACTTGAGACTCAAATGTGTCGGAAACGAACAGGATTCAATATGAAAAAGGACAATTAAAAAATTGCAAATAATTGAACTATATGAAAAGAGGTCGAACATAACGTAAGGTTTAAATAAACCACAATTATATGGAAGTTTTCAAAAGAAGTTAGAAAATTCGGTGGTGAAAAGGAAAAACTGATCACTGTTTGTAATAACAATGTGGCGTGTATCTCATTAGGCTCGATGCTTGGCGTTCCTTTTGAATTTGTATAAAAGTGGAGTAATATATGTCGATTTTGAATGGCGGATTTGATTTTTTGTATGAAACATTCTCAAGACAGAAGTGCAGTCGTGGGTTTGTCGATTTCTTTTGAGCGACAAACCTTAATAAGTAAAAAAATGTGTGACTAATATTACTTATTTTCACTAATTCTTATTACATTTAAGTGGTAAATTGTTTTTTTTTTTCGTTCCAAAAGTTCACTTTTATGAATTTTTTTTTCTAACGATGTACAATATTTATTAAAATTTTTTTTTTTGCAGTAGGAAGTTCATATTAAATACAACAATCATAAATTTTTCAAAGAGTTTAATAAACCGAATATTTGTTGTTTATAACAATAATCATTGATGTGTACTTCAAAAACAGTAAGTTGACGTGCACGCTGCTGTCCACAAAAATTAACTGAAACAGTAGAGAGAATTTTTTTTTTAAATATTTGAAAAATATTACCAGTTCCAGACATTGAGAAAATTTGGAAGAATTGAAATTTGCAAAAATTATCAATATTTTTGACAAAAAATACGATTTTGACACATTTTTGTGCTGCTTTCACTATTGTTATTATTTATTTATTTGTACATTTGTCAGTGCCTAGATACATTGTTGACAAATAAATGACTTTTCAAAAAATTAAATTATCTTAATTAGTTCTCCGGCAATCCTGTACACGAATTTGAAAAACAACGTTTCAAAACAAAATCGCTGTTGAAGTTTCAACTCATAGGGTCATAGCTACAGGGGCGCGCTCACTAATTTTACAATAACTTCCATAGTTTTGCCTTTTTTAGCATAGAAAATTGGGAATACATTCTTGTAAGTATGCGTTAACGATTTTTGGAATAAAAAAATATATTTTTTCCTTTAAAATTGGCTTTAAAAAACAATGTACATCAATAACTATTTGCAGTATTTTATAAATTTACGTTTTTATTTACTATTATCTTGATTTAGTTTTTATTTATTTCAATTTTGTTGAATTCCATTCAAGTTTTAATTCCAAAGCGCGCCTCTCATAATTAATATAATACACTCGTAACAAAGGAAAATTCCAATGAGATAATCAAAGGAAAATAAACCATAAATATACATTTTTACATCTCACTCGCATGGCTTTACAACAATTACACTGCCATTCCTATGAATTCACATTTGGCGCCGCTTAACAACGGGCGAGAAATATGTCAAATGTATGTGTATGTGTATACACTCCGAAAATAATGGCGGTCGTCACATGCCAACGCGTTGTTGATATGCATCAGCGACACAAAAAATTTAAATATATTTTCACAACATTAAATTGTGCACATTTTAAATCTGTGTTAAATTTTTATTTAATTTACAGCATACAAAAGTTACAATGAATTGTATAATGACACCGTAGAGATCAACCAAACCAACGAGCAAACGAACCAAACAGTCAGTCATACTAAATACAATAGACATGTTAATGAATAGCAGGAAGATAGTGAGCGGGGTTGGCAACAGTGACAGGCTGTGTAAGCGAGTGCAGCAAAAAAATGAGCATTCCTAAAATTTAATCCGAAATAATTTGTCAAGTTGAAAACAACTTACGTAGACCTGCCAACTAACCGACTGACAGACGCGCATTGTCGCACATACTCGTATATTACTACGTACATAGACAAGGAATTCAAAATCAGGCGAGAGATTTAAAAAATGAACTGCTCAATCTGCTGTTGAATATGTGATTGCCCAGCAGGGAAACAAATTTTAAGTGAAATTGTGACATAAAGCGGAGTTAGGTTTGTGTGTGTGTGTGTGGATGAGTTTTTATTTATTTGTATTATTGAAGTTATAGAGTTAGGAATCTGGAAACGTTTTAATGTAAATTTTTAAATTTTGTTTCGCATTTCTTTAAAGTTTAAAGTACATATTTGATAAAAAAAATGTTTACCCAAAAAGTTGTGATACAAATTGTGTGGAAAAAGCACTAAAAATGATTAGCAGATATTTTTAAAAGCAACAATCAAAACGTTTTACAGTTTTTTCTTAGTCGATTTAAGAGAAAATATGGAGATTTGTGGCACTTAGGTTAGGTTCAGTTGAAGTGGCAGCCACCGCACAAGAGAACACAAGTACGCATTGGATGAAAATCGTAGAGCTTGCTATTATACCACTGTCGTAATCCATTTTTATGCTTCTCCTTCCTCAAAAGTTGAATATCCCATTGCAATAGAACGACACTGATATTTTTAAGGCACGTAATATTAAGAACAAAACGCTTTTATTCAGTTTTGAATAGAGCAAGGTATTGTTGTTGTTTCAATATCTGAAAATTTCAATTAAAGTACAGTTTTATAAATTGTATACGTTTTAAATTTTTATCCAATGAAACTTACCTTTTCCTGACTTTTCAAGGCAGTATTCTGAAACTGAATAAACAGTTTGTTAAAATTCAAATCCACGCTTCGTTTAACTCAGAGTTGCACTTGGTATTTAAAAAATTTTCGTGTATTAAAGAACTGAGTAATTCATGTTTAATATAAATTCTTAAATCTACGGTTCATTTCATAGCTATAGTCCGACCCATACTCTCATACGGGGCGCTAGTATAGTGGCCAACTCTCACCAAAAATTACTTAGTCAAGAAACTGGGAGGAATCCAAAGGTCTGCAGCCTCTAATACAGCAGCAATGATATCTTGCCCTGAGGATGTCTTGAACGTACTACTCGATTTATTACCAGTAGATATTTTAATCGAAAACTCAGCTGCTAACAGTGCCATTAGGCTACAAGCATTGGGGTTCTGAAAGGAGAGGCTGTCTGGACACAGCACCATTCTCAGCGGAATCCCAACTGAGATTAAGGCGCTGCCAACTTACTACATTCTGCCGAAGAGCTACGTTAGCCGCACTATCCATACGAGATTTCCTCGCCGTAGAGGATGGACCCGTGGGAGAGTTCAGTCACCTGATGGCCTTGAGGTCTATACGGACAGATCGAAGATGGAGTGCGGAGTTGGGGCAGGAGTTTTCATTGAACAGCACAACCTGAAGCTATCCTACCACTAACCAGACTATGCAAGCGTTTTCCAGGCCGACACGTTTGCGTTAATGGCGGCGATCAGGTATGTTGAGAGGAATGTAGCAGTGAACATTTTCACAGATAGCCAAGCTGCCATTCAAGCACTCTCTTCTACCTCGGTCGGCTCTCAACTGGTAGATGAATGTAGGAGAGGGATGGCTTCAATCTCTAGACAATACAAAATTATCCTGGGTCGCGGAGCATAGGGACATTTACGGAAACTGAACTAGCGAGGTGTGAATCGGAACTGGATATATCCAACGCGGTAAACATTGGCGCCACGCTTAGGGAAATAAAGGGCAGAATCGCCGATATCTACCACCGAAAAGCCAGGCACAGCTGGAGAAATACAATATTCTACAGGATCCCCCGCAGATTTGGGTGTCTTATGATCCGCTTAAAACAAAGGTTCTTTTAGAAATGAGCAAAGAAAATATATATAAACTCACAGCTCTTTGTGCAGGGCACTGGCCCTTCAACTAGTTCTACCGCAGCTGTGAAGACCCAGGCGCAAAGAAGACAGTTGAGCATTTTATGTGCGAGTGCCCGGCCTTTGCTAGGATAAGGTTAAAGGCCCTCGGCAACTATTCCTGCAGAGTATTTTAAAGTGCAGCCGCCTATCTTTGTATGCTATACTGCGATTCATAAAAACCGCCAAATGGCTGTAGGTGGCACGAGATGTGGAATCAAAATGGCTGATCTGCTAATTGCTTGTCCACCAGGGTGGCAATCCACTTAAACCAACCAAGCAACAAAGGTTCATTTAGACGCATTGTGCAGTGTAGTGAAAATTCGTTGACATTGTTCCGCAAGGTTAGACGTTGGTCCTCTAGATTTTAGATATTTTAATGCAGTTTGGTCAAAATAAATCACGAAAAGTCTTACAAGAGTGTGTTTGGCTATGTTAAACAAATCCTCCAACATCGCATTTCTCACAAAGAAAGACTTTTAAGTTTTTTGTTTCCTAGGTTGAAAAAAAGCATTTAGCTTGGAATAATTTGTATATTAAACTCCATTGATCATAAGTCTAAGACAGTGAGAGCTTTCTGTTTATTATTCTTGTCGATGCTTATAATAAATTTGTTTCCTAAACATAGCGAAGGAAAAATATATTCTCCTTTTTGTAGACTAGACTGCTTCTGTGGTCTCATAACAGCTGGGGCGCATTGAGTCTTATCGCTCTACTGTCCGTACAAAATTCATCGCAAAGATCTCCCATGAGGGAAAAGTGTTGGTCGATATTGAGAACAATGCTCTAGTTGCAAGCGTCCTCTTAGTCCCTACTTATTTGGCATTTGACACAATCATGTTTAGAGAATGTCAACAGACGATGTTATCGTAGAAAAGTTTGAATGCTCTCACAGCTGTGTATAACCAATTTACGAACTGTGGTTTTATTGCCTATTTTTGCCAATAGCCGTATTTCTTGTAGCGATCTTCGGTGCTTCCCTTTCAGTAGAGTTTCCTTACTAGAATTACTCCGATATTCTTGAACGCGATGAAAACCAGTTGATTTCGAGGCTGCGCGCGTGTTAATGATTCGAAAAACAGTGTGTTTTAAGTTTAAGAGTAGGACGTGAAAGTTTAGGTTCCATAAAAAAAAACAGCGGACAATTAGATTTCGTATACTTCAAGTCACAAGTCTTGATTTGTATTCATTCTCTAGTACTAAAAATTACTCTTCCTTTCAAAAAGGCTTAGTTGCGCTGCGATCTATCAAGATATATTGTGCTAAGCCTTTAAGCTGTTACTACATCCTTAGGTTGCTTATGAAATGTAGCACTTTGATGGGAGACGTTGTCCATATTCTGGATGGAGATAATAGTCGCGTCCCAAGGTGCATTGTGGACATTCACACAACATATGTTCCGAGGTCGCCTCATCTAAGCTACAAAACCTGCAGTCCGCAACCTCCGACAGTCCCTTTTTGGGAATATGGTATCTCAGCCTGTAAGGTAGCCGGTGAGAGTTCTTACATCCTCTCTACTGAGATGGAGTAGTTTGTAAAAGGCTTTACCGCACTGTCACAGGAACCTCTTAGATTGTCTATAACCTTTTGACGATCGCCATTGGGTTGAGATTCTTGTGTTTTCCGACTCTCTTTTCAAACTCTGCCCTCTGCTCTGCTGAGGGCCATAAGAACTCCGTTGGGCTTTTTGTTGACATCTAAGCCCTCGAGACTCACAACCCACTACAGATTAACTATGTTGACGGATCCTAATCAGTCGAGTATCTATCATCAGCAACTGTCCACCAGCTTTCACGCAGTCTTGAAGGAGTCTAGTGCCCTTAGGACAACCTGGCTGTATGACGTGGTTAATTGTGGCCCCATGGGGAAACTTTTTTGAAACTCTATTTCCGAATGCCCCAGACAAGTTCGGATTTGTCAGTGTACCAGACTTGAGATTTTTTGATTGTTAGGAATCAGAAAGGCTTTAGGAAAATGGTAAGACGGAAGCTTATTATTTGGCGGGAGAGATTCTGGCAAGTTTCGGTGATTTGTAGGTTTGGAAGTGCTTCAAAATTGTTTTCACTCTAAGAGAGCTTACAATTGCCTCTTAAAATGTTTAACTTGTCTTGGATCGTTCAATTAATTGAAAATGAATGCTCATGCGGGTTTCCAGCTTTTCTCTTCAAAGCGTTTTCAGACCTCATTTGGCTGCTGTATTGTGTTAAATAGAGCAGGTTTTTTTAAGTCCGTTTTCTTTGATTTTATTTTGGTAATGTTTTAAAGATTTTTGTATAAAAATTTTGTAAAAAAAAAGATAGCAGAATGATAAACATGAAACATTGTGTTTCTTTAAAGAGAGCGATTTTCTTAGATTTATTTTTGTAGTTTAAAATTTATTTATATATATTAAATATTGCAATTTAACAGAAAGTAAAATTTGTCATTTTCTACTCATCTTATTACCTGAAATAATTATTGTTTAAGATCTTTTCCTCATATTTCACTGGGTTTTCAGTTTCGTAAAGGCGGATGCATTATATTCCAAGAAATTCTAGGAAAATATATAAGATGAGCTAAATGTATATGCAAATATACATACATAAACACACACAATTATTTAATGTTTATTCAATATATATATACGATTATCGAAGTGTCTACGTTTGTAGGTGTATGCGCGCGTGTGTGTGTGTGTTTCTGTATAAGCTACGCCTTTGTTTCGCCGCCTACAGCAGCACACTTGGTTCAGCAACGCTCTATTATTATCATTTCTTTGCGCCAATTTTTTGTCACACGTTTCATTTTATTTATTTTCTATTATATTATATTTATCCGCTTATTTTTTTTACGTTTTTCTGGCTGCCATCATATTTTCTTTGTGACTTTTTAACGAAGCTGCACAGGAAGTCATTATGTGGGCTGACGTCTGTCATATATATTTTTTTTTCTTTTGTTTGACTTAACTTTTGGCTTCGTTTACATTTCAATTTTTTCATACTCTTGTGTCTCATTTCCTTTCCAACATTGTTTTTGGTAAAATTATTTGCTAAGCTTGGTCGCATTTTAGGCAGCGGTGATGGCGCCAAATTCCGTTTCTCTAAAAATATTCTTTATATTTCAACGCAAATTCCATCTGTGTAGAAGGGGGGGGAAACAAAAGGAAGTGCTGTTATGTCAAAGTGACTTGATTGACAAAAAATTGAAAAGTTTAAAGTTTTGTATTATAAATACATATATAACTCACATGAGTATTGCAAGTGCTTTATAAAGTTTTTCAATCGAAATGCCAAAAAGTGTATTCCCATCGCGACTTTAAGTGCGTAAGCTGGTAAGCCTCAGGGTGAGTAGATAAAAATCAAGATAAATAGCTGCTGCCGGCAAGCTGATAACAATCTGAAGTAAAAGAAAAATAAAAAGCCTTTGCATTTACGCTGGTAACAAAAAATAATAGAAATGTGATATTTTCGCAAGTTCTGACTTCTTGGCTTTCTTTTGTTTAATATCTCATACATATTTTATTTTTTATATATCAATTCTCGCTATATACAGACTTTAATAGTTAAACAGAATTTATGTTAAGTCATGAACTTAAAATTTTTTATTAATTTATCAGTGTGCTAAAGTGCAAGTTTCAAGTCACAAAATTTAATCGCTGATTTTTGACAATGGTGGTGCGTTAGTTTTTTTTTTAAATGGAAGCTGGCACCCGAGGCAAGCAAATACGCCAAAAAATGCTTATTAAATTTTAGTGCTACAAAGTTGCATACTAAAAAATCTTTTATTCATTTAAAGGTTCGAAGTTTTTAATAAAATTTTGTAAAGTTATAAAATACAATTTTTTGAAAGTTAAAGTGTTTTTTTGTACGGTTAGAGTTTTCTTAGAAAAAAATATAATTTAATAGATACAGTTAAAAAAGTAGTCAAAACTTGCCAACATAATTAATTCTTATTTTTTGGTCTCTTATTTAATGTCCGCATAATTGCGTGCTCATATTCCATTCACCCAACTTTCAGCAATGAGCTATATACATGTATGGACGTATATATAGCGTTTTTTTTTTAAACTCATATAAAATTTGTAAATATAGAAATATGCTTATAAGAAATTGTTTGTATAAGGCACGCTTACCTTTTATACATTTCGTGGGTTCGACTCCCGCGAAAGTCATGAAGGAAAAAAAAAGTCTGATGAGGTGATGTGGTAAACTCCGAAATAGCTGCTAGAACTTCTACCGCTTTAAGCATTGCTGTAATTTATACAATTTTACCTTCTTCAATCGGCCTTAAAGCTCAAAAACAATTAAATGCTTTTAGAGGAACTTTTTCTTTAATTATATTCAAATTATTTTGCCATTTGAATATAGTTAATTCTCGCACAAAAGAAGAAAAAAAAGTGTATACCTTTAAATGTCTAAATAAAGTGAATTTCGATCATAGGCCGCGAAATCATTGAGATCTGACTGCAGTTTCAAATGTTGAGAAGGTTTAAATTTGTTTATAAACCTTGTTAGAATTTTAGATATGACCGTGGGTTTTCCAGATAAGTTTCTGATTTCATTAAAAATCAAAGTCTCAATGCAAATTCGTTAGTCGTAAAGTTAATACATGCGGAACTTTGGTCTATAACTAAATTGAATTGTCATCAGGCAATGCTTCTTTACTATCTGCACATTACATTTATTCCAAAAGAGTTTCATATTTTTTTACATTTTTCATTTCGGTTAACATTGTTGGACTATTGCTAATGCTAACTATTAAACCAATATGCAAATTTCAGCTAAAATTTTATAATATTGATTTCATTATTTGATTTTTACAAATATTAAACGACATTTTTTCTTTGGTTTTCACTTTATGTTGTCGTTCAGTTTTCGCAGAAATATACCTTTTTTGTCCTTCTCATTCACATTTTAAGAAAAAGGACAACAATACCCATTTTATGAGGCTTTTGGTTTAAGAACCCAAAATCGTGCTGCTACGGCGCATATCATAATTATAGCGCATGTGTCTCTTGTTTAAATTTCCTTTGTTTTGCAAACGCTGAACCAAGAAAAATATACACCTAACTACTAAATCTAAATAACAGTTTTTCACCGCTGCACTATGGGCCTATGGAAGCCTAAAAAATTGACCAAAATTCAAATTCTTATTGAATTGTGTTGAAAATTGTTTTATGTTAAAGGGCCGACAGACAGGGGCACTTATGAAAATAAAGGAGCTAAAATATCTGCATACTATTTTAGACCTGACAGACGACACTTATCTGCATTTCGATTACATCTGATTTGACGAACGAAATCGAGCTCAAAATGAAAAGTAGCGAAAATAAGATTGGTAGCTAAATAAATGGCAAAAAATCATTACGAATTAAAGAAAGCTTATTATCTTAAAGTAGTTTAATAAAATCAAAATAATCAATACATTGGCACAAACGTAATTCTTAGCCGGCTGCCAAAGCCTCGTGTTTAACGACATTAAAGAAAGCGAGTTGTGCAAATGTGTGAGTATATTTTATTTGCTGTAACGATATAACTAATTTATACACATGCGTACTATTCCATGAATGATCGCTATGGCTACTTTTGATAACGAGACGAACTTTCAAAGGACGAAAATCGTTTCTAAGAAAATTTTCATTGCCAGAGAAATGCGTTTCGGATAATTTGTGTAAAAGTTGTGAGCATTGAAAATGTGGATAGCAATATGAGGCAATGTATTCCACTTCATAAAAGAGTGGCTATCTCATTGTTCGCTCTGGCATATAGAACTTTTGCAAGTCTATAGGATGCAATACTGTTGGTGAAATTCTTGCGTTTTTCGCCAAGCAGTTTGCGAAAATCTTTTCGATTGCATGAATTCCTATCCTTAAAACCCCAGAAGAAATCGCATTTTAATTTATAATTTGGTTTAATTTGCTCATATTTGCAGCTATTTTTTTAATAATAAACAGTTTTGACAGCAGCTGTAGACATTTTGCTAGTTCACAATAGTATTTTTCTGTCAAAAGTGCCAGCATTGCCATATTGATATTACAATATTCAGTACTTATGCACATAATTTTCGTGCATTTATACGAGTGCTTATGCGCATTTGGAAGAGGATAATGCATAAGTTAATTCAAATCAAAGCTACTTATTTAGATAACATTGCCCGTCTGTCAGCCCTTTTAGATTAGATGATTTCAAAGTGGCGTTCTCAGTATGATCCATATAAAAACTTCGAAAAGTTAAATGCCGCATATTTGCCGCATAATTAAACTAAATTATATAAAGTTAGAAATAAAATTACGCAGGGACCATCATAATAATAACAATAATCCCAACGGTTTTATCCCACCATAGCCGCTCGACCGATGCTAGGGGCGAATCCGTATGATGCACGGATATATAAAAAAAAAACAAGCCATGAAAGGCAGAGGTTTGTTAAGTGTCGAGATCTTAAACTGTTCAGCTACAGAACAAATGCTCATCAGCTGATCGAATAGTAATATGTATGTATGTATCAATTATTGAGAGCATTGAGTATAGTTTTCTTCATGTAAAAAAGTGAGTCTGAAATATCAAAAGAACCGGTGTAGTGTTAAAATCCTGACACAAACTACGGAGTGGCTCATTTAACTCAAAATTACTTTTACATGGCTTCAGAAAGAGAGGCCGGAAATGTCTTGAAATTCTGAAGGGAATGTTTAGTTTTATTTCGCCAATAATTGATGGGCTAGAGATCAAGCCTGTCAGTAACTTGACCAAAAATACTACGTCTAGCATTTTTCTGCGACTAGCAAGTGTAGGAGGTTTTACTAAGAATCCCAACGAAAATTTCTTAAAGCCAAAAGCGGAAATTGCTTTTGAATTGACTCTGTTCGGTCGGAATGAACTTGATAGCGTGGGTTCCAAACAACAGATCTATATTCCAGTATTGGCCTCACTAACGTTGTGAACAGAGCCTTTGTAATGTGTGGGTCATTGAATTCTTTTGAACTCGTTGTGTTCTGTCAATGAGTTAAGAAGATATCCAACGAAGAGATTAGGTTGAAAACCAAGGAGATCGAGTTTATGAATGACTAAGTGGTGACTTACTCTGTTGAATGCTTTGCTAAAATCGGTCTTTATAACATCGATGTGCATCATGTATGAATATAATACTTATATATTGGCAGTAACCCATCTGCGCAATGTGTAAAATTTCAGCAATCAACAATCTAAACTATAAAATATATAACTGTTAATCGGTTTGATTGGTAACTCTCTAAACGCAGTAAAATTTACAATTTACGGCTTTCTGTTCATCTAAAAATTAAATGACTGAATAAAGTTTCTGTTTTGTCCGAATTTTTGAACCAGTACAGTGCTTTCGGCATAATTCACTATCTACTTTTTGACTGTTTTTTTCATATCTTTAAGGGTGCAGCATTACAAAGTTTTCTTATAAATTATTCTGAAAAATTATTTTCAAAGTACTTCTTTGTATCTAAATATTGTAAATAAAATGATTTGAATCAAATTCAATATTTGACTTTTGGCCACTTTTAACTAAATTCTGGTCCAGTTTACTGGATACTAAAGCTCTGTTGCAGTACTAAAATAAAAGTATCGATGTTAAGTCAAGAAGAAACCTTTGCAACCGAAAGATGTACGTTCGAGAGTACACTATAGAAAAGTGTGAAAATTGCAAAAAATTTTAAACTATGCGAACATTGATTATTAATGCCTCGAGCCAGGCCCCGTGTGCACGGGGAGGGTTTGCGGGGTTGAAACCTCCCCGTGAGCAAATTAACGTATATAAAAAAAAGGGAATCCTATTCATCAAATTTTATTCGTATATGAAATTTCAATCCAGAACCACCTCCGTGAACTGTCTCCTGCACACGGCCCTGTCTCTAGCCAACCTTAATTCCTAACGCCCTGCCATAATCGAATTTTTCAACCGCTCAGCATTGCCGCTGTGTTGCTGCGGAAAGCTTAAAAGAATTTTAGTGCCACGAGAATATTTTGACAGGCAAGCGATGTCGATGCTAACATTTTGTTCTGGCTGGAAGATTCAAAATTTTTATAAAACTAAAAAAAAATAACAAAATTGTATTAAAATATTCTAATTTTTTCAATCAATTCCTATAAATTTTTTGGTAAGGCAGGTTTTAAGCCACTTCAACTTTGGCATTGTATTGTGGACGTTGAAGCTGAGTTGAAACTATCATTGATTTCAAAAGGAATTTTTTAGTACAAGTCAATTCATTTTTTTTTTTTTACAATTTTAAGCACTTCAAGGAGCAAACCCCTTTGAAACGCTAGTAAAATTGCAGTATTTTTTTTTCAAAAGAGTGCAAAATTGATTTGAAGACTTTTAACTCAATGCAATGCATCATCATCAATCAAAGTGTGTGTTTTGGAACTTTTTGCAAGTTAAGCCCTTTTGAATTTCAGGTGATGAAATGTACAAACATAACTGCTATCATACAATTTGACCTAGATGAACGAGCATTTCATTAAAGGACTCTTTACTAAAAATCTATTTCTAACAGCACCTTTTAGTCCCATAAACCGATAATTTGCGCCAATCAACTTGACCCCAGTGAACTATTTCTGAAGCTGAAGTATACGAACAACTATAGAATTGAGTAATGGTGGTAGTGAAAGTGGGTGTAAAATGTTAGTAAAATTTTCAAGATAAACGAGCTAAAAGGATGTGCTAAAGTAAATTTGCAAGCGGCAAAGGTTCAACCAGAGGAGATATTTCTAAAAAAGGTTAGCACTTAAATGTAACAAATTTAAAAGCATATATGACATTGATTTAGCAGCCCATTGCGACGGTGGCGGGGACTGCTGCGACGGCCACATTGTTAGCGCTCTTGATAATGTTTGATCCTTTAGTGTGGAGCGTGGAGGCCATTCATTTGCATAGCAAACACGCTTAGGTGACATTGATATATGTATGTATGTATGTATGTATGTGTGTACATAAAGGGCAAGTCATATTAAAATTGCTTGAAAAATGTATGAGTAATTCCTAAGTGCACCGTTATGGTAAAAGGGATTTATGCTGATTTGCAGATTTATGCTTAAGTGGATAGTTGGGTAATAAAAGGGTTAACTTTTGCGCAAAAACCGGGCAACATGTAAAATGGGCGATGCTTTTGATTAAAAGTAAACACGATTCACCACTTGAAGATGTTTGTTAATAAGTTATACACACACATCTAAGCGTTTAAATGTATGTAAGTCTCGTATAGTTATTTTGTTTCTCAAAAGCTGTCCTGTACCTTGCGAGCATTCCCAGTTATAATAAAATCTTGAAGAACTCGTAAGGTCATCAGCAATGCTTTTTTTGAATTTTTATAAAGCTTCCGAAGTACCTCAAGTAAATAAAAAACTATTTTGCAGATCTACTAAGAATTTCTCTTTATTTTTATTGCATATTCATTAAAAAAATACACAAAACAATTGCCTGAAATAGGAATCACTGCACTTTTAAACTTCCCAAAGCTGTTTTACATTTTTGTTGTGCTGAAAAAAGATTTTTTTTTGTTTAATAATTCACAATTTTATTGAGCTCGAGACCAGTTTAAGTAAAATTTGTGTTTGAAAAAATAACAAATGATTTTTAATTGTATAAGTTGTAGTATTATTTCGGAAATCACCACCTTTCCTCAACAGACTTTTTTGTATTTAATTAATTATATTTATTCTTCATCACCACTTTCCCAGGCTTTGAACTAGGGACCTCGGTGTTTCAGAGCCAACACGCTACATGCTGTGCTACGCTAGCCGAGATGGCTTTGTGTGTTTATTCCATCTTCCTTTTTTTTAAATTATTATTATAATAATCAAAAAATCAACAAAAATTAAATAATAAACAGAGACTCTGTATTAAATTAGACCAAATAACTTAGTTTATGTAAGCTTTGTTATATTTGATAAATTCAAAAGATTAATTTTGTTAATAATGACATTGTAATCAGCAATTAAGGTGATTAATCTTTAAATTAGTTAATCAAAATCACTATTGCTCTGAAACAATTGAGTTAATAAACGCATAACAATTTTTTGATAAATCAAATTTGATAAATCAAAAAGATAAATTTTGTGATTAATTTCATGCTAATCATCAGTCGGGTTAGTCATTAAATTAGTTAATGACAATTTTCTTTGCTTCGGGACACACACGAGATTTCATTTAAAGCCTTTGGAAATAATGATCATTAAGGATTTGTATAATCACTTACAATAAATTCCCAAACCATATCTGATTTTTTGTTGTTAATTTGGATTTTTTGATGAGTTATAATTTTTCTAGATAATCCAAATAATCAAAAAATATATTCAAACTGAATTGCTGTTGATTGTAAGTAAATTAATCAATAATTCAATCATGTTAAAATATTTTATTTTTTCTTTGTTATTTTTAAGTTGTTGATAAGTTTAAACTAAAGATAATCGAAATAATTTATAAAAAAATAGTTCGTTCGAACGAAAAATAACACTGAAGATGGCACAACGCCGGTTTGTTTCAAAACCAAATTTGACAAGGATCGACAGAAAATCGTTCCAAAATACATCAACTTTCAACCTTATCGGAGTAAAAAAACAACAAAAAACTCTCAAATAATTTTTATTGAGCGCTGTTCATAATTTAATTGAGCTTAAAGTCAAGGAAATTTAGCAATAAATAACTTAGTAAAATTATTGTTTAAAAAAAAAAACAAATAAAATACAAAATTGTGTGCTTAAGTTATTGGTTTTATATCACCGCTTGTTGATTTGGTTTGCACTACCTCGATTGTTTTATTAGAAATTGAATTTGTTTTGATTTTTTTAAACCTATATTAGTTTAAATATTTTGTTTACCTGTTCATTTGTTTACTCTTTTATTTTTCCAAAAAAAAATTTGTTAATGACGTTTTTTAATTACATAATTGTTTAAATCAGAAAATTCGAATAAACCTTTGAAACAAACATTTCTTTAAATAATCATATGAAGGTGATTCATGAGGTATCGTAAAGTGTCGTAAAGTTGCAAGATCATAAAAACGTTCGGTAGTGCAAAATTATTTTTTTTTGTTTCTGTTAAAAAAAGGATGTATAATAACACAACTTGGAATTTTTCATGTTTTATGACTTTACGACAATACGACACTTTACGACACCTTGTGAATCGCCTAAATTGTGCTATAACTTCTATCGCTTTGAGTATTGTTGTTTTTTGCTAATAATTTTCCAAATAAACCAATCGGCCTTAAAGATCAAAAGTATTTAAAATAATCCTTCAAGTTTTAGAATCAATTTCTGATTTTATTATTTTAACCAACAAGAGTGATAAAAAGTTATAAAAACATTTCAAATGAGAAAATTGACTTTCCCAGAAGTTTCTTAAATTAGTTGATATTCATTTATTATTTTCGCTTGTTTATGTCGACACTTCTCATTATTGCTAGTGATCCAATATGGGCCTCAGCTGAATACTGTCCTTGAAGTATAAACCGAAATATATTTAAATTATCCTGAGAAGGTCAATACTTGAATAAACCAATAAAATTAGTGTTGCGGTCAATTGAATATCTATATCTATGTAGTCTCTTCTCGAAAACCGGACCCTTTTTGACAAGATTCATGTGAAGCCTTTAAAGTATGATTTGTAATCGAATTCTTGTAAAAGTAAAACCGTCTCTTTATAACCTGTTTTGTGAGACCTATTCAAGATTAAACGAACCGACGTATTGTCTATTTAGATTGACAATTTTTTTTGTCATATTCTTACCGTTTATGTTCATCTGATGTAAATGGTATTTTGTGCACATTAGCACTGTGAGTTAATTGCCGATTGTTTTGAGAAATGTTCAGAGCTATTACAGAACCATTTCAGAACTATTTCGGGATTATTTCAGAGTAATTTATTGATTAGTTTTGGACAATTTGGACCTACTCAGGACTGTGTAAGGGAAATTTCGGAACTAGTTTGTTATAATTTTTAAACTAATAAAGCATATTTGTGTATTACGATGATCGGCCTTTGAATTTAAATTTAAAAAAAAATTTATTTTTCCAAGCTCGAGGCCCCCCGACCTCAATTTGAGATCATCATCAGGAACTCTTGTTTGTGCCTGTTCGACTGGCTAATAATAAAGCACTAGTTGTTCAACAAGATCATTTCGGGACAAGTTAAATTGATTTTTAGAACCACTAGTTCCCACTAATTTTGGGAAAGTTCGAGACATGTGTCGAAAATATTTAAGTCAGTTGTGAAATTGTCTCGAAAATTTCATGTATACCTGGTAATCGCGACCGCTTTATTTTCTTTACAGAAAGAGTTTCTTAGAGAAGAAAAAATTTACCGTGTTTCGGAGCATACAAATCTTTGAAGACTTTAAAAATAGCAGTTAAGTCTTGCCGCTGTTGTTGCTCAAATTTCATATTTCGAATATTTCTACTTCCAAAGGAGCTTAATAGCAACTACACTGCGCTCTCGATCGTACTGCCTCCGACCATGTTTTCGCATAAAACTACGCAGAATCGCCCGCACATAGCCAAAATAACGTTGCCTAACATACCAACAAATTCCATTAGCAACATCAAAGTATTTAGTATATGACAGCGGGCGCCATCAGCTTTTTAAATGCAAATGGAAATCAGGACAAGCGGAACGAATCAACGAAGTGTATCCGACACACCTTCAAAGTACTTTAACACAGCTCGTAAATAAGTCGAGTAGGCAGGCAGGCAGGCAGGCAGGCATTTACTCAAACATAGGCAGCCAGCTCAGGCAGGTGGACAGGCAATCAATGCTGCGTGCGTGCGTGATTGAGTGAGTGAGTGAGTGACACCAAAAGCAGGCAACCAACAACCAACGAACCTTTCACGTAGACAAATCCTGGAGTAGAAGAGTGTCAGAACTTGAAACTCCCAAGAGCTACGAATATTTCGGCATCCAATGCGGCGCGTAGGCTAAATATGAGAGTGCCCGGTGCGCCAGCTGCTGGTTGGCTTTCATTTTGCGCGCTTTTGCTCCGTTTTAACTACACCCCTGCTGATTGTTGTTGTGCCGCGTACGAATATCAGCTGGTGTTGGTGGTTCGACGTGTTTTTGAATGAATTTGCATTAAATTGTATTTGCTAAGTAACAAGGTCAAAATGAATGGAATTTCCGACTAATGTACTGGCGTACTTACTTGTATACAAACATACAAGGCGCCGCACCACCTTCATACTTTGTTGGGAGTGGGCAAATAGGATGTGACTGTGTTGGCTGTTGCTTAAATTTGTTGTGCTGGAGTTGTGCGCCGACCTCATCAAGTTGGGCTATTCACAAATACTATTAACTGCATATGTATATATACAAATAGCAGTACACATACATATACAGCAAAAAAGTTATTATATTTAAATTTTCATCCAGCGAGTAAATGAACAAATTTTTAAAATTATAAAATGAATGAGATTGAGGGCGTTTCACGCTGTTAAATGTTAGCATGAATGAAATGAAGATAAGCATACATTTAGAGGGTTTTTTCCCTTTAAATTAATACTGGCTTTAAATGTTGGTTGGCGGTGAGTCCGGAAGAAATTCGTATCACAAAATTTGGAACTATGTCATATTTTCTGCTAAAGTTTTGCTTAAATTAATTTTGCTTGACGCTGCAGCTGCGCCACTTTTAGTGGCTTTAAAGATAAAAATATAAGCCTGGCATAGCAAAAAGGTGGAAAATTGTAATTTTAAATTATTATTTACTTTAAACTCTCGTTGCATGTCTGTACAAATTTAAATTTTGTGAATTTAGAATATAACAAAATAAAAATTATTTATAAAATTGTTTGTTTAGTTTGAGTGAAGCAACTTTTTCCAATTTAAATTATTTAAAGGGAGTGCCTTTTCAACATAAGTGAAAAGTTTTAGAATTTTTTGCCACTTAAGGTGCTAATACTTTATACAATTAGCAGAACCGCTGAGCATGCATTACGTTCATTTGCGCATGATTTTCGTAGCGACAAGACGATAATAATAATCGTGTAGCAATGTCGCGTAAAATGAAAGACGCTGATATTGCAAAAATGCTGATTGACTTTAAGGACTCTGATATATTCGATATCAAGGACCCTCAGGGAATAGAAATTATTGATGTCTTGTATAATGCTTTTGACAAAAACGAATCCTTTATGATCCACATAACCAGACAACCCGATATCCTGGATAGCGTGAACAACGCAAATCTTTTATTTCTTAACTTTAACCGATGAAAATGTCGAAGTAAAGAGATCGGAGGTATTGAACGTTTTCATCAATCATGGCTTAGAAGTAAAAGGACTGATGATTTTCAACTAAGGGTATTGTAAATTTTAATTTCGTTGTATTATTTATAATTATTTATCATTATTTTTAATTATTTAACGAACTATAAATCAACTTTTCTCAATTCATTAAATTTAGTTTATATAAATATTTTCAGTTCTTGAACACTACAATAATTCGAAATTCACAGCATGTATAATGTTTTAGTTGCTTTAGAAATGTCCAGCTGTCACTTATTCAACAAATATTTATCGTTAAAGATTCGTTAGAACTGGGAATTTAGCTTTGCTTTGCTTATATTTCCATTGCGGAAAAAGTTTAATATTTTTAATTAAATTGTGTCGCAACAGAGCACTTGATTTGAAGCAGGAATATTTCGGTGAGTAACATTGATATTTAATTTCAATTGTAAAACAAATTAACTGTGAAATAAAAATTTTGATAAGATTTTAGATCAAAAATGTAAAGGCGGCCTCAGGGCAGCTTTGCCCGGTTAGGCGAAGCTTTGCGTTTATCTTACATTTCATTGCTTGACTCCTCTTGCACGCAGACCGTAAGCTTCCCTCGGCTAAAGCCATAACAAATAAAACAAGAGGATATTCAACTGAATATGTGGGCACAGCGTTTGGTGTCGACATCAGTACAATTATATGGCAAGATAACAAAGTTGTGCGATATAAATAGACGCCAATCGCACAACTTTGTTATCTCAATTCATTTTTAAAAGAGACTCATACGGAACAAGTAGTAAAGGTGCCACTAAACGATAGGAAAAAGTAACAGTTTATTGAAATAAATTGTCCTTAAATAATTCGCGAGTATTAAGCCCACATTGGTGGTGTCGATTGTATGGATAGTCTCATTGGTCGTTTATCATATTCGTGTCAAGACAAAAAATAGGATGATTCGAATTTTTTATCATTTTGTTGATATGGCAGCTACGAATGCATCTATTTTATATCGACGTATACATACATGAGGAAAGAAATCTTAGGTCGAGCAGTGAACATTTGAAAAACTGCTAACCTTACCTGTTTTTCGAGTTAGAAATAAAATATATAGCAAATTTGTTCGAGAAAAAGTGAGCTCTCTTAAAACAACAGGAAAAGACAATCAATAACTCTTATATGAATTTTCCTTTTAGAATGGGCGGCATTTCAAAAAAAATACAAAAAATTAAAAAAGGAAAAGACTTTATGGCGACGAAGGTGACTTTAAGCTGCGACATGGTTTAGTTTTCGGATGAAGAACTAAGTTTTTTACATTCACCATTGAAGGTAAAGCTTTACCATTTATTTTCGAATTGCTAACGAATTCTAATGTTTACTGGGCAGTTAAATGTCAGCAATATGTGATTATTATGCTCTTATGAAAACTCTACAACTGTAGCCAGTTAATGTTTAAATTTAAGTATGTATATAAAGTTATCGCTGACAATAATAATTCCCCGGCAACCACTCATTTATTACCAGTGTTTATATTTTTCCAACACACTGTAACACTCAAATCATAGCAAGCACATTTCGCCGCACGAACATTACGAGCACTAACGAAAGATGAAATTGCACCTGCGTTTTCTTTTTTTGTGGCGGTGCCAGAGAATTTCGACAATGAATCACTTTGTGTCTGCTGCAATTTGCTGCGATTCGCTGTCATTTCCTTTGCAATCTTTATGCGCTGCTTGCTTGCTGCCGTAATTGCAATTCCTTTGCTTGCTATGAACTCTTGCTTTATGCGACTCAATACGATTCGTTTCACTTTCACAACTTCCGTCTTTCGTATTATTGTTCGTTTCCTTTGATTCGCCAGTTGTGCTGTATACAAACATACATATTTATACACCCAACATACATATGTGTAACGTCCACCAGCTGCAGTGTCATTGCGTTTTCATATGTCATTCGCTGTGAAAGCTCACCTTTGACATTTCGTGAAAATTATTTGGCGCATTTTGGATTTCGTCTTTTCGGTTTTCAATTCATGCAGACACATACATACATACATAAATATGTATACATATGAGTATATGTAATCCTTTCATTTGTGCATTAATGCTTTATTGCGGACAGTGTTGCCATGTCGTTTTGTTATTTGCAGGCGTACGTGTGCAGTAAATTGCCAATCAGTAATGTCGACAGTTAAGTGCTAAATGTGTGCGAAGAGTTCACCGCACAGCTGGTTCACTTAATTGGCATTGAATGGTGTGCAAGAAAATTAATGGATGTGGTAGAAAAGTGCACTGCCAGTAAGCGTTAAAGGGGTCGAAAATGTTGGTGAAAACAGTGTGCACCAGGAGAAGCAGAGAAATGATGTAGCCAACGACAAAGATAATATGATACGAAACTCTTTGTTTCGTGAGAGCGCTAACAAAAGGCGGAATTTTTATAACATTTTACAAATGAGCCACTCTATAGAAATGGTATTTGGGACTTTTATTACATTTTTGGAGATTTTGCAGTTTCTTCGCCAACGTTGAGGTTTGCTAACAAAATAAATCAAAATGCAATAAAAATAAAAGTAAATAACAGATTTTATTTACCTTAATGCCAGAACATCATATATGTATAAAAAAACAAAACAATGAAAACAATTAAAATATCGCAGAAATTCATATTTTGCAACAACTGCTTTTATATATGCAATAAACATAAATTTAAAATATAGCATGTTATGTTACGTATATTGTGTTATGTTATATTATATTATGTTACTTTATGTTATGCTATAAGCTGTAAGGTTTGCAGTAGAAATGTTGTGTACGAAAATAATTGGCAATATTAACTATAGTTTCTTTTCATCCTACAGAACTAACCACTTCCAAACCTAACACATTAAAACTCTCCACACCTTAATTCCCCGTCGCCTAAGTCCTCTATTTCAATACGCTCAATATCAGAACGCCTAAACCTTACTTTTAATACTCATACCTAAACAAAATATGCATTAACTCATGCACTTTAAACTCACCTCACGTTAGGTTACCATATCTTATCTCGCAAACTAACTTCACCTCAAAAGTTCAGCGTTTCCCGTTTTTAACTCATTTCAATTGACCTCATTTTGCCAAAACTCTTCTCCGTTTAGGCCAACTCATCTCCGTTGTTTTGATTTTTAATCATTAACAGAATTTTAAAAATATATACATGGTTTATTATGATTGAAAATATAAAGATTAAATTTTGTACTTAAAATAATTGGATTCTTTCGTATGAGTAGCGCTATATTCCAAACATGAGTTTTTCATAAAATCTTATTTACACAACTGTTTTCTGCAACAAATGTTGAATTTATCTGCAAAAAGATTTGCTCCAAAATTTTTAAAAATCTATCGACATATTCTAGAGAAAAATCAAGTTAGCGCAATTTTACATAATATTGCTTTGTTCATTAGCTAAAACTATATCCAAATGTTGCGCATCGAAATGGAGATTAAGGAAACAGTGCACATTCAGATTGCATAGTAGACATGCCAATCCCGGGATCCCGGGTTTTTTCAACTCCTGAATATCCTGGGATCAGTCTATTTAAATCCCGGAATTGCAGAAAACAGTGAATTTAATAGACATTTATTTTTTAAATTTTTAATATAAATTTTTTAACCAAAAATAAACCTCAAATAATTTAAAACAAAAAAACGATCGAATAAAACAAATAACACACTAAACATACCTTTCGGAGTTGTACTGACATGAGAAACAAAAGCAACAAGTTTACAACTGTTTTGCCCTTGCCATTATAAATGAGCTGGAGAATATCCCACTCGAGTAGAAAATAAGTCTGACGAGGTTCTTGAAGTGGATAAGGCAGAAAGTCTCAAAGATAAATTGCATCACATTTAAACGAGCAGCTCGCAATTGTCCAATATTCGAAAGGCATACAATTTTTTTTTGTAATGAGGTGATAAAGGCTATGCCCTACAGAGGGCATTTAACAGTGCTTAAAGCTTTTATTTCTTTGAGATTGCATGTTAATGTTAACTTGATGTATTTCTTTTTTTTACTGAATATATTAATATATAATATTAGTCTCAAATGTTATTTTGAATAATACAACTATTTCAGATTTAAAAATTACGAATCAAAACTTTGGGACATAACCGGGATCCCGAATTTCTGATCTCGAAATCCCGGGATCAACAAAATGCCCAAAATTTACATCCGTAGTTCATATTAAGAAGGTACACCGAGGGGTATTAAGATGAACTATTCACTGTATTCAATTTAAAAGAATATTTAAATTTTGAAGACTTAACCACCATTATTTTTTTTATGCATTTGTTCTGAAGCTTGTTAATCATTTTTTTTCTTATCGATTATATCGCATTTTATTTTATAAAAGGAAAAGTTAAGCGTTTAATATTGGATACAGTCCTTGTACTGCTGTTGATGGCTTTAGAATGACATTTTAATATTAATTGTCACAGCTAAAAAAGTGATATAAAATCGTGTAAAATCTAAAGTTTCATTCACAATTTTGTCTTATAATAGACCAAACGAAAACATTTATTTTTTATACTTTTAATGTACCACAAAATTCTCTTCTTTTCTAAAAATTCTTTTTGTCGAGGGGAGTTTAAAAAAAAAATGGCAATACTGGTCGATATTAAATCTTTCTATATATTTTGGGCATTTTTTTATATTTGACTAAACCTTTACGAGCCAATGTATTTCAAATCGCATGGCCGCAATATTGCATAATCGAATTGTTCTTTGAATTATTCTAGTATATTTTTTGTACTTATATTAAGTAATTAATAATATTTTAACCGACGATTCTGGGTAAACAGTTAAGTAGCCTTTTCAAATTAATTGAAATAAAATGCAATTTTTATTTGGCTTATATTTAACGTTGTTTTTCAAGGTTCGCTTTGTCTGTCAATATATTTGTCTTTCTTATATTCTAAAAAATGTAAAATAGTATTATATATTTTACTCATTTACCTTCATTTTTAAGGGGATGACAATGCTTAAAAAAAACATATCCATGTTAATGATTACTCGAAAATATTTAGATTGGCAATTTGTTGAATATCATTTTCTTGTATTTTTTAATGCATTTCAAATTTTGTAGTTTTTTTGAGAGCATATTTTTTGATGCTTTCAATTGCTACACATTGGTCTATCCATCAAATATTGGTTGAGATATTAAAATTGAAATTTTAAAGTTTGTAATATACACTTTTATATTAAATTGCAAGAACAAACATGTATGTATGTATTGCAACACACTTATTTGAAATTTGATAGTAAAATTGCTGTGACTACTTTTGGTGCAGAAACGAGCTTTGCAGATACAACCTTTATAACTTACATATAACATTTTTGACACACGCAAATGTGCTTCGCTACGCTACTTACTTAGTTACTACCTGCTTATGTTTGCATTTGTGTAAGTGTACGCTTTCTCCACATGTCACATTCAATCTTATTAATATACCACTTTGAACAGTATTTCAGAATATTGACAAATATAGTATTTTCACTGGAAATAAACACACATAAAAGGGAACTCTTTGGAGTGTAAATATAACTGTATTAACTTTCCAATAACATTTGCTGTTTATTTTTCGCTTTTCATTTCAACTTCACTTGCGTTTGTTTGCGTAAAAAGAAAAAAAAAAGAAAGAAAAAGTTTATGACTTCAGGAGCCAACAAAGTCATTGAAATTAATATGCTTTGAAATGTATGTAAGTACTCTATTCCAATTTTGGGAATTATTTTAGATTTTTATTTTTAAGTATATCTATTGCTTTACAGCTACTCAGTTTCAAAAATTATATTAGCATATTTATGGGCGCTGCACAGTACTGCTTCAATGTTCGACTGTGAGTTGTTGTTGCCAGTTGGTGGCATATGAAGTAAATAAAATAGCTGTTGCAAGGAGCAGCTTAGAGTTATTTGTACCGAGTTTATTCCCTTTTATGACATGTTGTTGCCTGGGGCCCTTGCATGTTTTGGTTGCTGCATTGGTATTTCGTTATGCTGCGCACAAAAGTAGGCTAACACATTTGCGAATGTCACATAACTGAGAAAATATTTCTCGCATTTCCTTTGATATAAATATTTCAATTATTATTTAACTTACATTGAATTATATATGTTTAGACTACAAGAGAGGTGATTACCTTCGGCATTTTGAATGTATTTTATTTCAATTTTCCTCCTTCATATTTCATGCCGGTTTTATTTATTTTTTATTTGATTAGTAATAAAATTGATACCTTGCAATTACTTAAATAAAATTTTATTTGTTTTTGTAAAGCTTCTTTTCGATAAAACTGATTTGGCAACGTAAATATTCAATATTCCTCTTTTGCAATATACGAGTGTATATTCTTTATTAAATTACTTATGATTTGCTTGTGCAAAAATAATAAAGTTAGGTATCAATTACATACATATTTTGAGAAAAATATTTACTGATATATATCATTTAATTGAGAGTGAAATGTGTTTTATTTAAATAAAGGACACAAAACTTAATGCAATACAGTGAATGAACTCTTATTATATTCTAAAGCTTTCATTCCTTTATTTCTGTCATATTTTCCGAAAAGTATTTTCCCACATTTTAATATAGACACACACTTCCCAACAAAATATTAGTCCACTTCCCAATCATTAGCTTAGTTAAGGTTAAGATGGCTGCAGTATCTCAACTGTTGTATGCTTTGAATATGTTGCTGCGAATATGTTGCTGCGAATATGCAACTTAGTAAGCTTGTTTATCATTAAATATTTTCGAAACGAATTATTAACTTCAAATGTTTGGACTGAAAGTTTTTGGAAAAGTGATCACTTTCGTTAATCTGATAACGTTGAATGAACGATTTGCAACACTTGGAGTAAAGGCTTTTCAATATTCAAATTAGAGCATATAAAAAGCAATAAATTTAAATAAGCCCAACGAAAAAAGACTTTCCAACCGAAGTAAAATCAAGTAGTTGTGAGCACTGCAGATACTTTGGTATTGAATGAAGAACTACCTTTATCAACGATAACTACTAAGCACAGCAAGTCAGACCTTGTCAAAGTATAGTGGAGGCGAGGAAGACATCTCTGCGTGGTTTTTAAGAAGAAATAAAACGCATAAAATTAAATGCTATGGCCAAGAATTTAGTTTTATTATAAAGATAACAGTTTGCCTTTATGTTTCGTAAATGATTTCGTGCAAGTGACCGCCGCGGCTGGCTCGAATAAATTCCAGCCGAGAGGTCAAATTTTCAAACACATTTTGCAGCAATTGGGGCCGGATGTTAGCAATAACGCGGCGAGTATCATCATTTAAGGTGTCCTGAAATGGCAAACCAAACTGAGTATAAATCAAGTCACGACCAACTCCGAAAAAATGATTGCCTTATTGAAAACCAAACGTCTAAAAAAGACACCCTTTAGTATTACACTATGTTCTGACGGCGCCGTTAACTCGAGTTTATGAGATATTTTGAAGTTTCACGTCAAACGCTACTCATAAACTCGGAGTTTACCATACAAATATTTTTCATTTTACTCGCCTTAAGCACCACTTTTATTATGGACGAGCAACCATTATTTGCCCAAAATACTAGGCCGCACTGTTGACAAATTTTGGCCTCATTTTTCTAAAGTTTTGCTGCACTGTTTATTGGTTTGACATTTCACAATTTCAGATACGAGGACGGTTTGATAAGTCAGCGACTTTTTAAACTTCTCGCGCAGAAACTTTAAATACATCAGGAAAAGGCTTGATGAATATTTTGGCGACTCTGCATTATTAACTTTAATAATTAGGAAGTGGTTTACTGAGTCCCGTTGTGGTCGTATCAGGCATAGCATCTCAACTGAGTGGGTATTGGCACCTTGGCAAAAATCCATGTCTTCTACTACGAACCGCTAGCCCATCCAGCATTTTCTCCAGATTAAGACGCATGCGACTATTTCTTATTTTTGAAAAAAGCTATTTTTTAGAAGGAATAAAAAAAATTTGAAAACCGCTGGACTAAGTGCATAGAGTTAAAAAGAGGCTATGATGAGCAAAAAGAACGCTTTTTTGTCGAAATAAATACATTTTATTTAGAAAGTCAATCAAAACTTGTAAAAATGATGTAACGCCACGATCCCCGTCTTCCACTGATTTGCCTTCACCTTCCACCACTGCTCAGTGGTCAAAGCCTTTGCCGTTCTAGGTAGAAATTCCATTGCACGGGCTGCAAAATATAATCATTTTGCTGTTACCGGTGTCTTCGTCAAATGGGCTAATTTCTTGCTGCTTCAGCCAATAGCACTTATTCCACCATAATTAGCAATACTTCTTGTGCAAGCACTATCTAACAAATCAAGGCACATCAAATACATACATAGGTAGCCGCAGCAAATTTTGTTTTTTTAAATTTTTTCATATTTTATTTTAATTTGAATTGTCAAATTTTGAATTTCGTTGTGTTAAAAATGCGTTCAGTACAATTCAAGGTAGTTGATAAAATATTTCTGAAATTTTAGCTTTTAAAAGCAAAAATCAAAATATACAGAGCTCCATTTTTTTTTAAATTTTTCTACTGCTGCTACCTATTGAATGTGCCTTGATATCATGATTCAATTATTAAAGGTTGGGTAAATAATGACAGCCAAATTTTATTCTATCTTCCAAAAAGTTGCATTTAGGAAGGAAGTGGAAATGCGACAAAATGCAATCTCCTTTTGCGATAATGTGGTAGAAAAGTACACCAAGTAGGTCATTGGTGGTAGAATGTAAACTACGTAATAACAAAATATATTTTGAAGAAATTGGTACATATTATGATTTTATGCAAGATTTTTATACCGGTGAAGACTATCGCGCGTATTAACGTCAGTTTAATATTATTTGAGCTTTTAAAATTAATTTCCGATTGAAAAACGATTCAAAATTTTAACATAGTGAATATAACGTAAATTTCACTCGAAATCATTTTTTTAATTAACTTTGTACTATAGAAAAGATTGTCGAAGCAGGTGCGAAAACTTAGATCTGTCAACAAAAACGTCCATTGGACATGGAACGATATTTCTATCGCTTTTAATCTGCACGCAGTCGATTCATTGGCATATGTGCATTTTTGCAAGAATGGATTTAAACGATTATAACACTTACATACAAAGTAATGAGAACAAGCCTGATTATTTGCCATTGAAATACATTTGATAAAATTAATGTTTTATTTTTGGCATTTCAAAGTTTTTGTAGATTAAAAAAAGTATGCTTCATAATTTAACAAAAAATTGCTTAAATGAGATTTTTAACTTTCAACAAAATTTATAAAAACTCTACAAAAGGTCGTGAAATTTTTATATTTTTTGTTTTTAGCCAAAAAAAAATTTAAAATATATTTATAAAAAAACAATTATTTATTCAAATAAAATTACTTGAATCAAAATTTTTGAATTAGGTTTTTTTTTGTATATTTTTATAAAAAATTATAAGGGTACTGCACTGAGGCATGAACACACTTACAAACGGGTGCTACACTCGGACAGGAATACGGATCTAAAACCTGAAAGGAAAAAGTTCTTTTTAATATTTTCACATTTACATTTAAGCAGCGTTTTGCTTGGACTAACTTGTACGTATACGGGTGCTGCACTCGGGCCGGAGTACACTCACAAACAGGTGCTGTACTGGGCAGGAACACACCAGCAAAGTAGCGATAATCCGCGTAAAACTATGCTGTACTCAGGAACGCGACGCGACGTGGAATCCAAGTTAATCGTGATCTGCAAGAAAAAATGTTTGCATTGATGTTTTTATATAAATGTACAGTTCTTAGGGCCGAGTTTCCCATCTCCGATTAAAATTCCTAGTTGTTGGGTACTATTCTGCGCTGACTTTTCTGACAAATGGCTTTAACCGGCTCTTATTGGTCAGAAAAGTACTTAACCGGAGATGGATAAACCGGCCCTTATTAGCATAATTTTGTTTACCTTACTTGCACGTGAGACGGTTCTCCGTGGCCATCAGGAAAACTTGTGTAAACGTTGCGCGAAGTCGGCTTGCAATGTACTTTGGCAGGAAATCCTATAAAACGAAAGTTTAACAATATTTTCATTGTAAAAAAGCCCGATTGAAACTTACTTTAATACATACAAATTTGGCCAAGGAAGCAGCAAGAACCCTTCGCAAAACAGCACAACTCTGTGGAATAAGCAGCTAACGAGATTTTATGACCTAATGAATGTAAAATATATACATAATTCTATTTCAAAATATCTGAATTTTTGTAAAATACTTACTCATTTCACGCATTTAAATAAAAATAAAAAGTCAAACAGTCAAAACGAATCAGTGATGTCAATTTCCTATTTTCTGATAAAAATTTAACTTTTTACTACAATTTGAAAATATTTTTGATAATTTACATAAAAAAATGATTAGAAAATGCAACTATGTTCAATAAGATAGACCACCTGTTGCAATTGAGGGAAAAGGCTGCTTAGTTATCCAACCTTTTATAATTGAACCATGCCTTGGTACACATTTATTTTTTAAAATAATTTTTAACTATAAACAAAACAATATTTTTATTCGGAAGTAAATAAACAAATGTTATTCAAACTCAAAGTTTCTTAAACACCCCAATGAGAACACTTGACAATTCTTCATAAACTCAAAACCACAAACTCGAGTTTACTGCGCAATCAGAACATAGTATTACACCATGATAAAATATTTTTAGAGAAAGTTTCACTTTTAATTTTTTAACAGAAACAGTGTTCGATGGTAGACGCTTAATATTGCCACTACTTTGAAATAGACATTGGGGATTTTAATTTAAATTTTATTGTATTTCAAACACAAATCGTGTAAATGTTCTATATGTATAAATCATATATGTACATACATATGTTTCATTTATTGGATGTATGTATATTTTTTCATCAATGCAATGGAATTTCATTTATGAATGTACATACATGACAATTTTTGGCCTTTAAACCGAGCAAACGATATGCTCTTATAGAATTGAAAAATTGAAAGAAAAGGCTTATACGACTTTTGAAGCCTTACAGTTGCATTTAAATGAGGAAATTTTTTGACAGACTATAATTGCCTGAAAAAGTTAACTTGCAGTCGCCCGGATAAATTAATATAGTATGTTACATTTGAAGAGTTTTAAGAAATCGCAATTGAAGTTTGGAATTTAAGTTCTCAAAAAGTCTTGGAGAAAATCGTAAATTATTTTATTTTTATTATTTATTCTTGACTACTTTTGAATTTATGAAGGATTTTCTTAAGTAAAAATTTGTCGTATATTACATTTGCACGAATGTATATGACAAACGACAAAATGTAATACAATTTATACTCAATATATCAAAAACTAAATAAGATAAAAAAAATAATAACCCATTAGAAATGGCTTCATAGATGAAGAATAACTGCTTTATTAACTTTATTGCAATATTTTCACATACAACATTTAATTATCTGTGCGACAACACCAAAAAAAATTTAAAAAATGTTACAACTAAATTTTATAGATTTTCAGATTTTGTCCAAGGTAATTGACAATACTTTTCCGAGTTTTAATAGCACGGAATTTATGTGTAGAATTTTCGTATATAAAAAATATTTGGGACTTACAACAAAATTTTACTCAATATCTGCGATTCTAAAAGAGAAAGCCAAAAAAGGAAAAAGCGCCATTTAAAAGATCTTAATTAGTTAACTATAACTACATTATTTCGACTCCGGCAGAAGCCAAGAAGAAAGAAATCTGACAAGGAAATGTGTTGATTTCCGAAATAATATAACTTTTTCCGCTTTGATTATTGTTGTTTTTTCCTAATAATTTTTCCAATAAACCGAACGGTCTTAAAGCTCAAAAAATATTTAAAATATACAGTTATATGGCCAAACAATAACAAATACCGTATTAACTAAATTTCGCCCAATTTTCACATATGTATGACATTTATTTATCCGGACCACGATGTACATATGTCCTTTGAGGTAACCGATTTTCCAAATCAATATAGATGCAGCTTTGCACATATTCAAATTTTGTGTCTGTTGGCTTAGTTTTTCTTAATGCGAAAAAATAGAGGCTTTTTTAATAAGGATAATCCAGAACACTGTTTCTGTCAAAAGGTTAAGATGGCGTCTGAAATGAGAGAGGAAACTACCTTTAAAAATTATTGTGTCATGGTATTATACTCTTGTGATTTCCCTCTCAGTACTTTATTGTGACCATGAGTGTCATGAAGAAAATGTCACTTGAAAATCAATTTAAGTGCATAAGAATATTACAACTTTCATTTATTTAGACGCTTAACTCTCTTTTATTTTTTGTTTTAACAAAACTCTGTCTTATAAAGCAAAATTAATATATTCTTGCAAATATGAAATTTCAGTTAACATTTGTCCTCATGAAATTCGCCCCAAAAACCAGACATATTAATGCAATTATCTGGACAACTGAATGAAATTATGAAAAAATTGATAAAATTGTCAAGCATATTATTTACCTGTGTACATATATATTTACTAACATAGTCATATACATATGAACATACATTAACAATTGCTGAGAATAACTTTCCCTCAACTTGGCAAATAGCCGATAGGGCGTATGAGTAACATCAATTCATATGACAACGTGCACTGTTACTCAATGACGTGTATTTATTAAAACAAATATCAGTAAATTTGTTGTTAAGTCTATGCTAGCACAAGCAACATAAAACACTTCTTTTAGATATTTATCTACTATAAAAAAGAACTAGACGTGGTAGTTGTAAGCGCCTCTTTGAGTGACCCCTTCCACCTGTACTAGACCTTCGCTACGGATTCACTTGACTCTACACAAATTGCCTTAACAGTTCTCGTAGGATTTGATTCTTAGGAAATCAGAAGCATCTTGCGTCCTTTTTTTTGTAATCTCCATATAAAAACTAAGCAGTAGTTGGCCAGCGGGAATCCAAAATTTTTAATATTTTCTTTTACTGTAAAGCTTTGTCTTAAGCTACCTCAAAACTGCTATAAAAGAGGCTTTTAAATTAAATAAGTTAAATTGATATATTTTACCTTCACTAAAGTTGTTGTTGATTCTTTTCTAATGAACTTTATTAATTTAAAATTAGCTTTAGTCATAAATACTCTGCTTATTTTGTGCTTATATTGCCCCGAACAGTAGACAAACTCTTCAAAATTTGCTTTGGGACTGTTTGTTGTCTAATTTTATTTCGAATAACTTAACCAAATTTCTAACGGGTAAACAAAATATCAAATTCAAATAACACAGCAATTGGCCAAAAAGAACTCTATGCAAATTTTTCTTGCGCACAAATACTCGTACACAGAAGCATATAGTTATGTATTCAAAGCTTAACATGAAGTTGATTTTTCACTTACTTTTTTTTATGGTTAAGTAAAACAATACAAAAAATATTTGCGTACACTCATCGAATAACAACAACAGCAATATAACAATAAATATCAAACTAAAGTTTGCAAACAACTGGCAACAGCAACACAAAAATGCATGAGTACAACTGAAAAACTAAATTCCAGGAGATTTTGATTTTTAAACACAACGAATATATATTTTTGGATACTAGAAGAGAGTTATTGGGTTATGCGTAAAAAAAAATGCATTTCGGTGAGCTGTGAATAATTATTTAGCAATTATTTTTAAGTCAAGTAACTCTTAAATCTTATTGCAGTATTCTCGAAATTAATCGATAAAATCTGAATATCGACTACTGCCGATTGTATTTAACGAACTAGTCTGGTAATATATCAAAATAGAGAGAAGGTTATTATTCCGAAATTAAATTAAAACTCAGAGGATCAGCAAAGATTTGTGAGGAAAAGACATTTTAATTACTCGAAAAATTAAGCCACAAACAAAGAAACTCACGGAATTAAGTTAAAGTTATATAAAACTAGAAGACCTGTGGAACTTCGTACCGCCAAAAATTTAGTAGAAGTAAATGAAACACTTTTTGAACTACGTTGTGCAAGTATTTATTGCGGAAAATGAAACTGAACCTGTCTACATTTTTTTATATTTATTTTAGATTTTCGAAGTTCAAAATGCAGCTTTGATGAGAGGTTTAATGAAATGAACAAAACAGAATAACGTTTCAAGCGCTATTTGGGTCTTTAGAATTTTCAAGCGTTACCAAACGTCACTACCAATCAACCAACTAACTTCCCCGGAGAAGTGTTCATTCCTTTGATGTTCCTTACGAACGAGTGAAAGATGGAATGCTGGGCTAGGCCAGAGACTTTTACTGAACCGCGAGGACACGGATGAACATTTTTTCCAGATTTCAGGCACTTTTATATACTTCTCTTATATACTTAAATACCATCTGTCATTATCTCTGGAAGTATTCAGCTTTGGCATCTCTAAGAAATGCGACTTTTAAAAATAAATCGACTTCAGCGCCACCTGTTACATAAATTTTTTTCCCCTTACTAATACGAATACATATCTAGAACATGACTGAAATCGGACTATAAATACGATTTTTAGTTATAACTCGACACCAGCGCCAACTATAGAGGATTTTTTTTCAGTAAAATGTTTTTTTGAGCAAAAAAAAATGTCTACTTAAATCGAACAATCTATTCTCGAGTTATGGTCGTTTATCGAAACTCACTTGTATATACATATATGGTGTTAAGCTTTGGAGGGCTACAGCTTTATGGAAGCTCCTCCACACAAATTTTTAAAATCTATTAATTTTTTTTTGATTCTTATACAAACCCCAATTTGTATTATAAAAATATAAATATACATAGTCATTCTTAGAGAAAACGAATTATCGATTTAAGGAACTCAAACTATCTGCTTTTTTCCACGTTGGATTCATAGATTATCAAGGGCTCCACTGCCCAAAGAATGTTCTCGGAAAAAAAGGTAAAATGAAAATAAATGTTATATGATTCGAGAGGAGAAGCACCACTTCAAGTCCTAGACAAGGAAGCGAAAATCATGTTAGCAGCTGTAATGAATACCTCAAGATTCAAAACTCAGCCAGGACAAGTAAAATCTATGTCGTTGAAAATTTGTTTTCTAATAGCGATCACCCCTCGGCTGACAATGGCAAACCTCCGATGATATTTATGCCAAGAAACATCTTCTTATTAAATACATCTGCCGTTCGGTGTTGGCACAAAATTGTAGGTCCCTCCATTTGTGGTAGAATATAAAGACGCACACCACAAATGGTAGAAGAAACTCGGCCCGAAGCCACGACAAGGTCACCAATTGTTCATATTTAACATCTGAAGAGGGAACTAAAGAAATAAAGCAAGAAAGGACTGTAATATGAAATTCTCTGACGAACATTCGCAGCATGATAAAATAACTTGAATATAACTTGTTTATTTTCAGTAAATTTGATCGAAATATACGCTACCAAAGTTTACAGATTACCGATCTGATGCATGGGAAAATGATATGTACTATCGCCGTCCTTTAAGCAGGATGCACCCAGTTGATCGTCTATGATACATATGCTGGCCATGTCTTTTTCCCATGTATTAAGTATATCCAGTTATCACGTCCGACAGAGTTTCTATAGCTTCCAATTTATCTTATTAAGAAGATATTATTCCAATTATTTGTCAGTTCTTTTAATCAAATATGTACCTGTTCAGCAGGAGTCAGTGTCGCACCATCGGTACAAATGAGTATTTTTCATAAGTGATATACCTCACTGGGCCTACTACAATTGGCCCCATAACTGACATATTTACATACTACCACGAACATCAAATTGCTTTGGCATACACATTAGTTAAATTTTATTTTTTTTCGTAACGGTTGTAAGCCCCAACTTATTTTACAAGATAATCTCTTGAAGCGTTGCGTTCGGTTTTTTAAGCAGTTTGTCTCTCATTGCAGACCTGAACATGGAATTCGCATCAGCGTTTACTGACAATCCAGTCTAACAACTTAGGTATGGCTATCCGACTGGAAAACCATTGGTGTGCACGAAACATTTCTGAAAAATTCGTTTAAGAATTTTCATTTAAACGTAAAAGTTTATTTCCTTTGCCTATAACAAAAATTACGTAGAGGCCAACTTCTTGTTCCGAATCAACATAAAATTTTCCTACGTATATACTCACTGGTTGCAGAAATTTATACAAAACCACTTTATATAAGCATTTCACAAACTCACTAAACGCTTAAAATAAACTTCCATAGTTTGAGAATTGAGTTTTGGGGAGAAATTGGCAAAATATTTGGGTAAACTACAAACTTAAAAAAAAAAAATAATATGTTCAAAGGAGCAAATAGATATATGGCCGACGAATGCGTAGATAAAAAAAATAGAGAGCAAAGCAAAGCAGCGAAGAATGAACCCGCCAGCAGCATTGCAAGCATTCAGTTGGTATGCCAATAGTGAATTTTTGAATAACAACCTAACGATTGCATATAAATGAGTGCGCAAAAAGGAGTAACAAAAAACAAAAAAAAACTAAAAACTAAAAATTGGCCTTAACAAGCACAACACAATTTATTCACTTCCGATTTAACTATGTTTTGTTGTTGTTTTAGTTTTGGTTGCTTTCTTTTTGTGCATATATTTGCACAAATTTTTCAAATAAAATTCGATACGCTTCGATTGTTTGATTGGAGTAAAGTGCAGCAAAGGACTGGACTGAGCTGGGCTGGCTATTTGAAACTGAGTAGCTTCGCATAAATTTGTTTGGACATTTGTATTATTTGTTTGCGTACAAATGTACATAAATACATATACAATGCAACTTCATATACAAACATATGTATGTATTATTGCTGCTTGCAACATGTCGCATGTCGATTTTTAACTTTGCAGCGCACACAAACTATCGGGAAATATTTACACAGAGTTATGTCAAATGACCAGAGGCGTCTGTATGGCTTTTAAATTTTTGCCGTTAAAGTTCGATTGCGTATTTTTAAATGTTAAAAATAAAATTTATTTTCCAAATTTCATTCCCACAATCACACAATGTTGCAGTTTTTAATATTCATATTTACTTTGCAACATTCGGCTCTTTCATTCAGTATATTTTTGCTTTTTGTTTTACATGAAATTTTCTGCAATGTTTAACATTTGGAAACTCTGTGAAATAAAGCGTTAAGTTCAAATTGTTCTGCTTCTGTTCGGTATGCTCTAGAAATCTGTTTAAAATTGGTTCCACATCTTGTCTTTAGATTTTTTCGCTGCAAACAATAAGATGCTTATAATTATATATCAGATATTATATGCAATATATGGATTTAGCACCAAGCCAGTTTGTTAAAGCCGGGTGAGGTCTGCTGCTTTTCTCGAAGTTCGCTGTTTTCCTGTGTTGATTATGTGTTCATTCGGACAGACCAACTAGAAACAAAAATTAGAAATAATTGTGTATATAAATGTACTTTTGAAATAATTATGAGAGAAAAAGGAAGCAAGTAGGCGGCATTACTCCAAAACTATTTCTGGACATGTTCAGCCATTTTTCAAAAACAGCATAAAACTAATTCCGCCATATGTATATCTCGAGTAATTCGTGGCCCGTTCGAGACTACATTGTTTGGTACCATTCACGAAATTTTCGGGGTGGGTCTAGTCATGAAAAATTTTTAAGCAGGTCTCAAATTAATCCCGAAGTAGTCCCGAAAAAGTCCCGTTCTAGTCCCGAAAAAGCACTGAACTAATTTGAAGCTGAACCCAAACTGGTTCAAAAAAATTCCAAAAATTCTTAAACCAAAGAAAACAAATCATTATTTTATTTATTTAATATAATTAATGTTACGTACATACATATGTAGATTGTATATATGTATATATATTACAAAATGTACACTAATATTTAAAGATACTAGCAGCCAGGGCTATCGAAATAAATAATAATTATGAGAGAAAAGTAATTT
This sequence comes from Philophylla caesio, assembly GCA_963971545.1. Taxonomy (NCBI): domain Eukaryota; kingdom Metazoa; phylum Arthropoda; class Insecta; order Diptera; family Tephritidae; genus Philophylla; species Philophylla caesio. The sequence goes on along the minus strand of OZ020608.1, from coordinate 19,273,829 downwards.
ATAAGTCCACCACCATTTTCAGATTAGTCTAAAAAATTTGCATGACTAGCTTGGTACTAATTTTGGAATATGCACGAGCATATCAAGAGTAATTCGGGACTAGGTTGCTATCATTCGCGAATTTTTCGCGGCCTTTATCGGCTGGAAAAATTCCTAAATTGGTCTCAAACTACTCCCGAAAAAATCCCGAACTATTTCCGAAAAAGTAATGAATTTTTAAAGTTAAAAAAATTGCATAAAAGTATTCAATCAATGAAAAAAAATAATTATGAGAAGAAAACGAATTTATACTACATATGTAAGTCCAAGAGCATTTCCAGATTCGTTCCGATATCTTTCATGACTACATAGCTCGGAACGAATTTGGTAATATTTGCGTGTACTTATACTTCGCGACTTTTATCGTCATGAAAAATTCAAGAACTGGCCTCAGTCCCGAAAAAGAATAGTACTAGTCTGGAGCTGGTACTTAAAAAGGACCAGAGGAATATCGAATGAAAATAAAACGGAAATGTGCAAAAAGGTGCATTAAATGTGCTAAAAATTTGCCTAATTCTTAGAATTTTGAAATATACTTTAACATCAGCCAAAAAAAAATCTTTGAATACAAAAAACAACTAATCTCTAAAAATTTATATTATATACATAAGTTTCAAATTCATAAGTACTTGTACATAGTCATCGATTACTTAAGAAAATTTTTTCACTCCGGATTAATACGAGTATCAAGAGACAATTATAGTTCTTAAAAATGTTTGAATAAGTTTCAATAAAGCTAGTGTATTCTATCTCACTATCCACTATCTAATTATTTTGAGTCTCTGTTAAGAACACAGTAAAAAATTATATGTTTTTGGAGTGTATTTGGCAGCTTGTTGAAGTAGAGGAAGATAAACGTATTTAGGGGATGCAATTGACCTTTCCAATTGCGAGGCTTTGTCATTTAACTTTTACTTTGTATTCTATATTCTTTCACACTAATCAGGTTAATTATAAAAGTATTTTATAAAAATCGCCAGAAGTTTATTTATTTAAAGAAATTGCGCATTAAATACCTTTAAGACCCCCCCCCCCCCTAAATATCTGCCCCTTTAACTGATGGTCAAAGTTTTTAAACGCTCTTCATTATTTGTACTAGATGATTGCACATAACACCAAAATTACGTGTAGTTGTACATGTCTAAATATATACATATATGCCAATGTACATAAAATATGTACTATAGAATTTTATGTCGTGGAATTAAATTGCGAAAAGAATATTCACCTTTTGCAATTTCACTTCGATGTCGCTTAAAGCCATGTATCTGCCGTAATATTTTTTTTTTTTTTAATTTTTCCCCAATATTTTTGTATAATAATTTGTGAAACAGTTGCTTTACTAAAAGCTGTCAAAACCAGGCAATAGACCAACGCAGAAAACGCATTCCATAGTCGAAACACTCGTCATAATTAAATTTCATGGAAAAATTAATTTAGCAACTCAAACTCACAGCCAGCGGTCTGACAACCACCATCGGCTTACATTTTACTCATTTTTGTTTATTTCAGTACTCATAAAAATCAATCCAATTTGCGCATATTTATGTACATTTATATAAACATTAGGGTGATTCACAAAAAAAAAATAAACAATTTTTTGTTCTTGCAAACATGCTCAAAAGTTTCAATTTGACGTAAAAAGATAGCAATTAAAATTTGAGCCATCAATATTAATATAAAGACATCCTGCATCGCGTTTTTCTACTTCCCATAAGAATAATATGAACAAAATTTTTTCTGCACCTGGTGAATTTCATTACTAGCTTGTTATGTATCATAAAAGAGTTTCGTTTGCTTATGTTCGTAGAGAACAAAAAAGGTCTGAATGATTTTTCGAAAAACCTAAAAGGTTAAGAGTTATTTGAGGCCAAAATTCAATTTATCGCAAATTTTAAGGTTTTTGGTGCATTACAGCAAATTTGATGGTTTTATTGGAACAAATCAACCAAAAAATTCTTGTTTATCTTAATTTTAGTTTCTTGGACAATAATAGTTAATAATTTTTGGTAGCCGTCCAAAGAAAACTCGAAAAGTTCGAAGATTTATTATAAATGTTTTCTATGAAAATAAAAATCACGTTAAATTGTTCGGTTGTAAAATTGTAAATCAAAATATTACATGAGACCTTTTTACAGAGCGTTCAATTCTCTACAAAAAGTAGCAAACGGATCTTTTTTATGATACACGACAGGCTAGTAATACAATTCATAAGGTGCAGAAAAAAATGTTTCCTTGTTATTCATATGGAAAATAGAAAAACGGGCTCAAATTTTTAACTGTTATCTTTTAACGTCAAATGGAAATTTTTGAGCCTGTTTGCAAGAGAGAAATTTTTTTTTTTTTTGTTAATCACCCTTATATGCATACATATTTATGTATAGTATATTAAATCTCACATGTTAATTTCCAGCTAACATTTTAGTTCGCGGAAGTACCTTTGCTTACTTATACTAAGAGAACTTATAAAAGCAGGAAACTATTAATTAACAAGAACAAGAACGTTAGTTCAGTTAATTAACAAGAACAAGAACGTATCCACCTTATATAAAGCTTTCCAAATGTTTTGCGGATTATAGCAAAATTTAAACTTCGGTGACCTTACGATACAAAAACGTATCTAACTCATAATTAGTGTTCAAAATTTCTTTCTTGTGACACTTCGATAAAATAATAACAAAATCGTTTTGAGCTCTTTCAGATGATTTTATCGCGTTGATTATCACAAACACACAAACTACTATTTCAACTGTCAACTGTGTTTCTAGAATTTTCGTGGATTCATCGTTTTGAGGGTAGCTCCTCCAATTAACTTCGAAATGTTGGCTGCGTAAAAAAAGCGGGAAAATATTGCATACTCTTGGAATGTAAAATTTGGCAGGCGATGCATAATTTTTGGAATTTCGGATTTTTACTGTTTTAGTGGATTCCTCAAAATATTTTTTTTTAGTAACCGCAACATTCTCCGTAAATAAAGCACGGAAGTCCATTAGTGTCACACATAACTTTGTACAAGAAAAAGTAATAAAGCTAAGATATAATATCATAAACGAATTTTTATTAGAATGTATGTTCTTCAGCTAACTCGCCTTTTTAGAGCTCAAATGCGTGCTGCGGTAAGTACTGAGAGTATTTACGTCTTATCTACCATAGATATTTAGACAGACTACAATCCTTGAATTTTCACGCAGAAGAAACTCTTCATTATACGTAAGATAAGTGATTAAAGGGGTTTTGGATGGCTTGGCCATGTTGTTGATATGGATGAAGATGCTGTGGAGAAAAAATCCTTCGAATTGCCACCCATGGGTATGCAATGAAGCCAAGGCCGTCATCAAAATGGCTGGAGTATTTCACTTCATCACTGGCTACTCGACGATAACTCTGAAGAGGCTTTGTATTTCCAAAAGTTTAGCAGTATCTGGAGGCAATAGCTCTGCGGAAATCTAATTGGGTTACGCTTTGCCCACCTTTATGACGTAAAAGCTAAGCATTTTGAACCCATACCTCTATTAGCCATGTATAAATCGAGTACGACCATTTCCTTCCGCGAGCACCAATCCTTTATGCAGTGACGTTCTGATACATTCTATCAGTTCCAACACAAATTCTGTAAACGCTGTTTCAAGGCATCAATATATGGTCGTAGCTTCCATATTTTATCATTTATCTGCTGCTTTGCATTATCGTTGAAATGTATGCTGCGGAAAATTGTATCGAAATCTGTTTCATTTGACCAATACCCTCTTCTTACAGGACGAAAGGCATAACCTGTGACTATAGTTATTCCAATGAAAACACGCATGTGTTGTGTTGTTATTTGTGGGTTCACCTGACCACGATATACGGCAAAGCAGTTGCTTTATTTACAAAGCATTCAAGATAATTTGGATGAGGAAAAATTTGCTGGTACCTATTATTATTATCCTCAACCCACTGATTTATTGGTTCTATACTTTGTTTAGCACGTTTTGTTTGCCCTTGCTTCATTTTCTTTTGCTTTGCCAATTTTTTCTGAGCAGCAGCCCGTTTTAAAGTTGGCGGTCGTTGACTCCGTTTTTTGGTTTCAGGGAGCAAGAGGTTTTAATAAACAATCTTATTTGGCGTTTTTTCCAAAACCAAACTGCAAGTTGACGATTCAATTGTTGGTATAGTGTAAGATGCCACATCTACATCTAGTAAATATTTTAACACATCCATTAGCGCTTTATCCAAGAAATCTTCCGCGATAACTGTGCTTTCGGCAAATTATCTGGTCGTCCACTGCCCTCCACGTCACCAGAATCTTCATCTGTTTTAATATTATTACCATTTGGAGGTTTAATAACTATTTCTTCAATAATCTCATCCCCATCATCATCTGACATCAATTCCTCAAGGATGTGTGTTGCTTCCTTTAGTGTCAAACAAGTATATCTGAACATAAAAACAACTTTTTTGGCACACAAATACTATAAAAATAAAGTAATGCTATGCACACTGATATAAAAATACTGAGATAAGTTTCCTGTTGCTATTACCAAACAAAACAAACAAAAAGTACTTGGGATGCCCACTGTTACATATGTGTAACGTCTTCATTATCGGCTCTTCAGTTGGCACCACTCCCATCAAATATTTTTTTTCACATTATTATAAAACGTACTTTGCACATTTATAACTAACATTTCATAAAAAATGTTATTCTAAATAGACGTTTAAGTATATAAATATCTGTTTTTACCTTCGACGCATTTACCACTTCTAAAAAACTTAACTTCGCGCACAAGTCACTGCGTTGGAACTGAAAAGTGAACTGACTTGATTTTCAAAAGGAATTGCTGATGTATTCTAATAAATGGCAGACTAAAATTCTGATTCGTAGAAGTATGCTGTTCTCAGCCAAAGCTTAAAGTTTGAATGCGGTGCGTTACATATATGTAACAGTGGACACTATTGGATTAATCCAATAAATATAAATTTCGGTATCATTTTGGGCTTAGTTCGGAACCAGTACAGAACTTTTACACGACGATTTCAACACCAGCTCGTGACAATAAAGTCTGGGAATAATTAAGGCAGGTTTAGATATTAGATATGTTCGTGACTATTTGAGAACTAACTCAGGCTCGTTTCTAAACTATTATCCCTTATTAATAAAATATTACACTAATCTAATAGTAGATAGATATTTTTTCGTTGCTTCTTACATGTTTTTTTGTTAATACATTATAACTTTTATCACATACAGTTTCCTGCATATAACGCAGTTACTTTTTATTTGAAAGGAATTGCGAAAGAGCTTCTGTAAACAGTTGTCAATAATCAATGGTAATTTATAAAGATTTGAAACCTACATTTTATTTTACTAAAATTTAATGAACTACTTACAAATCTGCATACACAAAAAAGAAATTTTGAAAAAGTTTAAGAAAATAATATTATGTTTTTATCCAGCCGAATCTAACTGGTAGCAGCAAAAAAAAAATCAATTAATTTTTTTAAATCAATTTAAGCATATAGCTTCTACGCTCAGTATACAGCTCTCAAGAAAATCGAAAAATTCGTACAATATGACACGCAAGAAATGAAAAAGATTTTTTTCTGACAAAGTTTCTTAAATCAATCTGGAGCTGTCAAGTAAAAAAATGCTCATATATTTATTTATTCACAAAAATTTACAGCAATGGCAAAGTACTTTTTCAAGCAACTGAAATAATGAATAAGATTTCTTGGAATTTTTCTTGAGAGCTTAATTTTAAAAACAAAAACGAAATACACAGACATTTTTATTTTATTTCTTTATTTTTTCTTCTGCTATAGGATACGTTGATTGTCCAAATGTCTGAAAATGCGCTTGTCCAATAAATTGTGAACCTTTTTTTTTTGGATACTTGCGGCAAAAATAACTGAACACGGATATTTTGCAACAAATTTCAAATATTTGTTTTATTAAAATTCAGCTCATTCTCAAACAAACGATATAAAAAGTAAAATTTTAAATTTAAACAATTTTATGGAAATAAAAAAAGTTAAAAATTTTATGGAAATAAAAAAAGTAATAATTTTTTTTTTTTGAGTAAGCGAAAAGGTACATGTTTCAAATCGCTTTAAACGAACGCTGATTGAGCGATTTTTTACGATATTTTCTTCCATACGACCTTCATACTAAATTAATAAATCAGCCTGCAATTTAAAGCTCGCAGTTTGTTTAACTAAAATTGTTTGAACTACAAAACTACATATTATGAAAAATTAAATATGTTAAAGTTAAAAATTAAAAAAAAAAAAGTTTTTGAGTTTTTACAAATTATGTATAAAGCTTAACATTTGCTTATTTTTGGGTTTTTTATATTACAAATTTACAAACAAAAAGAAAAGAAAAAACCTAGTCAAACATAGTCAAAATATCGCATTTCTATAAATTGCATACATAGATACGAGTACATTTTTTTTTTAAATTTATTTCCTAAAATTGCCTTTCTAATCAGCCAACAAACTTACAATGGCAAACATACTCGTATAAAAATTTGCAGGATATAAATTCCAACAAACAATTTGAATGGGTCCAAAACTCAACAAAGGATAAGCAAGAATTTGTTAATAGCCTTTTGTAGAAATTTCATTTAAAATACATACGCAGTACAAAAATGCCTAGAATATAAAAATGAAATATAAAAAAAAAAAAAAATAATGCAAACAAATGGAAATATGTAGGTATTTGTACACTTACTTGGCCAATACAATAGCACTGAGAAGAAGAAAAATTTGCGAAACAATGTCGAGTGATTAAATGGATTTATCGTTGAAACGTTGACTTCTTGCAGGTGCAACAAAGGCAACGTTTACAATCAGGTAGTAAAACAAAGGAGATAAACAACATACACAAACACACATGTACATATATATATATGCATATTTATAGGAGTCTAGTTGAAGTTGCAAGAATAGCAAACTAATTACTCTTTTAACATTCGCATGCATTTTTCGTCACAGTTCGCCTCTGGTGCCACAGACACACATGAATCTGACTACCTAAAATTTTACTACATATACGTTTGTGTTGAAAGTAGATATACTCACATATTCATTAACATACGTTGGTATGTATGTGTGTTTCCTTAGCACTCACTTACAAATCCTGTGTCTTTCCGTCTCTTTAACTCTTATCTTAGGTGCATATTTTTGGGTGCGCTTTACATTTTCATTTCCGTTTGTCACTATTTGGTGCATTTAAACGTTTTATCATGTGTGCCCGGTTACTCAGGTTTTTCACTCGTTGCCTAGCTATTTTCACTCTCTTTTCGGCGCATCCTCTTGCCAGCTCTGGTTAAGGATTTCTTTGATAATCTTGTTGTTGACTCCCAAAAGTATGCATTACGATTGTTACTATCCGTAAAGCTGCTCATTGCTAGGTAAGCGTATTTCAAAGCATTTATTTTGCATATATATGTACATATGTGTGGACTTATATGTATATTAGGGTGGTTCTTAATTTTTAAACAAACAAAAATTATTGTAGAAATTAAATTTATTTAAAAACAGTTTGTGGAAAGATGTGATGATTTCGGTTTTACCTTCGACCACTAAAAATGTTTTTGGTGTTTTACCAAATTAAAATTTTTCACAAACTGGCGAGCTCAAAAAAATTGAAAAAAAAAAATATTGCAGTTTGGGGAAATAATAAATTGATTTCCTACAAATTATCGCACGCCAAGCACAATATTTTAGAATTCTGAGCATTTTGAAGCCCATAAAGTTGATGCTCTTCTGCAATTTTCTTCCATACTCGTGTTTCGCATGCTCCATGATTTCTTTATATGGAAGATTTTCAGGAAGCGCGACAGTAAAAAAATAGTCAAAAAATCTTAGCCACTTCAAATTTACATATTTTTGCTCTAAGACTAAGTAGGCAACAAAAATGCATTACCAGAATACTAAAACTTTTTGCTTCTTATACGATTATTTGTTAAAAAACTGGTTGTTATTAACTCAAACTTTAACTTTAAAAAATTAAAAAAAAATGTATTTCTGGTGCAGCCTTGACTGCTCTTTGAAAGTTTGTAATATACGAAACACCCTAATGCTTTTGTGTGCGTGTGCTTCTCCTATACGCTTGTGCACTTTTAGGAAGAGTTACTTGAAAATCCTATTTGATGGCGACCCAAATTTATTTTGCATTCACTTGAATTTCAATTTTTATGCTCGCATTTGTGCAAATTCAGCTTTTTTGCAAGCATTAAGCAAACCAACACACATACACATATAGCCTTACATATCTAGATATATACTGGTTGATTTGTACCTGCGTACACTCTTATTTTATGAAAATGTGAGACACATAATTTAAGCGCAACCCCAAGTGACCTTTATGGGAGTTATAAATCATAAAAGAGGTCACAAGAGCATACAATTTCGTTAATTTTTTAAATAATATAAAAAAACAAATTTATTCAAAATCACAAACTAAAAAAAAAATTAGAATATTTTAGTGTATGCAGTTATAAAAGTCATTAAATTTTAGTACCACAAAGTGCAAGTTTCTAGTGGCTACGAATTACCACTGATTTTGGGCAATTTTTATACTGACGCTTTCTCGCGATTCCTTCCAAAGAAAAATTGTTAAAAATCAGTGATTACTTGTATGCACTTCATACTTGCACTTTCTCAGACTAAAATTGAATGATTCGAATAACAGCATACTCAAAAAATTCTAAAAACTATTTTTAAAGAGGTCGAAATTTTGTTAACATTTTGTTAAATTATTGCACATTTCGTACATAGTTTAAAAAATGACAATTTATTGTTTTTCTTAGAGAATAAAACATATTTTATTAGCCCGTGCTATAATTTGTGAATAGAGAAGTCGATTGAAAATAGGACGCCTTTGCCAAAATAAAAACAAAAAAAATTGACGTTATCAAAACTGACTTAACCGCTTAGTTAAACTGAGATTTTTAATAATGCTTATGAGAGGTTAGAGCCCTTAATTGGCATTAAATTGCGCCAAGCTCTAAGACTATTAGAAATATCTCACATTGAAATTTTAAGATCATAAGGCTTTGTTTTTATGAAAAGACTGAAAAAAATCCATAACCTGAAATTGTAAAAACGAGAAATAACGTCATGCGAACTTCTTTTAATAAAAAAAATATGTTTTCTTTCTAATCTTAATCGTCTTGCCATCCCACGCCGGTTATGTGCACGACATTCCAGAGTCGTAACCGCAAAAAATTATTTCTTTCTTTTAAAAGATTAAAATCTGAGTTTTTCTTTCTTTATTGTTCTTTTAATTTCCAAGAGCGTTGGTGTACGTTATAATATGAATAATTTATAATCATGCACTGTCGATAATATTCCTAATATTTAATTTAAAAGACTCATAGTCAAAATCCAATCTTGCACAAAAATATGATCTTATTTCTCAATTGTGAATGAAATAAAGCCATGTGACATTATTTCCCATGATATTAAAACCCTGCATTAATGGAATTTCTTGATATTTCTTTTCCTGAATTTTAAAATTTATTTGTTCGAATTACCCAGTTAATAGCAATTTTTACAAAATCAAAATACTTAAAATTGTAGGTAATTTAATATTTATTATTTTTCAAATGGTTAACCGCTTTCAAATTAAAGTATTTTTTTACTAGCAAATTAAGCTTACCTAAAGACAAGCTGAGTACAGTCAGGTCTGATACACTTTAAGGTTTGTTGAAATTTTGTTTAAACTACTATTTTTCGTTGGTAGGTAGAGAAAAGTGTGCGTTCCGGTCGCCAGATGACATGTTTCGAAGTAATCTGAGGGCGTTATAACAAAAAAGCTGTGATCGGTGCGCACGAGAAGTCTCCAAAAAAAATTTCGAGTGAGACGAAACAAAAAAAGGTCCCTTCGCAACATTGCTTACACAGAACCCAGTTGCCAGCAAATCAGAAAAACTTCCATTAACTTTTCATATGAAAAATACATTTTTTTTGTTATTTTGTGAAAAAAACAAACTGCAAAGCAAATCATAAATGCCAGAGGATGCCACATCCTCCACGATCCTAAAAATCAAATTTTAAAATGAACCTTCGGCAAAGGTTTGAGCTGATATGACCACTCGTGGGCTTCTTTGGAATTTTAAAGCAATCTGCACAAATATGAGAAACGAAAATTGACACTGAAGATGGCACAACGCCGAAACCGTTTTGTTTGATGCCTTATTCTGCAGTTAAAAATGATATATAGGTTTTTCGCAGTTACAAAAAATGTTTATTCACAATATTTAATCAAATTATATTAAAATGTTCATATTAATGTATATTAAATGTTCATGTAATATAGATTTAAAAATTTTTGAGATAATTACAAATATTATTATTTGTTACATTACGAAATTTAAGGCATTTTTTTCTATAAATAATAAGTAGTTTAAGTTGCATAAACACTGCCTTGCATCTCACTTCGATACCAAAAACATAACCGAGAAACTAAAAACGCTTCAATTCAGAGTCGGTATCAACCTTCAAGACCACTCCAAATCAAAATTAATATTCGAAATGCAATTGAAAAAATCAAAATCTTCATCCTCCAACTCTCGCATCTCAATATCATCGCATGTTCGGCCACTCGCACGCCACTGTTGCTCCAATTTTCCCTTAAACTGCACTTGCCGACTGTAAATCGTAATATCCGCTGGACTACAATTCCAAATATTTGCAGCACATTTCGCAATCAGCTGATCGGTTATGTCAATTTTTGTTTTCGTAAGCGCCAATGCATTGAGTTGACGACGTTTTAACTCTTCGCGATAGATGAATAGGTGATAGGGTAGTAGTGACTTCGCAATTGCAATCGACTCCATAACTCAAATTGAAATTTTGTGTTTGAGAAAAGTTTTACTTTTTTTTTTTAAATTTTTAGTGCGGCAACTTCAATTGTGCGCGATTTAGTTTCGAATGTGCTGTTGCTGTTAGAACAACGCTTTTTATTGCGACTGGGATTTTCACTAGACAAGTAACAATTTTAATCACTTCGTGATAATCATTACCTGTGCGGGGCGTAATGTATACAATTTGGTAATGAAAAAGGATCAAAGTTGTTTAGCAATTCTAGTTCGTGATTATGAAAATTCAAAACAAGTCTATTGATTAGTTATAAAATTGCCTGCTATTGTAACCTTTGCTTATAAATTACAAGAATTCGCATACCTGCCCCAGAAACAGTTAATCACGGAATACAAACAAATAATTAAATCACTTAGGTGTGCGTAATACATACATGCAAAACACACTTACACAGGTAATGACTTTAAGTACAGTGATTTAAATGACTTCCAGGATAATAAACCAGAATGCATTAATATATAAGTTCGTGCTCACTAAGCAACTGAATTATTCTCATTTGCGCACCTACTCATTGCAACACTGGGTTGAGTAATTTTACACAGTCAATCACTCAAACACTATGGACGACTCAAGCTTATCATCAAAATCCTCGCTGCCCTATCACTTATTCATTTATCGTGAAGAATTAAAACGTCGCCAATTGAATGCACTCACGCTAAATAAAACAAAAATTGACATAACCGATCAGCTGATCACGGATTGTATAATTAAGATTTGGGAGAGCTGTCCAGATGATATCGATGCTTTTTGTCGTCAAGTTGCATTCAAAGAGAAACTCATTGAACAGCAGTGTCAACTAATTGGACGAGAGAGTATGGAAGTTGTTGGAGAGAATGAAGATGCAGAATTTGAGGATAATTTTGATGTTGACATTGATAGCGATTTCGATTTGGATTTTATAAAAAAATGGGCTCTTACAATACCGACGGAAATAATCAGCTGTCAAAACCACGACTAAGAAACGAAGTCAATGTGGTGCACTCGTAAAGTGGAAGAACGAGAGAGAGAGAGCGAGGTATAACCTACTACTTATTTTAAGCAAGCAAGCAGCAAAAGCAAATGTACTCAGAATTTTTTTTGAGAAGTGTTCTAGTAAAGGAAAATTAGAAATTATCTCAAATACTAAATGTAATACGAAAATTAGACTTAGTATAATGGAAATATTAAATAAACTTCAACTTTCAATTGGAAAATATATACAAATTAATCAAATTAATTTCTTTTATTATTCTCATGCGTTATGGAGACACTTTGGTTTGGGTAAATTTTTAAATGTGGTTTATTTTTTATGAGCAATTTTCATAGTTTTTTATTTCATAAAATTCTAATTTCAATTCTTAGGGGCAAGCGCTGAACCCGACTTAGCTCTGACATCCAAAGTAAGGGATACGTTTTTTTTCTTTTTTTAATGAAAGTCTTCGTATCGTAGTCCATCAAAGTTTGTATAACTTTGAGGCTTTTGATACTTTTTTTAGATAAATAAAATATAAAATATGAAGAAATTTATTAAACTATTAGCTAAATTTTTTACACAAATATTGCGTATAACACATAAATCGTTGATGATTTTTTCAAAAATTTCAAATGAAACATTCATGTCATAGAAAATAAAAAATAAAATATAAATTATATAGCTACAATTTGAAGTACATTTTGAAACTATAAAGCATTTCAAGTATTTAAATATTCGTTTTAGTGAAATATAGTTAAGTCTTTTTATAAGATGTAACATTCAAGTCAAGAAATGCTCAAAAATCAGACTATTCCGCATTTCCAAATTTTGAAAGATGCCTGTATAAATATTTCGAATACAAAAATATTTTTGAAAAAAAGAAAATTTTAAATTCAACTTTCTTAAGTGTTACCATTATTTTCCACACAGTGTATATATATTGAAAAAATTCGAAATCTTTTTTCAAATATTTTGTTTAAGTAACATGAAATAAACACAGCAGCCAACTCGGCTAGCGTAGCACAACATGTAGCGTGCCTGGGAGAAGTGCTTATAAAAAATATATTTAATTAATTTAATAAAAAGTAGTCTGATGAGGAAATGTGGTGATTTCCGAAATCGTACTATAACTTCTACCATTAAAAACTGTTGTCGTTTTTTCACAAAAATTTTTCATAAACTGACCTTGAGCTCGATAAAACTGTAAATTATTAAAATATTTTTCAATTAAAAATCCTTTTGTTTTCTAATAAAATACGCATGGATTTTAAATCTATATAAATTTGTAAATTTATAAGAAAAGTTTTAGAATATTTTAATTTCAGTAAAATAAAAAGTAAATATGTATTGTTGATTTTTCAGATTTTTTTTTGTCACATTATCTGCCATAGAAAGCATGAAAAAAATGGCAAAAGAAATGCTCAAAATTTCAACTTGCATTGAATGGTGTTTAAAACTTATCTACAATTAAAAAATATACTTAATTTTATTTAAGTGAAATAAAATCTTTGAAAAAAAAAATTAATTTTCATAAGTTGTCCATGTATGGCTATCGTGTAGTTACCATAAGCACTTTGTAAAAATCGATTGCAAAGATTTGCGACGACTTTAAATTGAGTAAATTAAAAAATATAAAATTTTAGGCAAACCGCATTCAAATAAATTGTCGGCAGTAAAACATTTGAACTCCTTTTTTATTTGTTTTTTTAGGATAGAATGTCAACTTGTCTCATGTGATTGTATTCCAAGTGATTAAGCACTGAGTTACCAAACACACTCAGGTTTAAATTCTAACAAATTTTTCCGAAATAAAAGACAAGAAAAATATTAAAGTAAATGTTATATGTAGATGAATTCGGATTTTAACTTACGCCGTGTTTCTTCCAAATACGACTCATGTGTTGTTGAATAATTTAATTTGCTTCGCACAGGCCAATAACTAATTTACATGAGATTATCCGAGCAATGTTTTATTTATATTTTTCATTGTGTGCAATTTATGTAGAACATTCAGAGTATTTTAACTTTTGACTGCTCTTACTTCTTACTACAGCCACACCATTCTGTTCAGAATTGTTCTTAGATATGTCTCAGAGGGGGCGTTGGCAGTCACCCACATGTTTTTTATGCTACAGTGGCTTAAAGTTGGCACTGCAAGGCTAGTCATTGCCATACGTATTACCACCTATGCGATTTTGGCCGAGCTTAGCTCAGCACGCCAGTTAATTCTCTCTTTCGCTAACTGGCGCCAGTTAGAAATACTAAGCGTACCCAAGTACCTTACCGCCTGGTCTTTCCAACGCAGAGGAGGCCTCCCTTTTCCTCTGCTACCACCGGTGGGGAGCGCGAATACTTTCAGAGCTGCAGCGCTTTCATCCATTCGAAGGACATAACCAAGCCCGCGAAGCCGCTGGATCTTAATTCGCTGCACTATATCTATGTCGTTGTAAAGCTCGTACAGCTCATCGATTCATCTTCTATGGTATTCGCCATCTCAAAGGCGTAAAGGCCTATAAATCTTTCGGAGAATCTTTCTCTCGAACACTCCCAGAGCCTTCTCATCAGAAATCTTCATCGTCCATGCTTTAGGACGGGCATAATGAGAGACTTATAGAGCGTGATTTTTGTCCACCGAGAGAGAACTTTACTGCTCAGTCCGTAGTAGCACTTGTTGGCAAGAGTGACTCTCCTTAGGATTTCGATGCTGATATTATTATTGGTTCCGAAGTCTTCTACTTTTTCAAAGTTATAACTGTAAACAGTGATGTTTGATCCCAGTCGTGAATGTGCCGACTGTCTATTTGATGACAGGAGATCCTTCGTCTTGCCCTCGTTCACCTCCGACCCATTCGCTTTGCTTCTCTATCCAGTTTGGAGAAGGTAGAACTAACTGCGCGGTTGTTAAGGCCGATGATGTCTATGTCATCGGCGTACGCCAGCAATTGCACACTCTTATAAAAGATGGTACCTGACCGATTTAGTTCTGCGGCTCAGATTAGTTTCTCCAGCATCAGGTTAAAGAAATCGCACGACAAAGAGTCACCCTGTCTGAAACCTCGTTTGGTATCAGATTCTTCCCAATTCTGACGGAGCTGGTGGTGTTGCTCAACGTAATTTTACATACCCGTATTACTACTGCTACGAAAATGAAGTGCCATTGTGAAGGTATGAAAAGCATTACTTTTACATAAAAATAAAACAAAAAGTGTGAACAAGTTGTGACACCAGTAGATCCGGGCAAAATAATATAATAGGGGGATTGTTAGAAGTGTATTGCTTTATATTATTCAAGAAAATGTTTCGGAATCCTTCATATTTGTGCTACAGATTGTTTGTCGCAGTTTTTTTAAGAATGTTTTTCGATTCAGCAAGCTCAAAACCCGTCTTACACTAAATTTTAGTTCTTAAATCTAATTTTTTCCGAAAAACTCTCCTCCATTCTGTGTCAACCATTTTGAATTTTAACATTCTGACGTAATTTTTGAAATCAGTCAACCAAAAACTTTGAAGATATCTGCACGGTACGGAAAATAATGTTGCTGCTTCGTTTCGCCTAGAATTTTCCGATTTCAAACCACTGAGCGTCGTCGTCGATATATAAATACAAACATATCTAACTCGAGTCAATTCGTGTAAATAAGTGTGGAACATACCTACTATTTCTCTATGCTATAAATATCAGATTACCGCTTTATTTTCGCCTTTAACACAAACACAATTTTCACCAAATTCACTAAAGTAATCTATCAGTCAAATCGACAAAGGAAAATTACGTTTAATATATATTTTGCACACTGGAAATATAATTTTTACATGTGTTTATTTAATTCAAACTCAAGATCACGCGCATCGACAGCCATTCATTGTATTATCATTGAATATCTGACTGATTGTCTGTCAGCTGCATAATTACATACAAGTAAGATGAGCGCACGAACGCACGCGCCAACGCCTAAAAACATACCATAAATTGATTACGTAACATAAATGTATTTTTCTTCTACATACGAAAGCGCTCGACTGCACATCAAAACTTATGACGACGACCCCTGACAGCTGTCAGCAGTCAGACAATTGCACGCAAATATGCTTTTTAATATGCAAAAACACGAACACATGTCACGCACATAAATGCGAATGCGAAAGTGATTGTGAAAAGAAATGTGTCGATGTGTAGGAATGTGGCGAGATGTGTGCGTTTTAACCCACGAAATTTGCGTGTGGATTAGTCCCCGCTGTGCCATAGTGCGCAAAGCACCAGCAACAACAACAGCCAGGGGCGAGCGAGACGTGCTGAAAGCGCCGAAAAGTATACAACATCTAGAGCAGCTAAAGCAAATACTCGACAACTCGTTGATACTAAAAGTATGCCTAAATATTTCAAAATTTGGCAACCTGCTGGAAGTGGATACGAACGCGCGTCAACTGACTGACACTCTACGACAGCTGTGGGGGCTCTTTCGCAACATATTTATAGCCACATTTCATAATACTGGCGTAATAAGCGTAAATAGCGATGTAAGTAGGCGGTATAATGCAAGTTATTGGCATTCTTGACGTTCCTGGCGTTTACTCTAGCATGAACGAGAGTGTGTGTATGTGTGTGTGGGCTTGCCTGCAAGCATTACAGCTCACACGCCTTAAAATATGTTATATGATGAATAAATCAAAGCTATACATGGTTTGCCGTTTGTAAACTCAAAATGGACGGTTTCGTTTCTAATGAAACTGTTGTTGTGATCGGAAATGATGTGCCGTAGATAGGCGAATAATGGTTGGTTACAAGTGCTTCTTCTACTCAACACACCCTTACTTATCACACACTTACTCACCATAGGTATGCTCACCACACCTTAACTCTTTCCACCAAAACTCCCCACACCAAAACTCACCACATCTAAACTCACCACGAATAAACTCACCACATTAAAATTCACCACATGTTAGCACATCGTACTTGAACTCATCACACCTAAAGATAGCGCACCTAAACATATTACACCTAAAATGTTCACACATCAACTCACCTTACATTATATTAATGGTTTTTGTTTCTTAGAAAAACCGAACTGAAGTTTTGTAAAAGTAAAATTTACATATCGAATTATCGTGCAAATAATCTAACCTCATCTCAACACATTTCACCTTATCTTATTTTACCGCAGCTCAGCTCAACTGACCTATCTTCATCGAAAAAACAAAATAATTAAAAAATATTTAATAAAAGCGTAAGCATTTTGCGACTACTTTAACATTCTTTCATGTGCACCCACGACTTCAACTTATCTGAGCGACACATACCATTCAACTATCAAACCAAAACGGAATGCTGAACTGTAGAAAAGTTAATATTTTTAATTCGACTGACTTTTGCTCTAAAATGAGCAATATTCTTAAAAAATTCAATTATACCAAAGAGATTTACTCAGCTTGAAACTATTGTGAATTTTGTGAGCAAATCATGTTGCGGTCGTTTATATCAGACGCCGTGTGTCAGCACATTTGAATAACCATAGTTTGTCTTTATTAAACCGTAAAAATAACAATATTTACAACCTTTTACACAAACATTGGAAAATCTCTTGCCTACTTATGGCCTAGTAAGCTTATACGCCCTTATACCCACACATTTAACACACACCGATACATCCATACATACATACATACATATATATGTATGTATGTACGTGCGTATGTAAGTTTATATAACACATGCTCTTAACGTTGATTCTTGTATTTCACTGTTATCTGCATGTGGTATTGGGCGCTCACATCCTTCCGTTTTTCCTTCCTGTCAGATTTTCTTGATGCATATTTATTTCATTTCACTCATCTGTTTAACAATCATGTATTTCCTATCTACTACTT
This sequence comes from Philophylla caesio, assembly GCA_963971545.1. NCBI lineage: Eukaryota > Metazoa > Arthropoda > Insecta > Diptera > Tephritidae > Philophylla > Philophylla caesio. Next base: position 19,256,101 of record OZ020608.1, on the reverse strand, counting down.
CCGATGATTTTCGTTTTGTGCCCACAAAAATAGTCCAAAATATTAAATAGCGTTTGTGTGTAGTTTTGACAGGTTGTGATTCACGGATCAATGAAGGGATTTTTGGAGGATTGCAACTTAAGAAGAATTCAATTGTTACCCGTAGATACGTATGTACATGCGAAATTATAGTTTCATGTACATAAATACGCATTTTAATGATATTTTGACTTAACTCCAAATCGATTTTGACTGAAAAGAAAAAGTTGCGAATGACATATGTATGTATGTATTTACTTCTTCCTTTCACCATACTTGACTCAAACCCACTTTACTGGCCTTCACATAACTCGCCAAAACCCAAATCACCATAACTGAATAATCCACTTTTAAACTCATAAAACCAAAGTTCACCACACCTTAACTCACCACATCTAACGTCATTATGCTGAAACTTCCACACCTTAACTCATCACACCTAAACTCACTATTAATAAACTCATGTTATGTTATGATATATTACGTTACGCTACGTTACATTACGATATGTTATTCCACGTTGTGTAATGTTATGTCATACTTATTTTAGTGCTATTTTGACTGAACTCTAGATCAATTTTGACTGCAAAGAATAAGTTGGGATTGACAATGAGTACTTCAGCTGTTCACCATACTTGAACTCAAACAAACTTCACTCGCCAAAACTAAATTCAATAACCAACGTAACTCGCACAAAACCCAACTTAGCACACCTAAATTACCCACTTTTAAACTCATCACATCAAAATTCACCACACCTAAATTCAACACACTTAAACTCACCACACCTTAACTCACCGCACCTGAATTCACCATACCAAAACTCATGTTATGTTATGAGATATTACGTTGCACTACGTTGTTTGTTGGTTACGCAAATCAGAGGTGACTTTAACCTTAAACTTGCACTGAAATCAAAGAGGATACAAAACAGCATAGATACTAAAACAAAATTAAAAATTCCAAGACAAAAGAACCAATGTTTTTTTTTTTTTAATTTTACACAAATTTTTAAACTTTACATAAAGTTCTTTAGAGAGCGAATTGGAATTTAAATAGAAAATCCTTTAAATAAATTCTTAAAATTGTTGACGCAGTTTTAATTTTGAGGTTGGGTAAATGCCAGCAGATACTTTGTTTTCTTATCTTCGAGAGTAGTGGAATTGCAATGTTTTTAAATATAAATAATAAATACATAAAAAAAAATTATATGCTTGTGACACTCCGACGACGGGAAATCACAGACTATATTTTGTAGCTTACCGAAACAATCCTCAATTGCTTCTAAGCTGTTTTTGAAAAAAATGAGTAGATCGTAAAATGCATTTTTCTGATGGACCAAAGATTTTATAAAAAATTTCCATATACTAAATTGCACCCGTTTTTATATTTAAATTCATTAATAAAAATCTTTAAGAAAATTTTTGAAATTAATTTTAAAAGTATGTTTTCAATTTTGTTGCTGCTCACTTTTATTCATTTTAAAAATTTTATTTTATCGATATTTTAACTTTAAATTAAGTTCATCCTTGAAAACTCTCGCTTGTACCTCATCGACCTCGAGCTTGTTAATATACATTTTCAATATATAAAATACAAAGATCGATAGCAAAAAAAAAAATATTTTTAGTTATGACATTTTGAAAATTTTTCGTCCACCAGCTTCAGTTTCTTCAGTTTAAATATTGGTGCTCTTAAATTGTTGAAAATTTTCGAAATCCCTTACATTAATAAGAAACAGTTTCGCAACTTGCAAACATTTTGTTCTTTACGATTATGATTTGAGGGGTGCAATGGGGTACAGTGTGCTTCTGGGTATGCAGATACAGTTGCGCGGCTGTACTCAATCCCTACTCTTACGTCCACGTTCGTGCACCCTGGGCAACGTGAGCAACCCATGTGCGAGATACGGTAACCAACCCGTGTGGAGCCATGGGTCACGGCTAATAGAGAGGGAGCTTTAATGGAGCCACTCCGACATATTCGGTTTAAGGGTCCACTGAAGTCCGCAGCGTCTGTTCACCAGGAGGTGCGGCTGCAAGCGGGCGTCTGTCTTGAAGCAAGCGGCTCGCTATATAAACGAATTTAAAATATCAACCCCCAGCAATGGGTTGTGCGCAGGGCTTGGAACCCGCCACGTAAAAAAACAACTTCCAATGAAAAGCAAAGCAAAGCCTCGGACAGGACCCCCCTTTTTAGATGACGACCACGGCAAACGTTTTAAGGACTATGATTTGAGGGCATGCACCTGGAATGTCCGAACCCTTAATTGGGAAGGTGCCTCTGCCCGGCTGGTTGATGTCCTCGGTAGAGCGAAGGCTGACATCACCGCCATCCAAGAAATGCGATGGACGAGGCAAGGGAGGAAAACGGTAGGCCCTTGCGACGTATACTACAGCTGCCATGTAAAGGAGCGCAAATTTGGTGTCGGATTTGTGGTGGGAGAGAGACTTCGCCGTAAAGTACTGTCGTTCACTCCGGTGGACGAACGTCTCGCCACAATCCGCATAAAGGGGAGATTCTTCAACATCTCCCTGATTTGCGCCCATGCCTCGACGGAAGAGAAGGACGATGGGACCTAAGATTGCTTCTACGAACTCCTGGAGCGCACGTTCGAAAGCTGCCCCCAACACGATATAAAAATCGTGCTAGGCGATTTTAATGCCAAGGTGGGTAAGGAGGGCATCTTTGGTTCCACAGTCGGAAAATTCAGTCTCCACGAGGAAACGTCTGACAACGGATTGAGACTGATCGACTTCGCCGGGGCCCGAAACATGGTAGTTTGTAGTACCAGGTTCCAGCATAGGAGGATACATCAGGCTACGTGGCTGTCTCCAGATGGTAAGACACGAAACCAAATCGACCATGTTGTGATAGACGGAAGGCACGCTTCCAGTGTCCTAGATGTGCGCACGATCCGAGGAGCCAACATCGACTCGGACCATTATCTTGTCGCAGCCAAGATACGCACGCGCCTCTGCGCGTCAAAAAGCGTGCATAAAGGCACACAAGGAAAGCTCGACGTCGGAAAGTTGCAATCACAACAGACAGCCACGCACTTCGCTACTCGACTCGCACTCCTGCTCTCTGAGAGCTCTAATCAACACAGCGATATTTCAGAGCAATGGAACCACATCTCTTGCTCTTTACGTACCGCCGCTGAACAATCTATTGGTTTCCAGCGAGCCCGGAAAAATGACTGGTACGATGAGGAATGTCGCGTTGCCACGGAACGGAAAGATGCTGCCTACAGGGCCACGTTGCGATCGGGCGCAACGCAAGCCTTGCGGGAGAGATATCGTGAGTTGAAAAAGGAAGCGAGACGCATTTTTCGAGAGAAGAAGAGAAAGGCCGAAATGCGTGAGTGCGAAGAGCTTGAATTGCTGGCCGACAGGAAAAGCGCCCGAAAATTCTTTCAGAAAGTACGACGACTAACAGAAGGTTTTAAGACCGGGGCGAATTCCTGTAAGAACGACAACGGCGACCTGGTAACTGACGTTCAGAATATACTTAGTTTATGGAGGGAGCACTTCTCCACACTACTTAGTGGTAGTGACAGAGACAACCTTGGAGAAGATGATGATCCCGAAACCCCAATCAATGACGACGGAATTCATGTTCCGTTACCCGACTGCGATGAAATCCGTATAGCAATAGCACGGCTCAAGAACAACAAAGCGCCCGGAGTTGACGGGCTGCCAGCTGAGTTATTCAAATACGGTGGAGAAGAGTTGGTAAAGCGCATGCACCAGCTTATCTGTAGAGTATGGTCGGACGAATGCATGCCTACTGATTGGAATCTAAGTGTACTTTGCCCAATCCATAAGAAGGGTGATACTGCAATTCGCGCCAACTATCGTGATATCAGCCTTCTTAACATTGCATATAAGGTTCTGTCGAGCGTATTGTGTGAGAGACTAAAGCCCACCGTCAATGAACTGATTGGACCTTATCAGTGTGGCTTTAGACCTGGTAAATCTACTATCGACCAGATATTCACAATACGCCAGATCTTGGAAAAGACCCAAGAAAGAAGAATCGACACGCACCACCTTTTTGTCGACTTCAAAGCCGCTTTCGACAGCACAAAAAGAAGTTGCCTTTATGCCGCAATGTCTGAATTTGGTATCCCTGCAAAACTTATACGGCTATGTAAAATGACGTTGAGCAACACCACCAGCTCCGTCAGGATTGGGAAGGACCTCTCCGAGCCGTTTGATACCAAACGAGGTTTCAGACAGGGTGACTCTTTGTCGTGTGACTTTTTTAACCTGATGCTGGAGAAGATAATTCAAGCCGCAGAACTAAATCGGTCAGGCACTATCTTTTATAAGAGTGTGCAGCTGCTGGCGTACGCCGATGACATCGACATCATCGGCCTTAACAACCGCGCAGTTAGTTCTGCCTTCTCCAAACTGGATAGAGAAGCAAAGCGAATGGGTCTGGAGGTGAACGAGGGCAAGACGAAGTATCTCCTGTCATCAAATAAACAGTCGGCACATTCACGACTGGGATCAAACATCACTGTTGACAGTTATAACTTTGAAAAAGTAGAAGACTTCGTTTACTTAGGAACCAGCATTAACATCAATAATAATGTCAGCCTCGAAATCCAAAGGAGGATCACTCTTGCCAACAAGTGCTACTTTGGACTGAGTAGGCAACTGAGCAGTAAAGTCCTCTCTCGACGGACAAAAATTACGCTCTATAAGTCTCTCATTATGCCCGTCCTGATGTATGGCGCAGAAGCATGGACGATGAAGATATCTGATGAGAAGGCTCTGGGAGTGTTCGAGAGAAAGATTCTCCGAAAGATTTATGGGCCTTTACGCCTTTGCGATGGCGAATACCGGAGAAGATGGAACGATGAGCTGTACGAGCTTTATAACGACGTAGATATAGTGCAGCGAATTAAGATTCAGCGGCTTCGCTGGCTAGGTCACGTCGTTCGAATGGATGAAAGCGCCCCAGCTCTGAAAGTATTCGACGCGGTACCCGCCGGTGGTAGCAGAGGAAAAGGGAGGCCTCCTCTGCGTTGGAAAGACCAGGCGGTAAAGGACTTGGGTACGCTTGGTATTTTCAACTGGCGCCAGTTAGCGAAAGAGAGAAATAACTGGCGTGCTGTGCTAAGCTCGGCCAAAATCGCATAGGCGGTTATCGAGCCAATGAAAGAAGAAGAAGAAGATTATGATTTGAAAAATATAATTAAAAATGGCGTTCCCATTGAGAAGTTCACAAAACTCTTAACACAGCAACTAGAAATTCCGAACCATTATTTTACCAGCATCAAATTCAACTGAACCTCACAGGCCTGTGTAATCGAAAATATAATAAAATAAAACTAACGTCACCACCTTGTCTACTTCTCACCATGCCATGCACAATTGTTGCTTTAACAATGAGTTCATTTGTATTTTCTAAACTCTGATCACCATCGCTTTCACCGTTTCACGCTCGTTTGCTCTCCAAGAACGCTCTCTAATAGTCATTCTGCATAGCATCGTTAAGCACTTGTTGCTTTTTTCAAGTCATATGAAATCAGTATGTTGTCGGTTGTTGGCAACAAAAGAGCCAAGCACAGGTTTTCATAAAAAAATGTGTGCACACAATGTTTTAGCACTTTCGGCGTCAAAATATAAATTAACAACAACAAAAACAAGCGGAAAAATCACATCAAAACCACTTTTTTGTTTTATTTTAAATATTTTTCTTTTGTTTAACGCTCTCGCGTGTGTTGTTGGTAAAGTAGCAGTGCGACCACCAGTGGACGTTGAAGAGGAGCTACAGCAAGTGGAAGCGAGCAACGCGGGTGTAGAGAATTTCTCGCCAGCACGCGACAGTAAGTTTGATCAACCGTAAAAAATGCTTATCAAATTGCAGTTGAATTGAATGCGAGTGTGTGTGTGTTTGTTTGATATAAAAACCAGTTTTTTTTATTGTTTATGCGTCTTTCGTTTTCGTTGATTTAACAGTTTGAGTGATTACAACCGAATTGCTTTCCGCAGTGTGACGATAATCAGAAATGAAGAAATTTCGACTGTTTATTTTTCTTTTATTTAATATATGTATACCATACAATTTTGAAGTAAAAATGCCATTTAGTCTGTGACAAAATCCATATAAAACCAATTTTTTATATGTATATAAAATATTTACAATTTTTATTAAGCTCAAGGCCGGTTTATGGAAGATTTTTGTGAAAAAACAACAACAGTTTTTAATTGCAGAAGTTATAGTACTATTTCGGAAATCACCACATTTCCTCATCAGACTTATTTTTATTAAATTAATTTAATTTATTTTTCATAACCACTTCTCCCAGGCTTTGAACCCGGGAGCTCGGAATTGCAGGGCCAATACGCTACATATTAAACAGGCCTTGAGCTCAATAAAAATTGTAAAATTAACATTTACTAGGCCAACAGAAAAATAAACAAACATTTATATGAGAGGATGAGCACGCCTTAAATGCATTCGAATATAAAGTAAATAACTTGAATACAGAATTTGCAAATAAAAACACAAACAACAACCACACAAACAAGTTAAATAGCGGCGGATCAGTTGCTCTTGTTTGTAGTTGGTTTGTTTAAGGAAGATGAAATAAATACACCAGCCAACTCGGCTAGCGTAGCACAATATGTAGCGTATTGGCTCTGCAACTCCGAGCTCCAGGTAGGGAGGAGTGTCTAAAAATTTCTATACTCTACCTGTAAGTATTACGGTTTTCACAGATGGTTCGCAGCTGAATGGCAGAGTGGAAGGAGGGGTCTTCTCGAGGGACTTATCTCTGAGCTGTTCGTTTAGGCTGCCGGATCACTGTAGCGTTTTTCAAGCTGAGGTTTCAGCCCTTAAGGAGGCTATGGACAGGTTCCAAACCGTCTTAAAAGGCAACAACGTTTTTCAATATTTAGCGATAGCCAAGCGGTAACTAGAGCAGTTAGCTCAGCTGCGATAACTTCAAAGATTGTACTGGATTGCCGCCGATCTCTTCACGAGATGGATATGCAGAACAGACTAAACCTTATCTGGGTTTCAGGCCACAGTGACATCGAGGGTGACTGTATAGCGGATGAACTAGCGAGGGAAGAGACAACCAAACAGATTCTTCCTGGTAATGAACGCATTGTTATGCCCTTTGGTACTTGCAGGCTGCTCTTAAAAGAATATGCTTATGCTCGTGCAAATGAGAGGTGGGCACATACCTCGACTTGTAGGATCTCTAGACAGACTTGGCCTAGATGGGATCGTAAACCGTCGCGTGGTCTGTACACCTTAAAACGGTATGATATATCTCAGGTCATTGGACCCTTATGGGGCACTGCCTCATGAGCAAACATGGGGGGAGTCTTGGTGTACCCTTTCACAAATGCTGTAGAAGCTGCAAAAATTATGAAGAGGAGGAAACTGTTTTTCATCTTCTATGCAATTGTCTAGCGCTAGCAAGAAGCAGGCTACGCTCTCTAAGGGTACCACTCTTTGGAGACTTCGGAGAATAAGGTTCTATAGACCCAAGATGCTTGGCGAGATTCGTCAAGAGCTCCAAATGATTCAGCAAAGGGGAATGAATGCTTAGCTAGTGGTATCACAACGGACCTCCAATCATGGCCTAAGTGGGTCGCTGAAGCAACGGTGATAGCCACATATACCTACCTACCTAGGCCAACAGAAAAACAAACAAACATTTGCATATAAAAATTTTCAAAATTGAATAAAATTTCATTCAAATTCAGACTTGTTAAAATTTTTAATTTTTTGTTTGAATATTCCTCTTTGTACATACATTAACCATATCTTATTAGTAGAAAAATGTGTTATTTTCATGTGACTCAATAGTACCGTTTAATTTTAATATATTCACACATTCAACTAGGGTTGCCAGACGTACTATATTTATAGTATTGTACTATATTTTTCGCTTGAATACTATATACTGTTCACAATAAATATAGTACGCTAAAATACTATAATTATACTCTAAGCAATTTAATTCATACTTTTCTAAAAATTTGAATCCCTATTCATGCATAATTTTTTATTTTCTTCGCAACTGCGAAAATCGGCTGATAAAGCTGTGCATAAAAGGTTGTTTGAATTTGCGAATATCTAACATATCGATAAATCGATAAAGCATTTTAGGCACTAGCTCAATCAGCTGTTTTTCGCAGGTAAATTTTAAGAATGTCTTCAAGTGATAGCAGCATATTATATGAAACACCTAAAAAACAGAGAAAAGTTAAAGTAAAAAGACTGCAAAAGTTTAAAAACGAATGGAAAAATAAATGTCCATGGCTTGAAAAAGATGAAGATCAGTTTAAAGCAAAATGTTCTATCTGTACAATAACTTTTTCAATTGATAAAAGTGGCATAGGTCAAGTAAGATTCAAAATTGTTTAATACGTGGTTTTTAGTTTAAAGTTATCATTATTTTAGGTAAAACAGCATAGTGAATCTAACACGCACGCAAGTAAATTAAAAATTACGCAACAATCTTCAATTTTAAATAATTTTCTACGATTGGGTACTGCTGAATCAAACGAATCTAAACAAACAACGGCTGCTGAGTTAGCCTTAGTTTACCATACAGTAAAGCACAACCTTTCATATAACAGTGCAGATTGCGGTGTCAAACTTAATAAATTACTTTATGCCGAATCTAAAAATATAAAAGATAAAAATGAATTTTTTGCATTGCAAATAGACGCGTCAAACCGAAAAAATGTAAAACTATTCCCTCTTGTTATTCAGTACTTCGATACAAAAGCAGGAATCCAGCAAAAGCTTTTAGACTTTTATGAATCAGCAGATGGAATGTTCAGCAGATGGAATGTTCACAGCAGTAAAAGATTCGTTAACGCGTAATAATCTATCGCTTGATAAAATAATTGCGCTTAGTGCCGACAATGTAAATGCTAATTTTGGAAAAAACCATTCGCTTTTCAGAAACATTGAGAAAATAGTGCCACATTTAATAAAAGGCAATTGCCATGCACACATTGTTCACAACAATGTCAAATACGGAATGAACTTTTTAAATTGCGATGTCGAAAACATCATCCTTAAAATATATAGCCACTTCTCTGTTTCTGCCTCTAGAAGAGAGGAGCTTAAAAAATTCGTGGCAGAAGTGAATGGGCAATGGCATGGCGTCACATAGGAACAAGATGGCTCTCTTTGTTGCCTGCAGTCGATCATATATTAATGAATTGAACTCCCATAACGAATTACTTTCGCAAACTGGATGATACATGCCCAACACAAATTCGTCAACTTTTAAAGCTTGAAGAAGATATTTTAAATATACAAGTTAAAGTTTTTTTAAATATGGTCAGCCACGTTTTGAATGTTTTCGACAAAACAATTCAGTTTTTTAACTTTTTTTTTTTTGCTGGCAGTGTTAGGCTTTTCATTCCATACAAAGTGTATTTGAAAATGTTTGTATATGGAAGGAATTGCCTAACACCGCCAGCAAAAAAAAAAAAGTTAAAATCAGCCGTAATTTTCAGCAGCTTTACAATTACACTTAATGGCACTTAAATTGATTAAGATATAAAACTGTATAGCAACCAACATTTTTTTTTAAAACCCTTACAACAAAGTTTTAAATTTAGATGAAATTTTGCTGAGTTTTTCTTTTTTTGCCCAAAGTTTGAAATTAAGATTTTTATGGTGTTTGTTGGATAAAGAGCGATATTTAAAAAAAATAATATACCCTTAACAAACAAAAGAAAAATAGTCAAAATTTATCAATATGTCGCAAATCTATTTTATAGCCAATATAATATAATTTACGGCGAATGTAATATTGGAAATATTTTTTAAGTTTTTTTTTTAAATATTGCTTTTGTTTTCAAAAAACTTAAAGTGGGATTGAACTATTTAATGTTTCATTATTGGTATTCAATCAAATGCTCTTTGAACTGTATACGGTTAATTGCGGTTATACGAATATCATTATTTTTTTGTTTTAAACTGACTGGATTTGAATTGTTTTGTTATGTTTTTATATCATTTTTTTTAATAAAGAATTAAAGAATCAATTGTTGACTTTTTATGAAAAATACTATATTTTTATTGAAAATACTATATAAAATGAGGAAAAATACTATATTCCATAGTTTGAGAGCTGGCAACCCTACATTCAACTGATATACGAGTTCTTTTGGCGTTTGGGAATCATCTTCTCCCAATAACGCTTGCATTTTGGCGTCTTCGTACCTTTTCGGAGCTCCAGAGCCTTCTTTGTCCTTGACATCGAAATCCCCACTTTTGAATCGTTGAAATTATTTTTCACTCGCTTTAACAGTTGCCACTTGTTCACCAAAGGCTTCAACAATCATTCGGTGCGATTCCGCGGCTGTTTTCTTCAAATAAAAACCAATAATTAATATTGTCCACGATTGCTCTTTATTCGGCACGGAACTCGACATGACGCTGAGAGTCACTAGCACAATAATGACGCTCGATTAGCGCGAAACATTATTGGTATGACAGTTAAGGTTGACTCTTCACACTGTCGAAGTTTCATGACATTCGATAAATATTCAGGCTTGGGCGACATCTAAATGTTCGAACCGACATTACTTAGTTATACACCGTAGTTCTTATGTTGAATGTGATTTTCATAATACTAGTATTACATATAATTTACTGCTAATATTTCCTTGGTTAGAACGACTTTTTTGAGTAAAGTTTACCAGGACTTAATGAGTGTGTAACATTAATAATAATTTGAAATTTAAGCTTACAAGCTTATTTTATAATGAAGCCATTAAGAGTTGATTAATTCAAATTGAGAGTGCTCGCTACTAAATAGAAATTTTGATTTAAAAAAAAATGTGTTCTTAAAGCAATTAGCTTGTCTTTTATTTACTAAACCACTTTGTATATATCTTAATGTCTGCAACTTTTACCAATAAATTCCTTAATAGCAAACTCTCTTTCATTACAGCTCTGCCGTGTTCCATTAATATACGTAAAGAATTTCCTAAGGCTAATTCCCTCCAACCATTGTACTTAAGGCCAGATACATCGCAATACTGGCTACCTAACGAAGAAGGCTACCTCGAAGTGCCAAGCGGCAATAGCATAGAACTCACATGCACAAGCGCTTTTGCAAATACGACTGGCGCGCCAAATGGGAAACGCACCATAGACATACCGAGGAACATACGCACCATTCGACCGCGCTGCTTGCACGGCACCACTTTCGAGCTGTACAATGCCAAACACGAACTACGCGACTTTGTTTGCACGCAAAAAGTCTTTTACACCGCAGAACGTTTGCCCGTGCGATGCGCCAACAACTCAGCTCAACTCTATCGCATTGGCTACAATTTGACGGAGAATCGTTTCGTTGAAACTTTTCGCGCCTGCTATGACGCCGCCGAGGTGCGAACACTATTCGTACGCTACCCACTCGAACCGGCCAATCTACACTTTCAAATCGGTGTAAAGCGTTCGAGTTTCTCGAAACTTGGACATTTCGAAATGGATATGATTCATCTTTACACTCGCAAGAATCAACACGCTCAAGCCATCCGACTGCTGGGCAGTGCAGCAGAGGCAATGAAGTATTTGAATGATAAATCGCGTTTCCTCTCACGCGGTCATCTTGCCGCCAAATCAGATATGATCTATGCGACGCAACAGCGCACCACCTTTAATTTCTTCAATGTGGTGCCACAGTGGCAGACATTCAATGGCGGCGCCTGGGCGATGGTGGAGGAGCGAGTGCGTTTGTTTGTGGCCAAATCACGGCAGCGGGTGATCTGCTACACTGGCGCCTATGGCCAAATGCAGTTCAACAATGCGACTCAGCCATTCCATTTGGCCACTGATGAGAACAATAATGGTGTACTGCCTGTGCCGAAGTTGATGTATCGCATCATTGTGGCTGACAACAGTCGTGTTGGCATTGTTATTGTTGGTGTTAATAATCCATATGCAACGATGGAAGAGATACGCGACGCATATGTGATATGCGAGGATGTGCACGAGCAGGTGCCGTGGTTGAGTTGGATGCGGAATAGTGAGAAGAGTTTGAAGAAAGGCTATTTGTATGCGTGTCGTGTGGCTGAGTTTGTGACGAAGGTGACGGATTTGCCAATGGAGTTAGCTGACGTCACTGAGTTACTGCTATAGAGCTGTGAGCAGTTTGTAGATGAGTTTAAATGACTTTTTTCTATAGTAAAATAATTTAGATTAATTGAATTTGTTGCGGGGATTATTTCTACTCACATAATTACTCATGTAAAATGTTCTATATGTAGAATTACATATATTAAAGTGTATTAGTTCAATTTAGAAAAATTATTAAAGTTTCACTGGGTTATATTATTTTATTCGTAAATATATTCGAAAACACGTCATTGATGAAATATTTAACTGCTTAGGACTCGGTCTTCTATCCGCTTTGCCTGATGCCAATAAACATAAAACTCGCTCACAAACTTGATTATTCAGGGCCATTGTAAAATCTCTTTACCATCGGAATCAAAATTGATGCCAGACATTACTGCTTAAGTGTGTTACTATGTGGGTCCAACTTTACAATAAAGCGTTATAAAAATCGATTTCGAAAGTTTTGAAGTAACAAACATAAAAATACATTAATATATATTCCGATAAACGAAGTCTGTTAGAAATGAAGCAATCGAAGGGACTTTACTAGAAAAAAATGTATTTAAAAATGTAGAAAATTATAAAATGTGAATAAAAGAAGAGCAAAGACACGAAAAGAGAAAAAATCAAAAACAAATCAACTAAAAGAAAATAAATTGAAATAAATTGAACGAAGAGAAAATATAAGAAAAGAAAAGGCCATAAATAAAGAAAACATAAGAAAAGAAAAGATAAGAAGAGAACTGAAAGGAAAAGAAAATAAATGAAATGTCAAGAAAATAAAATACGATTTAAAAGAAAAATTCAAAAAAAAAAAGTATAAAAAAAAAAAATGGAAAATAAGGGGAAGGAAAAATATGTAGAAAACAAAAGAATATATAATAAAAAAACATAAAATAACAAAAAAATATGAGAAAAAAAAACGAACAAAAACTTTCAAAAAAAACTGAGAAAAGAAGAGAAACAAAGATTTAAAAAAAAAAATAGAAGATAGATGAAGAGAGAGGAAAAGAAAAGAAAAGAAAAGAAAAGAAGAGAACTGAAAGGAAAAAAAAATAAATGAAATGTCAAGAATATAAAAAACAATTTAAAAGAAAAATGCATAAAGAAAGAAAGGAGTAGAAAAAAATATTAAAAACAAAAAAAAAGGAAGATAAGGGGAAGGAAAAATATGTAAAAAACAAAAGAATATACAATAAAAAAACATAAAATAAAAAATATGAGAAAAAGGAAACGAACAGAAATTTTCAGAAAAAACAAAGAAGAGAAAAGAAAAATAGAAGAGAAACAAAAATTAAAAAAATATATAGAAAAGAGAGGAAAAGAAAAGAAAAGTAAATAAAAGAAAAGAAAGAAAAGCAAAAAATACAAAAAAAAAAGGAATCAAAATAGAAAGAAACAAAATAGGTGAAAACAAATAAAATAAAAAATAAAAGAAAAGAAAAAGCATAAAACCATTTATTGATATGAAATAAAGGAAAAAAGGAAAAATAGAAGAGGAGAGAAATTAATAGAGAATCATTTACGAAAATATATAATTAAAGGACTGAAATGAAAAACAAAAATAATTCGTTGAGTTTAATATATTTTATACAAAGTTTATAGCTTGAATTCCATCAAATAATATTTTTTTTTAATTACTGCGACTTTCGTACACAAAACAAAATTAGTTAAATAAAATTTTTTTTTTTTATTTAAAATGATTTTGTTTTATTTAACTAATAAAATATTATATAAATTTGTGTAAAGTGTTTAATGGCCCTTTAAATGATTAATAGCAAAAATTATGAATTATTATTAAATAAAATAAAATAAATTTTATAAAATGAAAAGAGACAACATAAAATAAGTTAAATTAAACAAAAAAAAATATAATAAAAATATACAAAATAAATTATGATAAGAAAATAAAATATAATATTTAATCAAACTATAAAGTTAAAATTATAATAGAATAATTTAAATAAAGTAAAATTTTATAAAATACAATTTAAAAGAAATAACAAAAAATTAAATTAAATTAAGTAAAGTAAAAAAGGAAAAAAGTTAAATAAAATACCATTTAATAAATAAAAATTTTACGAATGAAACTCCACTTGTTCTTCGACCGCAAATAGTTTACTAATACCGAATATAGAAATTCAACTAATTTCACTCTGCTCTACATTAGGTCTATCATTGCATGTACCTTCTGCCAAATTTTCGCACCCAGCTTTTTACAAACCAGCCCATGACCATTCCGCCTCTTTAATAACACAACCGAAAGTATTGAATTTCAGGACATTTTATTACTTGCAACAGGTTTCTTTGTGAGTACTCATGAAACGGGAAACAAGTTAAGCTTTTAATACAAAAATTAAACTCATTTTCACCCCTCAGACACGCCCACACACACAATTTAAATACTCGCTTTGAAGTGTGAGCACACAACAAAAACAAATATTGTTAAAATATACTCGTACATACATTCATATGAACTTTTAAAACCAGTCACGCCTGTCGCCAACATATTATCCTTTCTTATTGCTTTATTCCGCGTTTTTTTTTTCTTTGGTATATTTTCTTGTTGTTTTTCTTTTAAAATTAATTTTCCGCTTTCAAGTTAAGCACTTCCTGCTCACTCCACCTACGTTCGTTACGCTCTGCTTATTGTGTTCGTCGTTGACATTCTTTTGATGCTTAGCGTATGTTTTCAAGCTTTCCTTTCGCTTTCTTCCGAGTATCATACGCTGTGTGTTGTGTTTGTGGGCGGTTTTTTATTGTTAATTTATGCTGAGCAGTGCTGCCAGATCTGCCGCGTTTAAAAACCGTAATTTGTCGCGTAGAAAGATGATGGTAAGGGGGGGAATCCGTATAAAACACCGTTGCCATGTTTCCCACACCTTTTTGATTAATTCAAAATGTCTTATTACGTCAAACGAAGTTTATTAATTTTTTGAAAACTTGAAAGAACGGAATTATTTCATTATCTAGAGTGTCATGTTCACACCCGTACGCAATTTCAATCAACAATATATGAAAATGCTGTACACGTCAAAATCGTATTACTAAAAACTCCTATTAAGTGTGTACACTTGTCGTAATGTAATAAAATTGTTATTATATCGTAATAAAATTGTATATATGCTGTAGTGTGGATTTTTAAGGATTTAAAATATGCAGTAAATTTAATTTTTCTGCAAAAATAAGGCCTGTAAATTTATTCAAAAACATGAGTTTCACAAACTCATACATATAAGCATATATTACAAAAAAAAATTGTTAAAAACAGCATAAGAAAATCTACAGAGAATAGACATTACTCATTGAAGACCAAACCTTTATACTTACTAATATATATATCCCAGACATATAATATATATATAAAAGAAAGTGTCCGAAGCGATGTAATCCCATAACTCAAGAGTGGCCCAACCGATTTTATTGATTTGTACTTTGATGGAAAGGTGGTTTCTCAGTACGGGTTTAAAAAAAAAAGAAAAAAAAATCGAAAAAAGGCCAAAGAATCCTATTTTGACCACCCAGCGTGTTACGACTGTTTTTTTCGATTTTTTTCAATTTTTTTTTTTCATTTTGTATTTATTTAATTTGGCAACAACCAAAAAACAATTAAATTTGAATGTAACATATGGTATCACAATTGAACTGTCAGATAGAAACGCAAACTATCGCCATCTGTTATCGATCAATGGAGAAGCCACGTTGAATAAAAAGCTGTTGACCTTATTAGAAACGTCATCTGCTGGATTATGAAAGTTGAAGTGGCATTGTTAGAATTGCATTGTCTTGCAATAGTTTTTTTGTATTTTTGGGTGGGACGAAGGCCGCCGGTCGATAAAAATTTAATATAACGATAGTTCTTTTAAAAATTTTGTTTTAATTTTTTTTAAGGAAAGAAGGTGAAAAAAAGAGTAAATACGATAATCTGTATTTTCTTTGAAATCCGTGTAAAAATCGGTATTTTTCCTCAGTTAGCTGAAAACCCCGTAAAAAACGGACAAATCCGTATATCTGGCAGCACAGTTGCTGAGGACGTCAAGTCAAGTTATGTTAGAGGGTTATTTGTAATTTTACACTACTTTCATGCAAAAACACCTCTTTAAGAAGTTTATCCCCCTCGTATGCTTACATTTACGTTGAACTCCAAAATCAGCAACATAAAAAAAAATATAACCGCCGCTGTTTTATTTGTGTTTCAAAGTAGTGTACATACATTGTATATGTACGAGTATGTTTGCTTCGGTATAAAAATACATATTTATAGTTTTACGCATATATGTATGTACATATGCATATTAAGCGAGATCGTTTTCATTTAGAAAAAGTAATACTTTTCACTTTTTATATAAGAAAATATAATTAAGATAGTCACTTTAGAAAAATAAAAACGATCAAGAATTATTTTGTTTTAAATTAAATAACTTGCCTAGCATAGAAATTTCGCATTTGATACTATAAAACCCTTTTGTTAAAACCCTATTCTCATTGTTACTGGTTAAGTAAATTTTGTTACGCATTTATAAATTTTGAAATTAAATTTGGTTTGCTTATAAAGCTTTTAGAAACAATGACAACAGCTCACATTTTAACAATGATGTAAACAAGTAAGAAATGCTAAATTCCCGCGAAACCGATTTTTATATACACTCGCGATAAATTTTTGTATGGGCGGTGCCCATAATTTCTTAAAAACTTCCTTTCTTTGTTTAAAATCTCTGCTAGTATTAAACTTTACTAAATTTCTTCCAATAAATATTGAAAAACGAAGTTTTTTGCATTTTAAAAATTTCCGTTATATGGAAGTTGGGAAGTGGTTATGGTCCGATTTCAAAAATTATTGACAGTGATGCAAGTGATATCAAGGACAATATGTTCACCAAATTTCGTGACAATACCTTACATCGTTATTGAGATACCTGCAGACGTTTTTTTATAAGGGGGCGTGGTTACGCCCATTTTTCAAAATTTAATTAAAATTAAGTTTCCGAATCAACTATCTCCCTAAATATCAAATTTTAATTAATATGTTCCAATAGATAAAGAAAAAAAAATATTTTTGCATATTTCAAAATTTCCGTTATATGGGAGATCGATCTAAATACCAAATACGGAAAAAACGGGGTTTACGCATTTTTCAAAAACTTCCGTTATATGGGAGGTGGGCGTGGTTATTGACCGATCTTGACCATTTTCAATACCAACCTACTCTGTTCAAAGAGCAATCTATGTACCAAATTTCATTTAGATATCTCAATTTTTGAGTGTGGCCGCTGTGGTCGAGTTGGTAGCGGTGCGTGCTATAACTCGATATGCCGATGAGTTCAAGATTCGAATCTCAGTCAGGGCAAGCAAAATCTTAAGCATAGAAAAAGTTTTTTCTAATAGCGGTCACCCCTCGGCAGGCAATGGCAAACCTCCAAGGGTATTTCTGCCATGAAAAAGATTCTCATTACACACATCTGCCGTTCGGAGTCGGCACAAAACTGTAGGTCCCTCCATTTGTGGTAGAATATAAAGACGCATACCACAAATTCGGCCAAATACTGAGCTATATAGTGTACGCGCCTAAATTATATATATATTATAACACAATTTTTACTCAAATTATCGTCTGCACGGACGGACGGACGGGCAGAGAGACATCGCTAAATCGACTTCTCTTTTCATTCTGAGCATTTTGGTATATATAAGTCTGTATCTATCTCGATTATATATTATGATAAAAAGAAGCTCAAACTTCAACAGAGTAAACATTCAAGATTAGTCCACGAAATTTAAAAAAAAAATATTTTTAAGTTAGAATTTTAAGCATGTTTTTACTTTGGCCCAATTTTTTTTCCAACTATTTGGCCTTTAGATGTTTATTCAAATACTTAATGCTAAAGTGGAAAACATTTTTTTTTAACTTCTTTAGGCAAAGATGTATCTTTACTCTTTTGCTGAAGATATTATCTTAAATTTTTGCCGCCCAGCTGGTCAATTCAGGTCCATGAGCTTTCGTTAGAAATTTCTACACGCTAATTCAACTTGTTGATTCAAGAGCCAGCCCAATACTACAAACCATCTTCATGTAGCGCATCCATTTCATCAATTGGGTTAATATTTGAAGTGCAGCTTACTATTCGGCGCTTACTTATTTGTCGAATGGTCAGCGCTTAATCGGAGATGGTGCTAACGGCCCTAAATCTTTCTCTACAGATAGCCAGCATAAAAGTGAGCTTCATCGAGAAGCTACTCACACACTCCTTCACCGAGTCGGAACATTTTTTTTTGGCAAGCTTCGACCCACACCTTCCTATGTACACCTCTTCTAGGCACATTTAGGGGTTAACAAATTTCATAAGTTTTGTTATAATAACTCTCTGGAATTCAGGCGCGGTCAGTACTTAGTACAATTTGTTTAATACACTTGGGTAAAACTTACATTCTTAAATTAATAAAAGTAAACAATTTTTTCAGAAAATATATAATAACAAGAAAGTAGCAGCTAAAATGGTATGTCGAGTTTGCAAAAATACTGTGAGATAAAGTGCCCCATGTCCTGTAAAAAAACAGCGGAGGTCTGGAATAAAATTTTATATGTTAACTATTTATAGGCAAAAGCTATTATCAAATACCTTTTTCTTTTGGGGAAAATAAAAATAATGAAAACATTTTCTTCCAGTTAGTTTCTCATGATGCAATAATGAAAGAATAAACAATTTTATTGGCATTTTCAATACAATATTTTTTTATTTTTAATAGCCTCTGTTGTATATTGTATTGTTATAATAATAAAGACTAAAGGTGCTTTTTTAGTTATCAATTAGTATTTAAAAAAAAAAAAACCTGCCTTCAGTGCTTTTAAGCATTGGGAATTACCTTCAGTTTCTTCATGAACCAATGATTGGAACTAAACCTAATTAATGTGAAAAACTCCGTTTGGTTTCGAAAAAAAAATAAACGCTGGACAAACATTATTATGTGTTGGTATCGAATAGATTTGTCTTTTTAATTTTAGCATAGTGAAACACAACAAAGTGCGCAGTAGGCAGGTTTCACAAGCAGTTTAAGTACAAATTATTTTTTTATTAATTTTCATATTAAACTCATAATATTGAAGTTATTGTGGTTAAATTTTATATAAATATCTTCACTAATTTTTACTTTTTCCTAAGAACGGCCTTCTTTTATTCCCGTTTCTCTAATACCTCCTAAATATAACATTAAGTTAAGGGCATATTTAAACTGACGTTGTCACAACGTACAACAACTTTCATTATTCCATCATGCTTATTTCTCGCAAACCATTTTAATATGTGTCAAAAATTTCAATAACTAAAATTTGTGTAAAATTTACAAAACAAATGTAGACAGCTACTTTTTATTACCTCCTATTTTACAGGTTACAAAATTTACCAGAAATGAGCATAAAATATTTTATTCACTAAAATTTACTGAATGTATAATTTTAATACCCCAATAAATTTTATTACCCCGCTAAAGAAGACCTATTAAAACATTTTTATGCTTAATCATCAAATTAATACTTTTTAGACGATGCGCATCTGAAGGTGGTATATTCCTATTAACTGACTGATTCTATTTTCGTTCATGTTGGAAAATTCTATGTGTGGCTCGTCTCGGCATAATATTACAAAGGCATTAAAATGTTTACTACATATAAATTCTCAGTACGTTTGCTTTTTATGCCAAATTTTGAAATTCCAAACTTTTGTTTATTTTTGTTTTTAAAGTTCTCTGACATTTCCTCCGCAAAATACATACACAAACTTATATGCGAAGTATATCACCTTCAATAAATTCGCTTTGGAAGAGTTTTATAATTTCACTTCTATTTTTGAGTGTTAAAACTATTATATAAATATTTTATTAGAAAAATGCTTCAAGAAAAAAATTAATAACTCAGGCCATATAAGGAGACGCTCTTTAAAAATTGATCGGTTCATTCTTTGATATACGTTCTATCACATATATTTTTTTTATACAAATTTTAAAAATTGTGCGATCATGATTTTTCTGCAAATTGATTTTTTTAACAAATTTTACTTAAATTTTTTTTTTATATCTGATTCTTTGTCTATAAAAGAGTACTTAATATTTGTTTTGATAAAACTAATATTTAGCGCGCTATGAAGTCATATACAATGGATTACGCCGGAAAACCTTGCATTTTTAAAGATTCAAAACTTTTGAAAAAAATAATATTTTTTCTCCATATTGCGTATACAGACAATTCATTTGAAAAAGTGAGGAATTCCTCATTACTCTTTTTAAAAATATTTTTAAATTCAACCTTTTATAAATAACTTTCGATTGATACCCAAATTTGCATTGTTTGATTTATATATTTATTAATTTTTTTTATTGTTTTTGTATTTTTTTGCATTCAATATGGAAAAATATTTTAAATAAAAGCTTTTGTAATTTTTTTACATCTAAACGTATTAACTTAATGAATTTGAACTTTTAAAAAAGTAGGAGCTATCTTTAAATATATCCTATAATTTACTTCAGTTTTATATCATTTATGTGCAAATTTTAAGTTACCTTTTTCTATTATCTTTTTTGGTTTTATATTCACGTCATCGTCATAAGAAATCAACTCAAAATTTCAGACATCTACATCCGAGCAGCATTCTATCGTGCAAAAAGCAATTGAGTATAAGACTGCATGCCACAAAATATATGAATGTAGAAATTCCGGTCGAAAAAATGCTATTGAAAACATTTTTAAGTAAAGAAAATGCTATGACATTATTCAAAATAAAGTCAATAAAATTATATACAAATTTTCTAATCTGCTACTACTTTGTAGAATTTGTGTAGTGTAATCTGCTATGACTATTTTTTAGACGAGTGTAACAGTTTTTCGTCCAAATGAAAGCGAATGCAAAAAAAATTGTCAAAAATCAATAGCGAACTTAAGCCACTTGAAACTTGTACATAATTTTTATTAAATAAAAATGTTGATGAAAATTTCTTAAAAGAATATAAATATTGTATTAAGTGGGAAACTAAAGCTTAAATGGTGTTGGATAAAGAGAAATAAGTGTATTTTAATTGAAAAATATAAGAAATCAAATAAAATTAAAGGTAGATAGAATTTAAAAACCAGTTTAATTAACTTTTTTTTACATTTCGAAGTCAAATCCATTGTTGTCCAGATTTCGCTCTTAGTTCATGATCGTCTACTATGCCAATCAAATATTCCATTGCATATTACTCAGAAAAAAGTTTGAAAAATATGAAAACAGTATGCGTGACATTTTTTTTAATATACATATGTATATGTATGAAATTATAAAAATATATAATAATAAATAGCATACGAATTAACTATAAGCACGTTTTCAAATGTTCATTTGGCACAAAAATGCTCCAAAGGTTTCTCTAAGGAACACTCTTAGCATTGAAGAAGCAAAGAAAACAGTTTGAGCCTAATTTTCGGACATATATCAAACATCAAGCCTCAATGCGTTTGTTAGAAATAATATACTTAAGTAAATGAAAAATACCTATGCATTATTGGCAGAGGCTCAAATATTTGTGTGTGTCGAAAAGGTTATTCATGGCAATTTGTATACCCGAGCGTACTTGTACACTTATAATACCTATAAGTTAGTTCGCATAATGGTTGTTTGTAACGAAAAAAAACGAGATAGATATAGACATACATAGATATATATATTAAAATGATCAGAATGAAAAGAGGAATCGATTTATCCCTGACTGTCTGTCCGTCCGTCCGTCTGTCCATGGTTACAATAACTTAATTAAAAATTGAGATATCTCATTGAAATTTGGTACATAGACTGGACAGGGTAGGTTGAAAATTGTCAAGATCGGTCAATAACCACGCCAATCTCCCATGTAACGGAATTAAAAAAAATGCAAAACCTCCGTTTTTCGGTGTCTATTACAGAAAATTGAGTGAAATTTGGTATTTGGATCGATTTTGAACTAAGAAATTAGGTATTTGAAATTTGAAATCAATAACTTTTGCCCAACTTCCATGTAACGGAATTTAGAAAAAAATGCAAAAACTCCGTTTTTTCAGTATCTATTACAGAAAATTGAGTAAAGTTTAATACTAGCAGCGATTTGAAACAAAAATACATCGCAAGGGTATATAAAAATCGGTTTCGCCCGAATTTAGCTTATCTTACCTGTTTTTTTTTGTGTTACGAGGAGTAAGCATCGAAAGCCTTCACCCCGTCAGTGTGGGAATTTAACCTGCAATAAACGTCCTAATGTCACTTACCGTTCCCCTCCCGGTACTTCCGTCATGTATTTCGTCGGGACACAGTTTGAGCACTAAACTCTAAGTCCCTTACCGTCTTGATGCAGTCCATCGATGTTCCATCTACTTGGCACCATCTCGGTTGGTCTAACTAGCCCACCCGTGCCGGGTCCGTCGTGCCCGTCCACTTATGTAATGTCGGCCTAGTTGCGTTTGACATTCTTGACATCTGACACTACTGAAATATTCTATGTTAATTTTATTATCTTTATAATTCGAAATTCAACTTCATTGAGGCTGTCGGAATGGATGGTAATCCGAGCAGCCAAATTCTCAGGTGAGTTGATTGCCGTCTACTTAGCATTTCTGACACTATAAAGATCACTATAGTATGAGAGCCCTCATAATCTCCTCATTTTGACGCTTAAGATTCACTACTCAAACGTAGTCATATTTGTTGGAACGGACGAGAATCCGAGCAACATCTAACGGAGCTATTATCTTGCCGGCCACAACCTGGCGAAACCGTTGGAACGGACTTGGTTTCAAGCGACACTCATTATGTTATATGCAGCATTCCCTCAGCAGCAAGAGGGACACGGATGTAGTTATGCAACTCATTCGCAGAGCACGTCTCCGATCGTAGCTGACGGAACGGACGAGGTTACGAGCGGCATCTAACGGGGCTAAACTTTGTGTAGATGGTGCGACGAACGAAATCCAGATCCACCCTGATTTCATAAGAGGAGTAAGTTCGGTTCCAACCCATTCTACGAGGTAAATTTGGACAGTTTCTTAAAAACTCACTAATGATCGTGTCTGTCGGAACGGATGTGGTTCCGAGCAAAATCTAAGGGAGCAGTACGCTATGTAGGTGGTAGAAATTTCAGCGGGTTTTTAGGGCCCACTCCCCACAAACATAGACAATGAATTCCACCGGAGCCTAACTATAAATACCGACGAAAAAAATGAAATCAACCAGAACGAAAAATGACACTGAAGATGGCACAACGCCGAAACCGGTTTGTCTTAAAACCAAACTTGACAAGGGATGACGAAAATTCGTTCCAAAACCAATCGTATACAACTTACTTGGATATATGTATGTATGTAAATAAAGATTAGCAAACAAATTCACGCGGTCAAATTCCATACAATTTTATAAAATCAATGGACATCAAATTTTTATTTTTATTTTATTTTTTACATCACATAAATTGACGCACCTTAATGCTTAGGAATATATATTCTGAGAATATGAGAAAACATTACATTTTCTTCCCTTCGCAATTTTTCTTCTATTCATACGAGTGCAGGATGAATGTTCGAGTTTTTCACGTGCAGCCAACATCAGTGACACAATTTCTTGACACAACAAGTTGCACACATACATTACTTTATACTAGACAAGTATGGCTAAAGATTTTTCGCTCGTTCACGCTCTTTTTTTCACAGCTTCGCTTTGTTTTGCGTGCTCGCGCGGAAGTTGCTGGAAGTGTTTGCTGTTTGCTACCTCCACGCGTTGCAAGTAGTACGAAAATAAAATAAAAATAACAAAAAAAACACCATTGTTGTTAATTTTACTCGCGTACATACGCTTGCTTTCATTTATGCATATGTATGTATGTATTTCGCCATTGTAAATGTTCGACGCAAACAGCTTCTCCATTGCAAAACTGCGAGTGAAGAATAGTTGACGGAAATCTGAAGGATGTCAAATGCTCGCGTGGATTTTGCAATACTAGTCAGGAATATTAAAAATGCCACAAATATTTTTTTTTTTTTAATTTCTTTTTATTCAAGCACTCTTAAACGAGGCACAACTCCTCTTATGACTCCACTACTTCCCTCCACAGTTACTTCGACTAATACTTTTCTACGCATATTTTCACTACTTCACTACGTTAATTTTCCGCTGATTGCTATCGCATCGCAACTCAAGAGCATTTTTGTGCGTGCGTTTAGTACCAACAGCCTCGATTACTTACTTACGAGAGTATTAGTGAAGTGTGCCATAGCTGTTGGCATTCATTCACTTCTTGGCTTCTAAGTTATTCACGATGTTGCTTCCTCTAGCGCCGCGCAAACGTCACTGAATGCTCATGCCAATCTTTGTACATACTACTTGCATATCTTCTTCATTCACTGTCATTTGACTGTCATTTTGTGATGGCAGTAATTTTCGCTGCATCATTTGTCGGTTATTAGATATTTCAGTGCATTTCGAATGAGATTTTTGCACTTAATGTTGAAATTTAGTTGTCGTAAACATAACTGGTTATGATTTTTTGAGTGAAGCACATAAAGTGCTGCAGAATGGCACTAATATGGATGTGTGCATCTATATAACTATTTGAGTGGCAACTAAAAGTGGTCATTTTTCAAATTTCAAATAAATGTAGCAGCTTTTGGTATAAAAGAAATTCCCAAATTGTCGACATAATTATTTTTTTTGGTGTCTTTGCTGATCTATACTCTGTTGACGTTTGCGATCTTCAACGCCTCATCAAGAAAGCATGAAGGTTAACTGAGTGAATGGAACAATGTGTTGAAAGTGGCTTGTGACGCTAACTCGCAGAAAATAAATTCGGTGGGAAAGCACATAGTCTTAACAATGCATGAAGTTAACCTATCTTCCAAAGGTACTATTGTCATCACTGAAAGTAAATTTGGCAAAGTAAAATATCTGGTACTCAGAGAATCTAGCAAGTGTAGGTAGCTACGGTCGGTAGCATTGTTTCGTGCGTATTAGTCAACGCTAATGTAAATAATTATCTTGTGAAAAGTGCGACCGATTACATTCTGTCACTGCAAATAGGTGAGTAAAATCATGTTTGAAAATGAAAAACAATGTATTACGTGATTGTGTATAGGTTGAAGCAAAAAGTTGGCTTCAGAAAATTTGATCGTTTTTTTTTTTCAGTAGTGGCCACGAAAATGTCACCGTTTGTGGCCACCCACTTTTCCTTACTTAAAGGGGCATATTTCTTTATAAAACCCTGCAATATCGTTTTTTATGGTAGCGTAACCTCTATGAGGGTATTGGGTAGGTTATCGCGATGTATGTATATAGTATTGATGTATGCATAAGAGCGGAACCTCAACCGGCGGGAGGGGAGGGAGGTGGTACAATTTTGCAAAACTTTTGTGAAAAAATTTTTTTTTTCTCGCTTTTTTTTGGAATAACCATAATTCCAAAAATGAAAGGGCTAATTATCCGCATGTAATTGAGAAAAAAAATTTTGAATATAATTTAATATAAAAATTAAAATTTGTTTCTACATTTTTACGGATATCTTTGTCCCATTTTTTTAGGTGCGCCCTTCACAAACATTGATTTCAATGCATACATCAAAGCGATTAACCGTTGCAAAATCGGCAATTTATTTATCATTTATTTGCCATTTTCATATTTCTAAATTTTATTGTCTGACGGCTTAATTGCTTTACTTCTTCTTATTATTAATGCTACTAAAAGCTTTGAAAACTAATAAAATATTTACTTCTTAAAGTTGTGTGCGGTTTTTGAGGTATTTTCCAGGGGTGGCCACAACTGGTGATACAATTTACGAGGGTCGAATTTACAAAAATTCAAATAAATATTTATTTTTATTACCAGAAGTTACCCAAGGCCTAAGCTTTCAATTTATATATATGTATATGTCGGTATAAATATTCTTTGGTCATAAGTTGTGTGATGGAATAAACACAATACTCCACTCGACTAGCGTAGTACAGCTTTCAGCGTGTAGGCTCTGCAACTCCGAGCTCCTGGGTTCAAAGCCTTGGAGAAGTGGTTATGAAGAATAAATATAATTAATTTAATAAAAAAATATATATAAAGAAGTCTGATGACGAAATGTGGTGATTTCCGAGATAGTACTATAACTTTTACTATTTAAAAACTGTTGTTGTTTTTGCCAAATAAAATCTTCCATAAACTGGTCTCGAGCTCATTAAAATTGTGAATTATTTTTATGATGTTTGATGGTTTAATAACTATTTGTAAAACGTTATGACGTGCCAAAAGATGGATCTGGATTACGAGACATATTTTTTAATGAGGACTGTTTTATAACTAACCAGAATATTTTTTTTATATTTGCATTTTTCTGATAAAAATGAATCAACCTTAAACCCGAATGAAAACAAAATTTCAAAAAAATAAAATATTGACTATAGCTAAAAAAATTAAAAAGGAAAAATAATAAAAAATGTTTTAGAAACAACTTTCAAGTTAAATTTTTTGTTTTAAGTAAAAATATCTCTGAAGAAAAGTTAATTATAATTAATAAAATAATTATTTGGATAAATGAAAATCAACATGGATCCCAAACCAAAAACAAATTTAAAAAAGAAACAAAAAATTTATAAAAACAATAAAAAAAAACAAAGTACAAAAAAAGCATGCATCACACGTTTGCTTATTTAAATTTTATTGCCATTAATTATAAATAAAAATTAAATTTTATCCCGTGTATGTACAAAAAGTGCCACATATTTACGCCTTGCTCTGGCTTTATGCGATATATCGTACAAATTTCAGGGGGCCGTAGCCCACACCCATTGAGAAACTACTGCGTTTCTTTGTCAACAAGCTCTTGTTTTTACATGCTAAGTACTTGAAAATTTATGATTCAGCTCGAAACCGGTAAATCCCCGTAATACCAACATACGAGTACCTTGCAGCCGCATATGTTAAATATACTGCGCTGTTTCAGTTTGTCGATGCACAGATTGTTGCGCATACACTCTGAGGTGCGCAAGAGGTGCTCAATCTCAATGATTCTGTTACTTGTCGAACTTGCAACCTGGGTTTGATAGAAAACGTACATATTTTTATTGGCGTTTGTAAAATTTATAAAAAAAAAATATGGTTACATTACTTTGGTGATGGAGTTTTGGACTTGGAAAAAAGTATTTAGCATTTTAAATGGCTCCAATATTCCAGCTGTACAAATATCCCTCTGAGAGTCTTTTTAAGTACTGGGAACTTATATGAAGTGAACTCTCTTTAAGTGATGTATAATAGCTTTTGTATCTCTATTATAAATATTTTTTCTTAGTTTATATTTTCATAGTCATATGTTTCTTTTATCAAGAATTCTGTATCTCTTTTATTATTGTCAAGCAGAAATTTAGTAAATTGAATTATTGAAAGAAATATTATGTTAATGAAAGTATGCTTAAGATATACAAATGTTTGCTTATAAAAGAAAATATTTTTAGAACTACCACTTCTACCTTAAAAAAAATATAGTAATGCATAATCAAAAAAAAATTATCATCTCAGAAGTGGAATTGGTATCTCTACGATCATCGATTTATCGAGTTTCGGCTTAACAGCGTTGGTAAGTACCAACAAGTCGAAGTTCGTGGAGCCGACTAAAAAGGCGACCTACAATGTAACGAGTATTTTTGGTTATTGTTTGAAGGAAATATGTTTATTGAGAAGAAGCAGGCGAGGAAACTTAGTCCCATGTTGGAATAAGGAAGTTGTTAAAATTCGAGACTTATTTAGACGGTTTCAAAATTCTGTAACATCATAACTACTGTGTAGTAGGAATATATAAAAGAGACAAACTTGTACCAGCTCTTGCAAATACTTCTGAATTAGTATTAAAACCATGAAAGGATCAGCTAGACTATGTAAGGTAATCTAGCAAGACCGAAAGGTAAGGCTTGATTCTCTCAACGAATCCGAACTTTACCAACTCCTGCATTTCACCCTACGTTTTGACCACCAAAATCTTCTATGGATATTACCATCGACAGTGTTCTTCTGTCAATAACAAAGCTAACAAGCAGTGCAAAGTCTGATAATGAGGGATTTTATCCGATGGTTTTCAAAATATGTGACAATACCATCGCGCAGCTGTGGGATCTTCTCTTTGAAGAATGTCTGAACTGCGGGCCATCCTTACATTCTTGAAAATTATGTATAAGTAATCCGCAAGGATATTTGCAACAATCAATTTATAGTTAAACAGCGCATTTAAGCAAAGTGTTCTATCACATTTTGTAACGTAAACTATTCTATTACGTTAAGCAGGCAATTGTTAAATGCCAGCAGGGATTTTCTGCTGGGAGTTCTACTTCAACCATTTTAGCCTCAGTCACTAAATTAATTCAACAACTCGACATCATTTACATAGACTTTTCAAAAGCATTCGACGAAATTGATCATTCAATACTGTTACGAAAATTAAAAGTGTACGGACTCAGTGGAAAACTGTTGGATTTTTTCTTCATGTTTCTATCGAACAGGAAAATATTTGTGTCCATTGGTGCCGCTATTTTTGTTAAATGGTGTACTGACAATAACTTATTTTCAAATAAGAATCAATATTGCATTGTTTCTTACTATAGTCACCACTCTTTTTAACTATCAACTAAAAGCTTGCTCTCTTAATCGTTCTTAAGGGATTAAAGCTTCGGGTATCACTTTTGACTACAAACTCGCTTTCTCTAGTCATATTAAATTTTTTGTTTAGAGATATTTTGCAATGATTGGCTTTATTAGGCGTAATTCCGGAGATTCAAAGTATCCTATAACGTTACTATAAATTTCTTGGTAAGAAGTTCGTTTGTGTATTGCTCATTGATATCGAATCCATTCTACAAAGTGCACTCATAAACAATTGGAAGAGTTCAAAAAATTAAATACCAAAATAGCTTTGTGTTTACTTCGTTGGCCCGCTTGCCTACCGTCGTGTACCAGCAGGCGTAAATTACTTGTCTACGATTTTTTTGTTTAAAAGAGAATAACTTGTTCCTCGCTGTTGTTTGCTTATAACATATTTAGGCCTGTAATATTAAATGGCCTGTGCTGTCTAATTTATTTATTCCCTATATTCTTTCACTTTCTATGCTTTGAACCTTAGGTGCTTTAATTTGAGTGCTTTGATGCCCTGATAAGCTGTTTATAAATTGTAGTTTTGTAGTATTTTATTTGAACATTATTTATAACAATGCCTTCCCATGCGATTACAACAAAATGTAAACATACATATCTACTGCTCATAATTATAGGACACACAGATGATATGTTTTGAAATTTTATTCCTGCTTCGCTTATAAAACTTCTAGTGTTTTAAATAAAAAATATACTTCATCCCTTTATAAACAACCTTGAAGTTCAAGATTTACACAAATTTTTATCAAATTAAAAAAAAACTTTCATTCATTTGAAATAAATTTTAAAAAACTGTTTACATAATTTTGAAAACGCCTTGTTTGAAGCACTTTCATTTAGCAAATAATAACAACAAAGTTATTACTTTAATCTTTAATTAAACGCACGTTATTTTTTACTTTTCAAACAACAAAAAAAAGTGGTTTTCAAATACCCTCTTTTATAGCCCATTAAATTCTAGCAAAACAAAGTGCAAGTTTCATGGGGTTACAATCGGGCTTATAAATGTCTGCCATTCATTGGCCTGCAATTTTTGGATTACCATAGGTTTGGAAAAAAAAACATTGAGTTTCTGGAAACTTATATTTTCTTCTTACGAAACAGTTTCTTACGAAAACAGTATTAATGTACATGATTTTATATAACTTTACAAAAATAAATTTTCTACGAGAGCACGACCAGAATTCAATATATTAATTAAATACTGAAACCAGTTTTCTATAAACGAGGGCTTACAATAAGTGTTAACATTTCACTCTTCAATAACAAACCATCGCAATTAAAAATATTTTGAAATAAAAAAAATATTTTCGCTCGCAAACAAATTGTGCAACATATTGTACAAATGTACACAATTCTAAAGTACAATATATGGTACGAATTGAATTTGGTCAATATCATGCACAAATGTCACGAAAGGTTGTTAAATTTCGTTTGGCAAATAGGCTCTGCTGCTTGCGCGAAATTTAAAATTCCAAATTTAGGGTAGTACATGCGTATGTATGTATGTATTTACATGAATATCTAATTTTTTTCGTATAAATAATTTATGTACACAAATACGTATGAAAAATAAGTTAACGCATTGAAATTGTACGAATATCTGCATTTGTTGACTTTAAAACTAAAAACACGTTTTTAATATGAGATCGTGTAAAAAGGATATGAAAGAGAAAAAGTTTTTATATTTATTGATTTAATGATAGAAAATGAATTGTGGACGAAGATGAAGATGACAAAGGTTCTGATAATCTTGTGCCAGGTGAAAATTTAACCAAGAAAACTTTCTTGAAACAAACTTTTCTGAACTCAAAGAAGAGCTTTTTGAAGCGATAGAATGGAATGTGATGCTGAAGCATGAAACAGTGCACAATTCGTTGTTACAGACAAGAAAAGCATCGAAACGAGGAGCTATAATATGAACCAGACCTATTTTCTTACGAATCAAGTTCGGTTCACGAAGGTGATGTCATTGAAATTGTACTAGTTTAAGTCGTTTTCGTTAATGTAATTTGGGAGTTTACATTGTGAACAATTTTTTCAAAAGTTGCTGAATTTGTATGCATAGATATTTAATTCGAAAACTCTGAGTAAAAATCAAAACAAAATTTTTTTCTTCACTAGTTCAAAATTTATTCGGAAAGGGTTGATAATTGACAATTTTATTGAAGATTTTATTTAGAAAAAACAACAACAGTAAATAAAATAAAATAAAATCTTCCATAAACTGGCCTCGAGCTCAATAAAATTGTCAATTATTAAAAATAATTATAAACAAATTTGTGCTTTAAACTAATATTTATTTTTTTTCTACAATATTTGGAAGTTTTGATTTACATAATTTAAAACGAAATAAATGTTCAATATTTTAGTGTCGTATAAATATGATAAGTAGTGTAACACTTGCTGTGGGAACAATGCACGCTGGCGATAACTTATCAGCGACTGCCTTTGGTCAGTTTGAAACATGTCAGCATAAAATGAATGGCTATACATTTTTTAAATACTTAACTTCTGACAAATGTATCGTTTTCAGCGCTTCCTCTGCTTTTTTTTTGTAATTTTTCTTGCATTTCTTTTTTTTTTGATTTTTTTTCTTCCTCTCTCACTCGCGCATTCTTCTTAGTCACATAAGACTAAGTAAGTGCTTCCGCTTCCTTCCTGTCACGTTTCCTGCCGAGACACTTTATCTACAGCAAAATGGCTGAGACACGCGTCCCACGTTGCTAGTTCTAGTTTTTGTTTTTTCTGACTAACCTACATACATACAATCAAACAAACACTTGCACCCGCTGATTGATTTATTGTAATCGATTTTGCCGGCGATTGGGGCATCGATTTCACTACGAAAATATCGTCAGCTGTACGAAGGCCAGACGCACACAAACTTTGCTTGCGTAATTTTTTTTGTTTTTACTTTCTTGATTTTTTATAAACATTTTTTTTTTGTTGTTTCCTTATCGTCTTGAACTTTGCTTTCACGTTTATGTTTTTCGTTGCACATATTTAGCTTTTCAACAAAAAAACAAAAATTGTGCTTTTTATAAGTTAGCTCGAGGATGCCATCGCTTCATTTGTCGCTCCTCAAATGGCGTTGATCTTATAATGAATTATTTTGCACACCACAAATGAGCGTAAACAAAGCAGAAAGCAATGAAAAAAAAAAGGCAAAAGACAATAAAGTAGAGGTCGATGAACAGCAACTATAAATATACATTCATACATATTTCACCAAGGCCAAGCAACTAGCTAATAAGCCAACCATTGAAGCGTGTGATGAGCCGAATTTTGCCGGCATTGAAGGAATATCTAAAAATAACAAAAACAAAGCCAAAAAAAAAGCTGTATTTTCATTTTGACTTATCAGCTTCGCCATTTTGGTTGCGCTCGTCACTGGTATAAATTTATACAGGATTATAATGGACATCATTAATAAGCCTAAATTTGTTGTTATAATTTGTCAAGAAAAAACTTATGCATGGTGGTTGCTAGAGCGTGAGTTCTACGAAATTTCGATCACATACATTTGCTTTTAATAATTCGATACTCTTCTATTTGTGCCTTTTATTGAGTGCTTCTTTTTTTTTTTTTTGATAAATCTTAAAGTAAGTATGCGTGTTGACCGGCAAATAAATTTAACTCATCTATCGATTTTTGTTAGTAAGCAATTTTTTCAATGAATTCACCCTTAAGGAAAAATATATAAACTTGGCTTATGACTTTTTTATGTTTTTTGTTTGTTGCAAAAGGAATAGAACACAATACTTTTAATATTCTAAACACATTCTTTTGTTTATTGAACGTGTAATATTTTTATTTAATCTAAAATCTACCTTAATTCATTACGCACTGCATACAAAGAAAATATTTTGATATTATAAAAAAATCATAAAAATTCGTCAAATATGCATCATGAACATGATTCAATTATAAAAGGATGGATATTTATTGACGTTTGAGTTTTACGTTTGCCTTGTAAGGTTGCATTTAGGAAGGTCTGATAAAGGGGCAAATATTTTATCTAATTTCGCGCAAAGGTAGTAGAAAAGTACGGAGGAGTTCACGCTGGGGTTTTTTTTTTAGATATCGAGGGAACCTTCAACAATGTTGTATCCCGAAGCTGTTATCAAATCACACCGTATGTTGGGGGTACAGCAGCGACTGGCGGACTTTGTGGGGCTCCTACTCAGGAAAAGATCGGACTTCTTAACAATAGGGGACAGCTCTAAATACAAACACGTGGCTAGAGGTACACCCCAGGGAGGTGTTCTGACACCTTTACTCTGGAAACTCAGTGTAAACGACCTACTCTTAAACCTCAAGGGCACCGGCTGCAAGGTCGTGGCATATGCTGACGACTTGGCAATCATAGCAACAAGCAAACATCTTCAAGTCATTAGTGATTTACTGCAAAACGCTCTAAATATCATTACTCGCTGGAATGTGGACTTAATGTCAACTCTACCAAGACCGAAGCAGCTCTCTGTATGAGGAAATATAAAATTCCCGACTTCATAAAAAAACTCAACGCAAAGGTCCTTGAAACTCTGCCCCACAACCCCAGGAAGTTGGATTACACTTTACACTCTCCTTTTTCTGGATTAGTGCTCCACAAGAATCCCAGAGAGGAGCGAATGGATAGATATCGTGGACCTGGATCCAAAATCGACGGCTGTATACACAGACGGCTCTAAGTTAAACGAAAGAGTAGGCAGCGGGATTCACTCAAGTGAACTCGATCTAAACCTCAGTCTTCGTTTACCAAACCACTGTAGTATTTTTCAGGCCGAACTAAGCGCAATATTGGAAGCAGCTCGTGGCCTTATAACGTGAACCTCTTTAAAACGAGGCATCACCACCATTTATTCTGACAGCCAGGCTGCTATAAATCTCTAAACTCCTACGGTACAACCTCTAAGGTAGCCATTGAATGCTGAGCGGCTCTAAGCCAGCTGGCAGATATGTGATCCGTATGTGTTGTATCGGTCCCTGACCATAAGGACATTCCTGGCAACTGCCTGGCTGATAAACTAGAAGGTAAGTTTAAGGTGGGTATCGGAGCCCACCTGCCACATTACCAGACAAATCTGGCCAGAAGTTGATGGGAAGTGATCTAAAGCTCTCACTACGCTGGGCCGCTCCTCTCTCAGATTAGTAGTTGGGGTGATAACCGGGCACTGCCTTATGGGCACGCATGGGGAAAGGCTAGGTTACCCAACAAATGATTTTTACCGCAGTTGCAGAAACGAGGAGGAGGTGGAGAGTATTGAGCACTATCTCTGCCACGGCCCCCCGCTTGGCCAAGACGCGTAGCTAAGTTTTCAAAAGTTACTTTCTGGACTGTTTAGCTGACTTGAACTCGGCAAACATTTATAACTTTCTACTCTACGTTAATCGCACAGGATCGTTAAATTTTTAAAAAAAGGGAGGGAGGGAATGCATGTCCTACGCCAGTGGTATCACAATGGGCTTTTTACAGCCTATGTGTGCCACCGTGATCTTGTGCGGTGGCAGCCACTCTAACCTAACCTAACCTACATAGTATAAAAGTAAGCAACTAGCAGCGAAATGCGATTAGTACATTGCATGAAACATATTTGCAGAGATTTGATATTTCAATTTTATGTTTATAAATATAACCGAATAAATATGACCGCTGTGGTCGAGTTGGTAGCGGTGCGTGCTACAACTTAATATGCCGGTGAGTTCGAGGTCCGAATCACAGTCAGGCTAAGTAAAATTTTATTAATAGAAAAAGTTTTTTCTAATAGCGGTCAGCACTCGGCAGGCAATGGCAAACCTCCGAGGGTATTTCTGCCATGAAAAAGCTTCTCATTAAATGCATCTGCCGTTCGGAGTCGGCACAAAACTGTAGGTCCCTCCATTTGTGGTAGAATATAAAGACGCATACCACAAATGGTAGGAGAAGTTCGGCCAAACACTGAGCTATATAGTGTACGCGCCAAAATTATACTATATATAAATATAACCGAATATTCAACCACGCATGTATTTATATACATAGCGCCTTAATACAACATACTATATAAACAAACAACGCAAGTGCGATTTAGAAGCAAATGTTTTTTACACATTTTGTTAACAAAAAACAATGCGATTTCAACCTTTTTTAAGTATTTAATTCTTATTACATGCAGAAAATAATTTTGATAATAGGAGCAACTGATCTGCCGCTATTTAAAATTGTAAAATTAACATTTACTAGGCCAACAGAAAAATAAACAAACATTTATATGCAAGGATGGCGTGCTAAATGCATTCTAATATAAAGTAAATAACTTGAATACAGAATTTGCAAATAAAAACATTAACAACAACCACACAAACAAGTTAAATAGCGGCAGATCCGTTGCTCTTGTTTGTAGTTGGTTTGTTTAAGGAAGAAAAAATAAACACAACAGCCAACTCGGCTAGCGTAGCACAGCATGTAGCGTTTTGGCTCCGCAACTCCGAGCTCCCGGGTTCAAAGCCTGGGAGAAGTGCTTATGAAAACTAAATTTAATTAATTTAATAAAAAGAAGTCTGAGGAGGAAATGTGGTGATTTCCGAAATAGAACTATAACTTCTGCCATTAAAAAACAGTTGTTGTCTTTTCACAAAAATCTTCGATAAACTGGCCTTGAGCTCAATAAAAATTGTAAAATTAACATTTACTAGGCTAACAGAAAAATAAACAAGCATTTATTGAAAAGTTTCAGCATTCAAAGGAAGTGGAAAGAAAAAAAGTTCTGATTAGAGATAATCAAAAACAAAACATCTTTTCACCCATAAAGAAAAAGGTGGTTTTATTTGACCCACTTTGCTTTTGCAGTGTTAAAATCCCTCTTACTACTAAAACAGCCAAATTGTTATTTATTGACTTTTTTGAAATTGCATTTAATTTATAGTAAATTATTTGCATCAACAATTAATAGATCAGACAAGCCTAACAAATCATCAATACAAATTCGAACTGATCGCAACTAAATTATTCAAATATTATTTTTTTTATAGCCTTTCAATTTGATACTAAGAGATGATAAGTATTGGCACTATTCATAAACAACTTTTTTTAAGAACTTTTAAAACATTTTGAGTATGCTTTTTATTGTTCATTTAATAAATAAATTAAAAAAAATTATATAATAAAAGTCAAATTTGTAGCAACTTAATATTAACGTTGCCTGTTCTTTAGTTGAGGAAATCGCGTCACTTTTCCATATAAATATAAATTTTTTTTATGCGAAGCGAATGCAAAAAATAATTGTCAAAAAGGAACAGCAAATTTAAGCCATTTGGAACTGGCTAGCTGCTTGGCTAAACTATTTTTACTGCGGATTAATTATTTTTTATCTTAACTTATAAATGTGTTTGTTGAAAAAACGATTTAAAAATAAAAATTGTTCGTTCAAGCGAGGATATTTAAAAAAATATAACTCATTATTATTTTGTTAAGCACATAACTACAGCCTTTCTACAAACCAGCTTACCTTAAATACCTGTATAAGTCCTCTCACTTACTCAAATGTTAAATCAACTTTTTTAGCAGCTTCTGATAAAGTTAGTTTTATCATATCGCTTATTTGTACAATATCGCTTACTACTAACAAATCTACTTACATTTTCATTTAATTACGTTATTCATTTTCATTTACTCCATAACTACTCATTTACACACTCTTTTTCTTCGTATTTTTATTTGAATATGAATTCTCTCAACTTCCGCAGTCAACCGAAAAATAGCAATCATATCGATTGAAATCGAATTATAAGACCAATATCCGTTGCGACAGTTATCTATATGACCTGGTTTCACCACAAACCCATTCAATTGGCAGTCAACAAACTACGCTAACGACCACCAAATCGAGCAACCGAATGACAAGAAGTGAATTAAAAAATTCTCATGCAATTTAAAATAAAAAGCACATTTTATTTGAATACCAACCAAAAAAACATAAAAGAAAATCGTTGTGAAAAATTCAAATAGTTCATAAATGCTTTAAAATGTAAAACTGGACATTTTCGTTTGGCGCTTGCCGATTGGCATGAATGCGCCAAGAACCAAACTAACAGAGAGAGCGCAGGGGAATCATAAAAATATGTAAGTGAAAAGCACACAAGCAAAATCTGCGTGTCTCAGAAGAAGGGCGTAAGCATAGAAGGGCATTTAAGGCGCTTAAATCAACTACCAACAGATTGGCAGTCTCTAACTTCCTCTCCTGCGGTTGCCATTCTCACTATTATG
Source organism: Philophylla caesio (assembly GCA_963971545.1). NCBI lineage: Eukaryota > Metazoa > Arthropoda > Insecta > Diptera > Tephritidae > Philophylla > Philophylla caesio. Next base: position 19,219,054 of record OZ020608.1, on the reverse strand, counting down.
CCGCTTTGGTGTGGCTAGCAGCTGGGAGGTACAAACAATGCCAGGACAGCAGCGCAAAAGTTCGAAGAGCGGTTAGGAGTAGTTGCTGCGGACGGAAGGGTTGGCTGCAGTGTGATTCGACTACATTTGGCCACTGAAAATCTCTATTTTCATTGCAGACCATTTCCGGTGGCATATTTTTTTTTGTGACGGCAAAATTGCCGGCAAATGTGAAGGCGCGGACTTGTCGCGCAACTGCGTCAACATTTGGCAACGGGTCAAGTTTAATGAAATTTTTATTATCGCCAACACCAAACACAAACTAAGTTACCAAGCAAAGAGTACACAAGAATTGTGACTTTTATAAATACATATACACAAATTTACAGCTTCGTTTAACAAAATAGAACCAGCTATGCCGATTTAATTTGATAAATTCTAATATTTTTACTTATTCTTATTTTACTAATAAAAATTTGACTTGCACTGGCATGCATATGCAACAATTTAGTTACCATTTTTAATAATTGCCAACTTTGAAAAGCTTTGAGTATTTCCTCAGATTTTTTAAAAATATTTTTCATAAAAAAGAACTCGTTTGTCGATTTATATGATTAAGGCGCTGTTAAGAATTTATAGAGAACTGCAATGGAGAGTGATTCAGAATTGGAATTTGCGTTCATGTTTTTTGTCTGATATTAAATTCTTTATTTAAAAGTGTAGAAAAAGGAGTATTTCGAAAAAAATCTTGTACCTGCTTAAATTTTTTGATTAAACAGCCAAGTTAAATCGACAGAGGTGAGGATAAAACGATTTATTTCTAGGTGTGGTGAATAAAGGTGTGGTGAGTTCAAGTGAGGTAAATTTTATTTATGTCTGGTGTGTTCAGGTGTGTTAATTTAGATATGGTTAGTTAAGTTGTGCTGAGTTCAGGTGTGGGAGTTTATGTGTGTGTGGTGTGTTTGCAGATATAGAATTTAGGTGTGGTAAGTTTTGAATTGATGTGATGTGTTAAGGTGTAGTGAGAGCAGGTGCTGTGAGTTCAGATGTGGCGAATTCTGCAATATTGCGCAAAAGAAGCCATTTTTGTTTTTTGTCATTGCGTTATGTTGGCGTATGGTGATTTTAGGTGTGGTGAAGTAAGATATATGTATGTAGGTAGTAAAGATGTTGTGAGTTTAGGTATGAGGAGTTAATGTGTGAGGGTGCTTAGTTTGATTTTTTTTGGGAATTTCGAATTTAGGTGTGGTGAGTTTTGATATAATAAAATAAGTCGTGGTAATTTAAAGTTTGATGGTGCGTTTAAATTGAGATATACAGAAAAAGTACTTGTTGACATTCAAAACCATTTCAGGGTGCCATATTTTCTACAACACTACATCTGTCGCTTACCAATTCCTTCGACACCATATCCGTCGTATTAGCCACGTTCAATTTTCTAAAGGAGTTTCACTTTCTAAAATGTTGATATGGTGTGGTTCCATTTAGTTGACCACAGGCTTCCATATTAGTTTGTATATGGCTGCAGGGAAGATACACTAATTTTGTAAAAAAAAAAAATATATATAGAAAAAACCAAGGCACGCGTGTGTGAACAAAGCATCAAATCAGGCGCTGACAAACTTCTTATGAACATACCAACATAAGTTAGTAAATGCGTTACAAAAATAACTGGGAAGCCTATGAAAACTTCCACTACACACAATCACGGAATTTGACACGCACACACGTCAACACTTACACACCTACGCATACGAACAAAAACAAAAAAAAAATATAAAAAAAATCATTATAAGCTCTTAACGTTCTGTGGCACTGTTGTGTGGTCTTTGATTGATATTGTTGCTATTTTTTTTTCTGAAGCCGGTTATTATTGCTTTTTTGTTACTTACACTGGCGTTGATGATGATAAAAAATCTACGAATAATGAAAACATAAAAAAAATTTATTGAAGTGGCGCAATCAAGTTGACAAATCTGACATAAGGACATACGCCGTACATACACACATTGCGCAATCCCATATGACTGGCATAAGCAGGCATTTCCTCGTTGCGTTCGCGTTTGTGTGATTGAGTGACAGGCCACTTTATTGTGTTTCTGCTGGCACATAAAATGACAGCAAAGGAATTGCGAAAGCTTTGAAGTGTACATACAAAAGGAAAAAAATAATAAAAATGCGACAACACGAGCTGACAAAATTGAGCTAATAAAAATGACACAATACCCTGTGTAGCTTTCTGGCCAACTGAAGTTGGCTACAAACTTTGTGTATATAAAAAGTGAAAGTATCAATAATGTGGCTTAGAAAGGATAATAAGACGCGGGCGACAAGCACCAGTTATGAAGCTAAAACCAAGAGAATATTGGCAGTAAAAAGGTAGCGAAAATAAGACTTACATATGTACAAATGTATCATGTTGCAATAATGAAAGCTGTTGTACATATGTACGTTGGCAACTTCTCGCTCTTATTCAGCCATCTTTAACGCCCATAGAAACTGTGTTGTTCCTTTGCCAAATTTAGTTACCAGTTTTGTAAAAAAAAAAATTTTGTATTGTAGCAGAAAACTAAGTTTTTCATGTGGAACTTATAATACGTATTATCGATTGTTTTGGCATTTTGCATAACTTTTCTTATCTGTTGATAATTGGTTTTCTAAAAGCGAGAATTTAAATAAGTTTTTGTAAAAAATTTCAAGTATTTGTATAATGAAACATTATTTGTTAAATTATTAAATGAAATAGAGCTCTGGCGTTCATTTTGGAAGGCAGGATAAACAATTTTTTTTGGCATTTCCTATACAATGTTTTATTGGCAAGAAAAAAAATTTTTCGTTTTCTGGGCTCGCCGTTGGTACAAGCGTATTTTATATTCAATACAAGCTATGTATGTTGCATTGTACTAATTATAAAGGCTTAAGGAACTTCATGGATCTGTATATTTATGCTTTTTCAGTTATCAATTCGTACTTTTTTCCTAAAAATCCCGGCTTAAGTGCTTTTATGCTCCTAAGCATTGAGAATTACCTTCAGTTTCTTCTTGATTGGAATTAACTAAATTAATATGGGAAAACCCGTGAGGTTATACTTTTCCGCAAGAAAAAATTAATCGCTGGACAAACATTGTTATGTTGTTAGGACGGTTTAAATGCATTTGCGTCTTATTTGAACATTTTACATTACTTTCTAAGGAATAATCATTATCGAAAAAATTTGTCTTATTTCATTTTGGCATACAAAGACACTTACAATTCGTACTGTGCGCAGGTTTCAGCAGCAATCTAAATATCAATTATTATTTTTTGTTGTCAGTTTTCATATAAAATTCATAATAATCCAATCATTGTGGTTAAATTTTATGTAAAAATCTTTACTTATTTGTACTTTTTCCTAACAACGGCCTTCTTTTGTTTCCGTTTCTCTTATACCTTCTTAATACAACATTGAGCTAAGGGCGTTTAAACTGGCGGTGTAACAACATACAATACCTGTCATTATTCCTCATGCACAGGATTCATGCGTGCAAAAGAAGGACCCTTCGATTATCCAAGTGCAATGTAATTTAAGTTTAGATTGCGGAAATATTTGCTTGGTAATATTTTGATTGAAACCCTTGTGTGTATACTCAGTATTTTATTTTAGCTCGAAATACGAAAAGTTTTGCTGCTCGTGGAAATGTGGATATCGATGAAACCGATTCGATTCGATTCGAACCGATCGTTCCCAGTGGAAACTTATATAGGCTTATTTCACCACACCGAAATCCAATTAGATCAAATTAGAATCTGATACCAATCAACGAATGTCGAATTCGTTCCGGAATGGTGAAAAAGGCTAAGTTATTTAGTTAGCGGAACGGAACGAAACTTTAACCTTCTTAGTAATTTACGTTCTTTGCTAGAGCTGACTGAAAATAATTCCAAAAATCATATTCTGTTGAAATATTTTTACTACTGTTTTCAGTTTTATTTTTACTATCTAATGTACCAATATTAGTGCGTGCCAAAATTATTAGAACTCACAAAACGTGAAATATTTACTATGTACTCGTGTGTTTTCTTAAATTTGTATTATATTTATATTGAAATGCTTATCGTTTTCATAAACGTTTTAGGCCACACTCAAAGAATTTTAGCAAATAATTTATAGCTCATTAAATTTTAGTGATAAAAGTCAAGCTATAAGTGATTTAAATACTTTGTGGTTTTATGAGCTTCCGAACATTTTTTTTTACAGAATAACTGTATAAACCTTTCATTTAAAATTCTTCCGAGTTAATGGTTATTTGTAGCATATTAAAATTTCACTTAATTTTCCTAAAATTAACCGAGTTTGAAAAAAAACCTTAATAGAAAATATAAATTTTTTTTTTTTTAAATACAATTTTTTGAAGAAATGTAATTGAATTTTATATTTTTGAAATTAATATACCAAAATTGAAAAATATTAATAATTAAATAATAAACAAATGTTTTAAATGTTATACATAAATATGTATATCAGATTAAAAAAATTGTGTACAAATATATTTAAATGATTACCATCTAGTTTATAAGCACTCATAGTAATATGTGAGATGTGTGGCTTATGAATTTAACTGGATTCCGCTTTCTTTTGAAACGTTTTAATTTTTAAAATTATATAATTAATTACAATTTTTGCAACCTTTTTTTTTCAAATTTCGTTTGATGTTTATACATACATATGTGCAGTAAAATTTTAAATTTAGTAAAACATTTTGGAATACGTTTAGGATTTCATTAATTTTTTCAAAACAATATTATTTTTTTTTAATTCACTGAAAGTTTTCGTGTTTCATTTGAACTGACTGACAGCCACAGTTTCTAGCTGGCATACTTGATTATTATATTCAAAATCAAAAATAAGGGCTTGCTAATCACGCCATCTGCCAAAAATTTGGGGTCTATTTTATAAAACGACCAAAAAAAAGTCTAGGACAAAAGTATTGAAACATATTAAAAACAACTGCTATACCAACTTCATAAAACAAAACGCTGACTTTAAATGTCTTGATTTATATAAATTTTTTGGCTTCAAATTTAAAAGATCGGAATATTAAAAAATATACCTTTAGTTTTGGTTTATAACGTTAATATAACATAAAAAAAGCAAATACTTTTTGGTCGCGCTGTTGAAGTAAAACTTTTCTTTAATTCATATCGTAATTGATCCGCAATTTTACTTAAGTTACGATAAACTAGACTAAGCATAAGACAATATGATATCACGCTGCAGCGCGTTCGGAGCGTAATTTTAATTTGATGAAATTACAATTTCAGAAATCAGTTACATTATGATATCCTTCTTTTTCTGTCATAAAGAATAATTGTTTGAGCAAAAGTGAAAAAAGTTAAGGATTGGTGAATTGAATTTAGATGAGGTGAGGTAAACAAAATTGATGCGCCGAGAGTTCAGGAGTGAGGAGTTTCGGTGTAATGAGTTGAAGTGTGGTGAGTTTAAGCGTGTTGAGATTGAGAGTGGTAAGTTAAGGTGTGGTAAGTTAAGGTGTGGTGAGTTAAGATGTGGTGAGTTTAATAGTAGTGATCTTAAGTATTGTGAAAAGCACAATTATTTGTTACCGTCAGCAACGATTTTCCTGTACACCTTGCATCGTATCTCTCGGTACGATTTCCGTGTAATTATTTCTGTCACATAAATAATTTCTGTTGTAGTCGCCGTGTTGATTTTTCAGTTTGCTACATCCGCTTAAGAAATTTAATTTTATAAATTTTAATTATAGCACAAATTCTGACTTTTGTCTCTATTAGAGACTGAGACTACTTACGAAATTCGACTGCAGTGAGACCCTTATATTTAAACGTATTAGCTTCCTATTCAGAAATAATTTTTTCACTATAAAAATTTTACATAAATAAAATAAAAATAGTGATTTCACAAAGTAATAAACAATTCTCTGCAAGCAATATTTGGTTCAGAATAAAGCTCTTAAATAACTTTAAGTTTGCATTTTCGGTCCTCGAACAAATACTACAATATTTAAAAAAAAATAGATTTCTACGAAGAAGATATTCATGTCTTTGACATTTCAATTATTTGTTGCTGTCCAGATAACAAAATGATGATGAATGAGAGCGTACTTATAACGCACCACTTAACATACACATACACTCACATTCGCTTCATAAATATATTAACATATATTCTGTCTATGAATAAGTGTAAGTAAATAAATGTGAGTGTATGCATATGCATATTTGTATTTTATATCACATAGTAACTATATTGATGTTATGTCAGTAATATACATACATTATTATTATCATTTCCAAGCGAACGAAAATGCTCGTTAGGAGTGTAATCTGTTGAAGTGACTTAGCGTGGCACAACGCACATTGAAAAAACAAAAGTAAAATAATAAAAAAAATTTTAAAAACCAATGAAGCTTATACAAATAATAAGAAAAACAGAATATGAGAAACAAGACAGGCGACACAATATTATAGAGAGAATACTGGAAGATGAACAATAAAAAAAGCGTAAATAAGTAACGAAATATAAGGTAATTACATTAAATCAAACTGCTCTACTGTTTTTAAAAAAGCATGTCACTAAAAGGTCGTGGGCGTTAAGGTGGAAAGTAAAAATTACAGTTGAATAAGACGTGGGTATGTAGGAGTTTAAATTTACCTATATCACATGTCAATTGATAAGTAGTTAAGTTTTGTGCACCTTATTTTACGCATAGCTTCTTCATTTTTTATATATATTAAGGAATGTTGGTGTATTTTTAGCAAAATTATGAGGAACAATTTGTTTTGCTGTAAGCAGCGCTCTTCCAAGTTTGTGAAAGTGGCAAAAAAATATCTCTACTGCACACTCAACTAACTTCTGTACCTAGCGTAAATTCAAAATGTGTCTTAGGAAATCAATGCGACGAAAATCTTCAAGCCTTTGCGCTTTTTAAAAATTTCGTAACAAACAAAGTTCACTGGAGTACTATATACAAGAAGGCAATAAATAATATTGTTTGCATAAATACCTAAAGAGAATTAGTAAAACCTTTATGGAAATATAAGAGCCTGGTTTTGGGAATCATTTAGTATATAAATAAAATTTTAAGAAGAGTAGTATTAGTATTGACAGTTGCCTGCCGGTTGCCTCTGGTAAAGTCACTCTCTAAACTTTTCTTCTAGCATTACGAGATGTGTTCAAAAAGTAAGGTAGCTTTATATTTTTATTAAAAAAATATGTATTTATTCATCACTATTTATATTGTCCTCTTCAAAGTAACCTAACTCAGATACAATGCACTTGCCCTAACGCTTTTTCCAATCCTCAAAGCACATTATTTTTTTTAAGATAAATCAAAATATTACTCACCAAACAGTTTATCTTTGACCACTTTCATCGTTGAAAAGTACACTGGCCGCCAGTCGTAAGGGAATATCAGAATATTTATATACTAAAGGGATTTATAGTAACAGTTCGGTACTGTATCCTAAGTGTATTTATCACAGGGCTGCTCAACAAACGAAACGATACCATTTTGTTTTGTTAACGAGCAAAAATAACTTAACGAAATGAGTTTATTGCGTTTCGGCGCCATGTTATCAAAACGAAATCAAATCGTTAATGTTGCAACGTTAAAAAATTTCTGTTTTCGTTAATTTTAATGTGCCTAAAAGTATGCAGCGCTTTTGTTTGCGCCTGTTTGCGCTTCTGTTCGCGACGAGTGAATCTCCAGCGTTTTTCTTAACGTTTTTCTTAACGTTTTAACGTTAACGCCAGCATTTCGTTTCGGTTAAAAACGTAATGAAATTTATTACAATAATTGCTTTAACGATACAATTTTGAAATGTTTCAACCGAAACAAGAGAAAACATTTCGGAACGGGTAAATTTAACGTTAAAATGCATCCTTGATTTATCAATAACATTTTTTCTTTAGTATTATTATCAGATTATACGGTGTTTTAATTTGCATAAATATCTAGGATTTGACTATCGATATTCTTGGAGTTGGAACCATTAATCTTCTGGGAAATAGTATATATTCCATTTTGGAAGAATTTACTCCAAATAATTTCGACACATCATTTTTTCTGCGAATATTTCCCTCAAGTAGCCAAGGCAAAATTATACTCAAATTTTCTAAACCAAAATACCACTGAGGTACCAAAGCAACACCTTCCCAGAAAACTTACTTTTATTTTTCAGACGAATGAATAACATTGCAATTCAGTGTATAAGTGCACGATATTAAAGAATTACATCAAATACCTACTAACAATTGAAGACACCTTGCAGTTCTGAAAATTTTTCTCGTCGCAAAAAGTTATTGAAAATTCAAAGTTAAATGCTGATTTCTCTGTTTTTGTAAACTAAAGCTTATTCTGCTACCATTTTTGTTAACAATATTAGCAGATTGTGTATATTCTAAACAATTTTTACAAGCCAAATATCATATGTGGCTTATAATTGCGAAAAAAATGAAATATTCTTCCGACCCAATCAAGTTATCGCTTTCTACAGCGAATGATTGCTGAATAACCAAATTTAAATATTACTTCTGATTAACTCTATTGTTCTCCATTCCTTCACAAATTTTACTGCTATTAAATTTTACTGTTTACAATTTAAATAAGCACACTTTGATGCGTACATATTTGCACTTACACATACACGGTTGTATGTACTACGTAGATATTCTATAGAGTGTGTGACACCACGTCGTATGGGTGACATTCGTACTTCTACCTGAGCTTCTTCACACCAATGAGCAGTTGATTTGGATTTAAGTTGTCAAGCGTGCAAGAGCACATCGTGAATGCTTAGCTACAAATTGTAATGCCACAAATACAGTAACAACAAGAACAACAACAACACTTAAATAATTTAACATAAAAGTAACGCTATGTAACCTCCAGCTATGTGTAGCTGCAATCAAAAACGCGTTCTCCCACCATCATTCACCACCAACGCCACCACACCATTTTCCTGCTTCGTCACGCTTCGCTTGTTTAGTTTCACATTCTGTTGCTGATGAGCTCGCTATTTTGTTAGCTTAGTTTGCTTGTTTTTGTTGCTACTCTCCGGTTTACTGCACGAGTGATTGTTTATAAGAGTAGTGTAGGTTTTTATGTTGCCGTGTTGTTGTGCAGTAGTGCATGAGGATTAAGTAACTCATTCATTTCGTTAATATTATTGTTATTTGTTTTGTCTCGTAATGTCATTTGCAAATCGCACACAGATTCCTTTTATGTTGCTCTTTTGTTGCTCTAGCGCTTTGCATATGCTCCTTGAACTTGATGGCTGTGTCATTGTTGTACTTTGTTTGTGATATGTGATAGATATAAGTAGAGGTATGCACACTTGTGATATGTGATGCTCACTTTTAACGACTTTAAAGGATTGTAGAGAAAACTTAGTTAATTTTTTATTTATAGTACTCGTAGTCATATAGCCATTTAATAATCTACTCCAGTTAAAAGCATAACTTAAGGAAAGTGAATGCAGTATGGCTCAAAATGCCGCTTCGTATTCTGATTAAAAGCTCAACTTGGACACGTAAGATATAAATCGTAGATAAGGTGTTTGATGGCTATTAATACGCCCTTGTAATATAAAAAATGTACACGAAGGAAATTGTAACGAATGGCGAGGTGCAACTTAACTCACCAAATCAAATATCTCACACATCTAGCCTCTCTACACTTAATCTCACCTCGTTTAAAATAACATAATGTAATGTTATGTTAAGTTAAGGAATATTATATTGTGTTATATTGTGCTATGTTATGTAATGCTATGTCAGGACATGTTATTTTATGTTATCTTACGTAATGTAAAGTTATGTTACGTTATGTAACGTTATGTAACGTTATGTTACGTTATATTACGTTATGTTAAGTTATGTTGTGGTAGGTTTTCAATGTAGTTTTATGTTTTTTATGTAACGTGATGTTATGTTAGGTATGCTATGTTCTGCTATGTTCTGCTATGTTATGTCATATACATACGTTATATTATGGCATTTGATATTATTAATTCATTTTACTTTATTCTCTTTCTTCTTCTGTTATATCAGTGTATATATGTATGTTATCGTGTGAGTTAAATAAAAAATTAACAGTCTTAATTAAAGTGAAAGTTATATAATCAATATGGCAAACGAGAAGGGAATAAGTGCTGCTTTATCCATACCTTAACTCATCACACCTAAAAGTACTATACTCAAAATCACCAATTTTTTAACTCCCATCACCTGAACTCAGCACATTTTAAACCATCATATTTATGCTCGCTACACCTTAGTTGAGCGCGACTACTTATTATCTATTAACCTTAGTTAAATTGCGCTGTGTTAAGTTGCGTTAAATTGAAGTTAATTTAAAAAATATGTTATGTGAAGAAAGATTTAATTAGGTGCAAGCTAATGAATGAAAATACCGAGAACATACATAGTTGAGGTAACCCTCGAAAACATTATCGAAAGCAACGTATTCAAGGTGCTTTATGTGAAGCGAGAAGGAAGAAGGAAAGATATAGTCTTCCCTACTTTTAGAGTGCTTCGAAAGAGCTACTGATGCGCTACATTTCCGATTGGGACGTTAAACCGATGAAAATATGTACAAAACATATATCTTGTCATTTCTATTAAAGACATGATCAATTCGCATTCTCGCTGTACCTTGGCTGCTGTAACATACTCGCCTGCGGTGCTTCAGCGACAAAAGAATTTCTTTTTTTTTATACCTTCCACTTCCTCGATATGCTCATATTTTTTATTCATTTTCGATATACAAGTTTCCTAATATTTTTATTTCTCCTATCCTTAAACTTTCCTACGTTTGATCTCCTGTTACGCATTGCCTGGCACAAAGAATACTCGCGCACGTGACGTAGTTCAGTCGCTGCAGCGAGTACGTGCGTTGGTGCTTAGGTCAGTTAGCGTCAGCGGACATTCACCGCCATTCGGCTCAGTGGATGCGTTACACTATACGCCAGTGCGCCGAACTAACTTTAGGTTACAGGTGCTTGCTGTTATCACAATTCAGGCAGTGAAGCCTAAACTCGCATACTCGTAAACCTAGTCATGTTTGTATGTATGTATGCATGTCTTTGAACACTGCTCTCCCCTCTCGTGAAAATATTTTTTTTTTTTATTATTTTTTAGCACCCACTGCGTTTTTAGTTTACAATATGAAATTTATCTGAGGTCAGCGGATGCGACTCACTGCTCAGCCTGGTATTATGTGTGTATGTATGTAACTATGCGCATAGCGCAACAAGCACCCTTTGCACACACACACACACACACACATCCGTGCATGCATACGTATGTATGTATGCGAGTAGTTGCCGGTGCAGAAAGGCACGTAATTGCATGGTGTGACGTACATATTTTTGCGCTTAGGAATTCTTTGTAGTTGCACTCCACCTTTGGCCGTTAATTTTTTTTTTTTTTTTGTTGCCCCTACCATAAACATGAGTACGAGTATGTACAAATATATGTATGTATGTATGTAACTTGCTACCTTCAAGCATTTAGTTCCTATTTGAGTTTTTTTTTTCATGCATGTACATTCTTTCGCAAGAGCTATAGCCTGCGGCAAAAAATACCCCTTTCATGACGTGAAGTTAAACCTATTTTCAGAAAAGATTGCAGGCGATGATAAGTAAAATTTATTATTGTTAGCAGCGGGTCAAAAGTGGCGCAAATATTAAATTTAATTTAGAATTATTACTAAAATAATGAGACAGTTTTTATGAACCTTCATACATACATATGTACATTTGGGAGAGCGCATAGAATGAAAGCGACGGTGTTAAAGAGAGACCACTTTTGAGTACAAAAAAATGTGTTTATTTTAAAGAGACCCTGAAATGAGTTAATCTATTAGATTAATTTTCCTACTTTCTAAAATTGAAAATCAAACTAGACTTGACAAATTTTATATTTTTCTGAATTAAATATTTAAAGAAGTTACTTGTTTTTATAATATTTTTTTATCCAGTTATAAAATAATATTTTTTTATCCAGTTATAAATAATTGCGACACTGCAACCATTTCGTATTAGCCGAGACCCAGTTCGCTCTCCCCTTCGCAAAGCTACGCACTGTAGACGGATGCCTCTGCACTTGAATTATCATTATATCTGTGGACATTTAACTATCGCAATCGTTGAATTTTTATAGATCTCTTAGAGTTAATCATTTCATATTTATCTGCACCCTGTTCCCAGGTAAACAAGGGCAAAGAGCAGTTTTCTCAAAAGCCCTCAAAGCCTTTTATGTGTTGACTAGAACACCCAAACGTATTAGTAGTATATAAAATACTTTTTGAACTCTGTTGTACACGTATTTAATGTTGAGAATGAAACGGACACCTAAATTTCGCATTCGTTTTCGTAGCTTCCTACTTTTCTTTATAGTTATAGCAGATTTTCCAAGTTAAATATTTCGTCGCTCCAGTTAATATGTATATTTTTCTGTATATCTCGACTCCAGCGCTACGAAACAAATAATTGAAAAATATGAAATCTTATTTTTTATCATGCAAGTAGAATACAACATGAATTCCATCAAAATCGGTTCAGAACCACGACTTTTATAAATAACTCGACTCCAGCGCCGCATATTTGATAAATTTTTCGCAGAGACATTTTTCTTCGTCTTACTAATACCTATATAGAATATTTTGTAAATAAACCGAAAACTCGGATTTTTGAATGCAACATTTCGAAAGTTTTAAAATTTTGTTATTGGATCGTTATTAATATAGGTTTTTTATAAATACCTAACCGATTTAAGAGTTTGATATCTCGTTTTGAAAAACATGACAACGGCTTTCAAAAAATATTAAATAAAAAAAGCAAAAAACAATACAAAAATTGTATGTATAGATATGTCATTGGTGGTGCAATATGAAAATTGGATTTTGCCACGCCCCTCCGCCCGCAGACCGAATATCAAAAATCAGACTTCACAATGTCACCCACCTGAATATTCTGAAGATTCCCTGAAAATTTCATCAAAATAGGCCCACCCGTTTTGGAGTCCATACGTTACATACATACACACATCCTGTTATATATATATAGATTAAAGATTAATATCGGCCATATTTCTATTCCTCGAGGAAGAGCTCTCCTGTGTTTGGTTTTTATTGTTATTTGTCATCAACTTGTTCGAACGACCACCTGCACATCCTAGGCAATACATAGCAATTTATTCATATAGATGAAGATCATCTCGTCCACTGCGCCAGCGCCCCTTGTAGCTGTAAGGCCGTCGTTACTCCTCAAGGCGGACGGCTATCGAGAAGGCGCCATACAAATACAGCCTGTTGAGTATGGTGTCGCTTAGCACCCTAGATTAGGACGTGGCGTTCTCACAAGAGACCACCACGGAACTGCGGTCTCTGGTTATGATTCGACTAAGCTTCGGCATCGCGTCGAAGTGCCTTCCCCAGTAGAGGGACGATATAACAGTTGTATTACGGCGGCTTACGAATAACACAGCATTCAGAGCTACCGTTTTACCAACTAAGCTGTAGAAATATAACTTGGAATAATGGATTGAAGCGTCCATGTCAGAAGACTGGAATCTCAGCGTACTTTGTTCAATCCCTAAAAAGGGTGAGCCAATTGTTTGCATAAATTTTCTTTGGAAACAAGTTCGTGATGCTAAAAAGAAGGACATCTTATGTGTAAAAGACGGAAGCGTTTTACGAATTCACTTATCAGAACTTATAACGTTTTGCCTTCTCTAAATCAGAGGATACTATTTCATGGAGTACCATAAATAAGAATGTGCAACGATAGCGCTGCTAATACTTTCTCGCATGCAATGCTCTTACTCTCATTATCTAAAAGCTAAGATCCCTTGGGTTACATTTATGTATATGAAACTAGAGCAGAAGGGAAGTTTTGAATATTACCGTCGTCTTTGAAATATCGCTTTGTGTACTGAAGAAACAAAGAGTAAATGATGAGTACTGCATTTCTAATCAGCGCCACATTCGCTTCAACCAAGAGGAGGAAATGCCACCGGTTTTTAGTATGAAAAACATTGAAGAGTGCCCACTGGAACAACTAAAGAAAGAACCAAGCATGCGAGAAATAAACTCCCAGACGAGCGATGTTCATTGGGATTAATAAAGGTCAAACCTTAGATACTGTAAACATAAACTACTAAGAAACTTGAAGAAATCCCGTTTGAGGAATTTCAGTAGTAGTATATAATCTCTGTCTAGCGTTGCTATACTCAGAAATATCCTCTCCAGATCACTTCATTTCTAGCAGTCGTGTTTGTTGAATTCCAATGGAGCGTGGAAAAAGTATTGAGTGATGGCGCTCGGGATCTTTGTCTAAGTAAACACATTTCAGTTGCTACAGGTACGGGGTTTAAATAGGCCAATTATTGAGAGAGGTCAGCCAGTATCTAATGATCTTCTCACCATAGAAAGATTAACTTGAGCTATAGAAACCTTGACTCGTGTAAAACTCTCCACTTCTACACCGGTAGCTGAGAACTATATGAGAAGGAAGAGTGGAGAGTCAGCTTAGAACAACTGAGTCTAAAATTTACCATTCACTTACCTGATCATCATTGCTGAATATTTAAAACTGAGTTCAGTGCGTTGCTGGAAGTGATTGAATACTTTTGAAAAATGTAGTTGTATCTTCATTGACTTCATTTACTCTGACGCTCAATTTGCTCTTAAAGCATGCCATTCAATTACTTATAACACAAAAACGATGAGCAGTTTGCCTTTCATCTACTTTGAAGTGATTGGACAAACATACCAGAGACGAAACATTAATTTCGCTTTCGTCAGCTTGGAAGGGTTTACAAATGTTGTCTGCTAGCTGAAAGCTTATTCTGAGGGACTTTTTGGAGTCTGAAGCATCTAGATTCCATATCCAATATGGAAATATCTCAGTTGTTAATATTTATTGTATTGTTGCTTGTTCGTTGTTTAAGTATAAGGGTTTCATAATGATAAGTCAAGCATCTAAATGTGCATGTGGGTTGATTATCAGCCACCTCAAACTAATCGAGTCTGACTGGAAACGAAAGTGAAAGCATTTAAATCAGCCATTATTAATATAAATTGTTATTTTTCTTAGTGAAATTTTAAACTTCTCCGGTAACGTGGGAAGCACACAGTGACGTCAGTTTGCTATTCAACTAATAACTTTGAAAACTTTGCAGACAATTATTAACAAACGACTAAGTTGCATATTTATTCAAACACATTTATGTATCAAATATTCACGAACAAAGGAAACCAATAAATTTTGAAGCTTAATGGTACTATATTCTATGAATTGCTGATTTTCTGGAATTTGCTTAAATTAATTTCAATGCTTCAATGCTTTGCATTCCAAATTTGGCTAGGAATGTGTGCGTTAATTATTATCCGTCTTGTTTTTTCTTTTTCTTACATTTATCATCTAAGCATTATTGTACATGAAATATAATTGTTGCCAATTACTGAACGTCTCTTGCAGTTGTCGTCCGTCGGCTGCTTTGCTAAGTTGGCCTTCAAGCCTACTATTTACCTACACAAGTGAAATGCGAAATTAACAGCAATTCAAAGTGCTGCAACAGACAATTTTGCTTCTTTCATTTTCATTACTTTTTAAATTTATTTCACACTCTTTTGCTATGCTTTGCATTGTCTTAATTAACGTGCGCTACCTTCTCCCTTCTTTGTACGCGTGGCCTTTTTATTTAACAAAAATTACGGGAATCTATTTAAGTTTTGCAAATTAAGCGTAATTTTTTCTTTTGCTGCTGCAGCATAATTTAAAAGTATGACCGGTAATGAAAGCAAAGCAAGTGAAATTTATGTAGAAAAATGCGAGTATTGCTCACAATAATAAGCACACATAAACACACACATACATATATAAAAAAAAGTGTGTGACCCAGCCCGCAGCGTTAAAACTATAGACAATTCATGGGGCGCATATAAAATGTCACTGGGCCTCTACTTGTCCGCCCATTTGGTAAACGCCCTCGGTAGAGGAGTAGTGTAGACAGAAGGTGGTGCCGCTGATGTCTACTCGAACCATTCATTACGATCATATCGACCTTGTTGCCCTGTGTGCGTTTGCTTCTAATAGATTTTCCTGGTTCATTAAGTTTTTCCATTTCATTGCCTACTTCTAGGCGAGCCAGCAGGTATTCACGCGATTATGATTGCAAGTGTACCTATGTGCGTGCGAAAGTTCTGTGCAGGCAAAATTAGCACTACTTAAAAATTAAATATTAAAATTAATTTAAAAAAATCTTACCATAGTTTGCTTCGAACCGTTTTGCTTCTTAAGACGTTAATATGCATTTTTGGCTTGTTTCAACTTTATATATTTTGTTTAATATTTTTAAAAATAAAATTATTTTCTGACAAAAAACAAACAAACACAAATTTTAACCTTTCATCAACATTTTTAATAATTCAGTTCAAGCGAAATTAAGTGAAGTGTCTTAAAATTAATTACTTATTCATATTTTTTAACAGCTTCAGCTTTCTTACGCTATCGCACGGATATGGATATGTGGTTTTGAGTAAGTTTTTGTTAAAAAATAAATCTCACAATATTTTTTTTTTTTTTTGATGAGGAATAAATTTATAATAATCTTAAATGATACTGAAAAGTTCAAAATTTTAATCACTCAATGAATAAATTGTGCCAAACGAAAAACATGAATTCTCATTCATAGAATTTCGAAAAACTATTAAATTTCAAATACCTTTTTTTTACTAATTTTGAATAACGAGTCGATTTTAATTTATTATTAAAATAATTTTAAATAACTAACACAAATTATTGTTACTTTTTGATATAACGTGTATTTATTTTTTAATATTTTTGCAACCTTAGCTTTATTGCTTTCGAACAAAAAAATATATTATTGTCTCTTCTTTGCTGATGAATAAATTTTTATTAGTCAATTAAATGATGTTAAAAAACATATTAAATGACGAAAAAATTTTTATTTATCATTCATAAAATTTAGAGTATCTCTTTAATTTCAAAAAAATTTTTTTATAAATTTTTAATTCATTTTTTTTATTTATAGAAGTGTATTGGAGCGATTTTCTTACTTTCCGTGCCAGGTTTGTCTGGGAGAAAACACGGTTAAAGTTTTGCGACATCTTCTATGTGGTTTCTCGTTTCCGATAAGATGGAAAAGAAAAATGGCGAAATTTTTTAGTTATATTTTAATATTCAGTTTTCGAACAACGTTCATTTCTGCTATAACAATATAAATTATTACAAATCAAAATTTTAATCACTTTAAAATTGCCTTTTGCTATTACTAAATACATACCAACTTAAACTTAAAATCTAATTTTTTTTAGGTCTCAAAATTTTGTGTGACATTGTGAATTTCGTGTAAAGCTAGAAACTTTGGTTAACATAGTTATTGTAGAGAATGTGCTGTTCTATAATCAAAAAATGTTAAAGTTATATGACCGAGTAATGAAAGCAATGAAAGAAAATAAAAATATTAACAATATTTTTTTTAAACTGCAAAATAAGTTTCAAATTGAAGGCAATTGATTTTGACAATTTTCTAGAATTAAAACGGTTCGCTATTAGTCGATTTTCTTACAGGGCAGTTCCATATAATTGCATTAGAGGGCGCGTTGAAACGTTAAGGAAAAATAATTTTTCCCGATGTACATAAATGCAAAAGGAAAACCGTAACTAGAGTTGCTTTCGTTTTTTTTTTAATAAGCAACAACAATAACATTCATAAAAAGTAATGATTAAATAAAAAAAAAATTTCAATTGAAAAAATATATTAAAGATGCGCTTAAATTAAAGTGTTGATTGTGCCGCTGTAGGCGCGTCTTTGGTGCTAAAATGCCAAAGAGGCACAGTTGGATGAAAAAAATGCGTGGAATATGAGAAAGGGAGGGTAAAAATCGAAAATAAAAAGAGTCGAGAAAAAAAATCATAAGAATGAAGGTTTGTTTAATCATTTCAAAATTTAACATAATTTTTTGTGTGAAAAGCCACAAGTGTTATTAGTTGTGCAAATCTCTATTCTCTTTACTTAAATAAATTAAAAATCTATTTTGTTTTAAATTAAAATTTCATATTTGCATTTCTATTACTTCTATTTGGTAGAAATTTTAAAATTAAGTTTCATGCGTGAATAACGCTTAACAAAAGTTCGGAAAAAGTTACTTACATTTTTAGGCGGGAATATTCGTAAAAATGAATTTTATTCATTTAGTTTTCTTCTCTTATTTCATATGTGTACTTAGCTGAATATAAAAGATCATTAAATAAAATCTGTCGTGCCGATGTAGGCCCTTTGAGTTTCGGTATTACGTTTATGACATTAAAGATCCAAACTATACTTTTCAGATAATATAGAATATTGATACTGATGAAAACAATCTCTTTATATGCTATATACTTTTAAGCCCATATAATCACTAAAAACTATTGAAAAATAATAATGGTATCTCAAAAAGCATTAGTCTCTTTATAATTAATACTTTCTTATAATTTCATACAAAAAAACTATAAATTTTGCAAGATCAAGTAGATAGTGCAAGTACTATAAAAAAGCTATAACAATCTTTTTTTCCAATTTTTGCAGATTTCCAAAGTTAATACTTGTTGGTTGTTCATCTAAAATTTAAACGATATTTTAATTTCAAAAATAACTAATTCACGTTTTTAATGTAATAAGTGGACATTTTCAATACTTATTTATTTATCCTTTTATTAAAAAAAGTTTAGATTTCAATATTTTTTTTTTGTTATAAGTTAAGGGCTCTAAATTTTTTATGATTTATAAATCATTCATATACTTGAATTTTGAACGGTTTTAGAAATTATTGTGTGTGTACAATTTTTTAGCGCATTGTATTATATCTGATAAAAAGTTTAAATATTTTATGTGAAAGCTATAGAAATTTAAATAAATTAAAATGCAAGCTCTATGTGTTTACTAATTACTGTTTATTTATGAAAATATTTTACTTAGCTTTTTCTACGAAAGAAATTGCAGAAAAGCATCAGCAAGAAAATATTATTTAAACCAATTTTTTTTTTGTAGAAATTTCCAATATTATAATAAAATAATGTACACGCACCATCGTACGTAGACTGAACTATGCACTACGCTTTATATCATGTTAACCCATCAACGACGTATTTTACATACATGTAACGCAAGCATTCTGTTTGAATTTAGCAAAAAAAAAGAGATTTGAATTACATTGATGTTTATACAAATGCAAATGTTTCTAAAAGTTATGCTTTAATCGTTCTGTGCCGTTTGTAGTTCAGTTTATGTAAATTAATAGAAAAAAAACGTCGCGTTAAGTTTCCTGTATTCAGTGAAGTGCAAGAAAATAGCAAATGGCGAACAGAAGGAGGTAAGTATTCTCTTTTTTTAAACTTGTTTAATTACAATTATTAAGTTTTTATGCAACGGTGTTTTGTTAAATGTTTACAATATTTCCTGCCAAAGAGTTTTTATTTTCATGTTTCCAATATTTATAGCCGAGCATAAATTGACGGCGTTACATATATGTATGTAACATCAGTCTTAATACCGAATATTTGTGTATTATCGTTTGTATTACGTTGTGTTTGTTTTTATTTCAATTTTCTAGAGATATGATGTCTGTAGAAGATGCGATGCGATTTCTTGAAATATTAGATTCAGATGATGAGGATATTGTTAAAATTTTTTGTGAACCACCAGAGGAGGAGGGATTTTCGGGGGAGATGGATCTGATGATTTCCAAAATTTACCACGAAAACAATTAATGGCTTCATGTGAATTAGTTTGTCGGTCTAGAGACAAAAGTATACTCTCTGGCAGCGTTCCAGAAGAGGACATCAATGCGTTCATAAAATATGTTTAAAATATTTCCTACAAAAACATAAACACTAGTCTTTTGGAATCACCAGTCTCAACTCTAACTCATAGCATTCCACAAGCTTCCTTTCACGGTTCGATAAAAACAACGTCACTAGAGGAAGTAAGCATTCCACGTGCCCCTTCTACATTGCAAGCAATGCAATTCGAATCGGAAGAGGTAGCGCAAAAAACACCTGAAAAGGAGGTGGTATTTATTGACCTTACACCACGAAAGCTGGTAGTACGAGGTTCGAAAAGAGCATCTATATTCAAACCAAGCTTTCCTCGAGTGAACAAAAAAATTAAAATAAATGATATGGTGTGGCTTGACGCTGGAGAGAAAACAGACCCAAATGTGATCGTAACTAAAATAAAAGTCGTAATAGGAGTTCTGTTGATTACTGGTTATACGTTTCAACCGACCAAAAGGGATTACTGGTCAAACGAAAAAGATTTTTGCTACGATATGGTGCAAGATGCAATAAGACTTGCTAGATTTGAACTACCTTCGTTTTGCTGATGCTGGCCGTTATTCTACTGACGACAAAACTTGGAAATTGCGACCACTTACTGATGCTTTGAAAAAAAGGTTCTTGAAAAATTTCAAACCAGAACCTGATTTATCTTATGACTAGTCCATGGCGGAATACTATGGACGTCATGGATGCAAGCACTTTATTCGTGGCAAGCCTTCACGTTTTGGATACAAGATGTGGTGTTTGAATACACCACTTGGCTACCTCATAAATTTCGAAATGTATCAAGAGAATAATACGTGCACAAACCCAGAATATCCATCAAAATATGGCAAAAATGTTACGCCATTATTTTCGATGATTAATGATTTCGATGATGATACAAAACAACTTCCATTTTAGTTTTACTTTGACAACTTATGCACGTCAATGGGAATGTGGCAAGGATTGAAGAAACGTGGTTACTACGGTACCGGAACTTTAAGGGAAAATATGTTGCCAAAATCATGTCCATTACCTAACAAACAAGCTTTGAAAAAGAAAGAGCGAGGATTTGACTAGCTAAAAAAATTGAGTGTGCTGATATTTATATTACTAATTCGGTAGTGACTCTTGATTCCACCCAGTGGCTTTCGAAACCCAAAATCTCGAGAAGAAACTCAGTGCTCCCGTTATAACTATTACAACCACTTCATTTCTATTATGCCAAATAACAAACGGCGCAGATGTCAAGGAAATGGCTGCACCTCCAGCGTAACAACATGTTGTGAAAAATGTCGGCTTATGCTTTAAGTTTTTCAAAAATATAATTTTTTGTCTGTATAAACGTTATATATTGTTCCTTTTTTATCTTACTTAAAATGGATTTAGGACTTTGTTTATTATTAGCTTCATTTTTATTCACAAAGGAGAGCTTTTATTTTTTTTCTAATATCGTTTTATGAAGTTTTTTTAGTTTGTTGAATTTTTACTCTTTCACTTTTGTTATTATAATAAAGATTAAATCAATATCGTAAGAAAATCTTACTTACCTGTGCGTTATTGCCTATTCGGGAGGGATATAAAAGCCACGGGCATTAGTACCTTAGTTTAGTAACGCCCGCGGCGGTATTTTCTACAAAAAAAAAACAAAAGAAATTAAAACAAAACAAATTTCATTGGCTTAAATCAGCAAAAATTTATTTTTCCTTTATTACAACGTAAATAGTAATAATAAATTATTATTAATAAATTGAAATATATGATTATAATGGTCTTCCGAATTATTGGAAATGAGTACATATATAAAAGGATATGTCTGAAAAAAAAAATATATATGACATAAGTATGTAAGTATGATGTTAACAACATAATTAGGAAATGCGTTAACCGGCAGCGGACCGCGTTTTCGCGCTACCCGCTTTAAATGTTCAATATGAACTACATATGAGAAGTTGTTTGTACCCACATTGCGGGATAATACTGAAAGTGGCGTCCATCAAATAATTTCTCTTCAGATGTGTAGAAGTATTAATGATTTCGCAAATCGTTGGTGACATGAATATAGTATTTGCGAAATTCTTCTCTATTATTGTCTCCTTGTAAAATAATTTTTAATAAAAGCTTTTTTGGCAGTACATTGGTTTTAATATAGCTTTTCATTTTACCATATTGAATTAAATGCGCAACGTTTGTATTTTCTAAGCACTCTTGATCAAATATATCTTGTGTTGCATTTCTTTTTAAACTTACATTTTTGCATTTATTTTAGATGGATTTTATTATTTCTAGTTTTTCAAAAATTCTTCTTAATTATGATGATCATGTAATTTATTGTTTAATTTTCTGCACTGTTTGGTAATGTTGTCTATAGACAAACTAACTTAACAATGTTTCTGATAGCATCGTACCGATTATGTTTTTCACCAACACTCTTAATTTTATAAAGTTCTTCTTCACATTCTACAAAAAGTAAATTACTATTTTTTCTTATGCCTGCAACGAATTCATAGCTTAAATTATAGTTATTAAAAAAATGAAAAATATTATTATAATTATTAAACAATATAATTATTAACCTCCATGCCGTTTCTATAACTGTCTCATCAGCAATGTCAAACAAAAACTGAGAAACATAAGCTGAAAACTAATATACGCCTCGCATTGAATGCAAAAAACTATAATAATTTACAGAAAAATTCGGCAATCAGTGATTGGCTGAAAATACCTTTCGATTTTTGGATGTGTATAATGCAGACGCAGATTTATATGCAAAATTAATAGAGTGATTCATTTAAAGAACATAACACGCAAGGGCTTCATTTCCATTATTTTTAAGAAGAAAAAGCCCGCAGCCATTATTGCCTTTCGTGGGTGGATGTTATTTCCTTTTCGAAAGGGAAATATTGTCAGCTGGCTTTTTTCTTTTTATTTAGAAAATAAAGCCCTTATTTCAGCACCCTAAAAAGACTAGTTTTTTGATAATCGAAAGGTCAGAGATCGCTCCTCTAGTATCTCGCACTAGACTAGAGAAAAGGAAAAGTTTGACCGCTCATAGAGTGTGGAAAAAATCTGGGTAACTTTTTACTGGAACATTTTTTTTTCCGATTTAATAACTTTAGTGTTACATTATTTTCCGTAGTATAAAAGAAAAACTTTTCAACAACCGCTGCACGTAGCTTTTAACCATTTCGGAATCATACTTACGATTAAGCTTACAATTTTTTGAACAAAGCTAGTTTCAGCTAACGAGCCTGTTGTGTCTTGCTTGTTTTTATGTTGTTGTCTTTTTGCTCGTTAACTAGCTGTTTACATATTTTAAATGCATGGTAAGGAACATATGTATGTATATTTCCCCAGGCTTTACAACTTGTGCTTTTTTAAAACATGCTCTGCTCTGCTCTGCAATTTTATTTTTTTATTTTCTCTCTTATTTTTTTTTTGGTTTTTGTTACACCATCTGCTATTTTTGCGGACACTCAGCACAGCAAGTGTTTTCTTTGGCAAGCGAGTTGTTGGTGCCACAGCTTTGGGTGTTGTTGTTATAGCTGCTGCGTTACATACATTTTCAGTGTGGTAAGTTCTGCAATGTTGTCTTTCTTGGCTTTTCTTTTTACAGTGTAGCAATATTTAAGTTACGCTCTCTTTAATGGCATGAACATCTAACAGACAATGCTTCAATTTTTTCACAAAATATTTAAGAAACTAAATTAAATATCCCTCCCAACGATAAGTAATTTTATTTTAGTTTTTAGGGATTATTGCCATAACTTTCATCTCATTAAATTCAATATCTTAAAATGATTGTCCGTTTTCAAGCTTACTTCCACATTTTTCTATTAATAATGATTAAAGCTTAGGTTTATTAAATGTATACTATTCAGTAATAAGTAATCGCTATGTTTAGAAACAAAAAAAAAATAAAATATATTATATATATTTTCAATTAAAGTAAAATCAGGAAGAGATAACATTTTATCTAAAGAGCAGTGGATAAATTTTTTTAAAAGAAAATATCTCAAATATTTAATATTACTTACTTACTTACTTAATTGGCACATTAACTGACTAAGCGATTTTGGCAGAGGTCAACAAAGGACGCCAGCTGTCCCTATCTTTTGCAAACTGGCGCCAATTGAAAATCCCAAGTATAGCCAAGTCTTTTTCTACTTGGTCTTTCCAACGCAGAGGAGGTCTTCCTTTTCCCTTGCTACCACCCCTTCTGGGCTGGAGCTGTTTCATCCATTTGAATGACGTGACCTAGCCAGTTGAGCTGCTGCACTATGTCTAAGTCCCTAAATCTTTCGAAGATTCTTTCTCTTCTTGCTTCTGCGCCATACAATAGGACGGGCATGATGAGAGACTAATAGAGTATAGTTTTCATCCGTCGAGAGAGCACTTTACTGTGCAATTGCCTACTCAGTCCGAAGTAGCACTTGTTGGAAAGAGATATTCTGCGTTGGATTTCAAGGCTGACGCTGTTATTGGTGTTAATGCTGGTTCCTAAGTAAACGAGGTCCTCTACTTTTTGAAAGTAATAATTGTCAACAGTGATGTTAGATTCCAGTCGTGAATGTGCCGACTGTCTATTTGATGACAGGAGATACTTCGTCTTGCCCTCGTCATTCCTCAGCGGCGGTATGTAGACAACGAGAAATATGGTTCGACTGCTCGGAAATATCGTTTTGTTGATTATTGCTTTCAGAGAGCAGAAGTGGAAGTCGGGTGGCGAAGTGCGTGGCTGTCAGTTGGGATTGCAGCTTTCTGACGTCGAGCTTTCCTTGCGCGCTTTTTGCTGCACAGAGGCGCGCGCGGATCTTAGTTGCCACAAGAAAATAATCCGAGTTGATATATAATATTAGGGGATTCAAAAGATGTCGTAAAATGTCGTAAAGTTGGAAAGTCATAAAAATTTGCGGTTACCCAATTTTTTTTTTTTTTTTTTTTGCACAGAAAAAGAAAGTAAAATAAAGAAAATTTGGAATATTTCTAATTTGACTTTATGACTTTACGACAATACGACATTTAACGACCCCTTGTAAACCCCCTAAATATTTTTAATATTTATAAATTTTTATTAAACATTTTTGTGTATCTTAATTATTTAGTTTCCTGTTTTAGGAAAAAAAAAAATATCCTAAATATTTACTAAAATTCATTATTTTATTTAAATAAAAATCAAAAATACCAGAATAGAAATAAAAAAAAATCCAAAATAACTATAAAAACTTAAAATAAAGTATGTGGTAAAAACACCTAAAAAATAAGTAATGGAGTTTAAATAATTAAACTAAAGCAATCAGGGTATTTTAAACTAATACTGCGTTTTTGTTTTAGTAGCAGACTTATGTTTTCTTGCATAGATTTATTATTTTTTATGATTAACTATATTAATATTTTTATTTTTATTAATATTTTTTTTTTGCTCTTAGGCGGGGAAATGTTTTTTACTTTTTTGATATTTTTATTAAGTAAAAAAAATTTTAAAAAAGTTTTTTTTTTTAATTTTAAAAAAGTTTTTTTTTACATTATTTTGAAAAGACACACTAGCCACTGAAGTTTTAGGCTTAAAAAAAAAATTGATTTTTATATTAAAATCTAAAACTACAATAAATCAAAAGCAATCTAGAAAAATCAGAAACTAATCTACAATCAATTAATAAAAAAATTAATTGTTATTTACAATTTCTTATAATTTACCTCGCTTGTAGCCAGTGTTGAAAGGAAGATATAACATTAAAAGCGGCAAGTTTCAGCAACTAGTTATTCTGGAGAAAACTTCTCCGCTTCTCAAGGATTTTTTTTTTAATTTTTTTTTGTATTTAGCACGATCCGATATTAAGTATTCAGAAACATTATATCCAACGATGTAAATTTTACCAATCGCTATCTATATATAATAAAAAGCCAGTTAATGATTTTTTTTCAATTTTAATTTATTTACATAAAATTATAGATTATTATATTTCAATAACAGTGAAAACTTTTAAATTTAAAATAATAGGTTGAAAGAAGACCATCATTTAAAAACTGATCGCGCATTTAAATAATTTTATTAGAAAATTTCAAAATAAACTTTGCTTGGAAAATTAAATATCTACCTCAACAACGCTTATAGTCATTCCGTGCCTTTTTGAAAAGTGTGCAAAACTTTCAAATATATAACATGATTATCGTGGCTATGCCTCTCAAAGAATTTTAAAGTGATTGTTTATAAAGTTGCGAAATTTTTTTTTATTTAAGCACACTAAAGTTTTGGGTAAATATTAATAGCTTAATTACTAACTAACTGATTCGAAACGAAATGGAGAGTGAGGTATACCTCACCTCTTTAAAAATACATGTACAGTACTGTATAGATACACTAGGGCGTATGAGTAACATATTAATTTTACTGAGCAACAAGAATAAACTACATCCTAAATAATAGGGAACCGACCACAGAAGTTAACTGCTAAAATTTCTTTAAGGAGCGTCAAAGATTCCAAGTTATTCGTCATTTTTATTGCTGCGACGAAATCACAGCCTTAACATAATCATTTCCGTTTCTTTATAAAAAAAAAGTCATACAATTTTTTACGAAATAAATTTAAAAAAAAAATCAACTACTTCAGTTTGGTTATAGTTTAATACAATTAACCCTAGAAAGATAACGTTATTTTTTACCCCTGGAAAGATAACGATACGTCATAATGACGTATCTCCTTTTAATGGATTTTGAGCTTCCTAAAAATATAAAAACTGTTTGTTTTTTAACTGAGATCATTTATGTCATTCATTTTCAGTTCATTTTGAAACATGTAATCATAAAATTAAAGATAATATAAAATTTATAAAGCAATTCATTTTTTTTCATAAAAAGTAGCAAAAATAAGGCAGTCTTCAGGAAAAGGTACAATTTTCGTTCTTAAATCTAGGTTAACAAATTTTTTTTATTTTGTTTACAAAATAACTCTTTGTATATTGTTTTAGAACAAAAAAAAATAAAGTCAAGCAATATTATATGCACGCGTTGCAAACTTGATTCTGGTGCTCCCCACACACGGGCTTTTTGCACTTAACACATTCTTTTTTCGACATGCGTCTTATTTTGGAAGGACAAAAACCGCAGTATTTTCTTTTTTTCGGATTGCTACTACCTTCGGGATCATTCCCAATATCAATTGGGTCTTCTTGTTGCGTAGCACTTCAATAGTGTTGCGCAAAGTTCTTGACAATGTAGGTACTTCAATTCTTTTTTTCATCCATGGACTTATTAGCGAAGCACAGAGCTTTTTCATATAATCCTTACGTGTTAAAGGTTTCTGGTTAATACTTATCATGTTATGGCAATATATTCCATATGAGTTAACGAATGCTATATTTAGCATGCCATAAAAAACTGCCATCGGCCACCTATTAGTTTTTCGCGAACACGATATTACGGAACACATTTGATCTAGAGTGTCTACCCCCCCTTTCGTTTGGTTGTAAAGGGTGTTTTTTTTACAGGTTTGTTTTTCGAATAGAGATAAAACTGGCATTTTGTGGTCAAATCTGGCAACTCTAATGTCATTTATGTTCAGTTTGGTTTGCCATTTCATCATAAACAGGTTGACAAAAGAACAACGCTTGCAAATCGTGCAAATTTATTTCGAAAATAATGGTTCAGTTCGCGAAGTTTACCGTGAGCTCCGTCCATTTTATGGTCGACATAATCGTCCATCAGAGCAATTAATTCGGTTAACCATGGATCGTTTTCGCACTACGTTTACTCTATGCGATAATACCCATCCGCAGAGACGTCGAACAGTGCGCATCGAAGAAACAATTGCCGCTGTAGAGCAAAGTGTTAAAGAGGACCCGAATGAATCGATTCGCCACCGTGCACAGCAATTGGAGCTTTGTCCATCAACTTTATGGAAGATTTTGCGCAAAGATCTTGGCTTGCGACCTTACAAGATCCAGCTTGTGCAAGAATTAAAGCCGCGAGACCATGCAATGCGTCGTGATTTTGGTGTATGGGCCGAAAATGAGATTGATCTCGATGCTGATTTTCATCGCAAAATTTTGTTCAGTGATGAGGCTCATTTTTGGTTGAATGGCTACGTCAACAAGCAAAATTGCCGCATTTGGAGTGAAGAGAATCCACATGAGACCCTTGAAACGCCATTACATCCACAAAAACTGACTGTTTGGTGTGCTCTATGGGCTGGTGGAGTCATTGGGCCATACTTCTTCCGCAATAATGCTGGAGAGGCAGTTACCGTTAATGGGGACCGGTATAGAGCCATGATAACCGACTATTTTGTTCCCGAATTGGATGGCATGAATGTGGATGAGTTGTGGTTCCAACAAGACGGCGCTACATGCCACACAGCGCACGTCACAATCGATTTATTGAAGGAAACATTCGCTGAGCGCATAATTTCGCGGAATGGACCTGTCAATTGGCCACCAAGATCGTGTGATTTGACACCATTGGATTATTTTCTTTGGGGATATGTGAAGTCGCTCGTCTACACCAACAAACCAGAAACGTTAGGGGAATTGGAAGCCAACATTCGTGGCGTTATTGCCGACATACGGCCACATATGGTTGAAAATTGGACCTGTAGAATTGGCTTTATTCGAGCCAGCCGCGGCGGCCACATGCCCGAAATCATATTTAAACATTAATGGCATAAAAGTATCCGTCCAATAAAGCCAAATTGATGGACCTTAAAACGATTTTCTTGTGTTTTATTTCAATTCGAAGTTCTATACCCCTAAAAAAAACACCCGTTAGTACAATATCATATCTGGTTTTCCACTTGTGTTATCAATAGTACCCTTTTCATTATTAGATGACAGCAAGTATACCATTTTCGATGGCTTTGGCTTGTATGAAAGTAGGGTTAAGGGGCCATCATAGCAAAACTTCGAAGTTCCAACAGGTCGGGCTCGTGAATTTTTCATTTCTTCGGGTATTTCACGTTTGTTTGATCTAACGGTGCCGACAAGAGTCAATTTGTGGGGCTCTTTTAACAAATCTTTAGCAAGTGGGATCGATGTGAACCAATTATCGCAGGTAATACATCTGCATGTACCATGTATAGGCCGTGAAAGTTCTTTTACATAGTACTCACCTAAAGGAAGATTGCTGGTTGTCGTTGTTTTTCCAAGATACGGAATTGCATTAAACATATATTTTGTAGAACTGTCGCATATCATAGGTATTTTGATTCCATACTTTTTCGGTTTATTAGGAATATACATTTTAAAAGGGCACCGTCCACGGAATCCCAAAAGCTGTTCGTCGATTGTTGTGTGTGAGCCAGGGATGTAGCTAGATTGGCACTGTTTTATAAAAATATTCCATATATTTCTGATAGGAGTGAATGCATCGTTTGGTCGAAGTGATGGGCGTAATGCTTTGTCATCCATTCTTAGATGCCTGATCAGATAGTCGAACCTATCTCTGCTCATAGTAGCCGTATACCTTGCTCCACAGTATGATGCATTGAACAATTCTTCAGTAGTAAGGTGATTGTCTTTTAAAACCGCGGTCAGTGTTAGTATTCCAATTAAAGCACGTATCTCATCGACGTTTGTTTCTTTAAATGTGGCAGAAGTCATATCGTCACGACGATTCTGTATAATTTCGGTGTTTGTCCAGCGAACCACTTCTGAAATAATCTCATCCGTAAAAAATATGTTGAAGCACTCCAGAGGTTCATAAAACGATTTGTTCTGCCGAGTAGGTCCTCTTGCAGTTCGAACTATGTTTATCATTGCGTATCGGGAAGAACTAGTTCCTTTTGTTGTACTCCAACAGTGTCCACTTTTACTCCTTAGCGTTGGTACGGAATCTGTTATAATGCGTCCATCAGAAGTAATTGTATCAGGTGTTTCAGATCCCGTCATAATCTCATTTGGACTGTCAACGAACTGATCTTCAAAATCACTTTGAACATTGTCCTCTCGTAGTACATCC
Source organism: Philophylla caesio (assembly GCA_963971545.1). Taxonomy (NCBI): domain Eukaryota; kingdom Metazoa; phylum Arthropoda; class Insecta; order Diptera; family Tephritidae; genus Philophylla; species Philophylla caesio. Next base: position 19,189,275 of record OZ020608.1, on the reverse strand, counting down.
TCCGTTTCACTTCCTTGATCAGATGAAATCGATTCATTATCTAACTCTTCCAAAAGAGCAGCTATTTGTGAGTCATCAAGTGAATTTGAAGATGCCATTATATATTTGAGCAAATTAAATCTAAAAACCAAAAACCAATCACTAATCTAGTAAGCCGAACACAAAAAAGCAAATAAAACATACATGCGATTGAAAAACCAAAAAGTCACACTAAAGATAACGATACGTCTTTTCGACGTACGATTTGATCATAACTCAGATAAGAAAATACTCACCGCAAAAAATCAACCACTACCAATAAGTTGCTGCTACCGACTGAGATAAATGAGCGCAAGAAGTTGATCAGTAAACAAATAAAAGTGTGAGAGCGTAAAAAAAAAAATGTGTACGTCGTTTCGACGTACGTTATCTTTCTAGGGTTAAAAACGAAATATACATTAGTATTTCAATTATTGAATTTTAAGACATATTTTGAAATTATAATTGAACATCGTTTTTTTTTTAACTTAAAAATTTCTAAATTGATAAACATTTGATAATTCTATTCAATTAATATTCAAAATTGAGTAAAAACTCAAAAATTAAGTGATAATTTTCTTGGGAACAACAAAAGCAAAGGAAAAAATGGTCAAAAAGCACTTCTGATATAAATATTTTCATTTAATAATATTTATTAGTAAATTAAGTTCGTTGTGAATTTTTGCAAAAATTTCGTTCTTTTAAAAAGTAAAATAACTCAGTCACTTTTTGGCAGATGTTTTAAAAGAAAAATTCGTTGAACTCGGTATTAAACGTACTCTTTGAATCTAATCAAAACTCATTTTGTGTTTTTATAAAATAGTGTGTATAAATATCGCCAAAATCAAAAAAAGAAGAAAAAGGGTAGCAAAATTTAAGTTTGTTGTGCAAAAACAAGTAAACTTCTTCAGCTTTATTAAAACGTCTTTATATCATTCAAAAGGTCTGAGGTTATTCTTTCTTAAACCCTTCTTAAAATGAAAATCCGTTGTTAATTAGCTAAAATATGGGCTAAGAAGTGCGCAAAAGCACGAAAAATCGGGTTTTTAAGGTTAAGTCGAGATTTTGGGGGTGTTTGACAAATTCCAAAATTGGATTCTCGTTCTACTCAATAAGACCTACAGAAAAATAACATCACTTCCCAGGTATTTTTGAGTGTCACACTGTGTAATTGGCTGCCAAATTTAAAACTTGAATTTTAAAAGTTTTTTTGTAAAGCATTAATCTTACTTGACAAAATTTAATTTAATAATAAAATAAACTTTAAAACTTGCATCGTGGAACTATAATTTCTTACCCTAAAGTATGTATATAAATATATTCGTCGCTATATAAATTTAATGCATTCGTACGCTTGTGGTAAGAAAATTCTTTTGTGTGTGCGTGTTATTTCGTGCGTGCAGCTCTTTTGCTTCCTACTCACATTTTACCATCGAGTATATCCTTCTTTCCTTCTCCTTTGTGCTCTCGGCTTTTGTTATAAAACTCCAAATTCGTGCCATTTAATTAGCTTTCACTTAAAAGTCATGTCATGTATGCAATTTTTTTTGCAAGTTTGAAAATTTTCTGTTTAACAACAAAAAAGAGTTCACGTGAAAGCAGCAAGGCAGCTAACAAAATTCACCATGAAACTACCCAGCCAAGGCTGAAATAAAGAAAATACAAAATTTAGCACAGGAAATTGCGAAATGTGTTGGCAGGAATTTGCCTCATCGGCATAATGCATGGCAAGTTGCATTTAGTAGCATGCGGAAGTATGTAATCGTAAAAAAAGGAAAAACGCAAAACATTAGCTGGCCCGCAAACTATGTACTAACGTATTTGCTACGAAAAAGTGGCCCTTTAGCGACTTCAACTGAATGAGATTATAGCTTGTGGCCTCATTTTACAAGGGCGGCAGTATTCATAAATTTGATTTTGTGGTTAGGGCCTTCGCTGTATACTTACTTTGATTTACTTACAAATGGCGAAGTAGTTAAAGTGTGTAATAACAACACAGCAACTTAATAAATTTCTTAAACACCTGTGAATGTTAATTTTTTTTTATTAACTTATATATTTAACTTGGTACTTTTAAATATCAGTTTCCAATGGAGGGGGGAAAGAGAGAGAGAGAATCACCGTTATCGTGAGTTTTGCCCCAAAAAAAATTCAGCCAAATTTTTTTCATTCGCCCAGATTGAATCCGCCTATTGTGAGTTTCACCCGTAATAAATTTCGCTTCAAAAATATGAACATGGAAATTACAACTCTGGAATGTGTATATCTGATGGCTGAAACACAATGCCGACGTACGGCCGAAACTTCGCTCAGCAAAGCGACATTCTCAGCGACGTTCGCCCGGAAATTTCGCTTACTAAAACATAATTATGGCTTTAACGAAATCAGCTGATTATGCCAAGTTGTGTGTCAGCTGATAGAGTGACCATATTGAGCAGATAAAACTTTTAGAACATAGAATGAATACAGCGAGAAAAAGGCTATTTAACAAAAACAGAAAATGTTGAAAATAGCTTTTACTAAAGTTAAATTTTTACAAGTAACAGAATTAATACTTTTTAAGTAAACCATTTTTTGTTTTATTTCGATTTTAAGACCTTGAAATATTTAACATATGGTCAGAATGGTTCACATTTTGCCGCTGCTGCCAACGACGACAAAAGAAATAAATCTATTGCCGCGAATAGACGTCGGACGAATTTCGTCGTGGGCGTTGGTTGTGCGCATTTGCATATACGGTGGTGTGTTTTATATTTCACTACGAATATTCGTAAACCGGTGTAAACCTATCAAATAATTCAAATTCAATAGTAATTCGAAAAAATTTATCAATTTTCCAGATCTTTGATATATAACAGTCAATAAAGATTCGTTTAAGTATTTATTAGATCTTTGCTAAACTCTTCAATGCCACCAGCACCACTACAATTTGCTCTTCCGCCAGTTAAGAAGCGTGCCTGCGATTTTTCGCTGTAAATGAATACAAAAAAGGTGTAGGTAACATTTTTGAAATTGGGCTGACGCAATCGTCTTTTAGTCAGATTATGCTGGAAGACATACCGCTTTTGGCCAGTCCAAGTCTATTTTGCACATTTAAATATAAATTGTTTACTGTTTTGTTCCTGGAATAAGCGATCTTATGTAAAAAAAAACTTAAATTAAATTACTTACATTTTGAATGCGAGAAAGTTTTCGCTTCTCAAAAAATAGTAAAAAAAATTTAATTAATCCGGCAACTATTTCTGGCTGTAATAAGTGCTGCCGATAAGAAGAAACAATGTGTGATAGCGCAAAATTTCCGTCGGAAATTTGTAATAAGCGAATACTAAAAAGTGAACTAGTTCGAGAAAAAAAGGAACTCACAATTGAAAGGTGTTCTCACAATCGATAATCGCAAAAATGTTCATGACAAAATCCCTCGCTTATAGGCTAAGATTTTTCGACGTCGTTCAGGCCAGCGTCCTGTGAAAGAAGATTATTAAGCTACGCTGTTATCTCCTAATCGATAATATCAGAACCAAATTTATAATTCTGTAATTGACTTAGGCAAGATGACAATGTTTAAGATATGCGTATGTTCAATACACTTGTCATCTACTGAGATCACAGTTTCTTTGCCACCAAAATCAACAAAACATAATCAAAATTAAGACTTCGTAAAGGTGCATTCGCAACAGATGGTTTCAAAATTCGCTAATTGACTTAGCGAGCAAATGGAATCACATTGAAGATAAGTGTGATCCTGCAAATTAAAAATTTATTATTTTTCGATGTTATAAATCGATCATGAAAATTAATAAAATAAATTTAAAATAAACACTCAAATTTTGCCGCATGGACTGGTGCGAAGGGATATGATTGAAGAGCGGAATAAGTACTTCTGTGGCTCACCGTAACTGAACTTAATACTACTAAACTCACCAAACGAAAATTCACCATACCTAAAATGTCAACACTTTAGCTCACCGCACTTAAACTCAAAACATTTCAATTTACTAAACCAATTTTATTTGATGCTTTGTTTTGTGACGTAATGTTTTGTTATGTTATGTTGTGTTACGTATGTATACCACGTTGCAAAAACTTACCATATGCACACTAACCATACCTCAACATGACATACCAAATTTCACCATACGTACACTCACCATTGACGAAATTAACCACATTTTAACTCACCATATTTAAACTCACCACATTTTAACTCACCACACCATAACCCACCACACCTTAACTCACCACACCAAATCTCATCATATTAAAACTATTAAGCCCTAAAGTCAGAGCACCACAATTATCTTCACCTCACCTCACTTGCACCAACAGTATCCACTTTTATTTGAACTCATTTCTTATCTCTATTCATCACATCGCTAATTCTTTGATTGTGAAAGTCATTACAGTCAGCCGTGAGCACCAGAAAGAATAAAAGACTAATGCAGGTGGGGCTTCAGCCATATCAAAAAAAAAACGATATCAGAAGTTCAAAAATTCTAGCTAGTTTTTTTTTAAATATAATTTTTGAAATATTCAACCGCGCAACCGATCTAAGATCACAACTTGATACCCTTTATCAAAAGGTTCAAAAAAGCTTACAAATGTACGGCAAATTAAGTAAGATTTTTGCACGACATAAAGGAAATGCATAATAGTCTCAAATACCTGCAACATTTCAATGCCTCACATGACTGCAATTGAATACGTTATCTGCATAAGTGCATCTGCATACAATGTACATACAGCAATTGAGTACCTTTGTATCGCTTTCGCTTAGAAAGATACATAAAGATATCTAAACGCACGTGTGTGTGTGTGTGTGTGTGTTTGCAGAGTTTTACGTGTCTCATGGTTTTGTAATAATGCACTCTTGCCTGACACGGCCATCAATCATCGTCGAAGAAAATGGCAATGTCCCAGCTCAAACATTCATCGAGATATGTTCGTTTGCATGTATGTGTGCGTGTGTGTGTGTATGTGTATACACAAGCTTACAATAAAATTTCACCCAGCTGTCACTCACATGCGCATTACAGAATCACCGGCTGTTTGTTGGTTGGTATGTTCCTTGTGACACATCAGCCCAGCTCTTCACCCTTGCCAATTTGGGCTCTCCCAGCTTGCGAAGCATAAATCACAGTCTCTGCATTTTGCATTTCTATGCACATTTGATTTAAATTGCTCTCTGCTCCTCTTCACCACTAGCGCACACACACACAAACACAACGTGCAAACTGACAGTTTAACCAACCGTGTAACATTTATTCACTTGCTCAGAACACTCGCTTTATTGTATTACAATGCTAGAATACCAGAACTAACATAGCGTAGCATTTGAATTTATGGCTGCAGGTGTGTGTGAGTTGCTTCACTCATACATACATACATACGTACATGGGTATGTATTTTCAGCTAACTAAACTAAACACTGGCTATATTTGTCAAGTAGGTTGCGATAGTGTTGGCATTCGCTTGATCCTTCAGATGAAATATGAAAGGTTATTTAGTATCGGTTAATGCAATAAATTTAATTGACTATAACAATTTAGATATTGGAGAATGCCCTTGTGAGCAGTAATTAATTTTAATTTTTTTTAAAGATAAGAAAATTTTACAAAATTATTTCATCCAGTTTTACCAGAAAAGCTGAAATAGTAGTATTTATATCTTTGTTCCATCGACTATCGTAGGTGTGAAATAATTCCGACTTGCGGGCAAGTACTTGCAACAATTTTGCACCCGCAACTTACGTGAACGTTTTACAAATTTATATAAAGGCGTTCATAAGGCAGCTAAAAAATAAAGAACCTACTTAAATATTTTTGTTACACTCTACGAATAACGCTGCTGATATGACTCTACAGAAATGTGGCGAAGAGTTTTGCTAGGATAACCAAAATAGTTGGCCTGTTAAGAGAAACTCCAAATAATTAACTTAGAAACGAAATATAAAAAAAGGTGTTTTGCGTGTGTCTCACAGATCAGTTGCGATCTACAAAGGGTTAAATCATTATTATTATTATTATTGTTTATCGAAATAGTATAATAAAAACCTAAGACAATATAAGAAAACACGCACAAGCAACTAAGGCCATTGGCTTTTTGTTAAAATTGAGTATTTTTACAAATATGTGCTTATTACTCGTATATACATATATGATATTTATATATGCATATAATTATAAAATATATTACAAAATTATACTTAGAAGGTACGCATGATTCAATCATACAAGGTTGGATAATTAGGCAGTTGTCTCACTCTTGCACGCTGCCTTATGGTCGCCTGTGTTGCTCTCTTTTAATTTAAGAAAAAAAATTTTATCAAACACGTGGAAATTAGTACTTTTCTTGTGAAATGGCCTGGCAGGCAACACTGTTGCCTTTTTGTAGTTTTAAATTATTTCAGCATGCCCCACATTCAATTATCGAATTGACGGGATTCTCGTATGTTTCTCAGTAGCCTTGCTTATCTAGCAGCGAACAGGAATTGAAATTTTTTTTCTTTGCATGTATGAAATTGATAGGTCGTTGGTTCGATTCCCGGCCAGGTCAGATCATTTTGTTTGATAAGTTTTTCATTTTTATTTTGTTTTTAAATTTTTTACTGTATATATTTTATATAAAATAACATAAAATTAAAAAAAAAAGAATTTATGTATATAACCATAAAATTATACAGTTAAAATATCGAATAGAAGAACATTTATTAGTATTTTGACCAGTTTTGACTAACGTCTTTACTTGATTTCTAACAGATGTATATCAATAAAAATGCCGTTAATTTTTTGAGGTATTGTGTGATGTTTTCC